>JAGTTD010000012.1:23808751-24495874 GCA_018398585.1 Simmondsia chinensis
ATCTTCCGACCCGCAATACACCCTTTAAAGCCAAAGACGCATAAGAGGACCATATCAATTTTTTAGTAACACTCATTTTTGTGGAACATAATAGAGCATGCATTTTGGGTGCTTAAGTCTAACATCCTCATTTTTAAAGCGACACTTGCTTGGGAGAATGCGTTTGTGCTTTATATCAAACCATCCACTAAGGTGACAAAAGATAATTCCAATAGTGTGTGAATGAAGCACAAAACAAATACATCATTTACTTTGTACGGTAAAGAAGGTGTGGTGGTCGTAATAAAAATTATATTGTCATACGATAAAAAATAAAGGTGAATGTGTCCCCAAAAATACAAGAGTAAGCATGTTATATGTGCGGGTTATATTTGTTTTATACAACAATACTCTTTTTCATTGTATGCGATTCAGTAGTATGAGTAGGTGGTTTGCACATTAGTGTGTACCGATGTGATACTCGTACTCAAACCTATAGACATAATTGTTCAGAGTGTTTCAAATCGATTATTTGAGTTTCAGATTTATAAGTATTATCCTGTATCATTTTCAACTTTTAGAAAGCTGGAAAATTGTGGTTACTTGAATGCCTTTTTTAGTTTTCTACATTGGAAACTGTAACAATTTTCCACTTTTAAACATCTTTTCCGTGTGGAAAATAGAAAAGGAAAACTAGAGAGGAAAATAAAAACTAGAAATGAAAAAGGAAAACTATTTTCTACTATCAAATGGCACCTACATTATTCAAAACTCTGCGTCGGATTCAGAAAATGATTGCATTTATAATACTTGGTTTCAAGCATTAGTTTGTTGCCCAACCGGCATCTCTATCCAGTATTACATGGAAAATCCTCAGAGACTAACACTCACAACTATTTCAATATTTAGGACACCACGGCCAGATCCACCTCAGTTTAGATTGCATTTATAATACTAGAATTTTGATCACCTTTTACCAACACTTTTATTTAGATATGTCGTGAAAATCGTTGAACATTTTAAAAGCTAGGGCCCATGAATGCCCAGCTTTGATCATGGTATGAAACTCAGGCTGCATCTTGTGATTTTGTTTTTACTATTTTGTTTCATCCTTCCATTGGAAGAAATAATGTAATAATTGAGGATTTCATCCTCTCTCTACTTATCACAGAAAAAAGCTAGTCACGTCAACAGGGAGAGTAAGAGATCATTACCATAAAATATGACAATATAGGGAAGAAAAATTCTCCTTTTGTGTGTGCTTGATATAAGATATGATTCATGAGAGAGTACAAGAACCTACTTCGCTTTCGACAATTACAGAGAAAACACTAGATAAAAGCTGGCGCACTCACAAAAGTGGCGTCTGATAAAGACCACAATAGCGTGAAAAACAGAAACACTATACAGCAAAAAAAGAAGTAGCTCCCAAAACTAGAAGCAAAACACCCCAAAAATCTAGACGCCTACACTCGCGCCAACTCCTAAGTACTCAATGTTTATAGCAATTTCAGCCTATGTATACGGAATTAAGTCATAGCACGCAAAAATTATAATTAAACTAGGTACAAGAACAATAATTTGGTTTCGAGGCATGTTGCAAACCACTACCCTTAAGACTTGTTGCGTCCTTATCAAATAATCTCGGGGATATAATAAAACCCTATAACAAAGTGAAGTGAATGTAGACAAAATGGATTTATAAGAATTTAAAGACAAGAAAATGATATCAAAAGAAAATGAATAAATCTTAAGATGGAGGAGACTTTATATTTGGAATCAAGTGTCCTTTAGAAGAGACACATGATCTCTTTCCAAAGTATTAATATAATATTCAAGTATTATATTTGTAGGATATTCTCTGGGGATTTTATTGTAATTCTTCCGCTATATAATTTCTGCATATATATGAAACGTTACGATATTCGTTACGCACACTCACAGAAATGTTCCTTGACATGGTATCATAGCATATACTAAACTCTAATTTCCTTCTCAAACTCTAACCCTAATCTCTACCCTCCTTGCACAGCCACAACCTCTCCTCTCTTCTCACTCTTGTTCACCGCTGCACCACCAACAACCTCAAAATGATCATCATCCTCTTTGACAAATGCCGCTCTCTCTCCCCTTTTTCCATGCGGTGCAACCCCTCGTCGGATTTCGCTTCCCCGATGTCCAATGGAGGTCTTTCTTCTTTGGATTTCGGTTCCTAGGCCTCCCCTTCCCTCTGCTATAGTGTGCGGCGGCCATCCTCCATCGCGGTGCAACCCTACGCTTGTGAATCAACACCTAACCTAGGTTCTAGTGTCTCCATGGCTTCACATCCTCGCCTGTGGCCCCTTTTCCTGATTCCCCCACATAACCTCTATTCACCTTCACCTTGGCTCTTCCTATTATGTCACTTCCATAGCACAGCCTGCCACCACCCTTTCCCTCTGCCTCTCACCTGCACCTCAACTTGCAACATTATTCTATGGTCTTATAGGCATTTCAACATCTTCCCTTTGTATCTCTCGTATTCGGGCTGCGACTACCACCCCAACATCAATATCACCACTAACATATGTGTCATTCTTGTTTCCCGTAGCCTACTACACATCTAGTTTTAGATATGGGACAGGGGTGCCCCTCTATCCTCCCCCATACCCGGTCATGGAGTCTCTCTCCTCATCAACTATGACTAGCTTAGTCACAGTTAAACTTGAGTCTTCCGCTAACTATCCCACATGGCGTGAATATATCTCCATGATCCTTCGTTCGCATCGTGTCATAGGATTTGTGGATGGATCCATTCCTTGTCCCTCTCCCTAATTCCAAAAACGTGATGGCACCTTTATTCCTTATCCAAATCACAATTCATGGACATGAACTAATCAGTGTATTCAATCATGTATTTCTGCTGCACTTGCTCGTCCTCTTCTCAATGTTGTTGTTCATCATCCTTCATCTAAAGATATATGGGATGCACTTGCCAAACAATTTATGGATCATTCGTTGGCAAAAGAATTTAACCTTCACTCTCAGCTTTTCAGTCTTCCGAAAGATAATAGGACCATGGAAACATACCTTACCGAGCTTAAAACTATCGCTAATAACCTCGCAGCCATAGATTTCCCTGTATCTAGTAGGGAGTTGATTCACTATGCCCTCTTTGGGTTACCACTTGAGTAACAACCCCTTTAAAACCTTCACCCATAACATTTCCAAGAACCTTACCTTTGAACAACTTAAGACCTCCTTATTGGATGAAGAAGCAGCTCTGCTCCAGTTCAAGGATGCTTCAACCCTCATCATGGTCATGCCTTGGTTGCCATTAGCCAGTCTCAGGATTCTATTGGTGGGGGGGGTGGCCATGATGGACGTGAACTTTGGATGAGGACGCAACTCCGAAGGCCATGGAGGACTTGGTGGTTGTAATGGTGGCTGCAGTTATTCAGCATAGTAGCAGCTATCATACCATGGTCCTTCATTACAACACAACTCATGCTTTGTTTGGGTGGTTCTAGTGGTTGACCTCCACACTCTCAGCCTTGGGCATTGATCCTCAGGTACATCCGTTTGTCATCTCATGACGGTATACTTGGGTTTCAGCCCCTTGTTTACCAAATTTGTTATCAAGTAGGTCATCTTGCATCCCATTGTGTACATCGATATGCTTAGACTGATTTATCTCACTCTCTATTGGCCATGTTGTGTTATGATCCTACTTACTACATGTGGTATCCAAATTGTGGTGTGTCCAACTATATGACTTAGAACTCGTGTGTCTTGAAAAATTTATATTCAAACACTGGTTCTAAATCTATTCAAGGTTGCAATAGTTCCCTACTTCTTGTTTCTCAGGTTGACACTTTTATTATTCAAACTCGGTCCCACTCCTTGTCGTTGTCCAATGGTCTTGTTGTCCCTGGTCTTACTTATAATCATTTACGTATTAAAGTGGTCTCATGATAATTGTAGAGGATAAAAATAACCAGGTTAATATTAAACGAGATAATAACGAAAATAAAAAATAATTGTATTTTCTCTTCCTCTCTCCTCTCTCCTTTGGATGGTGGGCCCCCCCTTTTCTTATTCCCCATGTGTCCATCTCTCCTTGGCACTTCACTCTCCCTCTCTCTCTGTTGCTGGTCCCCCTCACCTCACCTCACCTCACTCTCTCCCTTCTTTCACTCTCACCGCCTCTCTCTCTCTCCCGAACCGGCCACCACGGCCTGGTATCGCTTGACCCCTCTCACCTCGGTCACCTTCTCTCTCCTCTTTACCGGTCACCGTGACCCGGTACCACTGCCGCCTCGCCTTCTGTCTCCCCTCTACCGGGCACCACCTCACTCTCTCTCCTTTACCGCCCAACAACCCTTACCGGCCACCGCAGGTAGCGCCTGACCCTTTCACCCGGTACCGCCTCCCTCTCTCACCTCAATACCGCCGACCACCTCGGCACCACTGCTGCCTCCCTCTCTCACGTCGCTACCGCCGGCCCCCTCGGCACCACTGCCGCCTCCGTCTCTCACCTCGGTACCGCCGGCCACCTCGACACCACTGCCGCCTCCCTCTCTCACCTCGATACCGCCGGCCACCTCGGCACCACTGCCGCCTCCCTCTCTCACCTCGGTACCGCCGACCACCTCGGCACCACTACCGCCGACCCCATCTCTCTCTATAAATACCCATCCCCTCTCTCTCCAACAGAAAAAGGAGGGGGAGCCCCTTCTCTCTCTCCTAACAACCCAAAAACACAACAACCCACTCTCTATCCTTTTTCTCTCTCCTCTGGTGCCGGCCAGCTCCGGCCGTCTTCTCTGGTGCGGCGCCGACCACTTCGCTGCCACCTCATGGCCAGTCTCACCCCAGCTGGTAACACTCCGGCCAACACCAGGGAGAACCCGACTCTCTCTCTCCTCTTTCTTTCTTTCTCCAAGGGCCACCCAAATGTCCCCGTTCAACCCCGGCACCCTGTTCCGGCCACTCAACGGTACGGATTCCGGCCACCTCGTTGGTGCGTATTCCAACCACCAGCTACCAAGGACCCCCTTCGTATACGATAAGTACTTATTATTGTTTAATTTACGCTATTTACTTATCATATATTATTATTATTATGCCTTTACTAACTGAGGCATCGGAGGGGTCTCCCTCGGGCAAGCCCGTGGGTCCCTCTAATAGCCTTCTTTATTTTTGCAGGGAAGCTCGGGTTAAACGCGCCATCAGCTGCTTTCTCAAGTGAGGGTTGAGTTCCGCTCTTATCTAGAACCTAACCAAAAAATCCTGAAACAATAGGAGCCGTTTGTGGGAAGATAGCTTGCTAGCGTTTAACCAGGTATCCCGTGCAAATCACCTAAGACCCTCACAAGACTGGGGGCTACAGTACCCGTTTAACCTCAAATAAGTCTCTAATTTCAACTTTTCTCTATTTATTTGCCTTCTAATACCTCTAAAATAGGATTTTAGATGTAAGTTGTCAGTAAATTTGAGGCAAGTTTTACTTCTAAATTTTCAAAAAAAATTTCGTAGCTAAAAAAAAAAAAAAAGAAGAGAAGGTTTTGGGTGTTTGTCCAATTTTATTTAATACAAGCATTCATAATGTCTACACTGGTGCAAGTACTCGTACTGTAATTTCCATATTAGCTATACGAGGAAACTATAAATACGTTAAGTTTCAAAGATTATTATTAAAGTTTAATGTTCGTATCATTAGAATACTATACTTTGACTTTAAAATTTACTGTTCATGTATTGATCCTCAAACACATGTTCGAGGATTGTTAGTTTTGCAAGTCCAAATATGTCGTCCAAATTCCACACTTAACTCCATCCAAACCGGATGAATCAATCTTGAATAAATAAGTAAACCATACTAACGGTAAATATATAAAACTAAATGCAAATCTTTCGATAAAAAATACCACACAAAAGAAAAATGAGACCAATTTTCTCCTAAACCAGACATAAACACGTTTTAAGGTTAATTATTTCATTCTTATTCTATACCCCACGTATTCATGGATGTTATATAGCTAGAAATTTAGTACCAAAGTCGAGTTGCGTGTTCGACCATATTACAAAGTAAATTTACATTTCACACGAGTTCTAGTACATATAAAAGAATGAACTGTGAGTATGGTGAATTTCTTTGAACTTTAACTACTCTCTAATTTCGGTTTGAACACCAGATGAGTTCTGGATTTGACTTTATTTTTATGTCTTGTTCTAATACATTTAGAGTAAGACTTCAGGTCTGAATTTTTCAGTAAATTTATAGCAAACTTCAAATTAACTTCAAAGCCTGTCATGAGCTTCGGACTATATTATGGGTATTTTTCATGATATTTTTAATCTGAAAGCTCAAGAAAGGTTTTAGTTTTAAATTTTAGAATAAAATTAACAGCATATCTTGAGCTTTAAAGCATGTTATAGTTGCTTTTCGTGATATACTCACTTCAATTATACATAAATTATTTTATCAAGATTTCCTGTCTTAGATTTGCAGCAATACACGATTTGTATTGATCCCGTTTTTCGAAAATTGCTCACTAAATATTTTATCTAACTAAAGTTGCATTAAGTTAATTCCAACCTAGCTTGTATATATTGAGTAGATATGTGATTAAATTAGAAAAGCTGGGTTAAACTTTTATTAAGTTTATTGTCCGTAAGAGCCATTTTATTAAGGACTTTTATCAAGTAATCCCTGTTCTTAATTGGGAGTGAGAGAAATCTCATTGCATGGAAAACTTCACTTAATAGTGTTTAAGTGTGAGTATACTCGTTTCTTAATTTTTTTCTATTCATGTAGCTTAAATTTGTGCCAAATATGATATTTCAAAATATGCTAACCCATATATTAGCAACAGTTAAACTGGACTAGAATGTAGTTATGTGTAAAGGCGGCAGGGTCCTTTACCAAGAAACGACCCAAATAAAGTAAAATTTGAGCCAGGTAGACGACTGCCGGCAGCTGCCTAGTACAGAGGTGACACCCTTCAAGGGCTCCCTCAGATACTAACGTTGCCATCTTTGAATTAGATGAACGCCAAAATGGCACCAATGTTAATCTGTGATGCAAACGAAGTTGCGGTGACAAACCAATGTCGCTTGGCGTCATTAGTAAAGACTCGTTAATAAGAACTTTACCACTGATAATTGGAGGCATAAGCTACCACGAAGTAAGCTTAACAATGTCAAGCGGGTGCCTCACCAAGAAACTTGGCTGCACCCATATGCTTGTTTGGCCACAACAACCGTTGAGCTCGGCCAGATGGCCTCACCGACCTCTTGAATGAGTAGCTCATTGGTCAAGGGCTAGCTAAGGCCTCGCCTAATAACTTGGCCTTGCACCATTTTCCTTGATTAGCCACATCCGCCCATCGGGTTGGCTGTGTAATGATAACGATGCCGCCCAAAGCTGGGGGCTTCGCCAATAATAACGCGTTACACTTCATTAGGTGCAACTGCCCATTGGGTTGGCTGTGTAACGACGATAGCCTATCCTTATTTTAGCGATGCTGCCCAAAGCTGGGGGCTTCGCCAATGATAACGTGTGAGGCCAAACACGTCAAAGTTTGCCTCTTGGGTGTCCCACTTAACCGGAACACTACTAACAGGCCTGATAGAGGTCCATTAGCGGGGACGTTGCCTTCAACGAGCCAAGATTTGAGTTATCGCCAACTTTGTTGGCAAATGCTCTTTTAAGCTTCACTATTCACCTTTCAACTTAGGTAAAGAAAAAATTTACCATTAGTTGGGCCAACACCAACCAATGGTACCGTAGTCTACCGTAGGTAACCAACGGACAGCGTCCAAATGAATAAACTGTGAAGTTGCCGCCAGCAAGCTTGGCTAGATCTTGACCACAACGAACCGGGTGGCCTCGTTAACTCCTTTTGTGGGTAACACACGGCCACACAATTTAAAAGGGGTAACCACTAACAACCTTGGGGATAACCCCTCAAAGGTAATAGCGGGGTCACCAAGCGGTGCCCTCCGCCAGTTTAGCCAAAACCCGACCGTTACTAAAATCGGTGAAATACGCACTACCAACCAAAGATGACCACGAATGTCACCAACCGAGCTCGGCTGTTAACAGCCTCAACACTTTCGGATAGACAATACCGCCAAAGAACTTGGCCTGGTATTACGCCCGATACCCTCACCTGGGAGCCATCAGCACAGGGATAGCCGTAAACTCACCGGGACACTCGCCTTGGCTCATTTGCTTGCCAATAGAGAGTTTGATACCCTTGGGATTAAGGATGAAGCCTTAAAAGGATCCCTTACCTTTAGGATTCAAGGGACGTGTTACTCCTTAGACTTACAACGGTGTAAAAATAAGTCTAGCATTTTTAACAAAACGCGTGTAGACCGCGAGCCATGCTTATTAACAAATACGTATAATTGCATCTTTATTAATATTTTTACACACCTGAATGGGATGCCTACTCAAATTGCCTCTCAGCAATTATGAAACCTACCGTTCCGCAATAATGAAGAACAACAGTATTTACTTGACGGCGGGGGACGTAGCGTTCTCCATTTAATTTTACGAATTTTATCTTTTTCGTAGAAAATTACGTGATTAACATTCCCTACGGGATTTACGCTCGACTCGATTCCTGATTATAAACTGGGGGCTTAGTGTTCCCTGGGATTTACATTCCTTATGTGAATTAAGTTCTTAGTACAATTTACGTATATATGTCACTTATGTGATTTATGTTTAGCCTAACTCCTTAGTTGGGGCTAGGGATTTTTTGATGTTTCCTATATGAATGAACTATGGCTTTGACGTCCCTTATGTGGTTTGTGTTAACTCAACCCACAATTTAGACTGGGAGCTGGAATTGTCATACGTGGTTAGCCTTCACCTAACGTGAGGGCCCCTAGGTAGTTAACTTTCGCCTAACGCGAAAGTCTGCGGTACTATGAGTCCCTTTAACAATGGGGGCTCGGTATTTCTGGCTCATGTCAAAAAAGGGAGCAAGAAGTTGTGTAGCGGTTAACCTTCACCTAACACGAAGGCCCGCGAGAGTTTAGCCTTCAACTAACGTGAGGCCCCGTAGGCTGTTAACTTTCACCTAACACAAAAGTCCGCGATATTATGAGTCCCTTTAACAATGGGGGACTCGGTATTTCTTGCTCAGGTCAAAAAAAGGGGCAAGAAGTTGTGTAGCAGTTAACCTTCACCTAACAGGAAGGCCCGCGAGCATTTAGCCTTCACCTAACGTGAGGGCCCTTAGGCGGTTAACTTTCGCCTAACACGAAAGTCTGCGGTATTAGGAGTCCCTTGAACAATGGGGGCTTGGTCTTCTTGCTCAGGTTGAAGGGAAAGAGCAAGAAGAAGTGGCGCAGTCACCCTTCACCTCAAGTGAAGGAACCGCCTGGCTTTCACCTAATGTGAAAGCCTCGGTACTCTAAGTCCCTTGAGCAATGGGGGCTTGGTCTTCTTGCTTAGGTTGAAGGGAAAGAGCAAGAAGAAGTGGGGCGGTCACCCTTCACCTAAAGTGAAGGAACCGCCTGGCATTCGACTAATATGAAAGCCTCGGTACTCTAAGTCCCTTGAACAATGGGGGCTTGGCCTTCTTGCTCAGGTTGAAGGGAAAGAGCAGGAAGAAGTAGGGCGGTCACCCTTCACCTAAAGTGAAGGAACCACCAGGCTTTCACCTAATGTGAAAGCCTCGGCACTCTAAGTCCCTTGAACAATGGGGGCTTGGCCTTCTTGCTCAGGTTGAAGGGAAAAAGCAGGAAGAAGTAAAGCGGTCACCCTTCACCTAAAGTGAAGGAACCGCCTGGCTTTCACCTAATGTGAAAGCCTCGGTACTCTAAGACCCTTGAACAATGGGGGCTTGGCCTTCTTGCTCAGGTTGAAGGGAAAGAGCAAGAAGAAGTGGGGCGGTCACCCTTCGCCTAAAGTGAAGGAACCACCTGGCTTTCCCCTAATGTGAAAGCCTCGATACTCTAACTCCCTTGAACAATGGGGGCTTGGTCTTCTTGCTCAGGTTGAAGGAAAAGAGCAAGAAGAAGTGGGGTGGTCACCCTTCACCTAAAATGAAGGAACCGCCTGGCTTTCACCTAATGTGAAAGCATCGGTACTCTAAATCCCTTCAACAATGGGGGCTTGGCCTTCTTTCTCAAGTTGAAGTGAAAGACCAAGAAGAACTAGGGCGGTCACCCTTCACCTAAAGTGAACGAACCGCCTGGCTTTCGCTAAACGTGAAAGCCTCGGTACGCTATGTCCCTTGAACAATGGGGGCTTGGTCTTCTTGCTCAAGTTGAAGTGAAAGAGCAAGAAGAAGTGGGGCAGTCACCCTTCACCTAAAGTGAAGGAACTGCCCGGTTTTGGCCTAATGTGAAAGCCTCGGTACGCTAAGTCCCTTGAATAATAGGGGCTTGGTCTTCTTGCTCAGGTTGAAGGGAAAGAGCAAGAAGAAATGGGGCGGTCACCCTTCACCTAAAGTGAAGGAACTGCCTGGCTTTCACCGAATGTGAAAGCCTCGGTACGCTAAGTCCCTTGAAATTTGGGGGATTGGTCTTTTTGCTCAAGTTGAAGTGAAAGGGCAAGAAGAAGTGGGGCGGTCACCCTTCACCTAAAGTGATGGAACCGCCTGACTTTCGCCTAATGTGAAAGCCTCGGTACGCTAAGTCCCTTGAACAACGGGGGCTTGGTCTTCTTGCTCAAGTTGCAGTTAAAGAGCAAGAAGAAGTGGGGCAGTTACCCTTCACCTAAAGTGACGGAACCGCCTGGCTTTCGCCTATTGTGAAAGCCTCTGTACACTAAGTCTCTTGGACAATGAGGGCTTGGTCTTCTTGCTCAGGTTGAAGGGAAAGAGCAAGAAGAAGTGGGGCAGTCACCCTTCACCTAAAGTGAAGGAACCGCTTGGATTTCACCTAATGTGAAAGCCACGGTACTCTATGTCCCTTGAACAATGGGGCCTGGCCTTCTTGCTCAGGTTGAAGGGATAGAGCAGGAAGAAGTAGGGCGGTCGCCCTTCACCTAAAGTGAAGGAACCGCCTGGCTTTCACCAAATGTGAAAGCCTCTGTACTGTAAGTCCCTTGAATAATGGGGGCTTGGTCTTCTTGCCCAGGTTGAAGGGAAAGAGCAGGAAGTAGTAGGGCAGTCACCCTTCACCTAAAGTGAAGGAACCGCCTGGCTTTCACCTAATGTGAAAGCCTCGGTACTCTAAATCCCTTGAACAGTGGGGGCTTGGTCTTCTTGCTCAGGTTGAAGGGAAAGCGCAAGAAGAAGTGGGGTGGTCACCCTTCGCCTAAAGTGAAGGAACCGCCTGGCTTTCACCTAATGTGAAACGCTTGGTACTCTAAGTCACTTGAACAATGGGGGCTTGGTCTTCTTGTTCTGGTTGAAGGAAAAGAGCAAGAAGAGGTGGGGCGGTCACCCTTTGCCTAAAGTGAAGGAACTGCCTGGCTTTCACCTAATGTGAGAGCCTCGGTACTCTAAGTCCCTTGAACAATGGGGGTTTGGTCTTCTTGTTCAGGTTGATGGGAAAGAGCAAGAAGAAGTGGGGCGGTCACCCTTCACCTCAAGTGAAGGAACCGCCTGGCTTTCGCCTCATGTGAAAGTCTCAGTACGCTAAGTCCCTTGAACAATGGGGGCTAGGTCTTCTTGCCCATGTTGAAGTGAAAAAGCAAGAAGAATTAGGGCAGTCACCCTTCACCTAAAGTGAAGGAACCGCCTGGCTTTTTCCTAATGTGAAAGCCTTGGTACGCTAAGTCCCTTGAACAATGGGGGCTTGGTCTTCTTGCCCAAGTTGAAGTCAAAAAGCAAGAAGAAGTGGGGCGGTCACCCTTCACCTAAAGGGAAGGAACTGCCTGGCTTTCGTCTAATGTGAAAGCCTCGGTACTCTAAGTCCCTTGAACAATAGGGGCTTGGTCTTTTTGCTCAAGTTGAAGTGAAAGAGCAAGAAGAATTGGCGAGGTTTCACTTCGGGTCTCTCTAACTTTGCCCGTCGTTTGCTTCGACGCCGTCCGGGTTTGGGTCAAGAGTTGCTTCAGCGGGTAGCGGATCAGCTTCACCAGGACATTTCGCGCTTAGGAGGAGAGCCTGGTGGTGGGCGGTCATAGTTACTTCCTTTTCCTCCTCCTCTTTTGATAATATTTTAGGTAGGAGTCGCCCTTTTACAGACACGCTTGTTGTTAAAGGCTTATGCCTATGCCCCTTTTTTTTGTATAGTAATGTCCTACAGACCTATTTTGTAAAGTTGCGATCATGCATTTTGTAAAGTTGTGATCACACATTTTGTAGAGTTGTGATAGCACATTTTGTAAAGTTGTGATTGCACATTTCGTAAAGTGGTGATTGCACATTTCGTAAAGTGGTGATTGCACATTTTGCAAAGTTGTGATTACACATTTTGTAAAGTTATGATTACGCATTTTGTAAAGTTATGATTATGCATTTTGTAAAGCTGTAATCCAAGGGATATGCCCTTGTGGAGGCTTTCGTATGTAACTTATAATGGCTTGGCATGTAATGTTATAAACAAAATATTGTATCGTAGTATATCACATATATATATAATCATACATCCTAGGCTCATATGAGTTATGTGACCCTTATGCCCATTGAGTGGCTAGCTTAAGCTTGTTGCGCTAATTACATACTTTGCTTCTTATACATAATATTTCTAGAGGTTTTTCATGTTCCAAGATCGTGGCAATTCGAGGCCGTTGAGGCGTTGCAGCTTATAACTCCCATTTCCTAGTTGTGCGCTCACGCGATAGGGACCTTCCCAATTTGCGGCTACTTTTCCTGACCCGATGCCATGGGTAATGCCCGCTCGGTGAAGCACAAGGTCCCCTATCTTGATGCTCCTGGGCCTTACATGCTTATTGTAGTGCCAGGATATCCGCTGTTTCTGAGCCGCGATGCGGAGAAGGGCATTTTCCTTGATCTCGTCGATTAGATCGAGGGAATATTTTCGTAGTTCTCCGTTTTCGAGCTGATTATATCCTTGAGTTCGATGGCTGGGCTCTCCCACCTCCACCGGGATTACAGCTTCTGCGCCGTAGACTAGCATGAAGGGAGTTTCACCTGTGGCGACATGATAGGTGGTATGGTGGGCCCAAAGAACACTAGGCAATTCTTCCAGCCATTTTCCTTTTGCTTCGCCCAATCTCCGTCGCAATCCCATTAGTATCTGTTTGTTTTCGGCCTCTGCTTGACTATTGCTTTGCGGGCAAGCCACCGATGCAAAATGAAGCGAGATCCTCGGGTTTTGACAGTAGTTGCAGAAGCGTGGTGAGCTGAGCTGCGTCCCATTATTCGTGATGGCAGCTCGTGGGATCCCAAACCGGGTTACGATGTTCTTCCATAGAAACTGGAGGGTAGCGTGGTCAGTGATATTGGCTACTGCTTCTGCCTCTATCCATTTGCTGAAATAATCCATGGCCACTATTAAGAATTTTCTTTGGCCACGGGCTGTCGGGAATGGGCCCAGGATGTCCATCCCCCATTGGTCGAAGGGTATGGGATCGATGATGGGATGTAACGGCATTGCCAGAGTGTAGATGAGTGGTGCGTGCCTCTGGCATTTATTGCATTTTCGCACCAAGGTGGTGGCATCTCTTTCCATGGTGGGCCAAAAGTACCCTGTTCCGAGCACCATTCTTACTAGCATTCGCTTGCCGATATGTACTCCACAAATTCCTTGGTGGATCTCTCTTAGCACGTAATCTCCCTCCTCTAAGGTTAGACATTTTAGCAGAGGGTGCGTGAATGACTTTATATAGAGCTGTTGATTGATTATCACGAAGCGGGCTGCTCATCGTTGTAACTTACGAGCTTCCTTTTTATCTGCGGGCACCTTGTTTTGCATAAGGAAGTCCACGATAGGACGCATCCATCCTTCCTCATGCTGAACCTGCATCAGGTTGTGAGCAGAAGGTCGGTTTATATACTTTGTATCGATTTCCTGCATCTGGACTTCTCCTTCCTCTTCTTCCACTAGGTGTTTGAGGCCTGCTAACCGGCTCAGCTTATCGGCCCGCTTGTTGTCCTCGCGGGAGATTCCTCGTATACTAAAACTTTCCAATCCAGAGATTCGCCTTTGGACTAGATCAAGGTATTGTGCTAAGTGGGGTTCCTTTACCCCGTACTGCCCGGTCACCTGGTTTACCACCAGCTCTGAGTCACTGAAAGCCTCGATGTGTCTAGCTCCTGCCGCTATAGCATAGTCGATACCTAGGAGTAGGGCTTCATACTCTGTCTCATTGTTGGTGGCGTGGAAGTTAAGCTTTATCGCGTACTCCATGGGCTTGCTTTCGGGGTTTAGCAATATAATACCCGCGCCGTTGCCTCCTTGGTTGACGGAACCGTCGATGTATAGCCTCCAGAGGTGACCCTTTTGATGGAGCTAAAAGCCCCCACAATGGCACGTCTCCCAGTAAACTTCTTCGCCACTCGGCTTCATGACCTGTCAACTCAAGTGCAATGAACTCATATTCTATAGTAAAGGTAGCAGTGCAAGATTGCTCAGAGGATTTGTAGGATATAGCACCTCCAGCTAGTGTGAACACATATCCATTAGTGGAATTAATTTTGTCTTTATCGGACGCCCAATTGGCATCACAATATCCTTCAAAAACACCGGGAAACTTTCTGAAGTGAAGTACCCAATCCATAGTTCCTTTCAAATATCTAAGCAATTTTTTTAATATGTTTCAATGCTCCTGATTAGGATTATGTGTGTATCTACTGAGTCTACTTCCAGTATATGCAATGTCAGATCTAATATAGTCCATTAAAAACATAATACTACAAATTGTTTTGACATACTTAGATTGGCACATAGCAACACCTTTATATTTAGTTAAATGTATACTAGAATCTCAAGGTGTTCTTACATGATTAACATTATACATGTCAAACTTTCTAAGTATCGTCTCAACATAGTAAGACTGGTTTAGGCTTATGCCTTTGAGAGGTTTCACAATCTTAACTCCTAAAATCACGTCCGCCTCATCTAAATCTTTCATATCTAACTTGTTGCTTAGATTTCATTGACAACATTCAAGTTTGTGACAAATATCTACATATCATCAACATATAGATAAACTATTACATATCAATTTGAATCAGACTTAAAATACACACAAGAGTCACCATTATTTACACAAAAATTATTAGCTATTAGCGTGCTATTAAATTTCTCATGCCACTGTTTTGGTGTTTGTTTGAAACCATATAGAGATGTTATAGGTTTACATACTTTCTTTTCGTTACCAGGGACAACAAAACCCTCGGGTTGTTCCATGTCATAGGTCATCAATAAGAAATGTTGTTTTAACATCCATTTGATACACTACTAAATTATTAATGGACGCAAGGGTAAACAAAGTTCTAATTGTGGCTATTTTAGTGACAAGTGAATAAATATCAAAATAGTCAACTCTCTTTTTCTGGGTATAACCCTTAGCCACTAACATTGCCTTAAATTTATCTATTTTTTCCGCCACCCTTCATTTTTCTTCTAAAGACCCATTTACAACCTATTGTTTTACATCCTCTAGGAAGGTCTACAAATTCCTATGTGTGATTGTTTAGGATTGATTCTAGTTCGCTATTAATAGCCTCTTTCCAAAAGGTCTAATCAACCGATTTCACAGCCTCTTCATAGGTTTTGGGGTCTTCTTCTAATATATAGACACTTATAATTTTTTTATTTATGGAGTTATCTTCTATAAGGAAAGTACCAAAATCGGGTTTGAAGTTGGTTTCTTTCCTAACTCTTTTACTTTTTCGAATTTCAAGAGTGTCTATATCGTTAGTATGATCATGGTTATCAGTCACCGTGTGAGAAGGCATATTAGTATGTTGTGCATCATTAAATTTCAAGGGCAATATATGTTCAAAGAATTCAGTATCTTTAGATTCAACAATACTACTGCATGTATATGAATTATTAGATTCCTTGATTAGAAATCGATAAGCTGACACTGTGATAAGCATATCGGATAAAAATAGAATCAATAGTCTTAGGTCCAGTTTTACTTCTTTTAAAGTCAGGTAATCCAACCTTGGCTGGACACCCTTACACTTTCAAATATTTTAGGTTAGGCACATGACTTGTCCACATTTCGTAGAGGGTTTTATCTAGCTTTTTGTGAGGAACTCTATTTAGCACATGACAAGCAGATAACATCGCCTCCCCCCACATGTTATCATGTAGTCCCGAACTAATGCGCATAGCATTCATCACGTTCTTTAAAGTTCCATTTTTTCTTTTTGCAATAATGTTAGATTGTGGACAATAAGAAGGGCTTCGTTCATGTATTATCCCATTTTCCTCGCAAAATTTTTATAGTGAAGTTTGGGTCATAGTCTCCCCCTCTATATGACCTAACCCTTTTTATTTTCCTTCCTAATTAATTTTCTACTTTAGCTTTGTATTTTAAAAACATTTCTTTTGCTTCATCCTTAGTGCTTATGAGGTATACCATCGAGTATTTAGAGTAATCATCTACAAAGGTCATGTAGTATCGTTTTCTACCTCTACTCGTTTGGCTTTTACAATCTCCTAAGTTACTACGGACTAGCACAAGGAATTCAGATTGTCTCTCGATTAACTTAAAGGGGGTTTTTTTTTTAATATGTTTAGCTTCCACACATACTTCACATTTACTAAAGTTGGCATTATTAAAGTTTGGAATCGCGTTCATTTTTTTAAGTCGTTTAATTGACTCAACATTTATGTGTCCTAAGTGAGTATGCCACAGTTCAAGAGATTTAACAAGATAAGTAGAAGAGGTACCAGCATTATTATTCATGCAAACCGCGTTAAGAATAAACAAACCCTCATTACAAAATCCGTTGCCCACAAATTCCCCATTTCTAGTTAGAACTAGTACGTGTGAGTCAATGGATAACTTTAAACCAGCTTTAATCAAAAGGCTACCTGATATAAGATTCCTATGCACTTCAGACACATGCAGCATATTTGGTAACGTAAGAAATTTTTCTAGAAGTGTGTTTTAAAGAAATCTTCCCTTTTCTGAGGCTAGGTGCTGCTGCAGAATTGCCCATGTAGACTATCTCTCCATCAGTCACTTTCTGGTATTCCTGGAATATGCTTCGGGTTGTGCAGATGTGCCTGGGAGCCCCCGTGTCCACTATCCATTCAGTCATATTGTTCACCTATAATATTCTCCCTCTCTATAAGGCGGGCTTATGCTTCTGGTTCTTAGTTTGGTTCCTTTTTCTTCTGCAATCTTTTTCCATATGTCCACATTTTCCGCAACGTTAGCATTCTCATTGAAATTTGCTGTTTGACTTTTGAATCTTTCCACCAGGTTTGAAATTTGAATGATGCCTTTTCCCTTTATTTTTGAACCTGTTAGATGCACTAAGCCTAGCTTCTACCATATTAGCCTTAGAGAGGTCAATGTATGAATGCCCCTTGTCCTTAAGCCTATTTTGCTCCTAAATCTCAAGTGGCCCACTAATTCCTCTATTGTCAGGTCCTTTTTCTTATGCATAAGCTGATTTCTAAAGTCTTTCTAGGAAGATAGAAGGTTTTCATTCAAAATGTAGGCTTGTGTAATTTCACAGATTTGAAGGCCTACTGACAAAAGAGGGGTTAATATGTTTTCATATTCATGGACTTGTTCAACTATCAGTTTATTATCCACGAATTTGAAATCCTGCCACTTACTAGTAGCATATGTCATAGTTCCTGCATCGTCACCCCCATATTTCTTCTAAAGGGAGTCCCAATCTCCTTTGATGAGTCTAATTTTACATAGTTCGCTGGTCCTCCAGTGCAAATAGTATGATCGGCGGCCATCCTCCAGGATCAACGTGATCCGACGATTAACGTTTACTCATTAATTGTCGGGTAGGAGCGCCTTGAACTTTGCCCAATAAAAGAGAGAGAGATGCAGATGCGGAGCGATAGAAGAGATCAAATTTTGTTACTGATGGCATGATTTGGAAATGGTGAAAGACAAGAGGATTTATAGCAGAATAAATTACCTCCCACAGCTAGAATATGAATGGTAATAAGGATTCAAAATGGCTGCAATTAATCCCAACAACCATATTTTTTAATACCCACAAATCCCAATAGTCACAACTGATTAAATTTAATATTGGCTGAAGTAAATAGATGACGTAAGTGACGATACAGGTTTTGAAAAATCATTTTCCAAACAATAAATATACCTGTTAAGAAAAAATTCACCCTTGCCTGAGTGCGGCAAATGGCGTCCGCTCGTGTAGTCCCCACCATTCTTTCACACTTAACTTAATTCAAAGACTTGAGTGACATGTATATATTTAAAGTCAACAAATCTTCCCTCTTTTTTCGATGTGGGATGCCAGAACATCTGTAGTGCATAAAAGCACTTTTCTATAGGTGCAGAAAAAGTGCTTTTCTACACTGGGTGATACCGGTTCCCCAATTTCCTTTTTTTTTTTTTGAATTTTATTTGTTGTACATTTAATTGAATAAATATATATTAATTACATATAGTTAAAAGAAATTAAGTAGTTTAATTTAATAAATAATTCATTTTATTTGTTAAAACTATTTATAAAAACACTAAACATAATTATATTAAAGTTTTCAACATATGGTGGTATTGAAAATTTTGAGTACATGAGTAGGGATGTTGAGTGACCATTGGATTTGAGTTTTAAATAGTACTTATAAAAACTCTAAACATAAAAGATTCCCCAATTTTATTTATTTTTCTTTTTGCTGAAAATTATTTTTGGTAAATTTAATTGAATAAATATATATTAACTAAATATATAATAAATATAGTAAGGATGCAAAAAATAATATAAAATAAATTAAGTAGTTTAATTTAACAAATAACTAGTTTTATTTGTTAATACTCTTTATTAAAACACTAAACATAATTATATTAAAGTTTTTAACATATGGTGATATTGAAAATTCTGAGTATGTGGTGATTTTAAGTACATGAGTAGTGATGCTGAGTAACCGGTGGATTTGCGTTTTAAATAGTATTTGTAAAAACACTAAACAAAAAAGATTCCCCAATTTTATTTTATTTATGTTGAAATTCATTTTTGGTAAATTTAATTGAATAAATATGTATTAACTAAATAAATAATAAATTTAGTAAGGACGCAAAAAAAAATTTAAAAGAAATTAAGTAGTTTAATTTTACAAATAATTTATTTTATTTGTTAATACTAATTATAAAAATACTAAACATAATTATATTAAAGTTTTAACATATGGTGATATTGAAAATTTTTAGTACGTGGTGATTTTGTGTACATGAGTACTGATGTTGAGTGACCGGTGGATTTGAGTACCTTTCAATAAAATAGTAGTGAAATTTGAGCACAAAAGTTATGTGTGTCGACACACAAAGTACATGTGTCAACTCATAGTTACGTACTCAAAATCACAAGGAAGGTGCCTAGAATCACCAACAACGTTCAAATCACTATTCAATTCATAATATGTATTTCGACACACGTTCACCATTTGTCGACATGTGAATTATGTTGGTGAATTACTCAATTTGACTACATTATAGTGATGTGTACATGGGTATGAATTGTGCGTACACATTGTGATATTGAATACACGATTATGTGTCGACACATATACTTCCTGTGTTGACACACAATGTCCACTCGAAACACTGTGTCGACACACGTTCACCATGTGTCGACAAGTGAATTGTGTTGACGAAATATGACTACATTATAGTGACGTGTACATGGGTATGAATTGTGTGTACACATTGTGATATTGAGTATACGTCTATGTGTTGACACATAGATTTCCTGTGTTAACACATGATGGCCACTCTAAAATTGTGTCGACGCACGTTCACCCTGTGTCAACACGTGATTTCTGTTGACGAATTACTGAATATGAGTATATCATGGTGATGTGTACATGGGTATGAATTGTGTGTACGCATTGTGATATTGAGTACAAGAATATGTGTCGACACACAAAGCCCATTGTTAAAAATGTGTCGACACATGATCTATCTGTGTCGACATGTGAATTGTGTTGACGAATTACTGAATCTGAGTACATTAGGGTGACGTGTACATAGGTATGAATTTTGTGTATACATTGTGATATTGAGTACAAGAATATAGGTGTGAACAGCTCAACACAGAGATAAGCAGAAGAAGGAGGGGCAGACCAAAGAAGAGTTGGCTGGAGACGATTCGTCAAGACCTAACCCACCTAAACCTAAGAGAGGAGATGGCCTCAGATAAGACACGTTGGAGGGCTAGCATTAGGGTAGCGGAGATGGCAGAGTAGAGTAGTAAGGGGAGTGGCTAGTAGTCTAAGATTCTTAGGCAAGCATAACCTCTAGTGTAGCGTTTTTAGCCTAGCTAAGTCCCTAATCATGCCCATTCTCCTACTTCTTCTTCTCCTTCTCCTTTTTCTCTCCTTCTTCTACTTTTCCCTCTATATGCATGTTATTGATTGGTGGTTTATCTGCAGGCACTCAACTACTTCAGGTTGGGGGTCCCCGGAAACAGTCTCCTTTCTTGATGGAAGGGGTAAGGCTGCGTACATCACCCCCCCAGACCCTGCGTTTTGCGGGAGCCGCAAGGCACTGGGACTGTTGTTGTATTGAGTACAAGAATATGTGTCGACACATATATTTCCTGTGTTGACACATGAAGTCCACTGTGAAAAATGTGTTGACACACTTTCACCGTGTGTCGACACGTGAATTGAGAATTTTGAATTTTGAATTTTGAGCTATTGGCGGTCTTTTAAAAAAAAAAGTTATTTTTTTGTTATAAATACTTACCTCATTTTCTCATTTTACCACACACTCAAATTTTCTCTTTTCTACTTATATAAATATATTTGCTTTAAATATATAAAGTTCGAAGTTCCAAATGTGTTATGCTTGTAGTTCTAAATGTGTTCTACTTGTAGAAGTTTAAATCTCTGTACTGGTGATACGGTCATTTACTTGCCCCCCAATTTCATTTTTCTTTATGAGGGTTTCCTCCTCGATCACCTCCTCCGTTCGTCAACCACCAGGTTAGCCTCGCTCACCAATCGATCTGTCTGATCGCTTGAGGCCAACGTCATGTTAGCATCGTTGACTTCGGTGAGTTTAATAAGTTTCTGTTACTCGCAAGAGGGGAAAGAAAAACGCAGATGAAAACTTATCAAACTCATCGAAGTCAACCATGCGAACGTGATGTTGGCCTCGAGCGATCAGACGGATCAATTGGTGAGTAAGGCTAACCTGGTGGCTGACAAAATGGAGGAGGTGATCTCTTATAAAGAAAGAAGAAACGGGGCGATGAAACGGCTGTAGCAGTAGGACAACAAGTCCTGCCCCAACCCACTAGTTTAGAAAAGGTCATGAATACATTTTCTTTTATATTTATATATACTCTTTTTCATGACCCATTTACACTCATGTACTCAAAACCATTTTTACTGTCAGAATTCCCTGCGTGCCGATGTACACAAGTTGTGTGTCAACACATAGTTTATCGGGGTGTTGATTTGAGTACTTGGTTAGTATTTTGAGAAACATGTACTCAAAATCACCATTACTTAAAATCAAATATGTTGTGTGTCGACACACATATATTCTATGTCGACACATAGTTATATTTGAATGAGTTGTAGTGTTGATTACATTAATGTAAATGGGTTCTGATATCAGTACATGGGTGGTGATTTCGAGCACATCATTACTAATTTGAGTACATGTATTAAAAAATTACTAACAAATCAAATCAAAAATGTACTCAAATTTAGTCTCTTTTCCTCCCTGTCGTTCTCCTCTCCTCTCAATCCTACCCCGCTCTTTTTACCATCGTGCTAGCCACCGACTTCAACCTTCTATGCTATCAGCTACTGTCCCATATGGATACTTCAACGGCATTGTTAGTGTTTGCATACTATCTCCTCTTATATCTCAATCTTGAGTTTTGCATGTTTAGATTACATTTGGTTTCATTTGTGGGTTTTGCGTGTTGGAGTGGGTTTTGTTGGGTTTTGAATTTGTCTTCATTTGTGGTTATTTGGCTTCTAATACAATGAAATCTATTATTTATTTTCTCTATCTTGGGTTTTTGAAATATTTTTTTCTGTTGAAATTTGTTTTTGTACGTAATAGGTGGCTAGGGGTGAAATTTCTTGTTGCTGTTGGAGTGGGTTCTATTGGGTTTTGATTGTTTGCCTTGAATTTGACTTCATATGGCTTCTAATACAACAAAATCAGCCATTTGGTTTACATAACCTAGCTTTTATAAAATCTTTTTATTGTATTAGGTGCTCAGGATTGAAATGTCTTGTTAGTGGGTTTTGTTGAGTTTTTCATATTTAGCTTGTGTTTGGTTTCATTTTATGGTTTTGTAAATAAAAATGTTCCATATTGGTGACTAGTGCTGTAGAGGCAAAGCACTCAGACGATCAGTTGGTCAATAGAAGGCCTGCATTTTTAATATTTTAGTTAGCGTCATATTATATCGTGTTATTGATTCCATCTATAAGATGAAGCTCATTGTTTATATTCCATCTTGTAGTGAAAAAAATGAAGACAGAGAACGATCCAGACAAAAAAAATGTAAAGCCAAGTGTAATTTAGTATAGTTTCAAATAATGTAATGTCTTTCATAGTTAATGGATTGATTATGTTTACTTTTAGTGGTTAATGAGTATGAGCAAAATATGGAGGACTATGCCTAAAGAGGAGAAAGAACCATACATACTTGAGTCAAAGAATGAGTCAAGACTATACTGAAGTCGGAAAAATGAGAAATCATCAAAGACCAGGGGCATACATGTTGAAAAATGGTAGCATTTCCTTTATTATGTGTGCAAATCTAATTACACTTACTAATATTCAGGTATATACACGTTGCGCACCACAGCGGGTAATTGAACTGATGAAGCAATTGCCCAAAGAGAAGCGGACAACCATAAAAGCTTTGGGCTTGGGTTGTTTAATGCACATAAAGTGCGAAAAAATTAATATGGATATGTGTCTAAGTGTAATCAACCAATTTGACCCTATGTCACAAGTTTTTTCCCTTTCAAATAACAACATTTCCTTGACAGAATAAGATGTCAAGGAACTTTTGGGATTTCAAAAAAAAGGTTTCGAGATTGACGACTGCGAAGATGAACCAAGACTGAACAGCTTGTACAAGGAGTTCGGCGGTTGGACATGTAGTCAAATGGAAGAAGCACTAACAACCCACGGTACTGTTAATGACCGATTCAAAGTGTTAGTGGTTCTGTAGGTATTGACTGCATTTTTGTGTCCAACCACGAGATCCAACCCAAAGAGGTCATGGTTCAACATCGCGGTTGGCACCAATAAGACGTCGGATGTAAATTCGGCTAAAGTTGTATACAATGAAATAATAGAGCGCATTTTAGAGTATTGGAGGGCCCAAATTAGAGTGAGCAGCTGCATTTACTTATTCATGGTAAGCACCTCTCTTGCTTAACTATTATTGTATTTCCACGTAACATATGTTCTAATTTCTCTTGCTTTGTTAAATGTGCTAGATTTTTTCTGCGAGTACTCAATCGATGGATGCGTATCGAAGCCCCCCCAACTCAAATGAATCCTCATTGCTATTTTGGACGGATGCAGAAGTGAGCGCTAAGAAAGGGTACATTCTTCGAGCATATAAATCATTTCGTGATGTCATGGTAATGCATGATAACATTGAATGTGGTTGTTTCTTAATAGCTTCTTCTCACATACGTGATTTGTTTTAACTTTGAGTGCTTGGTGATGTACAGTTCTCAAAGGACCCTATAGAGGGAATAACTATACCTCCTTTAGTAGTCTTACCTTCAGCTCGATCCTATGCTAATTTGGGTGAGAAGGGTTAAGGTTGGCATCTCGCTCCTATCGATGAGGTTAGCAGTAAAAAAAA
Organism: Simmondsia chinensis; assembly: GCA_018398585.1. Lineage (NCBI taxonomy): Eukaryota > Viridiplantae > Streptophyta > Magnoliopsida > Caryophyllales > Simmondsiaceae > Simmondsia > Simmondsia chinensis. The sequence goes on from JAGTTD010000012.1 coordinate 23,832,625, forward strand.
TATTGCAAGTGTTGTAAGGAATGCATTGATGCAATGGCCATGCAAATTAGTGCAAGGGACGATAAAATTAATGCACTGACCCTGCAAAATGATGCAATGGCCATGCAGATAAATGAAATGGCCAAGCAAAGCAGTGCGAGGGAGGAGAAAAGCAATGCATTGACCTTGCAAAATGATGCAATGGCCGTGTAGATCAATGCAATGGCCATGCAAAATAGTGCGAGGGACGACGAAATCAATACATTGACCCTACAAAATGATGCAATGTCCTTGCAAATTAATGCGATGTCTGTGCAAAACGATGCAATGGGTCACCAAATTAAATAACTTTTTGACATAACAAAGGATTTGAAAGCAACTAAAGAAACCGGTAACAAAGATGACTTTCATTTCCAATTTTCAAAAGATTTTCCTTCGTCTTGGGGGTACAAAGATGTCCAACCTATAAAACAGTCATTACTACATAGTCCCGCCCATGGTATCAGTGTGTACAAAAAGGCGAGCAAAATTTAATGCTCAGCCATGACGCATGTTCCTCTAATATGCTTCCTTTGCATACCTTGAAAGATGAACCTATCAAACCGCCTCGTGTGAGTAAATCACATGAGAAGTGGTTGAGGATGGCAACTAAAAGGAAATGGGGATGAGCGAAACGTGCACCTGCTATAGTGGGACAGAAGAGGCAGGGAAGGAACATGGGGAGAAATTAAAGATTAAAGAACAACTAGGTGTAGTTGTAGTGGAAAGCAAGAGCATAAATACTAGCCCACAGCCCAAGTGTACGGGACTAGAGGTCAGCCATTTCTCCTTATTTCCAATTAATGCCGTAATGCAGAGACTCGGTCCGTCCGAACGGCTCTTGTGCGAATATGTATTCGATGGCAAGTTGGATGCTATGTAAGTAAATATATGTTTGACAATGTCCATTCAAATCCTATATCCAAACAATACCAATGAACCTTATACCCACGCGAATGGTTATGCGACTCTGTAAGTGAACATTATGCACACTTTTATTGATCATCTTATGTGTAATGGCTTAATTGCGTATGTTGTCAGGTCATCAACTTGGTTGTCTTATACATGACAATATCTGTCACGTTCCTCGGATTTGTGATTCCATTTCAGATCGGACTTGGAATGTGAATTGATAAATTGAGTTGAGAATGATAGAATTTAGAGAGTTAGAGATGAGTGATAGAAGTTAAGATAGATTTTAGATGTGAAAAGAATTAGAGTTTAGGTGAGAGAAAGAAATAGAAAGGACACTTGAGATGAGAAGAAGAATTCATAACTTGAATTCATTCATTTGATTTAATTGTATTGATTGATTGATGATTATTACATTGCTATTGCTCTTGTATTATAGGAAATGTTAAGTATGATCTAGATCTTTCTAGAATAATCCTAAATCTGAAAATACAGTAAAATGGCGGGAAACATAAAAGGCGGGAAGTATTTGAATTCAAATAAGAGCGGGAAAGGTGGTTGGGAAGCTTAATACAATTTGAAAATATTCAAATAAAATGGCGGAAAATAACTACCTATTCAAATAAAGGCGGGAAAAGGGAAATATTCATATATTGGAGGGAAAAGCGGTTGGAGGAGCTTCCCCCTTGTTTATTCTAGATACTTCTAGATCATTCCAAGTAGAGGCGCACCTTTAGAGCTGCCCTGGCTGATGCGTTGGACCATGTCATGGCTAGGATCATGACATTGCGGCCCTCTCGAAACAATCCTTGTCCTCAAGGATTGAAGTTTGGAAATTGCTTCTGAACCACGGACAGATCTTCCTATGTATCCCCCTTGGACCAGTTAGCCCATTGCACTAAGACTTGACGCACTCTCTTTCCATTGCGTTTGATCGAACAGCGTTCCAAAATGTCCATGGGCTCAATGTTAACAGCCTCTTCTTTTGTCCTTCTAAATCGGTCTACCAGTTTTCCTATGTTGCTTTTGATAGCCATGGCCATGCTTTTCCCGGTTAATGCATTCATGGCAGCTTTCTTCTTAATTCCTCGAAGCTTGACTTCCTTTCCGTCCTTGTAGCATGCGAACTCAAGTGCTTTGAAGTCAAATGTTACTAGCACGTGTTTTTGGAGCCAATCTACTCCAAGGATCATGTCACTCCCCCTTGGCTTCAGCACCCGTGGGTAATCTTCAAATGTTTCACCTTGCACCTTGCACCCAATCTTTGGACAACATAAGTAGCTCATTAGAACCTCTCTGTTTGCCACGGTTACTGTCATTGCTGCTGTTGGTAGTGTCCGTAATTTCAGTTCTTGAGCCAAGCTCTCATCAATGAAGCTGTTAGTGCTTCTGCTATCCACCAAAATCGTTATAGGCCTTCGTTTGATGCTTCCTTTTAGTTTAAAAGTGCTAGGGGTGACATTTCCTTCCAAGGCATTCAGTGAGACCTCCATGTCTTCCTCTTCCTCTTGGTACACTCCTTCCTCCTCACGGTCCTTCTCTTGCTCTACAACTCCCTCCATGCTGTTGAGTTGTTTCTCTTTACATCTATTTCTCAGAAAATAGCATTCCTGACATCTATAACACTTCCCGTAGTCGCGTCTTGGTTGTGAGGAACATGTTGACACGGTTTGCACTTCCTTGGACACGGATGGCTTGACCCCTGAGCTGACAGGCTGCTGCGGCTGCTTGATTAGGACCGGCACTGCAGTCCTTGACACGGTGTCCTCCCTGCACTCGTGCGAGGTCTTGGGCACGGGCTGCATGGTGATCCGCATTTCCTTTATTGCGATTTCCTGTAGTTTTACTTGTTCAAATGCGGTACTCAAATTAGGTGGCTTACCGGCCTTTATCGATGCTGTCATTGCCGGTTTAAGTCCACTAATGAAACTTGAGATGAAGTAAGCCTCGCTTAGAGTGGGATGATATATCATCATCCAACTTTTTAGCTCCTCGAATCGGATCACATATTGTTCAACTGTTTCGTCCTGTGTCATCTTACTAAATTCTTCCACTACGTCTTGAAGAGTGCGATATCCAAACCTTTTGCATAGCTCATTGATGAAGAATTGCCATGTCATGACAGGATGTTTTAATTCCAAGGCATGAAACCAAGTATCTCCATAGTTGTGGAGATGACTTGCAGCATAGTCCACCCATTCTTCCATAGGAACTTGATACCACCGAAAATATTTGAGACATTTTCGGATCCAAGCTCATGGATTCTCACCTTCAAATTTCGGTAGATCTAGCTTCGGACTGTGGCGGCCTCCCCATGGTCGGGTGCTTTCACTATTTCGGCTTTGATTTCCCTCCTCAAGTGCACGGCCTTGGTTCCCGATCTCTTGTTGCCCATACGGAGGCTGCGGCAGGACCCCTAGTCCTCCCAATCGAACACAATTGCCCGATCCTTTGGCCTCATGATGCGTTGCAACCTCTTGTTCTATTTCCGGCCTTTTTTCCTGGTTTCTCATCATTTGCTTCATCATGTCTTTCGCGGAATTTAGAGTAGTCTTGACCTCCATCATGTCAGATTTTAATTCACGGTTAGAGAATCTAAGTTCTTCATTGATGCGGTTTTGATCTTCTCAATCCTTTGCCCGATCTTGCTGCCAAGTGCGAGACATGAAATCAAGTCATTTCTCAATGATCGCAATCCTCTCTTGTGTTGCAATGGATTCTTCGGGTGTGGACATGGTTAAGGCAACCTTATACCTTCGTGTGATGGCTAGCTTAGATCAATTTTGGTGGCGGAATGGGTGATCGAAGATGGCTCTGATACCACTTGTCACGTTCCTCGGATTTGTGATTCCATTTCAGATCGGACTTGGAATAGGAATTGATGAATTGAGTTGAGAATGATAGAATTTAGAGAGTTTGAGATGAGAGATAGAAGTTGAGATAGATTTTAGATGAGAAAAGAATTAGAGTTGAGGTGAGAGAAAGAAATAGAAAGAACACTTGAGATGAGAAGAAAAATTCATAACTTGAATTCATTCATTTTATTTAATTGTATTGATTGATAGATGATTATTACATTGCTATTGCTCTTGTATTTATAGGAAATGCTAAGTATAATCTAGATCTTTCTAGAATAATCCTAAATCTGAAAATGCAATAAAATGGCGGGAAACATAAAAGGCAGGAAAGTATTTGAATTCAAATAAGAGCAGAAAAGATGGTTGGGAAGCTTAATACAATCTGAAAATATTCAAATGAAATGGCAGGAAATAACTATCTATTCAAATAAAGGCGGGAAAAGGGAAATATTCAAATATTGGAGGGAAAAGCAGTTGGAGGAGCTTCCCCCTTGTTTATTCTAGATACTTCTAGATCATTCCAGGTAGAGTCGCGCCTTTGGAGCTGCTCTAGCTGATGCGTTGGACCATGTCATGGCTGTGATCATGACAATATCCCTTAGGAGTACAGGCTAGGCTCGGGTCTTCTTGCCTACCTTCGTTTCTGTATGTCAACATTAATTATACGTATAATGCATACTTTAATTATTATAATATCACTTATGACTTCGTACATGTGCCTTATGCTAGTCTTATGCTTTCTCTCCAACTTTAGAGGACATGATGAGGTTTTTTACTGGCTACATCGGGAAGTATTTGCCATTGGATATGGGTGATACTTGCCAATTAATTTGCAGTAACATTTACGATGACCTCACTTGGATAAAATTGTTAATGGTTGTACATTCTAAGTACTTCTGTTGCACTGTAGTTATACATTCCAATAAACGAGGGCAACGTACACCGGTTCCTATGTGTGGTGGACTTTCGTTGTATGGTGTCATATTTGCAGGATTCCCTTCCAGCTTATGGGAGAACTAAGCAATGGGTGGATTTGGTTTAAAGAATTGTAAGCATCACTGGCTTCACCATAAGGTTGATACGAATATCATGGAATTGTAGTTATACCACATGTAATGACACCATCCTTTTTATTGCAGTTGAAATGTTTTTCAGAATATTTTGAAATACCGTTGGGATGAAGATGTGTTCGGAACTAGACTCTTATCTAATACAAATACTGGCAGTCCTTAACTAAGGAAACGGGTATGTGACTTGTAATTGAACATTGTTCATATCTTCTCCAAACAAATGTGTAGAAATTTGCACAGCGTGATCGTATTTCGCAGCTATGATTGCAAGTTTTTTGTAATAACATGGCTACAAGTGGTTGAATGGGCCAAAATCATCCCCTTTGAACAGATGTTGATTGAGCTAAATGCTTAGCGTCGTGTTCATGGTCGTGATTCATGTCCCCTCTTCAAGGTTTTCCTTCTAACTTTACACTTGTGACTAAACCATGTACTCTTTTTTTGATGGATGTAGGAATGAGATCACGAGAGATTGAAGCTGCTGATAGACTTAATCACTGATCCGCGCAATAGTATATCACAAGAAGTAAAAGACAAAGCGGGATGCTAGTATCCACACACAGTGATGTTGTACTCTTCTTTGTCGACTGCTTGTACTCGATGACCCCTTCCCCTATTGAACGAAACATAAGTGTAATAAAAAAGTAAGTATTCATTTTGTACTACTGAAACCCACAAGTATGGACATTTTTTTTATTTATGGATCGCATTAGTGGAATTGTTGATGGGAATCATTCAAAATTATGTATGTTATTTATGTTGATTGAGGAACTCTATTGTCCAGAAGCAGGGATTCATAGTACTAAGTAAACCTTAATTTTTTGTAAAAAATATCCACTAATGTACTCGATGACCCCTTCCTCTATTGAACCACTCGTAGTCACCATGCTCACAACATCACCACCCAAGTACTCTAAATGAACACCTAATAATCCACAAATGTAATAAATATCACCATGTACACAATATCATAACCCAAGAATGCACTAATGTAATAAATATCACCATGTACACAACATCACAACCCAAGTATGCACTATGATAACACATCTTACAATGATAATAACGATTCTATATATGCCGACACACGAAATATGTGTGTTGACATATATATTATAGTAAATAACAGAAAAAGTACTAGTGAGCAGAAAGAGGAAATATGTGTTGACACACGTATAATGTGTCAACACACGCATCGTGCTCTCAAAATTACAATAAAAGTACCCAATGTCATTACCCATGTACTCAAACTGATTTATAAATCAAAATTCTTTGTGTGTTGACATACAAAAACAATGTGTGGACATATATTTTCCAATAAGCATATACAATATTTGTGTGTCGACACACAAGTAGGATGTGTGTCAACACACTTTTCCTCTCTTAAATACCAAACCCTAAACTTCTATCATCACCAGCATTTGCGCTATCTTGCTCTTTCTCTCTCTCGGTCAAACCATAGCTTCATCTCGAAGTGAACATTTTAGCAACGACATCATTTCTCAAAGGTACGTAAGCTATTCTTTACTACAAATCAGGTTTCTTTGTACATTTTAACACCAGATCCTTTAGATTTTTTACTTTCATCTCAAACCTTAATTGAGAAACAAATTCATGATTTTGTACTCTAAAATTTGCTTGCTTTTCAGTCATTTCTTTGCTAGTGTATGTAAAAGACCATCATTTTGCTATAAGATTGCATTGCTCCTTATAGGTTTTTGGCAAATCTCAAAGTTTCACCTTACAATATCAAACCCTAACCCCACCACAAGATGTCTCTCAGATTTGTGTTTTTTTTTCTTTTTTCAGCACAAGTCATGGGTCGCACAAAGAGGACCAAAACCACATCCAAGAGGAGATCGGGCAACATAAAGTTGAATCTTCTTCCCAGGGTCGTACTTCTGTAAATTCCTCTAATCCCTTCCACACCAAAGGAAGTGTTATTTGGAGGTTTGTAGATTGGGATTGGGTACGTATGAACAACTTAGAGCAACTATTTATTTTGTTTGAAGTTGTAGGTTGGCTTGAAATTTGTAGTATAACGGAACTGGTATTCCCGGACTTGGTACTTGAATTTTATTTCCATCTCAAAAGTAATAGAAATAGTCCTCTTCAATTGTCCTCAAAGATTTATGGACAAACAATCAAAACTAATGCATTGAATATCAATGAATTGATTTGTTTTGATTGTGATGAAGCGAATGTTCTGTCGTTTCCCCAAGAACTCAATCAATTCCCACTTTCCAAATCTAACCGCTATTCCATGCTTCAACTAGTTTGGGGTGATATACCACATTCTAACCCAAACAGGCCGAACTCCAATGATCTAGGAGTAGTTTTGAGATTGGCACATAAAATGATTACTATGAATATTACTCCTAGATCGAGTGGCTTCGACTCGGTCTCTAACTTGCATTTATTTCTTTTGTCTCACCTCTTTAATGGCCAAAGGGTCAACCTGGGAGATTTAGTCTTAAAATTCATGTTACATATCCATACTTGGAAGACCAATCCCTCTTACGGCATGCTTCTTACCCGTGTGTTCCGACGCAAGTTGAATAGACCGTCTTTTTCATACCCCATTCCGTACCAAGATGATTCATTAGGTACAACTTCGAAAAAGATGGGGTTTGAACTTATAGATGGTATATGGGTAAAGAAGCATAGAAGAGGAAGGAGAACAACAGAAATAGGTGAGGCTAGCCACGAGGAAGGGGTTAATGAGGAGGAATCGGAAGAAGGACCCCGGAAGAGAAGGAGCATCGATGAATGACTTTAGTGTTTGGAAGATCAATTGTCTTCACATATATCAACATTTGAATACTTCTGTACTGACATACGCTAAAACATTGAAGAGTTCCAAAATGAAACCCGCTTCTCTCTTCAAACGATATTCAACTTCCTTTCTTGTAGACAAAAGCCACAGCCACCTTAGACATCTTTTTTTTTTTTTTTGTGTGTGTGTGTGTGTGTTTCTCTCAACCCTTTTATTTTGTTGTACATATTTTGATTTTAGTGAAATGTGACTTCAAATTTCGAATGTATATCATCGTTTGTCGTACAAAATGCCATCCCCTATGTGTGTCATAACCACGCATGTTCTCAAAATCACCGTACATGTACTCAAAATCCCAATTCCTGTTCTCGGCATCACCACTAATAAACACAAAGACACCAATCATGTAATCAATTAATACAAGATATTTCAAATTATCCAGTATAATACAGTACGTTTCAAATCACAGAAACAAGTACATATTTTGTTTTCTAAAGAATACAAACATCATAAGGTTGTGTAATTAACCACATTTAGGACCACCAATGCAGTTCATCAAGCAACATACATGATACAAATAATTTTGACCATCAAGAAGTACATTTCATCTAGAGTTCCCAAATTGTTCGATCAATGTGGTGTACGTTTCAGCTATGTGTCGACACACAACAAATATTGTGTAATTGGAGTGGGGATAATGTGTGTCGACAAACATACTTAGTGTGTCAACACACATGCAATTCTTCTAGTGTTCATTTCATCTATGTGTCGACATATAACTGCTATGTTTTGACACACAATCACATACTCAAAATTATAGAAACGGTACTCAAATTCACAAGCAACGTACTCTACATATGTCGACACATAGTATATGCGTGTCGAGACACTAGGTACGGACTCAAAACCACATGAGTGTGGGCCCGGAAACATACAGGGCCAACCCGCGGTTTCTCATTTTACATGATGTTTGAATTTTCAATTTTGAATTTGATATTTTCAATTTTCAACTTCAAATATTGAGTTCTAAATTTTGAATTTAGCGCTTTCAATGGTCTTGAATTTTTTTTTTCCGTATAAATACTAATCCCATTTTCAAATTTTCCCACATAACAAAATCTCAAATTTTCTATTCTAGTTAGTTTAAAGTTCCAAATGTGTTCTTTTCAAAAAAGCTTGTAAAAGTTCAAAATTCTGTACTGGTGCTACTATCATTTCCTCCCCCACCCCCTCAATTTTCTCTTTCATTTACAAGTGTTTCTTGCTGAATCACCTCCTCCGTTTCGTCAGCTACTGGTTCAGCATTACTTACCACTCGATCTACCTGATCGCTCGATGCTAATTCCATGTTCGCCTCGTGGACTTCGATGAGTTTGAGTAGCTTAGCTATGTGTTTTTCCATTCCCTCTTGTGAGCATTCGAAACTTTCATTGATTCTCCAACTGTGTGTAAGTGGTGTAATGGGCAACATTACACGAAATTGAACTTCTAATATGAGTTGTGTAATGTTGATGCGCATTCCATAAAAATGATGAATGCCAGCAAGAGGAGAAAGAAACACATGGCTAAACTTTTCAAACCCATCGAAGTCTGTAGGGAACCTGAAGTTGGCCTCGACCGATAAGGCACCTCGAGTGGTAAGTGATGCTAAACCGGTGGCTGGATATTCAGAGGACATGATAGAGGTGGAAACGCTCGTAAAGCCGGGGGCAGGGAAACGACCGTGTCACCAGTGCAACAAGGCCCACAGCTACTACAATGAGTTGTAAATATATTTTCATATTATAAACCATGTAGGTGATCATTTAGTGATAAACTATATCATGTGTCGACACACATCTAATTTGTGTCGACACACAGACAATTTGGAGTGGTGTTTTTGGGTACGAGATTTTTGATTTCGAGTACTAGTACACAAAATCACCACTTTGAACATAACTATGTGGACATACAAATTGTGTGTCGACACACTCTTTTGTGTGTCGACACACATTGTACTATCTTCAAAAAAAGAGCACAACCCTCCCGCGCCCTTTCATCTCTCACTCTCACTCTCGCTCACCCCCACCCATCCCGCTTTCAACCCCATTACCGGCGTTCAAGCAACCGTCCACTCCACCATCCAGCCACTGACTTCAACGCTATACACGTATCACTAGCCATCCCTTATGGCTACTTCAACACCATTGTTAATGTTCGCTTACTATCTTCTTTTATATCTCAATGTACTACTTTATACCACTAATTTTTATCTCAATGTACTACTTTATACTACTAATTTTTAGTACATTTTTTACTTTGTTTAAACCAAGACTATAGCTGAAGATTGTATTTTCGTATATTTATGGTTTGTTTAATTTTAAGCTTTTCATGTTTGGATTGGTATTTGGTTTCATTTGTGGGTTTTGATGTTGAAGTTGGTTTTGGTGTGTTTTGCATGTTTGGCTTGTATTTGGTTTAGTTTATGGTTACTTGTCTTCTAATGCAACCAAATCGGTCATTGATTTGCTCTATCTGCGACATACTATTTATTGAATTTATATTGATGTTTAAACATAATTGGTGGTTAGGATTGAAATTTCTTGCTGCTCTTCTACTGGGTGTTGTTGGGTTTTGCATGTTTTGCTTGTTTTTTGCCAATTTTGTGTTATCTTTGGGTTATAATACAACAAAATCAGTCATTTGTTTTCTTTAACCTACGTTTTCTTTTTTATTTTTTTTAGTTTAAATTGATTTGTATATGTAATAGGTGCTCAAGATTGAAATTTCTTTTTGGCGTTGTACTGAATGTTGTTGAGTTTTTCATGTTTGGCTTATATTGGGCTTCATTGTTCTATTTCCTCAATGAAATTTTGTTTAATGGTGACTAGGGCTATAGATGAGAAGAGGTCAGCAGATACAATGGTCAATAAAAGTCCTAGAAATGCATTTGTTATATTTTGGTGAATGTCATTTTATATTGTGTTATTAATTCCACCTACAAGATGAAGCTAATGTTTTATATTCCATCTTGCAGTGAAAGAAAAGAAGACGGAGCATGATGAAATAATAGTGCCAAAAGAAAAAAAATGTAAAGCCAAGTGTACTTTAGTACAATTTCAAAATTTGATGTCATTCATATATCATTGATTGACTACGTTTATTATTGTAGTGGGTAACGAGGATGAGCAAATTTTGGAAGACTTTGCTAGAAGGGAAGAAAGAACCGTACATACTTGAGGTGAAGGAGGACTCGCGCATGTATCAACAACAACATCATTCCCAGTGCAGCAAGGGCTCCCGCTCATGTAGGGTCGGGGGGGGGGGGGGGGGGTATGATGTATGCAGCCTTACCCCATCAGAGTGAGACCTTGACGAGAGATTGTTTTCAAGAACTTCCAACCTGATAGTTGAAAGTTATGAGTACCTGAATATAGAGCATGTAAGGCAATAAAATTATGCGAAGCATGTATGTATGTAAGCACGTAAACATAATAGGTAAAATAATCATGTAAGCATTTAAGCATGTACACATGGAGGCATAGTAGCCCGAGCAGAATGTAAGAGCAAACACGCATCTGGGGGAGAGATCGTACAAGCGAGAAAGTAGAGAAAGAGAGAAAGGGAGCGAGAGAGAGGGAGAGAGGGAGAGGGAGAGAGAGAGAGCAAGTAGAGAGAGAGAGAGAAAGAGAAAGTAGAGACTACAAGTCCAACGTCGCTAAATCAGTTACCCTTAAAACCCTTGTACCCCAATAACTAATCCTCTACTGAGGTCTTACCTAGAGCCATCTCTCAATTTCGGTTAAGTTAGGTGGTGTCCTGTTGAATTATCTTCAATCAATTCTTCTTCTTTGGCTGGCCTTTTCCACTCTTTTTGACTGTACTATGGGTTGTTCGCTTCTCGTTACATGAACAGCAGTGGGTCCCCATCCAACTCTTCTTTGACTAGCCTCTTCCTCTCTTCTCGTCTGTGGAATTGTGTCCAGCCAACCTTATGGGCACTAATCGCTCAACAAATGCCATAACTACGTATAACTAGCCAGGCATACTCAATGGTATCTTACGAGTGCTTGATTTATCTGCAGATTCGATGCTCCTACCCCCCTAAATCGATTACAATTATACTAATCCTCCACAAAGCTCTATCTACGGTCATTTCTTCATTTAGGTTGAGATAGGTGAAGTCTTGTCGAATTGTGCCCATCCGTCTCTTCTTCGGCCATCCTCTTCCTCTCTTCCCATCTGTTATCTGGAGTTATTCACATCTCCTAACCGGGACAATGGTGGGCCTCCTCCTAACATGACCGAACCACAGTAGATGTTGCTCCCTCAGCTTATCCTCTATTAGGTTAACGCCTAATTTGCCTATTATAACATCATTTCTGATTCTATAATTTCTTGTGTGCCCACACATACACCTTAACATCCTCATCTCTGTCACCTTCAGTTTTTGTGTGTGATAGCACTTAACTGGCCAACACTCTGCCCCGTATGACATAGCCGACCTCACTACTGTCTTATAGTATTTACCGTTTAACTTTAGAGGGAACTTCCTATTGCACAGTACCGCAAATGCCACTCTCGTACCGGCTTCAGTGTTTCGGAGCATTAGAGGTTCAGAGTGTTTGTTTTCTCTGCGGTTCTACCGACGAGACTCATGAGCACCTTTTCTTCATCAATCCCTTTTCTGCCTCGGTCTGGAGCTCTGTCGCTCCGAGTACATTTATTGCTTGGCCTACCCTTCCTTAGGACGATCTTGTCACTTAGGCTGCTCAGCATCTCAGGGGGCGAGAGATTGGCAGTATCATTGCTCGACTCTACCTCTCTGCGACTGTGTATACTATCTGGTACGAGTGCAACCTTCGGGTTCAGCGATCTCAGTCCAGATCAGTTGCTGCCGTACGAGAGGAGATTACGGGTTTGGTCAGGAGCTGCTTACTTGCTGCTCCTTCGTTCAGGGGAGCTCATCGTCACACCTCCTTGCTTCGGCACTGGGGTTTTGCGTCTTAGTTTCCTCTTTGTTCCCTTAGTTGTACTTTTGTTATTTTTGTATGGACTTTGTCTGGACTTTTTTGACGTTGTTTCATATTTGAAGGCTTCTGCCGTGTCCTGGGGTATGGCCCTGATAGTTTGTACTATTTTTCTTTCCATCTATATATTTCACTGACTTACCAAAAAAAAAGAAAAAAACCTTTAATCCTGTTATTGACATCTACGTCCACTTTCGCCATCTTGTTGCATCATGGAACTCAAGTATTTAAAGCATACTTTCTGTGGTATGTGCTCTGATCGAATCTTTATGCCTTCTGTGCTTAGCATAGTAAAGGTGTTGAACTGCATATATTCTATCTTAGGTCTACCGAGCCTTAGAACTTTCGATTATAAGGCCAACCTCCAAAGGTTTAGTTTGTAATTCACCACCTCCCTATACTCTATCTTAGACTCAAGCATGTATCGAAGTCGAAAAACAGAAGAGTCATCCAAGCGCAGGGTAATACATGCTAAAAATTTGCACTATTTCTTGCATTATACATGTGAAGCTAATTACACTTATTGATATTCAGGTATATACACGTTGTACATCGCACCGAATAATCGAACTAATGAAGCGACTGTCCGGAGAGAAGCGGACTGCCATCGAAGCTCTGGGCTTGGGTGGTTTGATGCATGTAAAGTGCAAAAAAATAAATATGGATATGTGCCTAAGTGTAATCGACCAATTTGACCCGATGACACGAGTTTTTTTTTCCTTTCAAATAGTAATATTTTTTTGAAGGAGCAAGATGTCGAGGAACTTTTGGGATTTCAAAACAAAGGTTTCGAGATTGACGACTACAAAGATGAACCAAGACAAAATAGCTTGTATAAAGACTTTGGCAGTTGGACATGTCGTCAAATTGAAGAAGACTAATAACCCATAGTGCAGTTGATAACCGATTCAAAGTGTTAGTGGTTCTGTGCGCATTGACTGCATTTTTGTGTCCAACTGCGAGGCTCAACCCTAAGAAGTCATGGTTCGACCTCGTAGTTGACACCAATAAGACATCGGGTGTAAATTGGGGGAAAATTGTATACAAAGGAATAATAGAGGACAGTTAGGAGTACAAGAGGGCCCAAAAAAGAGTGAACAGATGTATTTATTTATTCATGGCAAGCACATCTCCTACTTAATTGTTATTGTATTTCCACGTAATATATGTTATAATTTCTCTTACTTTGTTAAATGTATTAGATTTTTTTTCTACGAGTACTCAATCGATGGACGCGTATCAAAGTCCCCCTCAATTCGGACCAATCCTCATTGCCGCTTTTGGACGGACGCATAAGTGAAGGCTAAGAAAGGGTACATTCTTCGTATAAGTCCTTTCGTGATGTCAAGGTAGTACATAATATATGGTTGTCTCTGTAATATCTTTTTCTGCACAAGCAATTTTTCTTTCTTAATTTGTATGCTTGGTGTTATACAGTTCTCGAAGGACCCTATGGCGGTGATAACAAGCCCTTCGTTAGCATTCGTAGCTCTTGCTCCATCCTATGTGGCTTGCAACGACCCAATTGAGGCGGAGCATCACGCTTCCATTGATGAGGACGGCGATAATAAAGGTTGCACGTGTTGTAAGGACCTAATTGATGCGATGGCCGTGCAAATAAGTGCACACGACGAGAAAATTAATGCATTGGCCGTGCAAAATGATGCAATGGCCTTGCAAATAAAAGAACTTTTAAAACAATAAATGATTTGGAAGAAAATAAAACAAAAGACCAAAAAATTATTTTCATTCTTCAGGTGCGAACGAAGATGCCCAACCCGAAGGTCGTTCATTGGTACCTACTCCCTCCCCCCCCCCCAAAAGTATCGGTGTACAAATGGGTGAGCGAACACCAACGCCAAACGATGATGTATGCTCCCCCAGTTTCGTTGCTTCAAGGTCTCCAAAGAAGGTGTGGAAACCAATGTCAAAGCTCGACTTCAACCCAAAGCCTGTGAACGTTATTTCCGCACTTTCTTGGCCAACCTTGACTGATGAACCTATCCAACCCCCTCGTGTTAGTAAATCACACGAGATGTCATTGAGGACTACATCTAAGAGGAAAAGGGGGCAATCTATATGTACACTCTATACAATGGGGCAGAAGAGGCAGCAAAAGAACCCGGGTAAAAATAAAATGGTTGAAAAACAATCCCCAAATGAGTTTGAATTGGGTAGCAAGAACAGCAAGCCCATCCAACCACTAAAGGGTATGGGACAAGAGCGCATCTTTATCTCCGTATAAGTAATAGATGCCATGCTCCAAAACTCGGTCACACCGAAAGGTGCTTATGCTGATACGTTTCGCCTGCAATTTGGATGCTTTGAAAGTACACTTGTGTTGACGCTTATTTTTCGAATTCATATACATATAGCATGTTTAATATTTAAGATTAATTTGTAGGGAGGTATTGGCTAAGACAAAGCACGATTGGTACTCTCGTGCGGACTTCAAAACATTATACCCGCGGGAGCGGCTAAGCAATGCTGTAAGTGAACATTGCGCACATTTGTATTCATCATCTTATGCTGAATTACCTAATTGGTAAGATTGTCACAGGTTATTAACTGTGCTGTTTCGTACCTCACGACCTCCGCTAGAAATAACGGATGGATGCGAGTCTTCTTGCCTACCTATTTTTTAGTAAATCGCCGTTCAACACACATACAATATCAGCTTAAATTATTATATCTATTGTGTTTAGAAATTCATGCATGTGCCTTTACGTAGTCATGTGCTCTCTCTTCAAGTGTGGAGGACATGATGGGGTTTTATTCGATATGCTCTAGCTCATTTTTCCCACGTTCGATGGATAAAACCCATATGCTAATCAACAATTATTTTTATGATGATCGCAGTTGGATAAAATTGTTCATCAGAGTACATTCTAAGGCAAAATTGTTGCAATGCAGATATACATCCTAGTGAAAAATAATGAAACGCACTAGTTTTTGTTCGTGGTTGACCTCCGTGGGAAGGTATCGTATGTACTAGATTCCCTTCCATCGGACGACGGAACTAAGCAACGAGTGGATTCGCCTAGGAAATTGTATGCGTCCTTGTCTTCACCACATGTCCAATACGAATAACATGTAGTTATAATTACATCATATGCAATGACAATATCTTGTTTTATTGCAGCTAGAAAGTACTTCAGCATACTTTGGACAAACGACTAGGTGGGAAAGGTGTGCTGAAATACGTTCGTATCCAATTCGCGTTCCGATGGTCCCTAACCAACGGAACAGGTATACCACTTATACTCGAGTTGTTGATATCGTTTCTCTTGGACATGTAGTCATTTGAACTATCATTCCTATTATGCATCCACAAGTTCAGATTTTTTATAATAAAATGGATGCAAGCGGTTCAATGGGAGAACCTCCCGCCATATGACCAAAAGTCAATTTAGGTGAATGTTTAGTGCCGTTGTGCATTATTGTAATTCATGTTCTCTCTTTAAGCTTTTCCTTATACACTTACAGTTATTATTAAAAAATGTACTCCT
Organism: Simmondsia chinensis; assembly: GCA_018398585.1. Lineage (NCBI taxonomy): Eukaryota > Viridiplantae > Streptophyta > Magnoliopsida > Caryophyllales > Simmondsiaceae > Simmondsia > Simmondsia chinensis. The sequence continues at coordinate 23,848,777 of JAGTTD010000012.1, forward strand.
TTTTCTTTTTCATTGGATGTAGGAACAGGATTACAATAGACTACAATTATTAATAGAATTGTTGACTAATCAGCTGAACATCAAATTAGAAGAAGTTAAAGACAAAGCAGGCTGCTAGCATTCACAAACACTGATGTTGTACTTGGTTTTGTTGACCTCTTGTACTCAATGATCCCTTCTTGTATTGAATGAAACATAAGTGCTATAAAATTGTTGTACTGATATTGTACAATTGAATACAATGAGTATGGATGTATTGATGTGTTGTTTATTACCGGATCATACTGGTTAAGTTGCTGACATGAACCGTTCAAATTTATGTACACTATTTTTTCAATTGAGGACGTATATTGTCTCACCAAAACTTAACTGCAATGAAGTTGTTCTATCCGGCTTGTAAATTACATTCCAAAGAATATGGATGTATTAATGTAATGTTTATTATCGGATCGTACTGCTTAAATTGTGAATAGGAAACATTGAAATTTATGTATATTGTTAAATCCAATTCAGGAAGTATATGGTCTCAAAGAAAGGATTGGTCGAAAGTAATACTGAGTATCACCATCAAGGACCCGAAATCCACATACACTTCACTTATTCTTAGTCAAATTTAGTTATTTACCATGACCAACCATGTACTCAAATGACCAATCACGTGTCGACACACGTCAGTGGTGTGTCAAAACATATTTTACAATGTATATGTATATTCTTTATTTATATTGTTGTAAATAATTATTTTTTGAACAAAAAATTGTGATTCCTTCTTATTCTTTCAGTTGCTATAGTTGTGTTTTTTTAAAACTATATGACAAATTTTATGTATGTCAGATATATTTGTGTCATGCTCAACATCTCCTTACATGCATTGGAAACCACATGCCATGTACTCAAAATCACAATAATGTAAACAAGTACTTAAAAGATAATACACGTTAGTTAAGCGCTCACACTTCTTGTATTTGGGGCACCATGTGCAGCTTTGTCCGCATTAACCCCACCCTACATCTTTGCTGTAAATTATTAATACATAAAAAAGAAAAAAAAATTGAGTGAAATTCATGTTTGTGGTTAGGATTTAGATGGAGTGAGGTCAAATTTTAAAATGAATGAATACGAAGCTATTCTATTTATATAGATAATAGAGAAAGTAAAGGATGGAAATTTAAATTTGAATAAAAGAGGAAAATTGAATTTGAATGGAGGGAAATTTGAATTTGAATATAGGAAGGAAATTTGATTTTGAATAAAGAAGGGAACTTTGACTTTTAATAAAAGAGGAATTTTAAAAGTAAAGGAAGTAATAACGTGACCACAAAATCTATTTGTATGTTGACACAGAGATTGCATATGTCGACACTCAGTATGTTCTAGTGATGTTGAGTACATGGCTGATGCTCTTGGGTACATTTACTGCGATATGGAGTACTTGATTCATGTGTCAACACCCTGCTTTCATGTGTCGACATTCAAGTCGTTTATTCACCACTAATGTACCTAAATACACCACTCATGTACCTAATATCACCCATTAGACGTTATTGTATGTCGACACACATCTCCTCTATTTAAGTTGATACCCTAATTCCTTAACCTTCATTTCGTTTGCTCCTCTTTGACTCTCAAACCTTAGATGCGTCACCACCAAAGATCTTAAAAAAGTGATCACTTTTAGCAGGTATGTGAGCTAATTTTAATTACGAAACCAGGTTCCTATGAACATTATGACATTCTGTCAAAATCTTTAGATCTTTTTGTCAAATTTCATCTTTTTTTCAAACCCTAATAGTGTATGTACTCTGATATTTAATTGCTTTCTTTAATTTTTTTTTTTTAACAAATATCGGCAGAGCCGAAGAACAAACAGGCAACTCAAAAAGACGAGGCCGAAGCCACCCCATAAACGAAAGTGGGGACAGAAAGAGATCAGAACAAACAAGGAACAAACAGGCACCAAAAACAAAACACCCAAACACAACACAAATAGACAACAGGCATAGGCCCGACAAGGCACACAAGAACAAGCTCAGACAGGGATCCAAAATAAAAAAGAACCAGACGAGCAGCACATAAAACAGGAGCAGGACTGAAGACTCAACCACAAACCCATCCACCTCATTTAGCAAACAAGTCTGCCACCATTGGTGGGTCGAAACCATCAAAGTTAAAACCAACTATTTTCCCCATCTCTATAATCCGCTCCGCTTGCATGATCATCCCATCGTACTCCGCTTCCGCGATCTTATCGTACCGATGCCCCCTATTCGGTCTTTTCTTCTTCGCCTCATTCCCCTTTTTCCGCTTGCCTGAGGCCTTTGTCATTTTTGGCATGCTGTTTGTAGGCGACATATCTTTCAGAAATTCCTAAAGCTCTGGTTTTTCATCCCATTTTTCCTTGTGCTTCAACGCTTTCCTCTCCCTTTTTGTCATCACTCGTTTTCCTTTTCTCATCCCAACTCCACTGGGTCTCTCCATACAGGGCTCTGACCTGCTCAAATTAGAGGGCTCAAAACCTGGAGGAAACACAGGCCCCGAGGACCCAGAATCATCTACACTGGCGGGGTCTTGAGTTACATTCTCAAGATGCGATAACTGAGCATGAGGCTGAGCTGAACTATCTATGTCACTCTCCACCCACTGGAGCAAAGGCGGCAGATGTTTATTTTCTCGCACTTCCTGAACTGAGATAGATCACCACGTTGTGGAAACTGATGGGGAAGAGAAGCATGTGGCCAACTGCATTCCACAGACCATCTACCGACATACTGACCTTCAATATGGAAAGCAAGCTGACCCCGTGATAGCTCGACTATGTTTACTCCCTCATACACTGGCCTACCAGTGCGACTCCCATGATCCTCAGCTCCCATGTCAGCCATCCTATGAATAGTATCCATAACAAGCCATGTAGTTGTTACAAACTTTCATTATCCATAACAAATTTTTTTTGCCAATCTCAAAATTTCACCTTACACCCCCAAACCCTAACCCCACCATGGAATTTCTCTCAAACTTATTTATTTATTTATTTATTTTTTAAGCAGAAGTTATGGGTCGCATGAAGAGGTACGAAACTACATCCAAGAAGAAATGTGAAGACAAAGAACATGAGTCGACTTCACGAGGTTGTACTTCAGTAAATTTGCCTGACGCTTTCCTCACGAAGGAAGTGTTATTTGGTAGGTTCGTAGATTGGGATTGGGTTAGGATGAATAACTTTTAGCAATTATTAATTTTGTTCAAAGGTGTAGGTTGTCTTCAAATTTATAGTGTAAAGGAACCGGTATTTTTGGATCTGATACGTGAATTTTATATCAACCTTAAATTTTTCGGACAATCATCCTCATCAATCGTCTTATCCTTTTCTCGCTTTATCTCCTTAACTTCCTCCAAACACTCCTCTGCCATATCCTCGACCTTGTTCCCCGCTTCGATTCCTCGATTCTCCTTGATAAGATACGCCTTTTGCATCTCAATCTGAACTTTATCTTTCCCAACCCATTCAATTTCTATCACCAATTTCCCATACCTCGTGAGTAGAGATGATACAAAGAACTTGAAAAGGAAGCCGAGTCTCTTGGAATATAGGATAAATGAGTTAATGTTGGCAGAGGCTAAACTGATGAAAGATAAAGAACAACTCTCATAGGTAATTGAGGTTCTTTGCACTGAGGTCGATCGCAACCGAGAAGGGATAGGATCTGCCATCAGAGTTTAGTGTGCATTTATTTTGTATGTGTAGTAGTGCGTTTATTTTGTTTTGTTTTCTGTATTTGTAGAAGTTCAAATCTCTGTACTAGTGCTACGGTCATTTCCGGGCTCCTCATTTATTTTTTTTTATTGCAGAATAAAACCTCGCTCCCCATTTCTTGTTTCCTTATGAACGTCTCCTCCTCAATCATCTCCTTCATTTCTTCAGCAGATTAGCCACAATGACAACTCTTGGCCTCGACTGGCAAGGCGCAGCGAGTGGTAGATGTGGCTAACCCACTGAAGAAATGAAGGAGGTCATCGTGGAGGAAGCATTCGCAAAGAAACAAGAAATGGGGAGCGAGGGAATGACCTAGCACCGTTACATGTATTTGACAATTTTGAAATGGTTGTACCATATCGGTGTAGTTGTATTTTTAACAACTTATGAAAAATTTTATTTTGTTAAATATATTTATGCTTATTATTAGATTGTATTGTATTTTTACATTATACTATTCATCCAAAAGTGTAATTATTGTTTGGTCAAAATTATTATATATGTTTTAAATTTTGTACAGTGAAATATTGAGATTTATTAAAAAAAAACCTTTGAAAATACCACAAATAGATACCCTAAACAAACTACGAACAATAAGCAAATATAAAATAACAGAATATCAATACAAAGCCATTCAATTTATAAAAATATTGAGGTAAGTAAAGGAGGGACATTTGAATTTATAGAGATGGATCGTGTTGTTGAAGTCTTATGTGTTGATGTTGAGTACATTTTGATATAGAGTGTCGACATACAATATATGTACTCGGCATCACAATTGCTAATCTCAAAATAAAAGGAAATAAACTCAAAATTACCCATATGTACATGACAAGAAATTTACTCAGAAGTATCACTTACTCGACATAAAACAATGTTTATAAATGTGTGTCGACATGCAAAATTCGGGAGTGGAAACACATATTACAGTGAGAAAAGTGTGTTGCATACTCAGTATATGTGTCGACACACATGTAACGTACTCATATTCAGAACCAAAGTACCCAAGTTACCCAAAAGTGGTGCTGCACTCAAAGAATCAGTACAATGTATAGATGAATTAAGTCCTAAGATGACAAAGAGTGTTGACCTACATAATAACCAAACTGATCGAGCTACCTTTGGGGTGGGTGACCCTCCAAATGCTAAATTAAGAGGTAAAAAATGACTGACCAAGACAAAGGACTACAAGCAATGCGGAGGAGAAGGCCATATTAAGCGTAATTGTACGCAAGGCACAAACCATGCAGAACCAAGTGAATAGGCTACATACATAGGTGGAAGCTCTAGCACATACGACTATAACCGATCATCCTCGATCAATGCTAGTTATTTCACACTAGGTATTGATGGTTACCACAGTACAACTATTCAATAGCCCTTGCCACACTTAACGATGCAACACCCTCCAACCTAGTATAGTACGGTATGTTTCGAATCATAACAGCACTTACATATTTTGTTTTCTAACGATTACAAACAGCACATTATTGTGTATTTAACCAAATATAGGACCCACAAACTAGTTCATCAAGCAACATAATGACACAAATAATTTTGTGTGGTTCCCATCAATATTTTGATAGAAGCAACCCTGAAATAAGGTACATCCATACTTTTTGATTTCGAATGTACAACATCGCCCTATATTGATGCATTGTGAAACTATACTTTCGGTATGTTAACATCATCATCATGTTCAAGATTTGCATAGCATTAAGTAAGAACATAAATAAAAAAACCACTCAAACATAATCGAATGGGCAGCATTTCATTTAAATTAAAAGATGTACAACAAAATCTGACTTGCACGCCATTATAATTACAAGATTACCCGAAACCTATTCCTTCTATTATTCATCCTCATCCTATGAACCCACTCTTTACTTATCTCTGCCATCTTCTTGAATCAGTTACCTCCTCTGCTTCATCACTCTTCCCCCATCACCCCCTTCCTTCTCATCCTCCTATAACGAATACATGAGTCGAGTCTTACAGCAAATGACATTTTATGCATTATGATATATGAAAAATAGAAAATAAAATACATGGTTCAACATTGATGACCGACCCTGAAGATGTGTGAAATGCAAAGTCCAATGTTATACCATTGAAGAGAAATGCAATCCTCTTCCGGAATATTCCTTCTTCATTGGTGTTCCCATATTGTTTAATCAAGGAGGTGACATGCCACCATTTGAGTTCCTTAATTGGAGTTTCCCAAATTGTTTAGTCAAGAAGGTGGCATGTCACCGTCGGAGTTTCCTTAATTAAACAATTTGGGACGCATTTTTAAGGAACTCAAATGGTGACATGCCACATCCTTAATTAAACAAATCGAAAAACTCCAATTAAGGAACTCTAATGCTAGCATGTCACCTCCTTGATGAAACAATATGGGAACTCCAATGGAAGAAGGAATATTCTAGAAGAGGATTGCATTTCTCTTCAATGGAATAACATTGAACTTTGCTTTTCACACATCTTCAAAGTCGGTTATGAGCATTGAACCATGTATGTTATTTACTCTTTTTCATGTATCATAATTCATAAAATGTCATTTGTTGTAAGACCCGACTCATGCATAAAAGAGAATGAGAAGGAAAGGGTAGACGAGGGGAGAGTGATGAAGTAGAGAACGTAAGAGATTCATCTTTGAAGAAGTTTCTGCCCTCTTTGTACGGCCCATGACTTCTGGTTGCAAAAAAAAAATGTCCATAGAAATTTCGAGGTTGTGGTTAGGGTTTGGTGTAGTAAGGTGAAATTTTGAGATTTATCCAAAACTATTAGGGATAATAAAAATTTAAAGGAAATAGATGGTTTTTTCCATATAGCAGCAAGAAAAGGAATATAAAGCAAACAAACTTAAGTAAACATTTAGGTGGTTCTATTTTGAGTTAGGGTTTGTGAAAAAGGATGAATTTCTAACACAAATCGTGTTGAATTGTAGATAGAAATGTGATTTGAAATAAAAATTTGAACCAGATTTGTGACAAACTGATGACTTTGGTAAAATTTTGAGTTGAAGTATAATTTAAGGTGTGAGCGGGAGAGAGAGATAGAGAAAGAACACGACTAATGAGGGCAATTTATAGGGCTTTATCTGTACTCTGTATGTCAACACACTGAATGGGTGTGTCGACACATATGTTATTTTGCCTTAAAGAAAATGGTTGGTGATTTTGAGTACATTATTAGTCGAAATGAGTACAACATTTTGGTTAGTGAATACACAAGTGTGTCGACACACGAATTTTACGTTTTGACTCGCATGCTTTTCGTCTTGTGTACATGTGAAGTTGGGGTACATTTGTGGTGATGTTATGTGTCGACATACAAAGTTTGGGTGTTACAATGAGAAACATGTGTCGACACTCTTGTTCTATGTGTTGACATACGCATCACGTGCTCAGATTCTTACCACAAGTACCCAAATTATCCACTAATGTACGCAGCACCATTATGTCCTATGTGTCGACACACAAAATACGTGTGTCGACACAATTGTCTCTACATAAATATCGAAGCCCTAACCCTCTTCCTCGCTTCGTTTACTTCTCTTTCTCTCTCTAGCCTTATCTGTATCCACCGCTCAAGATCTTAGCAAGGTCCACTTCTCTCAGGTACATAAGTTAATTTTAATTAAAATGTAGGTTTCTATATACCTTTTAAAATCAAAACCTTAAGATTTTTGGTTAGATTCCTATCTCATTCTCAAACCCTAACCCTACCACGAAATTTTGTTAATTTTCTTGTAGGCAAAAGTCATGGGTCTCACAAAGAGGTCCGAAACTACATCAAATAAGAGGTCCGAGACAAAGGAAGCTGAAACTTCCCAAGGTCATGCTTCGGTAGTTTCCTCTAACTCCTTCTCCACAAAAGGAGTGTTATTTGGTAGGTTCGTGGATTGGGAATGGGTTAAGCTACACAACTTGGAGATATTATATAATTTGTTTCAAGGTGTATGTTGGATTGAAATTGGCAGTATAAAAGAACCGGTATACCTGGCGTCGGTAACCAAATTTTATGCCAATCTAAAAATTTCTAGAAATGATCCTCTTCAATTGTCCTCGAAAGTGGCAAGACAAACAATGAAAATTAATGCGGCAATTATCAATGAATTGCTTGGTATTGATCACGAAGAAGAGGATGATTACAAATTCCTCCTTGAACTCAATGAATTCCCCATCCCAGAAAAAGAGCGCCACACCATGATTAAACAAGTCCAGGGTGGATTACCAATTTCTAACCCGAAGAAGCTGGACTCAAATGATCTAGGAGTGGTTATTAGATTTGCACATAAATTGATTTGTATGAACATCACTCCTAGATCGGGTGGCTTCGTCTCGGTTTCTCACTTGCATTTATTACTTTTGTCTCGCCTCTTGATGGCCAAAGGGTTAACCTTGGGGATTTAGTAGTAAAATTTATTGCTTCCTATCCATACAAGGAAGACTAATCCCACTTATGGCATGCTTCTTACCTGTGTGTTCCAATGCACGTTAAATACATTATCTTTGACAAACCCTATTCCGTACGAAGATGGCTCAACCGAGACATCTTTCTAAAAGATGGGGTTTGAACTCAATCAAGACGGTGTATGGGTTAAGAAACAAAGAGGAGGTAGAAGACCAATAGAAATAGATGAGGATAGAGAGGAGGAAGAGGGAGATTCTGCAGGATACGGGGTTAATGAGGTCGAAACGGAACAAGGGCCCACGAAGAGAAGGAGCGTCAACGAACGTCTTTAGTGTTTAGAAGAACAAGTGAATGCGTATATCTCAAATTTTAAAGCTTTCCGTACCGAAACACACACCACCCTGTAGAAGATGATGGACTTCTTCACTGTAGACTAAAGCCTTCGACACCATTGTCATTTTTTTATATTTGTGTATTTGTATATTCTTTATTTATCTTATTGTAAATGATATATTTTGAACAAAATTATGTGATTCATTCTTGTTCTTTTTTCTTGTTATACTTGTATTTTTTAAGACTTTATGATAGATTTCATGTATTGAATATATTTGTCCTTGTCAATCAGATTACTCAATCCTATAATTTAATAAGGCGGTATTATAATTTCACTAGACTTTAAATTGAATGTGATAAAAAACAACCACTCCTGTGCTCAACTTGACCAATAAAGGACTTAAAAATCACTAATGTACTCTTAAAAACACCAAATATATACAAAACTCACCTCTTATACATCACTTTTCATGTACTTATAATAAACATTAATGTACTCAAAAGCACAACATATGTATTCAACATCACCTTAAATGTACTCAAAATCACAATAATTAGTTCACAAAAATTTTTAAATAAGGGGAAATTTTGATTTTGAATAAAAAGGAGAAACATGAATTTGAGAAAAGGAGAGAATTTTAATTTGAATACAGGATGGGAAATTTGAATTTGAATAAAGGAGGGAAATTTGAATTGGAATAAAAAGGGTATATGAATTTCAAAAAAGGAGGGAATTTTGAGTTTGAATGAAGGAGGGAACTTTGATTTTGAATAATAAACGTAAGATTTGAATTTATGGTGGGAAAATAAAATTAAAACTAGCAATGTTTCAAAACATTAAAAGTTGAATTTATGTATAATTGTGGTATTGAGAACAGATATGTGTGTCGACACGCAAAGTCCTTGTTTCGACACACATATTTCAGTTTGAGTATCTGTGTGTCGACACGTATATTGGTATGTCGACACATGAATTATGGACTCAGTATCACATTAACGGTACTCAAAAGCATCAACTACGTACGCAACATAATTATAAGTACCCAAAGTACTCAAATTACACATGTACATTGTACGTCGACATAGAGTTTCATGTGTCGACACTCACACCATATGTGTCGGCATGTACATCGCATACTCAAATTCAATACAAAAGTACCCAAATTTTCCACGGTTGTCCTCAACATCACTACCATAAAGTAAGTGCCGACACACACTTTTTATGTGTCAACACACGTATTACTATGAAATAAAAGTGTTAACACCCAAATTGCATGTGTCAATACTTATAGCACGCAATTAAATTAAATATAAGAGTGATTTTGTGTCGACACACATATTTTGAATGTCGACATTGTTTACATAGCTAGTGATGCTGAGTACATAGATAATGATCCTCGATACAACTTTTGTTAAATTTAGTACAAAATAGTGTGTCGACACACCCAGTTTGTGTGTCAACACGCTTCTTTGCACAAGGAAGGAAAAATGAATTGTGTGTTGACACGCGTATGATATGTGTCGACACATTTGTTGCTGATGTTGGTTTCTTTTTGGTAATATTGTGTAAATAGGTGGTAATATTATATAAGGCATGTGTGTCTACACACATTTTACGTATGTCGACACACATACCGGTTGTTGAAATTTCAATGATTATGCATTAAATTCACCCACCTATCATTTAACTTCAACATTGTGGATGAAGTACATGCAAATCTCACTATTTGCTTGTTTTTTCACACAATACAAGTGCTTATTTGCTAATTTGGTGTATATTGAAGAAAAAATATTGGTCGATAAGTCATTTGTGCTCCTATTTCTAATTGTATTATATATTTATCACGCACATAGTTATATGTTTTGTACATTCATGTTGATGTTTAGTGAGTTGTGATATTGAGTATGTTCTTGGTGTTAAGAATACATTTGTGGTGATTTTGAATACATTAATAGTGTCATTGAGTACATGTGTAGTGATTTTGTGTACACACATTGGACGTTGTTCATTTTTTATTCTTAGTCTGTGTTTCAACACACATAATCTGTGTGTTGGCACGCAGTTCATGTTCAATCATGTTGATTCTGAGTACATTCCTTGATTTTGCATACATGAGTTGTCAAGTGTCATTCAACTAACTAATTTCAAATTTTACTATTACAATTACAGATTATAGATGCTTTTTTTGAGCCAAGTCATTGGTCATATGTAAGGAAATCTATGAATCAGTTAGAAGATAATGATGTTATGTCGGTTGTATTTTCATCTCTAGAAGAAACAGAACAATTCTATGACTACTATGGTAACGTATCAGGGTTTAGTGTGTGTAGAGGTGACATGAAAAGAGATAGAAAGACCGATCTTCCCATATATTGGGAACTATTTTGCTCTAGAGAAGGAGAGCGGTCAAATCCGCACACACTTCAATCAGAACGAATAAGGCAAGAGAAGCCGCTCATAAGGTATTCTTGCGAGGCCATAATAAAGTTCAAGTATGATAAGCAAAGAAGCGTACGGTGTGCGAAAGAGTTCATATCAAACCACAACTATCCACTTGTTGCTGCCGCACATGTTTCGTACTTACGATCACATAGAGGCTTAAACGAAGGGGATAAGACCCAAGTAATTTCAATGTACACATTAGGCATACAACAATTGCAAATTCATTGCACAATGGTGCAACAATCAGGGGGGACTCAAAACATAGGACATGCGAAGAAGGACATGTATAATTTCATCGATAAGGAGCGCTGGGATGCAATAGAAGGGGGTGACACAGAAGGTGTACTGGGTTATCTATATGGAAAGAGAACAACGGATCCATTGATGTTCGTAAAGTATGATGTTGTAGAGGAAAATCATCTATGAAACATATTCTAGGCGGATTCAAAGTCGTGGATAGACTACCGTCACTTCGCCGGCACTATGGCCTTCGACACGACGTACAATGTCAACACTTAAGGGATGCCGTTTGTGATTATAGTTGGGGTGAAAACCCATTGACAAACGATTGTGCTCAGATGTGCATTGCTCTGGGATGAAACCACGGACACATATGTCTGGGTTCTGGAAGCTTTACTGGAGGCAATGGATAGAAAAAAACGATTGACTACCATCAGTGACGGGGACATGAGCATGGCAAATGCGATATTGTGAGTCCTCCCTACGACCGTGCATTGATTGTGTCTTTGGCACCTGAAGAGAAGGCGCAAGCACATTTAGGTCAACCTTTTTCAAAGGAATTCATATAGTGCTCAATTGTGCATCATACACCCGAAGAGTTTGTGCATGCACGGAAAAATTTGGTCGAGCAATTTGATCTAACATAAAACGAATGGGTTTAGTCACTATTTGAAAAAAGATTTTATTGGGTAGACGAATATCTAGAGGGTCACTTCTTTGCTGGCATGATAAGCACACAACAATGTGAAAGTACAAACTCAACTTTGAAACAGTACATGCAACACAGGCTAAAGTTATTTGAGTTTGTTAAGTATTTTAATCACTGGCTTCTTGTTAATAGGGGAAAAGAGGCCAAGGCTGACTTCGATACTCTACATTCCAAGCCAGAGGTCCGGTAATCAGCATCAAATCTCATGCTAGCCAACTATACACACGAGCTTCCTTTAAGATATTTCAAGTAGAGCTGTCGTACGAGTCGCTTTTTTGGTGACAGATGCCTCCCAAGGTGGGGAATACATGGCATACACCCTAAGTCAATATCCAAAAGGTGATTCCAGATCGACAGTTCTACACTGTCCACCCACGCGGATAATGAAATGCAATTGCAAGAAGCTACAGTTGGTCGGTTTTCCATGTCAACACATGATTGCTGTGATGAAATTTTTGGGCATTGTATTGTATAACGATGGAAAATACATGCAAAGCCTTCATATTGCAGCATCTCTGGAGTATCAGTGCCCACTAAAATGCAGCGCATGATGAGATGCAGTACACTGAACTCTAGTTGCAACCAACTATGTTTCCTTGCATTGCAAACTAACGATGCATTCAAAGAAACAAAAGAATGTATAGAATAATTGAGCGCTAAGATGACGAATAAGGTTGGGCTACTTAATAGTCAACCTGATGGAGCTACATTTGGGGTGGCTGACCCTCCAACCATTAAATCAAAAAGGTAAAAAACGACCAACAAAGACAAAGGTCTGCAAGTAATACGGAGGAGAAGGCCATCTCAAGCGCAATTGTATGCAGGACACATCCAACCCGACCCCAAGTCAACAGTCCACATACGTAGGTGGAATCTCTAGCTCATACTACTACAGCCGATCATCATTGATCAAAGCTAACTACTTCAAATTACGTAGTGGTGATCTATCTGGTAACTAAAGTACAACTACTTAGCAACCCCTGCCGCACTTTACAAATGCAATGCCCTCCAACCTAGTACCCAGTACAATAAGGTATGTTTTGAATCATAGGAACAATTACATATTTTGTACACTAATGAATATATAATTTCGTGTATGTAACAAAATGTAGGACCAACAATACAACTTATCAAGCAACATATAGGACACAAGTAATATTGATTGGTCCCCGTCAATTGTTTAGTAGAAGTAACCCGAAAATAACAGGTGCATTCATACTTATTGATTTTGAATGCACGACATTGCCTTATATTGACACATTGTGGGAATTGTACATACAATATATTAACATCATACTCTACATTTATTCATCGTTGCATTACAAACTATTCCATATAGATGGATTTTTACTTAGAGTAGCAAGAAAAGTAAAGAAAAGCAAGCAAACTTAAGTAAACATTTGGGTGGTTCAATTTTGAGTTAGGGTTTGTGACTAAAGATGAATTTCTGGAAAAAAAAAAAAAAATTCAAAGATTTTGATGTTATATTATAGATAAAAACCTAATTTGTAATACAAATTTGAATGAGATTTGTCATAAATTGATGACTTGTTAAGATTTTGAGTTGAAGTAGAAGTTAGGGTTCGAATGAAGGAGAGAAAAGAGAAAGAATACGACCAATGAGGGGAATTTTAAGATTTTGCTGATATATTGTAAATAGAAACCTCATTTGTAATAAAATTTTGAACAAGATTTGTCAGCGATTGAAAACTTTGGTAAGATTTTGAGTTGAAGAAGAAGCTAGGGTTCAAGCGAAGAAGAGAAAGAGTGAAAGAACACAACTAATGAGGGGAATTCTGGGCTTTAACTGTATTTTATGTGTCAAAACGTACATTACATGTGTCGACGCACAAGCTCTATTTGTGCTCACTATAATATTTATGTCCACACACAAACGATGTGTGTCGACAAGCCATATGTTATCGTGATGTTGAGTACATGGCTGATGGTCTTGGGTACGTTTATTCTGAATCTTGTTCGTCATATATAGAATTGGTGTCGACATACGCTTAACGTGTGTCGACACAGATCTTATAGTGTGTGCGTTGTGTGTCAACAAAGGAAATGGATGTGTCAACACATAATCGTGTACATAATCTGCGTACACAGAGTTCATACCCATGTACACATCACTATAATGCACTCAACTTCAGTTATTTATCAACACTTTAAATGTGTTGACACACAAATATAGGGTGTTGACACTCATTTCATAAAGGTGATTAGGAGTACGTTGTTGATGAATTTGAGCACATTCTTGGTGATTTTGAGTACGTAATTGTGTGTCGACACACATTTATGTACTTAGTAAAAAGGAAGGTGCTTAAATTCACCAACTCTTTTACTCAAAGGTACTCAAATCCACCAGTCACTCAACATCACGATTCATGTACTCAAAATTTTTATATAATTATGTTTAATGTTTTTTTACATAAAATTAATTAAAAATTTTTAATTTTAACCACTTACTTATTTTTTCAAACCAAAGTATTTTTAATTTATTATGTTATTACTACCATATTCAAATTAATTATAATATTATAATAATAACCAATTAACTTATTTTTCATATATATATATATACTAAATAAAAAAATAAAATATTACCATACAAAACATATGAGAAAGTAAAGTGTGTTTTTTTTATAACTAATTACTTGCTCAACTGGTAACCTCTCCTCTCTTCACATATAGAGTTTTTTTTCTGCACAATAGAAACACTTATGGGATATAATTTGTTTGTATCTTTTTTCTAACAACGTGTTGTGTTGATCACTAATTTTGGATTTGATGATCATTTTTATTATAAAGTGAGAGAAGATATTTAATTTTACTTTTAGAAGGATTTTATATTTTCCTGGAAATGCCATAGGAATTTTATTTTATTCTATTTATCTAAAAGGTAATCTTTAAAACTCCTTTATTTAATTGTCAAAATGGTGTTTTTTTTTTTTTTTTTTTTCTAGAAGACATTTTTAAAACTTTTTTGAAATAATTTGAAAAAGTACAAAATTGAAGCACAATAATATTTGTGACAAAATTAAATATTTCAATTTATTAGTAAATTTGAAAAAGAATAAAACAATTAAATAATTTTGAAATATTATTATTATTATTTTTTTTTTTGCATTGCTGCATTGGGAAAAAAAGTTCAACTGAAAAGTAATTTCTTTTACTTTTGGATTTTTTTCTCATCTAAATTTTCTTAGATTTTATTTTATCCTGAAAACAATGATAGATTGGGCATAGTATTGTGTAAAAGGATAATTTACCTTCATGTTTGGGTTTTATTCTATCCTTATACAACAGGCACATAGGACACCCCTTTTCTTAAAAGATAAAAATCAATTCATTCAGAAAAATAATATTTTTTCTCTATTTTTTTGTTATTTAAAAATTATTTTTCAAAAAATATATGTATATTTCCGATAAATGTATTTTTTAGTTCTTTTTCTTTATAATTTTCTAATCTGAAAATTTATTTCGAAAAAAATTGCATTGTCTTCTTTTTTATGTATCTTCTTTTTTATTTATGAGGATTTTTTAAGAATATGTTTCCAATTTTAGATTTTTATTACCATTATTATAATTAATTAGGAAATATTCCAAAATTTAAACAAAGAAAAATTCTTAAAAGGGAGAGTTGTAAATTCGTAAGCCCTTGAAAAGAGTAATGTTTAAATAGCTTGCGAAAAAAATCCCTTGTCATTTGCCTTAAAAATATAAACATCATTCTAAAAATAAAACTAAATAATATACCTACGACTATTAGAACAATGATGCAGCGCGTAATGGAATATTTAGGAAAACGGGAAGGTTCAACGGTTTTGTCTTTAGTTTTATTAATCTCTAATAAAAGTAAAGAGGCGAAATAAACGATCTAATCTCACAACCAGAAAAAGATGCTCAAAATAGAAGAAAAATATGAAATCATTGAATAATTGAAACCCTAGATTTCCTTTAGTATATATATAGGAGCTATTTCAATGAGAATCTAATTCTAAAAGATAATTAAAATTTAAACAAAGCTAAAATCCTAATTAAACTCAAATTCTGCGTAGCCCTCCGTCCACGTTCTGCTTCCGCCAACCCCTTCTGCTTCCGCCAGCCCCTACTCACCAATCTATACTTGCTTAGTGATCTGCCAAGCCTGGAATATGGGTTGCATCATCCTCCCCTGATTAGAGGGAATTCGCCCTCAAATTTGTATGAGGATCAGCAGCATTGCTGTCGCCAAAGTAGGGAACAAGGTGCTTGATGTTAAAGACATCATAAGTCCTCATACTGGGTGGAAGCTATAGACGGTTGGCATTTTCATTAATCTTCTCAAGTACCACCAATGGTCTTATCTTGCATGCTATCAGCTAGTTGTATTCCCATGACGGGAAATGTTCTCGTGTCAAGATTGCCCAAACTTTGTCGCCTATTTGGAACTAAATGCTTGTCTCCCCTTGTCCCTAGCTGTCTTATACTTGGTGTTGGCTTCTAGCAACCGAGCTCTAGTCTGCTCATGGATATCTCTAAGGGAAGAGATGAAGTCATCCGCCTTCCCGTGAGGACGTATGAGATATGGGACTGGCGCCAAGTCTACCAGAGATCTTGGAACAAAGTCGTAGACAACCCAAAATGGTGCGAACCCTACACTCCTATTGACGGAGCTGTTATAGGCGAACTCGGCATGATGTAGCTTCATCTATGTCATCAGCAATAAGGTGTCGAAGGAGATTCCCAATGATCAGTTAGTGACTTTGGTTTGTTCATCCGTTTGAGGGTGATGGATGGTGCTAACAGTGAGAGACATATTCGCCATCCTCCACAATGTCCTCCAGAATTGATCAACGAACTGAACATCCCGATCAGAAACAATGCTAGCTGGCAACCCATGCAAGTTGTACACCTCTCGGAAATAGAGACCTACAATATATATATGGCATCAGCAGCCTTCTTGCACCTGATGAAGTGCCCCATCTTGGAAAAACGGTCTACTAAAACAAAAATGGAGTTGATGCCGCCGGTGGCCCTTGGTAAACCTAGCATGAAGTCCATGCTGACATCCGTCCACGGCTGACTTAGAATAGGTAACAGAATACAAAGACTAGCATTGGTCATTCTGCCCTTTGAAACCTGACGAATACGGCATAGCTTGACATACCTCTCAACCTCCTTGCGTATGGTAGGCCAGAAGTAGTTGACGGTCATGAGTCGGAGCGTCTTATCCTCACCCACATGCCCCGCATTGTGCTTCTGCTCAATAATATTGAGCTGCTAGCTTGAGTTCGAAATGCAAAGCTGGTTCCCTTTGAATAAGAAACTGCCATGAATAGAGTAGCCGGGAACAGACCCTGACTTTGCTTCCTGCCATAACCTGTCAAAAGTGGGATCATCACGATACTGATCCGCCAGCTGATAAAACCTAGTAACCTCCATCTTGCTCTCTGCTTGGACAAGGTTCCTCTTGCTTAGTGCATCCGCCACTTTATTATCACGCCCGACTTGTGCTTGATGACAAAGTAAAAGAGTTGTAAGTAGCTGGCCCACTTAGAGTGTCTATCCGATAGTTTGTCTTGGCTATTGATGTACTTGAGGGAAACATTGTCAGAATACAAGGTGAACTCCCGTTTGGCAAAGTATGCCTTCTAGTGCCTCAATGCTCTCACCAATGCATAGAATTCCAGATTGTAAGTTGAGTAATTCAACCTACTCCAATCGAGTTTCTCACTAAAATACGCAATAGGTTGTTAGCTTCCAATTCAAAGATTGGAAGTTAACCTTGTAGAAGAGAGAATTAAGATGAGAAGATAAGGGAAGGGGGTGAGAAATAGAGATGTAGATGAGAAATAGAGAGAGAATTTCCAAGAGGAAATCTGATTTGTATTGATTGAATACCCAAATTACATGATTTGAGCCTATTTATATTTGATCTAATACATTGAATCAAGACCTCAAACTCTAACCAACTCAAACCCAAAATCTAGCGCCAAATTAACTAGCTGCCAGATTTGACTTCACTTGAGCAACTAACCGACCCCCTTGGCGCCAAAGGCAAGCCAACTAACTTTTGAATACAGAGCAAGAGAAAAAACAAAACATTAACCGCAATACAAACCAATTACAACCAAAACTTAAAGAATCATAACATAGGCTTCCCATCTTGGCTGAGCATAGTGCCAATGCCAATCTTAGAGGCGTTCTTGTGTAATTCAAACGTCTTCTGAAAATCACGAAGGGCTAACACCGGTGCCGTGGTCAGCTTCTTCTTGATTGTATTAAAGGCTGAATCTGCTTGAGGGGTCCAAACGAAGAAACCCTTCTTCAGGCAATCAATGATAAGCACCATGATAGAACAGAAACCCAAGACGAAGCGTTTGTACAATGACGCCAACCTATGGAAACTGTGAACTTTACCAATCGTTCTCGATTGAGGCCAGTTAGATATGGCTGCTATCTTCCCTTCGTCAGCTGATATACCGTCCTTGGATACGATGAACCAAGAAAGGTCACCTCATCTGTCATGAACTCACACTTCTGATAGGTGGCAAACAAACTCTTGGGTTCTTCAAGTGCCAAGCACTTCCTCCAGCTGCCGGATATGCTGAACACAATCCCATCTATAAATCAAGATATCATCAAAATAGGCATCAACAAACTTCCCAATGAAAAGATGCAAAACCTAATTCATAAACTTCATGAACGTGCTTAGCGCAATGAGCAATCCAAATGACATGACTAGCCACTCGTAAAACCGCTTCCTGGTCTTGAAGGCAGTTTTCCACTCATCTCCTTGTGATATTTGGTGGTACCTACCCTTCAGATCAAGCTTCGTGAGCACCTTTGAGCTCTGCAATTGATCAAGCAAGTCATCTAATCTTGGAATAGGGAATCAATGACTAACCGTGATCTTGTTGATTGTGCTACTATTAACACAAATTCGCCAACTCCCATCCTTTTTGGGCATCAACAGAGCTGGTACAATGCAAGGACTTATGCTCTCCCTGATAAAGCCTCTGGCGAGTAGTTCCTCTACATGGCATCTCAACTCCCCATGCTCTAATGGACTCCTTCGGTAATGGGGCCTATTCGGTAATGAGGCACCCGTCACCAAATCAATGTGGTGCTAGATTTCTCTTAATGGAAACAATTTAGTAGGCAATTCTTCTGGGAATACATCAGCGTATTCCTTCAATAAGGGGGTAATCTCAATCGGTATCTCCCTCGGACAGATCTTAACTTCCTTCCCAATCAACATAAACATGACCCTGGCGTCACCAACTTCTTTGGGGAACATGGCTCGTCCCTATATGTTCGGGTGTTGAACTTCTAAAGCTCCTGGCGCCTCCTCCATCTTAGGTTACAAGGCGGTCTGGGTCCCCTCAAAGATGAAGCTAGAAGTGTTCCTATGTCCATCATGCATAGCGCTTCAATCATATTGTCATAGGCGCCCCATCAATAGATGGCAAGCATCAATGGTGACAACATCACACCAAACCCCGTCTTCGTACTTAGCCCCAATCGAAAAATTAACCAAGCAACATTTGAAAATGGTTACCTGATTTCCTTTCTTAAGCCATTGCAATTTGTAAGGGCTAGGACAAGCTTCCATCTTCAACCCCAGCTTGGTGGCGGCTTCCTCTAATAAGATGTTCTCACACCTCCCCGAATCTATGAACATGTGGCACACCCTACTGCCAATGGTGCATGTGGTATGGAAGATGTTGTTTCTCAGCCAATCGTCCCTCTGTTCCTCTCTAGGTGTGAAGCAAGCTCGTCTAACCACCAACGATGCCCTTCATCACCTGCCACGGCATCCAGTTCCTGCACGGCCAACTCATCTCGGACCTCTTCTTCAACGACCTCGCCATCTTCTCGATGGAGTTCCTCAATATAAAGGCCCTTGCCAAACCTGTCACCCTTACAACATTCAGCAGCTCGGTGCCCTACTTCTCCACACTTGAAGCAACAAGTCCTTGATGTGCTCATCAAGTCATGAGCTGTAGGATTGCAAGCATTAGTGATTGGTGATTTTACTTTGTACGGCCTGAGCTGGTAGTACTTGTGCTTGGTCTCTGTCGCCAACTTGTGTTCCCTAGGTGCCGTCAACTCGGCGACACCTTTGCTAAAGTTCCCCATTCATAGCTCTTTGACTCACCTCAGAAATGGAAAAGATGTCGAACATGTTCAAAACCTCTTGTATAGACTCCTTTAATCCGCCTATGTATCGATCCGCCAATGGCTCCCCGGTTTCCTCCAAGTCATCATGATCAAGGATTACTATACTATATAAATCCCCATCTACTTCGGAGATTCCTCCTGAAACATTTTTAAATACAAAAGTTCAGTATCTTCCCACGATCAACGAATAGAACTCTGCCGTGCATTCTTCCATAGACCTAGAGCGCTGTCGCAATCCTTGTAGGCACTGGTACATCATCCTGGTGTGATCATGAGTGAAGAAGGTGCTTCTCGTGTGTTTCTTTGTCTTATCCCAAGATTATATCTTCACCTTCCCTTGGCGAAGCCGTACTTCTTTGGCTATTGCCATCAGGGAAGTACCGTCGAGGAGATTCTGGAGTTCAGGGATGTCCTCCTCCATTGAACTCTGGAATTTCAATTTGAAGGCCAGATTCCCACCTCCGATCGTCGAAACTGTGGGTGTTGCCAGTATTGGGCCGATGTCGCCTCGGCCTATAGGATCCAGTAGCTCCTCGTCCGGGAATGGATTTTGGAAGCTGTCATCCATCTCTTCTTTAATAGCACCCGGTGTTAATGGGCATTGATGATGGGTTCTCGGTTCAAAATAGGGATTTTCCTCCAGTTGAATCCAGCAACGCTCGATTCACCGGAATTTCTCCTCCCACTCATTGACCTTCCGTTCGGTGTGCCATTGACGATCTCAATCATAAACATCCTTAATGACGGCGTATCTTTATTGCCCATAGGCCATCTCAGAAACCGTTCTGAGCTTTGATACCAACTGATGCAGCACGTAATGGAAGATTTAGAGAAACGGGAGGATTTGCCCCCAGTTGAATCAAGCAACGGTTGATTCGCTGGAATTTCTCCTTCGAATCCTCGACCTTCCGTTCGGTCTATCGTTGACGATCTTGATCATAAATGTCCTAGACTGCGGCATATCTCTACCACCCACGGGCCATCTCAGAAACAGTACTGAGCTCTGATAACTGATGCAGCACGTAATGGAAGATTTAGGGAAATGCGAAGGTTTAACGGAATTCCCTTTAATTTTATTAATCTCTAATAAAAGTAAAGAGGGGAAATAAAAGCTCTAATCTCACAACCCGAGAAAGAGTCTCAAAATAGAAGAAAAATATGAAATTATTGAATAGTTGAAACCATAGTTTTCCTCTAATGTATATATATATATAGGAATTTTTTTTAATAAGAATCTAATTCTGAAAGATAATTCAAAATTTAAACAAGGCTAAAATCCTAATTAAACTCAAATTCTGCCTAGCCCTCCGTCCGCAATCTGCCTTGACCAACCCCTTCTACTTCCGCCAACCCCTACTAGTCAATCTCTACTCACCTAGTGATCCGCCAAGCCTGGAATATGGACTGCATCAAACAGAGGTAGAAACAGACTAACGAAAAGTTGGGTGAAGATAATTAGACATGATCTTACCCATCTAAACCTTAATGAAGAGATAGTCTTAGATCTAGTTAAGTGAAGGTTTAAAGCACTTGTAGGTTTAAAACACTTGTAGTCAACACAGTTGTTAGGATAGAAATGCACACCGATGCTACATCGCAGTGCCCCTAGGCATTCTTATCTGCTATTGGTTCTGCTTTATTATTTTTTACATGCTTGCATGTTTAGTATTGGTTTATTTGACTTGAATTTCATAAATACTTTTCTGTCTTTGATTTTTTGGGTTGAGGGCCATTTGGAAACAACCTCTTTACAAGATAGTGCCCTGTAGTTATAAGGCTACATACATCTCACTCTTCCCTGGCCCTAGCTTAGTGGAAATCTCTTTGAGGCACTAGGTTTATTGTTGTTGTAATATAACTCTTACTTTAAAAGGATTAAATATCTAAAATCATAAATATATATATGATTGTATCAATCAAAGTATGGTGAAATTTTTTTATAAACGGTGGGATAAAGTATTCAGTTTCTTTAGTCTAGTGTTATTGGTCAAGCATTTTTCTTTTTCTTTTTTTTTTTTTTTTGTTGATGTTCAGGGTAATAACCACGATTTTTGATGAATTTTTTGTGTTGAAATTAACAAAAACCAACGTTGCACAATAACACTAACTTTTTTTTAAAAGATATTTTGTTTTTATTTTTTGCGCCAATAAGATGAAATTGTCTCTAGTTTACTAGGTAGAGAGAGCCCCGGATCTTTGTCTCGTGGGTTGCCAGTGCATCATTTCTACTCGCAGCAACATTATTGCACACTTAATACTCGAGAAGAATATTTAACAAATATACATATGCAGTTATTTGATCTTATATCAATAGTTATTCAATTTTCATAACCATTAATTATTTTTGTTACATATATATATATATATGTGTGTGTGTGTTGTACATTACAATAAGTGATTAATTTGAATACGTAAAGTATTTTACCAGCAGTCGAAATATAGGTGGTCCATTGTTTCATTCAATGCTTGTAGTCACTTATGTCATAGCATTTAGGTAAAACTTAGAAAATACTATTATTCCGTTCCCCTTTTACTCCTTTCTAAAACTACCTATTGTGAAAAATATAGAATACGTTTGGCAGCATTTTTTTACTTGTTTCTTTGCAACTGAGACAAGTGTGGTGGATTTCATTATCGAGAAAGAATTGGAATTGGGCATACTAAGAGGAAAATATAAGAATTATGAGAAGAAATGGTTACTTTTTCGATAATTTTAATACAAGTCCGACAGGGCATAATAATGTAGGTAGGATTCAAAGACTAATAAGAGAAACACCAAAACATCCTAGGTAGAACGTAGAAGGCTTCCCTCAATATGGACAACAAAACAAAGCCTCCTAAATAAAAGATAGGGCAGTTTTAATAGGAATAAGAGAAGATATGGTTCAGTTATACAAGTAGAAAATATATTCTCGCATTGAATATTATACTAGAGTGCATTGATCTATTTCCAAAATAAAGTATTTTCGCATCGGGCATCATATGTGTCGACACATAAAATAGAGTACATGTTTTAACACAAATTCTTGCAAGACTCATTGGATGATTTGTGTCGACAAATAGAAATCGTGTGTTGAAATACAAGTTATAATAAGTAACAGAACCCAAAATTTCTGGTTCTGTGTTGACACATGAGGCTTTATATGTTGACACACCGGTAATTTTCACCATTACTTCGTTTTTTTTTTTTTTCCTTGTCCTTTAGAAAGGATAGTTTGTATGTCGTTTGTGAGAAGAAATATTTCCGTGAGCATACCTAATAGGATTGCTAATGTATCTCATATATATATATATATATATATATATATATATCCCTAGAGAATATCCTACTAACATAATACAAGGATAAACTCTGATACCGACTATTGGGTTCATAGTTTTCAACTATGGTCACAACAGTAGGCACCTATTAGAGCACTTAAAGTAGGAGACTCTTCTCTCTACTTAAGCTCCAGTCGGAGAGTCACGCTTCGTGACACCTCCTGTGCAAGAGTTCTTGGGAATAGGTTTATCTATATAAACCCTTTGCCCTCATACCAGTTGTTGGGACAAATTTTAAAAATTCTCCCTAGTTTTATAAAGCTTACGCAGCGGAAGGGGTCTAAAATTCATAGTTCTAAACCTAGGGTTGATTTAAAACTCATAATTTAAATCTACATATCTAAATTCTTAATTTAGATCTATAGGCCTTTTATTTTAATACATTCACAATAATACATAAGCTTAAATAGGCATAATAATGAAGACTGTAAATAAATAGACAAGCTAAACTAAAAGAAGAAGGAAAGAAGAACATACCTGAAATTGCTCCAATAATAAAGAATACTAAGAAAAATCGAGACCCCACGATCTTCTATGCAAAGACCTCAAACTCCCTGAGGGTGGGCTCAGAAAAATATTAAACTGAGAAAAGAAAATTTTTAACTTAAATTTTTCTCTCCAATTAGGTCTTAAGAACAATTTTCAGAAACCCAAAATAATTTTTTTTTATTGAATATCAAACCTCTGGGCTCGGTACCTCTATTTAAAGTAGGCTGCGGAAGCGATAAACTCTCCATTTTTCGTTGTGGGAATCGCCTAGTTTAAAACAAAACGTATCATTTCGTTTAGAAAACAACTCAAAACGCTGCGTTTCAACTCCTGTTCATGCGTCCTTTTTCCCTATCACCGCTTGCCACGTGGCACACTGTGATTGGTCCACTTCTAATGGCACGGATACTCATCTATTGGCTGTGTTGCACGCTGGTTGGCCGTTAAGTGTGTTTTTCACGATTTTCCCTTTTTTTCTTTTGCTTTGTTTCCCCATATGTAAAAATTCATATTATGAATTTTAAATTTTCAAAATTATTTTATTTTACAATTTTTAATTTTTATTCATCTCGTGAATAATGTTTGGCAAAATTAATTTACGCATCTCATGGATAAATAATTCATCTTAAGAATTCTTTAATATTTTTTCAATGGCAATAAATACAGAGGCTTGCGTAGGGACCTCAAGGACAATTTAAATCGAGCTCCAAATGGGTTAAATTAATCATCTAATAAAATAATTTAATTACCATTTAATGAGACTTAATTCCACTAAATAAATCTCACTGCACTCTAGACTTAAACTATTTATTCGATATCTCCCTAATGGACTGTATTGATAATAACAACCCCTCCACCAGATGTCTACGCCAAAAGATAAATATAACTACTACCATTATCCTTTTCGTAGCTTCTCCATTAGTTACCCACTCTCCCTTCACTGAATAATTCATTTATATTTGAATATATTCATAGTATAAATTCCAAATGTCAAACACTTAGAATACATTGGCCAAAGTTTTCGAACTATTCAAATATTTGCGAATCATCTAAGGGGGCATCTATATCTCATAAGAGACTGTAGATTCCCTATTGAATACCTGATCCTTGTCACACTTCACGCCGCTACCCAGTGTACTTGGGAATTCAGTCATGCGTTTAGACCTTACTTATAGTACACCAAAGTAACTAACGCTCCATGCTTAAGTCCAGAATACCCTCAGGATTTAGAGTCGTCGTTTAAACTGTATAACGTGAATCACTCATCTCCGATAGTAGTCTAGAAATAAGTAATCCACATGGTCCAACTCAGTGTGTCAATCTTATTAAACACACCAATCCAACACTTTTGGATCTCCATTCACATGACTAAGACAAGGCATCTAAAGTTTCACGTTATAGTCTTAACATACAAGTGGTCCAAACTTATCTTCCACTACGAGTCTTTCAAACAATAATCTATACCATTTGTTCCAAGTCTATCTGTGGCTTAGGCTCATAAACCACTTAGAACGAACATGTAAATTGTAGTCTGAGGACTACACCCATCTCATGGATGTCTCCCAAAAAAAAATCACATGCAGTATAAATGCTTGCTTACACAAATTTAGCTAGGAAATGACTCGGACTTCAATTTTATTTATTAATTAAAATAATGTATGCTGAACAAATCTGGATTTCAAGACATTGTTCCTAACAATCTCCCACTTGTCCTAAATCCAATTTATGACAAAGTCCATACTCACCCCTTTTAAGTTTGAACCAAATGTCTACTGAGCCTAACCCTTAATGAACTCAATTACTCTATTGTGATGTCAGCAATATAATACTGCTTGACATTCCTCTCACTAATGGCTCCCACTCCAAGGGAATAGACATGCTTAGACGTTGAACATCTATCAATTTAATCTGACTGGAAGTCTTAAATCAGTATAGCAAACTGGAACCAGCTCATCACTTTGAAGGATCAGCATAGGATCTCTAGTTCTTCTCAAGAACTAGAGAAAACACTTCACTGCCACCTAGTCCATTGGACCCAAGTTAGACTAACACCTACTTACTATACCATAGCATAGCAAACATCAAGTCTCGTGCACAACATGGCATACCTGAGACTCCCATTGCCAAAGCATATGGAATATTCCTTAATTGCTCCTCCTCTTGAGGTGTACTAGAACACTACTCAAAAGAGAGAGGGAATCCAAGCTATACCTTGACAATGTCTTGTCAATATAAGCGGTTGGAGAGAGATCCAACATCCTGCTCTTACGACCTTGCAGAAGCTTAATCCTAAAAGTAGAGTTGGCTTCTCCCATGCCCTTCATATTGAGCTTTCTTGACAATCAAATCTTTACAGCTAATGACACCTTCACATCATTCCTAATGAGTAGTATAATGTTGACATACAATACCAAGAAAATCACTACTTTCTCTTAATGTCTTTTGTACACGCATGGTTCGTTCAACCAATTGCTCAAAACTATAAGACTTAATTACTTCATTGTGGCTAAAAGGATCAGATTCAATGCCATGGTCAACCAGTAAGGCTCCCGCTATGAACCTATCAGGTGTTCTGATAATCCTCCCACCACACCTAAGCTCTCGTGTACCTGGAACATTCTCATTCCGATCAGTAGGTGCATCTAATGCATCCACTATGTCTTAAGTTGTGTCTAGTTGTTCAAAATTAGTGTCATTTTCTTTTAATTCTTATAATACTATTTTGGTTGTTTTTTTTGTAGTTTACTTGCAAAAATCATTCTCTAAGTATTTTGCATGTTCATTTACAAAAGCCTTTTGATCAAAAGAACTATAGAAAAGACCGTCCTTATTCCTTTTATCTGTAACACCATTCTGCTATGGTGTACCCAGATTAGAAAGCTCAGATCTTATCTCACTTGTGGTTAGAAAATTGAGAAACTCACCCGAAAAAATTCAGTACCTCGATCTAATCGAAGTGATTTAACTTGTTGACCTAATTGCTCTTCAACTTCAGCTTTGTACTCTTTGAACTTTTCAAAAGAGTCCAACTAATGTCTAATTAGGTAAACATATACATATCATGAGTAGTCATCACTAAACATGATTAAATACTCATACCCACCTCTTGCCTGAACATGTATTGGTCCACATACATCTACGTGAATCAGCTCAAGTAAGCCACCAACCCTATTGCCTTTACTCTTAAAGACGGACTTAGTCATCTTTCTTTCTATGCAGGATTTGCAAACTGGTAATGACCTTAAGTTCAAAGCCTCTATCATTCCATCTCTTACCAGTCTTTGGATCCTGTTCGAATTAATGTGACCTAAACGTTGGTGCCTTGTGTAGAAATTATCCCTTTCAAGGTATTTTCTTTTAGGAGATTGAACAAGCAAACTTATGTTAGATTCATTTAAATAAATATTAAAGTTTTGATAAGAAAATAACATGAATAAACAATTTATTCATGTACATTTGTAAATAAAAAATTTATTTCTTGTATTAAAATCTTCATTATCAAAATCAATTGAATAACAATTATCCATTAAACGAAATATAGAAATCAAATTCCTGTACAGCGCAGGTTTAAATAAACAATTCTTTAAAAAACAAAACTCTATCGCTAAAGTCCAAGTTAATATCCCCTGCACTTTAGACCATTATAATTGTGTTGTCCCTGACCATCAAGTACAGAACCCATTATGTAGCCTTTTGCCTAGCCTGAGCCCCGGTAACATATTACAAACATGGTCAGTTGAACCTGAGTCCACCCACCAGGAACCTGGTGGACTTTCAACTACACATGGCTCAACTAAGTGAGATATCAACATATCTCTACCAGATGGCTTAGCAGTCTTTGTAAGAAGAGTAGCTATGTACTTAGTGCAGTTTCTCCTCCAGTGGCCTAGTTTTCTCACAAAAGAAACACTTTTCTTTTGCTAACTTCCTTATGGACTTGGTTGCTACAATAACAATCTTGCCCTTTCCTTTCTTTCTAATAGGTCCCTTGTGAGTAATGAGTAAGTCTAACTTATTTTTCAAGGCAAAGTGATTGGGTCCAGTGATTACATTATGTATTCGAAATCAAGAGAAGTTCACCAGTCGTATCTATTTCAAAATACTGTAAATGCAAACATTTGTATAACTGTCGAACAAGAGTCATGTATAATGTAGTGATATTTATTCTTTCAACTTAGCATACACAATAAGTCAGATATCCACCAAACTGTACTATCATGCGTACAATGATGACCCAAACACACCACTCCTTACTCCCTAGCAGTAGGGTCACACGAAGCTAGCTCAGGTGAGAACTGTTCTAAATTAACCTGTTTTTTTGCAACTCTTACAAAACATGATTAACTCATCACTTTACCTAAGTCTCTAACATAACACAATATAGCTCCTTGGGGAGGCTAATGCGTCACGCATGTCAAGTGTAAATCATTACCTAAACCTCCATAAATACATGTAATACTCCACGGCAGCATGGTCGCATCGCTTCTTTGCACTTCGGTCTATCCTAATAGAAGTCTAACTCTGTAATCTGTAAACCGACATCCTCTGCAAGGACGTCTATCGATCTATTATACTGCTAGACAAGTAATGGAGACCGTGTGGTTACAACAATTGAAACCTCGCTCCCACTTGATTTTTATAACCAGTAATTTTTAATTAACTTGCATTTATAACCTGGATTATATCATAATCCCCTTTAGAATGTCATTCTTAAATTAACAAAAATTAATTTATTTATTTATTCAAAAAAATTATCATTTTATAGCATAGATTATCTCATTATCTAACTTTAGAATCTCTTTCCAAATCGTGATTTAGATTAATTTGACCTTTATAACGGTAGCATATATTATTTCATAGCCCATTCTTTATTTGTTTAAAAACAATATTGAGAAAATTTAGATTATCACATAGTCTACCTTTTAGAATCCCATTCTAAAACTAAACAAATTAATAAAAATTAATTTTTATTTAGTACAATGCCGTAATTGAGATCATCTCATAATTTATTTTTAGAACCTAATTCTAAAACTACATTATTTAATAAAAGTAATTTCATTTAAAATCAGCAACGATTTAAAGCTTACACTATCTCATAGTACCCTACGTTCTGCGGGAGTCGCAAGGCACTGGGACTGTTGTTGTTGTTGTTGTTGTTGTTGTTGTACTATCTCATAGTCTTTTTCTTTTTTTTTTGAATTTTTTAATTGCATTCAAAAAAATTAAATAAGTTCAAACTATCTCACAGTCTATTCTAGAATCTTATTCTAAAATTAAATTAATTAGTAAAATTATTTTTTTTGGATAATATTAACTTAGACTATCTCATAGTCTATTTTAGAATTTTATTCTAAAATAATTTTAAATAGCTTTTATTTAAAATGTCACTAATTTACTACTTAGATTATCTTATAATCTAATTTAGAATCTCATTGTAAAGGAAAATTAATTAATAAAATAATTAATTGATAATTATCATATAAATCAGTAAATAAAATAAAAAAATATTTTAATTGCTGACGCTGACGCCAACAGCTGGTGCATCAAATTTTTTTTTTAAATTGAATAATATAATTTTAAAATTAATTGAATCTAAACTCATTAGATCAACTTTATCCAATTTTGTAAAAATTAATGAAATCTAATCTCATTAGATCAACGATTAATTCTTTAAAGATTTAAACAATTTAAACCGTTACTTCAAACAACCAAGTTAACTATTAACTCTTCTAACTATTTAAACAATTTAAGTCATTAATTGAATAACTTAGTTAAATATTAAATCTTTTAACCGATTTAAATAATTTAAATCATTAAAGTAAAAGAAATAATTTAATTAACAATTTATGCTTTAATGATTTAAACAATTCAAATCGTTACAGTAAAAGAAATAATTTAATTAACAATTTATGCTTTAATGATTTAAACAATTTAAATTGCTAACTCAAGCAAACTTTCCTTTTTAATAAAATCACTATTTTATTAAATCGCAGATCTATTAATTTCAATCTTATTATACATATTTATGTATATTCGGAATGTAATTAGAGACTGGCTTTGATACCAATTGTTGGGAAAAAAAGGAAAATTTTGTTGAAAAATAAACTCTAATACCGGCTATTGTGTTTACAGTTCTCAACTATAGTTACAATAGTAGGCATCTATTAGAGCACCTAGAGTAGGAGACTCTTCTCTCCAATTAAGCCCCCAATCGGAGAGTCACGCTTCGTGACACCTCACATGTGAGAGTTCCCGGTAATAGGTTTATCTCTATAAATCCTTTGCCCTAGTACCGGTTGTTTGGACGAATTTCAAAAATTATCCCTAGTTTTATAAAGTTTACGCAGCGGAAGAGGTTTAGAATTTATAGTTTAAACCTAGGGTTGATTTAAAATTCATAATTTTAAATCTACAGATTTAAATTCATAATTTAAATCTACATATCTAAATTCTTAATTTCGATCTACAGACCTTTTACTCTAATACATTCGTAACAATACATAAGCTTAAACAAGTATAATAATGAATACTATAAATAAATAGAAAAGCGAAACTAAAGGAAGAAGGAAAGAAGAACATAACTAGAATTGCTCCAATAATAAAGAATACTAAGAAAAACGAGACCCTGCGATCTTCTATGCAATGACCTCAAACTACCCAGATGCTGGGCTCCGAAAAATATTAAACTGAGGAAAGAAAAGTTTTAACAGAAATTTTTTTCTCAAATTGGGTCTCCGGAACAATTTTCAGAAACCCAAAATCATTTGTTTTTATTGAATATAAAACCTCTGGAATAGGCACCTCTATTTATAGTATGCTACCGAAGCAAAAAACTCTCAATTTTTCGATGTGGGAATTGCCTAGTTTAAAACAAAACGCGTCGTTTCATTTATAAAATAACTCAAGACGATGCGTTTCAACTCTTGTTCACGCGTCCTTTTTCCCTGTCACCGCGTGCCATGTGGCACGCGGTGCTTGGTCCGCTTCTGATGGCGCGGATACTCATCTATTAGCCGAGCGCGTGAACTATTAAGTGTGTATGCGGATTCCTCTTGGGTTTTTTGATATTTTCCCTTTTTTTGTTTTGCTTTGTTTCCCACATATAAAAATTCAGACTATGAATTTTAAATTTTTAAATTTATTTTATTTTTTAATTTTTTATTTTATTCATCTGATGAATAATGTTTGGCAAAATTAATTTACCCATCTCATGGATAAATAGTTCAACTTATAAATTCTTTAATATTTTTTCGATGACAATAAATATAGAGGCTTGTGCATGCCCCTCAGGGACAATTTAAATCTAGCTCCAAACGGGTTAAATTAATCATCTCATGAAATAATTTGATTACCATTTAATGAGACTTACCATTTAATGAGACTTAATTCCACTAAATAAATCTCAGTGCACTCCAGACTTAAACCATTTATTCGATATCTCCCTAATAGATTGTATTGATGATAACAACCCCTCAACCAGATGTCCATGACAAAAGATAAATATAACTACTACCATCATCCTTCTCACAGCTTCTTCATTAGTTACCAACTTGCCCTTTACTGAATAGTTCATTTATACTTGAATATATTTATAGTATAAATTCCAAATGTCAAACACTTGGAATACTTTGGCCAAAGTTTTCTAACTATTCAAATATTTGCAGATCAACTAAGGGCACATCTGTATCTCATAAGAAACTATAGATTCCCTGTTGAGCACATGATCCTTGTCACATTTCACGCCGCTACCCAGTGTACGTGGGAATTCAGTCATGCGTTTAGGCCTTACTTATAATACACCAAAGTAACTAACGCTCCATGCATAAGTCCAGAATACCCTCAGGATTTAGAGTCGTCATTCAAACAGTACAACGTGAGTCACTCATCTCCGATTGTAGTCTAGAAATAAGTAATCCACATGGTCCAACTCAGTACGTCAATTCTATTAAACACACCAACCCAACACTTTTGGATCTTCATCCACATGACCAAGACAAGTCATCTAAAGTGTCATGTTATAGTCTTAGCATACAAGTAGTCCAAACTTGTCTTCTACTATGAGCCTTTCAAAAAAAAAAACCTGCACCATTTGTTCCAAGTTTATCTATGGCATAGTCTCATAAACCACTTAGATCAAACAAGTAAATTGTAGCCTTAGGACTACACCCATCTCATGGATGTCTCCCAAAAGAAAATCATATGCAGTATTAATGCCCGCTTACAAAAATTTAACTAGGAAACGACTGGGACTTTAATTTTATTTATTAATAAAATCATGTATCCATAATAAATATGGATTTCAGGACACTATTCCTAACAAATACACCCCCTCAATCTAAATCGGAGCAACCTACTTAGTTGTGGGAGTATACTGAACCTGGGTGTTACCCTTAATTACCATCTCTCTAACATAGTGAAAATCAACATCAACTCGCATGCTTATAGAGACCATATTCACTCACTTAACCGACAAATAAAGCAAACAACCTTGTCCCATCTTCCCCTTCTTAGAATGTGGTTGGTACGGTCACGTATAAACTTGATGCCTTTGTGGATCATTTCAATGCTAAACATGTAGCCTAAGGTTTTCAGGAACAAGAGGGCCATAACTGCTTTGAAACCGTGAACCTGGTTGTCAATCTCACCGCCATTAGATTTATCTGGCCTTTGTTGTCATGGATTCGTGGTCCATTGGCCAACTTGATGTGAAAAATGCATTTTTACATGGCTTTTTAATTGAAGAAGTTTATATGAACATTGATTTTGATAGTGGTGGATGCTCATACAACCTGCATGTTTACTATGTCATAACATAGTAAACTTAAACCTTCAACCTGCATGCTTAGTTAAAGAAGATTTGAACCGGACTGTGGTGACGGAGACCTATCACGAATAAGATACCTAAGCTAATCACACTCAGCAACCACAACTCAATACTTATACTCTGTAGTAGACTTTGAAATGGTGTGTTGCTTCTTGGCACGCTAGGAAATAAGGTTGAGACCAAAGAAGATGGAAAATGCAGCAATGAATGTTGAGTGTCAGGGTATCCACCCAAATAAGTGCCAACCTAGGTAGTTATAGTCATGCAGGATCCAGGGGAAATGGTGAGACCATGGTCAGGCATGTGCCTGAGATAGCAAGGGATGCGCTTCACCATCTAGCAATGAGGGACTTGGGAGCATGAATAAACTAGGACCGATGGTTAAGAGCATAACAATTATCAAAACAGGTCATGGTGAGGTACTAGAGAGCACCTACCACACTCCGATAGTTCGATTATAAAGTAGATCCCCGTTAGTCAAGGATGGTTGAAGCTGGGTTGGAAGTGGTGTTTATATAGGTTTGGCTTCAAATATGTCATGGTTGCTTAGAAGATCAATGGTGTCTTTATGTTGAGTGAGGAAAAGGCCATGTCGAGAGGATTTGGCTTCAACACCAAGAAAGTAGTAAGGAGGACCAAGATCCTTCATAGCGAACTGAGTTGACAATGAGGCAATAAAGTGTTCCAGTTGATCTGAGTTCGAACCAGTAAGAGTAATGTCATCTATATAAAAGAGAAGACATATGATCCAAGCTAAAAATCCATGTTTTAAAAGGGAGGGATTTCCCTTACTACAGTGGAACCCAAGACTATAGAGGAAAATACTTAACCTATGAAACCAAGCTCGAGGTATCTGTTTGAGCCTGCAGAGAGTGTTACACCTGTAACATACATGGTTTGGAAACTTAGGGTGTATAAAGTCCCGTGGTTGTTTCATATAAACTTCTTCAATTAAAAAGCCATGTAAAATGCATTTTTGGCATCAAGTTTGCGAATGGCCATGAGTTCGCAACGACCAAGGCTAGGATAAATCTGATGGCAGTGGGTTTGACAACCAGGTTGAAGGTTTCAAAGTAGTTAAGGCCCTCTCGTTCCTTAAAATCTTCGGCTACATGTCTAGCATTGAGACGATCAACAGAACAATCAAGTTTATACGTGACCATGTACTTCCATGTGTTGCAAACCACATTCCAAGAAAGAGAAGGAGGGACAAGGTTGTTTGCTTTATGTGTCCGTTAAGCTGGTGAATGTGGCCACCATAAGTACAAATTCAAACAAATGTACAAATGGACTCAACGCAATTAGGGAGCGAGCCTAAATTTTGAACCGTGCGCCTTTGACCTCAACCACTCACCTTTTCGAAGGAAAGGGATGGTGCTTTTGGTGTATCCAACTTTTCTTTGCAATAAATGTGTGGATTATGCTTATGCTCCAATTAAGGAAAACTTTATATTTTTCGTCGATTTTCAAATATATACATGGATAGAATAATAAAGCGATATGGGGCTAAAGCAAGTGGTAGTTATAGTGATGGAGTCGGGCCCACAAACACCTTTCATTGTTCATTTAAAAGTCAAGAACTAGGGAGGAGATAAACTTAAGAACTCAGTAGGCCACTTACAAGTCCAAGTCAATCAGATTTTTAGGCCTGGCACCTTTGACTTGTAATAAATTGAATGAGTTAGAGTTTGACAAGATTAAGGTGGAGCGAATCGTATATGGGTCATTGGATGAGGACAAACCAATCAAGGTCAAGCCTTGGCCGTCAAAGCCCTTGAACAACAATGCAAACCTAAGTTCACCTAGCTTATTAAGCATTGAAAATAGTGTTAAGACAAACGCAATCAAGGTCAATTCTTGGCTGTCAAAGCCTTAAACTAAAGCCTTAATTCTTAACTTGTCGATTGTGGGAACATATCAAAATAGAGAGTTCATACCTCAAACGTGAAAAACTGCATTACTCTAATGAAAGCAAGTATAGCAAAGATCTACGCTACGCTAAGCTAAGCTAAGTTATGCTACTCCTAGGTAAAAAGAACAAGTGTGCTGTAAAGAAACTTGAAAAAGTTTGTATGAGTGGTGCTACACACTTTACAACCAAAATACTGTCTCTTATTTATAAAAAATAGAAATAACTACTGCATCCTAATTCCACGGCATTTTCTTCCTACGTTGGCCTCAAAGCTCCTTTGATGCACTGAATGGGCAGTGAACATGCCTTGAATTGGTGTGCTTGAGCATCTTTTGTGAAGCTCACATCTGCTTTTCTGCTACAGTTCCTTCCAAATGGCCCATGTTCTGTTAGATAGGCTTAAGGCTAAAATATTTGAAATTGGGGTACGAGTAACTTTCTTGAGCTTGAAAACCATCTATCTTATAGCCTTATAGGAAGTCCCCTAAGCTCAAGCTCCCTTTACCCCCTCAACTACCTCGAGTGGCTGATACACTTAAAAGCGATTTCAAATCCTGCTGGTAGCTGGGCTCGAGACACATTTATGTTAGCATCTAGAAGCCTTGCCTTCTTTAAGGATGGCCTTACTTGACAAATGCGGGGCACTTTACCCCAAAACAACATCGTCCAAGCTCCCACAAGTTTAGGGTGTAAATAAATGCCCCCGTTTTAGCTATTGGTAATTTTAGATTTCCTACGGGCTAAAACATTTGCTTTATTTGACCTCCAATGACTACCGGGAGCTTGAGAGAACAATGTTTGACGTTTTATCTTCCTTCATTCTCTCGTGTATATAAATATGACAGTTAAGGATTCAAAAGTTCACTTTTTTCTTTGTGCTTTCTCAATCTCCCCTTTGACCAAATCTATCACCTCTTAGGACATTCTTCAATGGGCCTGAGTTATGGGCCTCGAGCTTGGCTTAATATGAAGCCTATGCTTAACCACTTTTTTGTCTAGGCATCTCGCAATAGTCCTAAGCAAAGCAGTCCTTGAGATAAAAGAGCAAGGTAACATGCTGCTTCCTCTGCTCTTCAAAAAGCAGAGCACTCACACAGGTAAGTTGGGTGTCTTCTGCAAATCCCAAGTTAACCTGAGGAAGAGGTCTTCAACTTCTATCCTTAAATCCTCCATCTTAGCTGGTGCTGCTTTTAGGTCAGACAACTCCAGCTCTATTTATTATATTACATCAACTTTGAGGCCATTTCTAGAAACAAATGGTTGCTCAACCCATAGCTGATCCTTCACATGCCAAGCGATTAGCTTAGCAGCGGCTGAGGAGACGGCCCTCTGGGCCTTTTATGGGAAGTCTTGGCTTTCCTGCATAAGGCTTCTTGCATGCCTTGAAGGTGGACCTTTAATGAGAAGTCTTGGCTTTCCTGCATAAGGCTTCTTGCGGGCCTTGAACTTCCCCTTCATTAAGAAGGGCTCTCATGCAACCTCATAAGTCATAATCTTCTAACTCCACATTAACACTATCTACCTTAGCTTCCGTGAGCAGGCTATCAAGGATGGCTATCAATTCCTGGTGTTAGGCAGTTTGAGGAGTGGTCCTCTGCACAGCAATTGGTCTCATGCCATCTTCGTAGAATTTTTCCTGAACATAGTTGAAGCAAACCATGGATGGCTTGTTATCTGCTATAACAACCTCATTCTTGTCATGGTTTTATAAGATTAACAAACTGGTGTAGTGAAGAAGGGACACAGTAATAAAGTGTAGCCAATCTCTCCCAACTAAGACATTATAGCTTAAGGTAGTATCCCTTACAGAGAAGGTTGTTAGCTTGCTCAAGTTACCAACAGCTAACTCAATTAGGATGGCCCTTGAAAAGCCACAGATTTTCACATCTATAGTTATCAAATCATCTCAAAATTTACCAATAACCTCCAATTTGGCTTTGATGTATAAAGGCATGATGTGTCTAGTGGCAGTATTAGGCCCATCAAACATCATCTTGATAACGTCAGGAGGTTATTAGTTAACTTGGATGTTTGGGTTTTAATCTTAAAAGACAAAGGATCAGAATTACCTTTAGTAGCTACCATTTTAGCCACAAGCTTCACCTGGGAACCTTCGTCTGAGACTACTACATCCCCTTTGAGGCCACCCTATGTGCTAGTTGCCATGAACTCTAAAGGAAGAAGTAACACCTGCTTTTTCAAGGAGTGACCCAAACTTTATTTGGATCCCTTGGCTTTTCTCTCTTTTAGGACTACAATCAATTAGCATGTCCTGATCTTGGAGTTGATCTTTCGTTCCATCTCTGGGGTCTAAGACTCCTCCATTGGTTTGGGGAAGTCTTCTTTGTAGATGTTATTCTCTATGTCAAACTATGTTGGATTAAAATGATCCAGAGGCTCCACTAAGTTAATGCTGAGGGAACTGTATTCCTCCTCGTCATCCGACATTCTCCAAGCCAGTGAATTATTGGCAA
The DNA here is from genome assembly GCA_018398585.1 of Simmondsia chinensis. NCBI lineage: Eukaryota > Viridiplantae > Streptophyta > Magnoliopsida > Caryophyllales > Simmondsiaceae > Simmondsia > Simmondsia chinensis. The sequence continues at coordinate 23,885,864 of JAGTTD010000012.1, forward strand.
GCTAGTCCCACTAAGATTCTTCTTTATAAGACGAGAAACTAGCTCAAATCTCGGGCTTCTAACGTGGCTCACCTTTAACACCCGTGGATAAAAGTATTGATTCAGATTCTAGAACCTTGAGATCCATGAAATTAGTGCACTTGTCCTTGCAAACTATGTTCTCTAAATCAGAGACCCCAGCCAAGCAAATGCGAAGTACAGCTCTTTGTTATGCCGCTTTCTTTAGAAACAGCCTCCTTTTCTGAGCTAGTATAAGACTGGAAGGACCAACATCTTCTCGCTCGAGGTGGTTCCATCTCCAAACATTACTAAAAAAATGAACCCCATAAGGTTGTTTTCCTCACTGTCGTGGTGCCTAATAGGTGTCTATATCGATCAATTGATATTTTAGATTCCTTTTTAGGTGCCCAATCCTTAAGATTATCTGAGCTCTCGAAGTGCGACCACGAGGGGATGCAGCCAACGAAGTCCTCTTAGAAAGAGCTAGCTTTTTCCTTTTAATAAAGTCCTAACATTTTAATTTCAGACGCCAGCTTGGGACCGCATCCTCAACAGAGATCATGAGCAATGTGCATAAGCTTTCTTGAGGCCTCTTTCTTAGTAGAAAAAATGGTCTGCCAATGGTCATCCGTGGACATTTCCATGGCTAACTCTTCCTCTCTTAATAGAAAAATGGTTCCTTTTTCTAATTGCTTTTTTCCGGAACCTCATGAAGGTGGCACAGTCATGTGTTGAATGCTTCCCCAGTAATGTGCAACTTGCAGCACTCACTTGTTAATTCTACTAAGGGTTTGGGAAACTTGAGTGTCCCACGCTTAAGTAGTCTATTAAACAAAGCACTGGCCACAATAAATCTTTTCTTATCATTGCTTATCCTGCAAAGAAGTCCGCCAGTAGTTTGGCTACCATGTCTATTTTGAGGTTTTATTGCTCAATCATATTCACTTAGATAGGACTAAAGGAGAGGTCATTTTCAACACCTATCTTTCCTTCTCCAGAGAAGATAGCTCCCTTGTCTTAATGACATCTTGAACCACGTTTCTGAAGATTAGGCAGTTCTTCTTTGAGTGAGTAAAAGAATCATGCCATTTATAGTATACCTTCCCCTTTAGTGAATTGGGGTCCGGTTTTTTGTTTTTGCCCCTAATCTTGAGCTTACCATTCACCTCGAGCCAATCAATATAATGTCGGCTCTTGAGAGGTCAAATGAGTAATTGCTCAAGTATTGGGATTGGTAAGGCTTCCTGGCTTTTATATCCTTCTTGACAGAAGGATTATAAACCATGGGAGGCCTTTAACTTACTCAGCAACGTCAGTTTCATATGGTGGATCTTCTTCCTTCTCAATCAAATCATGTGTGTAGGTTCTATACACGCTATTTCTCTTGAGGCTTTTTTCCTTCAAAACAGCCTCATACTTAGCGGCCCATTCTGCCATTTAAGGCTAACTAGGCATAGCAAACTCAGGAACAGCCACTGTGCTCTTTAACTTGGCTCTCTTGAATAGGTTAATATAATCTTCCACGGATTCACCTCACTTTTGTCTCATTCATGCCAATTCTAACATAGAAATTTCTAGTTCCATCCTTAGGAATTGGGCCTGGAATTTCCTTGCCATATCATCTAGATGGAATTAGGTGGTAAGCTAACGTACCATTGGAAGGCGGTCCCTGCCAAAGAACCAGGGAACAGCCTAAGGTTTGATATGGGTCATCAGCCGCTTCCTTATATGGCAATTAAATCTTGCCAAATGCGCGAGAGCATACATGCTTTCTTCTCCAGAGAAAAGGGTAAACTCAAGGTTTTGTATACTTGAGAAAAAGGGTAATCCGTGTTTATGTAGTCATACAAGGGTCTGTTGACCCTTCTAAGGCCTAGCCCATCCATTTGCTCGATCATGGCAGCTAGTTGGTCTTAGAAAAGTAGGTTTGGCACATCGTTCTATGCCGGCCATTGTCCCCCAGGAGGCTGAGGATCTCGAGGGGGATCAGCAGGATACCCTGAGCTCCTATTATAATTAGATGTGGGAATAGTTGTTGCCCACATATGCAAGGTAGTAACCCTCTTGATCATTCTAGCCATTCATTTGATTGGCCAAGAAGCATGCTCCAACATAACCTTGATTATGTGGCATGCCTGATAGCACACCTATATTGACAGGTTACTGCGCCATCCTTGCCTGGTCCATCCCCAAGTTTTAATCTTGAGGACGAGGGTAGTTAATTTGCCTCCCAATCTCATAGGTGGAAAGAGCTCTAGGAGGAAGGGCCTGGTCTCCAAGATTGAGTACTTGTCCTTGAGCACCTATTCCAAGGTTTTGGTAGGCCTCAAGGCAACCTCTTTAGTATGAGGAGGGTATGAACGATTATGCCCCCATTTCTCAAGGACAAGCGTTACTTGAACGTTGGCATTAAGATCCCTCAAAGCAGGAGAGTATCGCTGGTTCAAAGGGCCTACAACCCTAAAGGACACATTATCACCTCTATGGCTAGAATCCAAGTGAGCAATGCCTGGGTTACCCACAATTGGGTTTCCCGTTTTCAAATTGTGTTTCCCTTTCTCTCAGGGGCTATGATGTTAACCTAAGTAACTAGCATTTGTGAACTCGGAGGAACATCATGAGGATACCAAGTTGGCACTAAAGGAGGAGGAATAGGCCTAAGCTACCTACTATTCTCTTTAACGGCTTGGACTAAGCCATTATGAATCCCAGCTTGCCAGACTAAGTTCAGATCGACTTCAACTACTGTTTACTGTGCCACATCCTTTGCTATAAGGGTAGCAATAGAAGACATGATTAAGTTCATCTCAACCAAGACTCTTTTAGTTTCTTTGTGAAGCCTTTCATTCATCGAGGTTCTAACATCATTGATTATAGATCTCATTATGGTAGAGTTTTAGCACTGGGCTACTAGAGTGCGTTCTATTTCAGAACGTTGTTTTTCATAGAACACTTTCACTGCTTGCTCAATCCTTTTATCAATGAGCTCCATACAACATTTAAGCATGGCCACGGAACTCTTGCTAGAATAGCCATCAAGCCCAATACACTTGTACTACGGGATGCCTTAATCACCTCTGCTTTCATTGCTGTGGTTGTGACTTGTCACATCCCCGTGTCATATATGACTTTGCTCTAGAGGGTGCCCAAGTGGGGACGCAATTAAGGCTAAGGCCTCGTGTTCCTCAAGTTCAATTGCACTAGATCTCCTTATTCTGACCATTAGTGAACGGTCGGAGATTATATTTGTATAATCCATAATGGGGTTAGAGACAATTAAGTCTTATGTTGAGCCTCACACTATAGTTTCCAAAAGGCGTGTTTCCTTTATTTGTTTGCTAAGTGTGCAAATGTGGTCGCCGTAAATACAAACTAGAAAAAACATTCAAATGAAACTCATCACGACCGGGGAGCGAGCTTAAATTTTGGATCGCACGTCATTAACCTCAATCACTCACCTTTTTGAAGAAAAGGGATGGTGCTTTTGGTGTATACAACTTCAGTTTACAATAAATATGTGGATTTTGCTCATTGTCTAATTAAGGAGACTTTTATATTTTTTGTGGATTTTCATACATGCTGATAGAAAAGTAAAAGGGTATGGACCTAACCTAAGTGGCCATTAAAGTGACGAAGTAGGGCCCACGTACACCTTTCTATGTATACTTAAAAGTTAGGAACTAGGGTGGAGACAAACAGGCCCGAGTTAATCATAGTTTTAAGCCTAGCACCCTTGACTTGTAATAACTTGTATGAGTTAGAGTCTGACAAGGCTAAGGTGTAGCAAATTGTATTTGGGTCACTGGATGAGGGCCAGCGCAATCAAGGTCAAACCTTGGCCATCAAAGCCCTTAAACAACAACGCAAACCTAAGTTCACCTGGCTTATTCAACAGTTAAAGTAGGGTTAAGACAAACACAATCAAGGTCAAGCCTTGGCTATCAAAGCTTTAAACTAAAGCTTCAATTCTTAACTTTTTCGACTATGGAAACAGATCAAAACGGAGGGTTCATACTTGAAACCCGAAGAACTGTTTGCTCAATTTTGTTTCAAGTGATGTGTGGGTGGTCGCTGTAAATGTGAAAACAAAACAAACGTGCAAAAGGGTTTCACTGCAACAAGATAGTGAACCGAATTACAAAGCGCACGTCTTTGACCTCAACGACTCACTGTTTTAGGAGAAATGGTTGTGGTTATGTTGGTGTATCAGACTTTGGTTATACGGTGAGTTCTACTTAAGCTTCAATTGAGAAGACTTTGTTAAGTATTTTATGGATTTTACGTATTTTTATGATAGAAAATTATTGGATATGGACCTAACTGAAGTGGCAGTTATGGTGACGAAGGATGGCCCACAGACACCTTTTCTCGTACACTTAAAAGTTAGAAACTGGGGTGAAGACAAACCCAAGAGCTCAGCAGTCCACGTACAAGCCCGAGTCAATAAGAGTTTTAAGCTTGGCACCCTTGACTTATAATAACTCGAATGAGTTTAGGTTTGACAAGATTAAGGTGAAGCAAAACGTATTCAGGTCACTAGATTAGGACCAACGCAATTAAGGGACATGCATTGGCCATCAAAGCCCTAATCAATGGTGCGAACCTAAGTTTACCTGACTTATAAAGCAGTGACAATAATGTTAAGACCAATGCAATCAAGGGACAAAGTCTTAATCTAAAGCCTCAAATCCGAACTTGTCGATTTAGGGGAACAGATTAAAATAGGAAAGTCATGCCTGAAGCCCGAGAGCTGTATTACTGTGAAGGTAAGTACAGTAAAGATCTACATCACGCAACGGTTAGCTAAGTTGCAAAACTCCTAAGGAAAAAGCACAAGCGTGCTGTAAAAAACTTAAATAAGTTTTTTTTTTTTTTGGAGTGTATGTGTACTACTTTGGACTGACGCAGAGTCCTACATTTATAGAAAATCAAAATAATGGTTGCTCCTATCTTCACGGCAACTCCACCTCCGTCTGGCCACTTAGCTCTTCTTTTTGCCAACATATATTGAGTTTTAGAGAGAAATCCTTGATGCCTACATTCGTAATTTTAGGAGAAGTTCCCTTTTGGAGCTCCACATTCCCATGAATTAAGTTTAAGGCCCAAGCAACTAAAATTACGCTCCAAGTAACTTCCTCAAGCTTGGAAACTACCATTCTTGCAGCTTTTTTGGCAGCCCCTTGAGCTCGAGCGCATTTCACCCTTCAGCAAGCCTTGAGTGGTTGAGACCCTTGTCAAGGGTAATAATGTTTTCCAAGCTATGGGGCTTGCAATGCCGTTATTTACTAGCCAAAGGCCTAGGTCCTCTGAAGGAGAACCTTAAATGACGACCACGTGGAACGTTACACAAAGGCGGCGTCATCCTAGCCTTGTTAAATTTCGAGTTTAAACAAATGCTCCTTTTTTAGCTGGTGGTAAATTTAAATTTATAACGGATAAAAAGGTCTACCTGATTTTGATTATGAGCCCCCATTCTAAGGTTGTGAGTCCTCCTTAACTTTAATTTCAATGGATCATCTTAAGGTTCTGAGCCCTCATTCTAAGGAACGGACTCCTCAAGTCTTCTGGGTGTTTAACTTAGGATTTTGATTTGACCACGATGTCATAGATATAGAATTCCATGGTCTTGCTAATGAGGTCATGAAAAATCATGTTCATGACTCTTTGGTAGGTGGCACTAGCATTCTTCAAAACAAAGGATATAGCCACCCATTCAAATGTCCCTATTGACCTAGGACGTTTGAATGTTGTCATGTGGGTATCCTCCATGGCAGTCATAACCTAGTAATACCCACAGTAGCCATCCGTGAAAGACAAAACCTCATGCCATGAAGCTGAGTTAATAAGCATATCAACAATAGGCATAGGGTGTTCGTCCATTGGGGTGGCTGCATTCAAATCTTTAAAATCAGTATAGACCCCGATTTTACCATTCTTTTTAATGACAGCGATGACATTAGCCAGCCACTCAACGTACCTGGTAGTTCTGATGAATTTGGCCTTCAGGAGCCTTTCAATTTCTTCCTTAACCAAATCTATGACTTCTTGGGACATCATTCTCTAGCCTTGAATGATGGGCTTCGAGCTTGCTTGATAGGAAGCCCATGCTCCACCACTTTCCTATTTGGGCCCGACATCTCGTGATGATCCGAAGCAAAGCAATCCTTGAATTTGTGGAGCAAGCACTTCTCTTTCTGCTCCTCAAAAAGAAAAGCACTTAGTTAGGTAGTTGTTGGGTCCTTCGTCGAGCCCCAATTAACCTCGAAGAGGGGGTCTTGGACTTCAGCTCTTAGATTTTTCAATTAACTGGTGTTGCTCTTAGATTAGAGAGTTCCAATTCCTTTTCTTATGCTGCCTTGATTTGAAAATCATGAAATGATTGCTCAGTCCAGAGCTGATCCTCAGCGCACTAGGCTACGAAGCTTGCTAATGCTGAGGAAATGGCCTCTCGAGCCATTACTAGGAGGTCTTGGTGCCTCCGCATTGAGATTCTAGAGTGCCTTAGAAGTCCTCTTCGTCAAGAAGGGCCCTCATGCATCCCTAGAAGTCATAATCTTTAGACCCAACATCCGTTTGACCAACCTACTTCGGTTAGTGGGCTGTCAAGGATGGCTATGGTGTCCTGTTGTTGGGCAGATTGTGAAGTGGCCCTCTTGACACCTAGGAGACCCACATCATCTTCATAGAAATTTGCATCAACATAGTTGGAGTAAGCCATGAATAGCCTGTTATTTTTAGTGGCTACTACTTCAGCCACAAGCAGGACTTGAGGCTCCTCATCTAATGCTATTACATCACCCTCGAGACCTTCTTGGGTATCAGCTGGCATGAATTCCAATGGAAGAAGTAGGGTAGTTCAGACATCCACCTTTTTAGGAAACGTCTTGAATTGAATTTGGACCCCTTGGTATGTCTCCTTCTAAGGGTTATCAACCATAGGTGTATTCTTTTTATGTTGTTGTGGAATATCGCTAGTTGGTATGTCTGATTCTTGAGGTTGGTCGTTGCGACCAACCTCTAAAGATCGAGACTCCTTCATAGGCTAGGGGAACTCTTCTTCATGGAAGGCATTTTCAATGTCGGACCATGTCAAGCTGACGCAATCCAATGCTTCCACTAAGTTAATGCTAAGAGGGGAGTAACTCCTCCTCATTCTTAGCCGATTCCTGAACTAAGGGGTCTTTGGTAAGGTGATCGCACCAAGCTTCCCACCCTTCTGAAGATGAGAGACTAGCCAACCTTTCCAGTTACTTATGAATTGGCCCTCTTACTAGCAGTAGAAGGCATGGACCCAATCATTGGATTCTCGAGATCCACATGCTAGAAGTTTTTGCCCTTGTGGACCCTGGCTTCTTCTTGACAAAGCTTATTTAGGTAGGAATCAAGTGTGATTCTCTGCTGAGCTGCCCTCTTGTGTAGCTGTTTTCTTTTCTGAGTTCGAGTTAAGTTGGAGGGACTAGCTACCTCTTGATTGAGGTGAGTCCTCCTCCATACATTACTGAACCGGACGCTTAATGGCCGATGACCTGTCTGCCGTGGTGCCCAGCTAGTGTCTATGTCCAATAAGGTGTATTTCGAGTTTCTCTTAGGGTTCCCTATACTCATGAAAGTTTGAGTCTACGGCACAAAGCCTCGAGAACACCCAGACGATAGCATCTCTGATTGGAGAGCTGCCCTTTTCTTCAGAAAAAGGTTCAGCTTCTTCATTTTAGATACCAGCTTATGACCACAACCTCTACAGAGGCCATGAGTGAGGTGCAGGAATTTCTTTGACACCTACTTCCTTGAGGCAAAAACTGTTTGCCAATGATCATCTGGGAAAATTACCATGACTAGTTCTTCTTCCTTAGAGAGAAGAATGGTGCCTTCCTCTAATTACTTCTTTGTGAACCTTTTGAACATTTCACAATCACGTGTAGAATGTTCAACCGTGATATGCCATTTACAATGGTCTTCCGAAAACTTCAACATGGTTTAAGGAAACCTCGACATTTCTGGTTCGAGTAGCCTGTCGAACAAAGCGTTGTCCACAGCCAAAATCCTTTTCTCCGCATACATGCTGCACAAAAATTTACCATTTGTCTGGCTGTTATTGGGAAGGTAAAGCATTACTATCTCCACTACATTGACCTGGGCATGACTAGGAAGAGGGTCTTTATCCACATCCATTTGTCTTTCTCCTGGGATGATCAATTATATAGCTTCTATGCCATCTTGAACTATGTTTTTAAAGATCACACAGTTCTTCATTGAATGAGTTAACGAATCATGCCATTTACAGTATATCTTCCCCTTAGTTGAGTTGGGATCCGATTTCCTATGTTTACCCTTGATCTTGAGTTTATTATTTGCCTTAAGCCAATCAAATATTACATCAGCTCTATAGAGGCCAAATGAATACTTCCTCAAGTCTTGGGACTGGTAAGACTTCCTGGCCTTAATATCCTTCTTGATCAAAGGAATACAAACCACGGGGGGTCCTTTGATGGACTTAGCTACGTCGATTTCATATGGAGGATCTTCTTCCTCAATTAAGTCAAGCACGTACGTCTCGTACATGCTGTTTTTATTAAGGCTTTCTTCTTTTAATGCTGCCTTGTATCTAGCAGCAGATTATGCTAGCTGAAGAAGCATTGTAAAGATAGAGCCTTTGAATTTCTTCCTGAATTTAACCAAGCTTACTTGAATCGATTAATATAATCTTCCACTGATTCGCCAGACTTTTGTCTCATTCGAACCAGGTTAGACACGGAAGTTCCTAACTTTATTGTAGAGAATTGGGCATGGAATTGTCTAGCCATGTCGTCCCAATAGTTAATAGAATTAGGTGGGAGGCTAACATACCACTGGAAAGCAGTCCCAGTTAACTAACTGGGGAACAACCTTAATTTGAGATATTGGTTATCTGCTGCTTCCCTACACTACCAATTGAATCTTGCCAGGTGTTCGAGAGAAGAAGCAGTCTCTTCCCTTGAGAAGAGGGTAAACTCGAGGATTTTATATCCTTGAGGAAAAGGGTAATCCCTATCAATGTAGTTAGGGTAAGTTAACTGTACAAGGGCCTGTTGACCCTTGTGACACCCAGCTCATACATTTGCTCAAAGAGGGCGGCTAATTGATCTTGGAGGGGAAGGTTAGGCACATGATTATGCACCTATCAATGCCCCCCAAGTGGGTAGGGATCTCGAGGGGGATCCACGGGATAACCCTGAGCACCCATTACAATTGGGTGTGGGAACAGTTGTTGCCCCCAAAAACTTGGGTAAACCCCTTGATCATACTGGCCATGTGAAGTATGTCCCCGCAGGACCTGAGTTACATGGCATGCCTGGAGGCACACTGGTACCAGCAAGTTGTTGGGTCACCCTTGTCTGAACAACCCCAAGTCGTGATCTTTAAGACATGGGTCGTTAATTTGCACCCTAGTATGGTAAGTGCGAAGAGATCCACGGTGAGAAGTCTGGTTCCCTATAATAAGGACTTGACCTTGAACTCCTCATTGAAGGCCTCGAACGAGGCTTGAGGTAACCTTCGCTGCTTGAGGAGGGTGTGAGCAATTGTACTTCCCTACCTCAGGGACAGGTAACAACGGTGCTGTAGGATTGAGATCCCTCGTGGTCTGAGAGAAACTTTTATTGGAAGGGTCTACAACTCCATAATGTGCGCTTTCATTTGTATGGCTTAATTTGAAGCGTATCACACATGGGTTAGCCACAGATGGGTTTTCCGTTCTTTCAGGGACAATATAGTCGACTTGATTGACTGGTAACTGCAAGCTCAAGGGAGTCTCAGGAGTGTAGCTAGCTGGCACTGATGGAGGGGGTGCAGGCCTTAGTTTCTTAATATCCTACCTAATGGCTTAGACCAAGCCATTATGAGTCTCAGCTTGTCTAACCAAAATAAGCTCGACTTCTACCACTGTCCGACTAGTCACATCCTTAGCTATGAGGGTAATAGTAAAGGACAAGGTTAAGTTCATTTCTACCAAGACTCTATCATTTTCTTTGTGTAGCCTTTTGTTCATAGAGGTTCCAACGTCATTTATCATGGCTCTCATTGCAGCATAGTTTTCACGCTGAGCAGCAAGATTACACTCAGTTTCAGCACATTGTCTCTCAAAGGCTTCTCTCATTGTCTGTTGAACTCTCTAGTCCACAATCTCTAAACGAAGTTTGAGCTTTGCCATGAAACTCTTGAGAGAATGGCAATCAAGCCTAATACGCTTATCTTCTGGGATGTCATCATCACCACCACTTTCACTGCCATGGCTGTGAATCATTTCATCCCTTTGAGATATGGGAATTTGTTCTAGAGGACGCTCAAGCGGGGACCCATTAAGGGCTAAGCCTTAGGGCTCCTCATGCTCGAGGGCACTAGACCTCCTAGTCCTGACCATTGACAAATGGCTGGCAATTACGTCTTGGTAATTCACAATGGGCTAAAGACAACGATGTCTCATTTCAAGCCTCTCACTATGGTCGACAAAAGGCATGTTTGCTCTATTTTGTTTCAAGTGATGTGTGTGTGGTCGCTGTAAATGTGAAAACAAAACAAACGTGTAAAAGGGACTCGCCACGACTCGGGAGTGAGCCTAAATACGAAGCGAAAATCTTTGACCTCAACCACTCACCATCTTCGGAGAAAAGGTTGTGGTACGTTGGTGTATCTGAATTCGATTATACCGTGAGTTCTGCTTATGCTTCAATTAAGAAGACTTTGTTAAGTATTTTTATGGATTTTAAGTGTTTTTATGATAGAAAATTAAAGGATATGGACCTAACACAAGTAGTAATTATAGTGATGGAGCAGGGCCCACATACACCTTTCCTTATACACTTAAAAGTTAGGAATTGGGGGTGGAGATAGACCTAGGAGCTCACCAGTCCACTTTCAAGCCTCGAGTCAATCAAGTTTTTAAGCCTGGCACCCTTGACTTATAATAACTTAAATGCGTTTAGGTTTGAAAAGATTAAGTTGGAGCAAACCATATTTAGGTCACTGGATTAGGACCAACAAAACCAGATGACAAGTCTTAGCCATCAAAGCCCTAATAAATGGCGCGAACCTAAGTTCACCTGACTTATAAAGCAGTGACTGCTGTTTTAAGACCAACGCAATCAAGGGACAAAGCCTTGGATGTCAAAGCCTTATACTAAAGCCTTAAATCTGAACTTGTTGATTTATGGAAACAAATTAAAACTGGAAAGTTATACATGAAGCCCGAGAACTGTATTACTATGGAGGTAAGTACAACAAAGATCTACGTCATGCAATGGTTAGCTAAGTTGCGCTACTCCTAAGGAAAAGCACAAGTGTGCTGCAAAAAACTTGAAGATGTTCTATCTAGAGTGTATGTGCAATATTTTGGACTGATGGGGAGTCCTTTATTTATAGAAAAAGAAAATAACAGCTGCTTCTATCCTTATGGCAACTCCACCCATATTTGGCCACTAAGCTCTTTTGTGTGTGCTTATTCTTCACCAACGAGTCCCGAGTTTTGGAGGGAAATCCCTGATGCCCACTTCTGTAATTTTAGTAGAAGTTCCCTCTAGAAGCTCCACACTCCCCTGAATTAAGCTTAAGGGCAAAGAAACTGAAATTACGCTCCAATTAACTTCCTCGAGCTTGGAAACTACCATTCTTGTAGCTTTCCTGACGCCCCCTCAAGCTCCAGGTTATTTCACCCTTCAGCCATCTCAAGCTTGGAGTGGCTGATACCTTTGTCAAGGGTAATAATGCCTTTCAAGAACTGGGCTCGAGATGCTGTTATTGTAGTACCCAAAGCCCTAAGACCTCTCAAGGAGAACCTTTCATGATGACCACGTGGCACTTTACTCAAAAACAACGTCGTTCCAGTCCTATTAAAATTAGGGTGTAAACAACTGTATTACTCCGATAAAAGCAAGTACAACAAGCATCTATGCTACGCTAAGCCAATTTATGCTACTCCTAGGTACAAAACATAAGTGTGCTGTAAAGAAACTTTAAAAAGTTTGTATGAGTGGTGTTGGATACTTTACAATTACAATAGTATCTCTTATTTATAAAAATTAGAAACAACCACTGCATCCTAATTCCATGGTATTTTCTTCCCACATTGGCCTCAAAGCTCTTTTGGTGCGCTGAATGGGTAGTGACCATGCCCTAAATTGGTGCGCTCGAGCATTTTTCTGGACACCCACGTCCGCTTTTTCTGCAAGATTTCCTTCTAGATGCCCAAAGTTCGGCCGGATAAGCTTGAGGCTTACGTATCTAAAATTTTGCTATAAGTAACTGTCTCAAGCTTGAAAACCACCTGTTTTGTATCCTTTTAGGAAGCCTCCTAAGCTCGAGCTCCTTTTACACCCTCAACCATAAGTGGTTTTAAACTCTACAGGTAGCTTGGCTTGAGATGCCATTCTATTAGCATCCAAAGGTCTTGACTTCCTTGGGGATGGCCTCACGTGACAAGCGTGCAACAATTTGCCCCAATAAAGGCATCATTCCGACTCCCTTAAGTTTAGGGTGTAAACAAAAGTCCCATGTTTGATTTCATATAAGTACATTAAACTTGTCAACCAGGTCTGTTGCCATTATGGATTTTTGACAACCTGTGAAAAATATGTGGGTTCTTATATTGTTGTGATGGAGGAAAGAGATAACATATTTTTAGATTTGCGTATGCCATCTTCAAGCCTAGTGCGCTTGGGGTGGACATTTTGTGACATAGTGGACTCAATAGATGTGGACAATGATGTACCAATAGCCTTGTGAAAGGCAACAGGGACATTAGATTTACAACCAATTTTGATAAGTGTGCTTATCCATTGTTATGGAGTTCTGTACGAGATGGGGTTCGTAATAATGAGTTGAACTCAAGCTCTAGCTACATGCCCGGCTCGATATTTCTTAGCCCAAAAGGAATAAGAGGTTTCAGCAGTTATTGCTCCAGAGAGGTGATCGTAAAAGACAACAGGAGGATGAGGTAAATGATGGCCTACTTTAGATAAGGCTTGCCCTAGGGAGAGACTGGAAGTGGTATGAGGGCCCCCCCAACCCCCCCCCCCCCCCCCCCCCCCCCCCCAATATAGAAGTGGGTACTGGGCGCCCAGCTGAACTCGATAGTGCACCTGAGTCGTGGCTCAGGGTGCTCTCCAACTGAACTAGGAAGAAATGGCAGTCAGCAGCGGCTCAACAACCACCTCATGGCTGGAGGCAGCGGGCAATGGGGGCATGAATGGGGCAATGGCGGTCGACAGGAGCTATGAGCCGCGATCAGGGTTCTAAACAAAGGTGAAGTGATAGTAAGGGGCCACATGGATGGGGAGAATTTATATGCATGATGTGAAGGGGAATATCAACAACAGGTGTAGAACGGGACCCAAACAAACAAGCACTAGCTCAGGGGTAGGGAAATTAATTATCTACAAAGTGCACATGAGGCCTAATGCGAACACGACTTGCGACTGGCTAAAAACAATGGTATCCTTCGTATCGGGATGCATACCCAAGGCAGACGCAGGGTATAAAATGGGTCGCTAATTCATGAGTGGCATGGGGAGGGATGCTAGAGTAACATGCACCCTCAAAGAAGCAAAAAGAACCATATTCAAGTGCTCGGTGAAAATGCTTTTCAAATGGAGAAAGGTTTTGTAAAGTTGGCATTGATAAATGGTTGATTATAAAATAAGCAGTATATGCTGCATCAGCCCAAAACAGAGGAGGTAAATGAGATTGAAAAAGTAGTACCAATTCACTTACATGTTGATGCTTTAGTTCCGCCACTCCATTTTGTTGTGGATTATTAGGACAGGAAAGAGGAAAATGAATGCCATGGGTTCGACGAAGAGCACTCAGGGCACGATTGTGAAACTCATGACCTTCATAATTTTAAAAATACTTAATTTTGAAATCAAACTGGTTTTAACAAATATTTTGAAATCATAGAATAGGGAGAAAACTTCATCTTTCATTCACATCATATGAAGCTACGAAAAGCGAGAGAAATCATCAATAAGAACAAATAGATTCAATCGAAGCTTGCCAAATATAAGAATTGATTAACTGTAAAGGTTTAGCAATCATATGAATAACACGAGAAGTGGAAGTCCTTGCCACTTTCACAAATAACAAGCATTGCAATGTTTGAACAAACTAGAACTAGTAGAAAGTAAACAATGACGGTTTAAAATATCTAAAACTGAATTTTCTAAGTGCCCTAAGTGCATGTGCCAAAGTACAGTGGTGACTTCCCATGCCACAAGTTCAGAGAGATGTGGGGAAAAGCCCTAGAGTGGACCTTTACTGTGAATCCTAAGGAGGGGTGTCCTCATAGTTTTGTCCTTGATACAAAAAGAAGAAGAGTCCAATTCAACAGTGCTTTTATTATTGTTTTGGGATTTTTTAGTTAGGTTCTAGATGAGAGCGGGACTCAACCCTCACTTGAAAAAGCAGCTGCTGGCGCGTTTAACTCAGGCTTCCCTGCAAAAAATAAAGAAGGCTGTTAGAGGGACCCACGGGCTTGCCCGAGGGAGACCCCTCCGATGCCTCAGTTAGTAAAGGCATAATAATAATAATATATGATAAGTAAATAGCGTAAATTAAACAATAATAAGTACTTATCGTATATGAAAGGGGTCCTTGGTAGCTGGTGGTCGGAATCCGCACCGACGAGGTCGCCGGAATCCGTACCGTTGAGTGGCCGGAACAGGGTGCCGGGGTTGAACGGGGACATGTGGGTGGCCCTTGGAGAAAGAAGGAAAGAGGAGAGAGAGAGTCGGGTTCTCCCTGGTGGTGGCCGGAGTGTTACCAGCTGGGGTGAGACTGGCCACACCAGAGAAGACGGCCGGAGCTGGCCGGCACCAATGGAGAGAGAAAAAGGATAAAGAGTGGGTTGTTGTGTTGTTGGGTTGTTAGGAGAGAGAGAAGGGGCTCCCCCTCCTTTTTCTATTGGAGAGAGAGGGGATGGGTACTTATAGAGAGAGATGGGGTCGGCGGTAGTGGTGCCGAGGTGGTCGGCGGTACCGAGGTGAGAGAGGGAGATGGTCGGCGGTATCGAGGTGAGAGAGGGAGGCGGTAGTGATGCCGAGGTGGCCAGCGGTACCGAGATGAGAAAGGGAGGCGGTAGTGGTGCCGAGGGGGCCGGCGGTACGGAGGTGAGAAAGGGAGGCAGTACTGGGTGAAAGGGTCAGGCGGTACCTGTGGTGGCCGGCTACTGGGTCGGCAGGTAAGGGTTGTTGGGCTGTAAGGGAGAGAGAGTGAGGTGGCTCCTGGTAGAGAGGAGACAGAAGGCGAGGCGGTAATTGTACCTGGTCGCGGTGGCCGGTAAAGAGGAGAGAGAAGGTGACCGAGGTGAGAGGGGTCAAGCGATACCGGGCCGTGGTAGCTGGTACGGGAGAGAGAGAGAGGCGGTGAGAGTGAAAGAAGGGAGAGAGTGACGTGAGGTGAGGGGGACCAGCAGGAGAGAGAGAGGGAGAGTGAAGTGCCAAGGAGAGATGGAGACGTGGGGAATAAGAAAAGGGGGGGCCCACCATCCAAAGGAGAGAGGAGAGAGGAGAGAGGAGAAAGAGAAAATACAATTGTTTTTTATTTTTGTTATTATCTAGTTTAATATTAACCTGGTTATTTTTATCCTCTACTGTTAGCCCCCCACTCCATGGGCGAATGGAACCTGTTCGCATTCGGCCGTGGAGGTATAACATTCAAATACTCCGACAATATGTGGGCTATCAAGATTTTGTTGATGAACATTATCAGTCATGAGAAATTTTATGGGTATTAATTATGAGGTCCTTTTAAGTGAACCTTGTTTTAGTTTATTCATCAATGGCCTTTTTGTTGCTGTTTTACACTGGCATTTGGTTCTATGCTTCTTTATTGATGAATGTTTTTAGCCTTTGGGATTTGCTTTAGGGCTCAGGGGGCTTGAGCCTTTTAAGGATCATGTTTGTTGGTTCTTCCCACGGTAAGGTACTGGAAGATGCATATAATTACTTGCGTGGGTAGTTAATGTCAGCGTTGTTTCATTTCATTCGTTAATTCTTAGGATGGCCCTTAGGAATCGTACTCCTAATAGGAGGTACTATTCATGGTTGAACAACGGTTGTTGGAGACGTTGTTCCACTTAATTTCTTAAAGAATTCATTCGGAGTGGTCAATTTTAAGATTTTTCCAAATTTTGGCCGTTGGGCCAAGTCACGAATGACCGCATATTTAGTTTCCAAATTCTTTCTTGTGAACCGAGATGAGGCATGCCGTGAGTATTTTCAATCCTCAGCTCCCAGCCGTGGACTGGATTGGAATGTATTGCAAATATTTTTAAATCCTGTGGCGGATTGTATTACGAATGTTTTTAACTCTTAGCCCCTAGTCGCAGGCTAGGTCGGAGTGTATGACTCGTTTTAATGTGGGCTAATGCGTAATTCGCGTGCCAATACTGGTTGGAGCACAAGTCGTGGGCCAAAGAGGCGTTTATGGCTCAAATATATTTTATTTGTCCGAGAAGGGGTTACGGTTTAAGTATGTCTTTACCAATCTGAGAAGGACTTGTGATTATGTTTGAGTATTGCTTGCCTGAGAAGGGCTTATAGCGTAAATGTGACTTACCTGCCTGAGAAGGGCTTACGGCTATTTCTAAGTACTGCTTTCCTGAGGAATGCTTATGGTGTAAATGTGGCCTACCTGCTGGAGAAGGGCTTACGGCTATGTCTGAGTACTGCTTGCCTGAGAAGGGCTTATAGCGTAGGTGTGTCTTACCGGCATGAGGAGGGCTTATGGCATCACAGACTATTATCAACCCCGATGTTAGGTAGGGCACACAACCACCCCGATGTTAGGTGGGGCACGCTCTACCGGAAGCACACATCTATGGATCATGACTCTTTGTTCTTGTAGTAGCTTGTTTTTTTGGAGGAATTACCGAATTTAAATATTTTTGGACTGCCTTATTCTTCATTTTCTTTTGGCAATGGAGATTGTGTTTCTTTGAAGTGCGGTCTACGTATGATTTGAAACAGGGGCTTCATCTAGTGGTAAAATAGTCTCTTTGACAGATATAGTGGGGGCATATTCGAAATTCCATATTTTCATTGTTTGGGTGTGTGGTTTGTGAAAGTGAAAGTGAAAGCCAGTAGGAATGACAAGGAATGCCAGCAAGGTCTTGCTAAGATGTCAAGACAATGGGCAATGTGTAGGTAACCTCAGTCAAAAGCAAATCAGTGGTCAACTTAAAGGTTGTTAAGGATTCATTGTTGGCTCATGGATATGCTTTCATGTGCTGTTTGATTTGGGACCTATAAATTTAGATAGCCCCCTTCAGTTGCTATAATAGCCTTTACTGAAGTGACACAGGCATAGGGACTGTGATTTGTAGACTTCTTATGCCTCAATAACCTCTATGTGCATAACATGAGGCTCTTCAGGGTGTTGTGAGCGACAGATTGTATGCTTGCCTTTGGTTCACTTTAATAGTCTAGTGTAAATTCTTGTTTTGGTGGAGCAATTTCTAAGTTAAATTGCTCGAGCCTAACCCTGTTGGTAATCTGAGGAGAGTTCTTGGTTTGAATTGTGTGTTTTTCAAATTTTGAGTGATTGTTGTGGTTAATATGGGTTTAACACTTAAGGTTGATTGTAAACTTGTTAGAATGAAATCCTGAACCTAGAGTTGGTAACTCTTAGGTTAAGCATGTTTAGTTACACAATCTTGAAAATCGATGTGTGAGTAAAGCATTCCGTGTTTTCAGTTTAACCATGAGATCAGATCTTGTTTGTGAGAGTTATTTTCTTGCATGTTTGAATGACCTAAGTGAAATGGTTAGATTCTTGTAAAGGGCTAATAGGACTTGTGAGTTCTTGTGAAAATCTTTGTGTAATTTTGTGTATTAATCTCCATGTTAATATGTCTCATGTGTTTCCCATGACTATGTTTGAAGGAAGTTGGTATGTTGTCACTTGTTGCTTGACGTAATGATAAACATGTTGTTTATGGACTGTTTTCAAGCTGAATATATTGCTATTTGATGTGTAGTTGTTGTATGTCATTGTCCATACCACCTTTATGAGGTTTTCGGGCTATGGGTTGTATACATACTGCAGAAAATGAAGTTTAGCTGTTGAATGTTGCCGTCCATACTGGTATTATGCTGGTTTTTGGACTGTTTCGCTGAATTTTCAGTTGGTAGTTGGGAAAACATGATATGTTTGAGTCATATGAGGATTTGTGTTGTCTTTGGAGACTTGTGTGCCCTTTAGGATCATTATTTCATGCTTCTTTTCTAGTTCGGGAAAAAGGGTAAGGTGTAGATCATATAAGAGCCTTGATTGATCATAGGCTTGGTATTTAGCTTGTGTTTAAATACCTTATTTGGGTTATTATCATATGTTGTATGCTCATGTTGATCATTTGGATGACATACTATATGACCCTAATATTCACTTGTTGAGGAGAAAACCACAACATCGCATCATAAGCTAAATACACTAAGGTGATTGATAGCATTATTTTTTTATGGATAACACAATACTCGTCCTATAATATCATATGTCAGTGTTAGATATAGTCTACATACATTGTTCAGAATGATGAATATTGAAGCGCTCTAAATAAATTGTTGAGGTACTAGTTAAGTACTATGAATGGGATTTACATTGTAATAGACCCCTTGTTGTGTTGTGTGTCTAATATCACTGAGAGATATTCTACTAATGACAATGTACTTAGGCTCGTTAGTGAGCTATAATTTATGACACCCCTCTAAAACCTGCATTGTTTTGTTGTCCTTAAAGATTGAGTTGGCAGGTAGAAAAATTAAATGGCTTAGGAATGTAATGTAAGACATTCCATTCTAAGGGTTGTGAAAGCACCAAAGAGCCTATGAGATATGTGATCTGATCATAATCTTTTCAGATTGTGATTTTACCGATGTTTGCTAGTTATAGATAGCTTATGAAAATTGATTATGATGAAATATTCTTTTGGCGACTGTCCAAAGTCAGTGTGAATAGTTTAAGGATGCTAACACTTGGGCTTGAGAGTGTTGCAGAGGCTTGGGTTGACTTAACTTGAATTGTAAAAGACACCTTGCAAATTATGGTTTCATGTACCTCATTTTCTTGAGATCACCAAATATTTGATACAATATAGTACATGGACTACCCTTAATGATAATAATGCATGTACTCTAAGTACGATGAAAATGGGTATACGGTCTTTTGTGACCTAAACCGGTGGTGATCCAATTGATTTGAGATGATAGTGTTTCACAATTGTGATGATATGTGGATAGACAAGTTTGCGGTATATGTTTTTTGCCAACTCTATGTACGATATACGTACGATGTATACTATTTGAGTACTTGGGGTGGAAATACGATTTTGATATTTGCTCCACGCTTGTGTTATACTGACTTTTGTTGAAATTGGCAGGCGATGAAGCTAGTTGTTTAACAGCTTGTTGCATATATCTCAATGTGGGGGTGAGAGCAACTTGACGGTGGAGCTAGTTGTTTAACAACTCATTGTAGATACCTCAATGTGGGGGTAAGAACAACTCCTGATTGACGTTGGCAATGGTCAACTATTAAGTACCGCTTTGTTGCAATACAGTGTGAAATGCCATGTATGATGGTTGAGCATGATGCTTTAACTTAACCCATAGTCCGTGACGGGTGACATAGACATTGCACACTTGATGGGTTTGGCGAGAGGAGACCTATTCGTCTCAGGCATAAGATCGTAAACGATTTACTCGAAAGAAAGTGATATCACTAAATTGTATAAGGTTTGAAAAGAACCTTGCGGATCCATTGATTGGAAAAAGCATCGAGGGGGACGGGACTAAAGTCTATACACGAATAAACTGTGATGTATCCAACCTGGTCTTAACAGGTTCAATGTGAAAAGTCATAGTTTCATTCAAGAAATGCACTGTGTTTTATGTTGTCCCTCCCTATGGTGTGACAGTGCGGAGATGGATCCATAACCATATGTTTGGTGGTGTAAGCGAGGCTTGCATTTGATGGACACTGTCTGTATGTTACCGGGGGTGAGGTTGAGCTTTAGCTCTTAATGGACCCATATCCATATGTTTGGCGGTGTGCGGTAACACACACTTGATAGGATCCACCTATGTAGGTGTGGGAGTTTGGCCGCTTCCTATGAAGGTTCAAGACTTGCCTTCTAGAGCGCCTATGAATATACAGAACGAGCGCATGGTCGATAAAACGCATCAAACCGCATGAGTTGTCGTTATGTTACCAAGGAGTAAGGTTGAGCTCTAGCTCTTAATAGACTCATAGCCATATGTTTGGCGATGTGTGGTAACATACACTTGATGGGATCTACCTATATAGGTGTGGGGGTGTGGCCGCTCCCTATGAAGGTCTGAGACTTGCTTTCTAGAACGCCTATGAATATCCAGGACGAGCGCATGGCCGATAAAACACGCCAAACTGCAGGAGTTGCCAAGATATGGAGTTTGGTATGTGTCCAAGTGGAAGACTATACAACCCCTTGTGAGGTTCAAGACGAAAGTTACCTTGCAAGATGTTGGTCCTAAACTTAAGTTAAACTAGGTGATGATTCAAGTCGCAAGACATCGGCACTGAAAAACTAAACTCCCTTTGCCCAACATATCCGTCTTTGTTCTTTTCCACTTGTATCCTTTGTAGGGAATTGTTGGAAAAAATGATACAAGCTAACCTTTAGTCTTATGAGGAAATTGTGCTAGAAAAATTGTACGGGTAATTTTTAACTGGTATATTTATTTTACGGAAAAATCTTATATTATCGTTAATAGCGCTAATTGCTCTTGAGGGTTACAAAATATAAATAAAATATATGTTAGTAAAAATATTGACTAACTTACCAAAAAAAAAAAAATTATTGACTAATTAATGCAGTCCGTTTATAGACGTTGCAAGCCATTACTGCATTTCATTCTCACCTTTAGCCATTAAGCATAAATTGCTAGCCTTGTGTAGTAAAAATTGACCAAGAAAAACATCTTCTTCCCATTTTTCAGTTCATGCTTCTTCCTCTTCTCTCCATAATTTTGGGCAACGTTCCTTGGCTCTCCTACCCGACGTTTAATGAGTGCACATTAATAGTCGGACTGTGTTAATCTTGGAGGATGGCCGCCGATACAGCTGTTTGCATCGGAGCAGCGGCGAAATCATCTTTTAGAACAGTGGTATTTCCTACGGCACAGTATCTTCAGCATTCTAGTCCATTTCTCCATTTTTCTGTTCGTTTGATCACTGTGTTTAGGTATTTTCGCTAAGATCCTTCGCTATAATTTAACAATATTTTATTTTCACACCGTTCTTTGCTGAAATTTTACTGCTGTTTTGCTGAATTTTTCTGCAGTATTTTTACTGTATTTTCTACAGTATTTTTCTATAGTATTCTTGCAGTATTTTTTGCTGAAATTTCGCATATTTTCGCTGCAGTTATACTGTTTGCATTATTATTCTAACAAGAACAAAAAAAATGTAGAGAGGAACGATCAAAACGAATGAAGTTTTCACATTGTTGAGTTCACCACAATTTTAAGTCATTTATGACCCTACATTGGTACAAACTAGAGGTGGCCACAGGCCGATCTAGACTGGGGCCAAGCCCAGGCCAAAACCAGGGCGGGCCGGGATGGCCTCCCCCCCCCCCCCCCCCCCCCCCTCTCCTAAAGAGATATATAATTAAATATTTTGTTTACCCCAATACATCACAAAATGGTTGTAGCTCATAAGGGGTGGACTTTGCCTAAATAGCGAGAGGTGTGGGGTTCAAACCCTCCCCTGTGTGTTTTTTGCGTCAAATTTTTTTTTTTTTTTTTTTTGCGGCATAGAGCATTTTCCATATTATAACTTATAAAAAATAAATACAATTATAACAATAAAAATACAAAATAAATCATAAAATAAGTTAAAATGTCCAAATAATCCCCCCAAGTTGCCATAAAATGAGCTGGGAAGCCCCAGGGCCGAATCGGGCACGGGCCCGGCTCAGCCTAGGCCCGGCCTGCTACTATAACCTGACCCGGCCCACTGGCCACCTATAATACAAACAGGACTACTAATATTCTGATTCCTAGGATTGACTTGGCATGTGCTACAGGAGCATACTCTTGGTGATTGACTGGAGTATGCCCAATTTGCTCAATAATAGAACACACGAAGGATTTTTTAAGGGGAAGAGAAGAGATGAAAGAACTCAATATTTCTATGTATAATGTGACCTCCCACAGCACTGAACTTAAAGGTGCAAATCTACCCATCACGGTAAATGCAAAACATATAAAGACAACGAGAAATTAGGCCCTCAATACGGAAATATGAGCGGATAAGAGCTAAGTATCTAGCTTCAGTTAAGAAAGGATCGTATATTGAAAGAGTGGGTGGTTACATGATCAAAGATCACATCTTGAGCTTGAGCTTGCAACCTTGAGCTCAAACTAACGGCTAAAGGATAACACCTTAAGCTTGAGCTTGTAGTCTCGAGCTCAAACCGAAATAACAACTAGGGGTAACAACTAGAGTTCGAGTTTGTAGCCTCGAGCTCAACCAAGAAAGGAATCCCCACAAGTGTAACTTTGTTGTAACGACAACAAGTACAATGACCATAAAAATTAAAAGTCAAGGTCAGGAAAAAAAGAAAAAAAAAACACCACGCAGTTACGCACCAGCCTAGTAGGGTGTGCATATGTATGGCCCAGCAACTCATCTAGACAAACAAGACTACTTTACCAAGTTTATGGAGAATGGGATGCATAAAGAGGCTCGCCCACCATCACACTTTTTAAATGAGATGCTTGACTTTACAAGTTCAATATAAATTAAAGCACTTCCTAAATCACAGAATTCCGCGGGCAATAAATGAATGAAATAAATGCAGCACAAAGTAGTATTTTTTTTTTTATTTCTTCGAAAGAAAATGGGTACAATCATAGTATTCGTATACTAAGTACAAGTACACGTAGAATTCTTTGATTCGATATCTTGGGTTGATCACTTGAAAAAGGATACAGGCTTGTTCTCAATCAAGTGGGTGATTTCTTCAACGAAGACTGGCACTTGGCTTGTCTACTTTGCTTAGAGGATGACTTTGTTTGTGGTTTGACAGAGAATTTTGGCTCTTCTTCTTCTCTTCTTTTCCCAACCTCCCTTCAAATGAAGAGATGGACCTCTATTTATAGAAGGGACTTTACCTTCAAATGCATGAATGCGCCTCTCTTTGGGTTGGCTCGTGGGCTAGGTCCATGAGCCAAGTAGTTCGGGATTATTTTGAGCCGAGAATTTTGTGGGTCTCAACTTTAAATAATGTGCATTTTTGAGCCTACTCTTTGGCTCGAGCTTTACTTGATGATCTTCGAGTTTGACTTGGAAGTCTTTGGGCTTGACTTGATACTCTTTGATTTGGGCTTTTGGTTATTTGGGCCCACTCAGACTTAGTCAATTGTTGACTCTTATTGACTCGAATTGAACCAAATATTGACTTTTATTTAGTACTCTTTTTTCATAACTCTAATAAATTTATGACTATGGTAAAATTTTCATTTTTACAAATTGCCCCCATTTCCAGTTCAGACGAGTGCGTCTTTCGCACTTTGATGTCGTGGCTTGAAGTTTCTTTTAGAATTTGTATTTGGAGCATATTGTCATGGACTACCTTTTCTTGACACTGTCCCCGGTGCTCAATAGGCAGACATATGCCATATGGGGTCTCCTTATCCTCTCCGATACTAATGCGCATTGATTGTGTTCAGGTATGTCTGTGGTATGTCGTGTATTTCGTCTCTTGAATATGCATATTGCTGCTTGTTGACCATAGGGGATAGGCTGGCCCGGCCCTAGCCTCAGGGGCCTGGGCGCCGCACGGGTGATCTGCGCTCAGAAAGCGAGACTCATGATACCCGAGTAAGCAGCTGTGGTGGGATCGAGCTTTGTCCGTGGTGGTGGACACTCCTAGAGAATGGGAGTTGCTCGTGTCCTATGTGCATCAAGCGGGTTTGTTCGTGGGTATGGACACTCCTTGAGTGGGAGGGGCACTCTAACGAGGAACTTTCGGAGTGAAGTTGAGTGGCTCACAGTTCCGGTTGTGGCGGAAGGCGCACCGTACTGGGTGCCGGTCAGGCGTGCTGACTGTATGGCTGACTTACTGTGTGGAGATTGGGCCGATCCTTGGGGTGCAGTGCGAAGTTCGCAAGGTGAAGAGTCAACAAGCATCGTGAAGCGAGACGTGTATGTGGTACACTATGGTGCATAGAGCTGGCAGGTTGCTTTTTGGGCACGCTACTTATCGTCAGGCGAGTGTCGATGGCATGTCAGAGGTGTCACGCTGGAGGGGATGACGATGTGGTCGTCCCATGACCAATCAGGCTGCTAGAGATGTAGGGATGCGACGATGGGTAGGCACTCGCAACGAGGACGTTTGCGGAATTAGGTGGGGGAGAGTGTTGCGGGCCGCCTTTGCTTGACACTGTCCCCAGTGCTCAATATGCAGATATATGCCATATGGGGACTCCTTAGCCTGTCCGATACTAATGCGCATTGATTGTGTTCAGGTATGTCTGTGGTATGCCATGTATTTCGTCTCCTGAAGGTGCATATTGCTACTCGTTGACCATAGGGGATAGGTTGGCCCGGCCCTAGCCTCAGGGGCCTAGGTGCCGCACGGGTGATTTGCGCTCATCCCCATGACAATATGGCGTGAATGAAGAATTTTTTTTAAACTATGCATACATGCACTAGGAAAAATTAATAAAAAAAAGGGGTCCAAAATCTTGGCTCTAGGCAAGGACATTGATCAACTTTCCCCTTTTTTTTTTATTGGTTTCCTTTTCTTCTTTATTATAGTAAATTTTTGCATCCCTCATAGGTTTATCTTTTTCATGAGCAGACGACAGATGTCACGGGAGATTGCGAGTATTTTTTTAGTGCTAAGTCCAAGGTTAGTAAATGCTGGCATGAGTTTGGTGGGGTAAGTTTGGGCCAAATTGCAATCCATGTTGATGGTCAGTATATCGGGAGTTGGGATTGGGATTGCCATTGCCCACGCTCATCTCTTCTTCTTCCCTTCCCTAGCCTGTTTCTCATCCACCAATCCAGGAAGTTTGAGTAAACCAGCACTTTCCTCTCCTACTACCGTGGGTCGATACAGATATAGCCAAAATATTTCAGTCTCATGATCAGACATTGTCTTGTGAGAATGAAGCCCTAGACGTTGTAAGTGATAATGACTCTGGGTCGTATAGCCTCGAGTTTGTGCTAGGGTTCGAGCCCCCGCCTTTGCAAGACCACCACGCGTAGATGAAAGTTCACCCAGAAATTTCTCGGCGTCGGTGTCGTTTATGAAGGAGTCCATCATAGTTGGGCAGAATAGGGAAACAATGATGGCAGGTCGTCAAACCCCTAAGTTGGATGTGACTAAAACGAGTATGAAAGCGAAGAAGTGCAAGATGAAAGAGCAAGCTAAGCGGGAGCTATAAGATTTTCTAAAGGATATGTCACTCGAGAATAGTGCAAATAGATTAATGAAGGCCTCTAACAACAAAAATAGAGGAATCTAGGGAAAGGAGAGACATTGTTGAAGATGTCAATAAGCTCCTCGTCACGGAAAGCACGTGGAAGATGGGAAAAAGACTAGGGCTAGGTTTTGACTATTTTGATTTGCTCATGACTGGGCACCTTACTTTGAGAGACTAGGGGCCTGTCTTTTGGTTTATCCTGTTTTGGAATCCTCCCTAGTGGTGTTTGAGACTCGTACTGTTTCCCTATTTGTTCTTGTATTCTGGTTTGTACTATTTTTTGTTGTTTTATCCCCATCCATATATGGGTTGACTCAAGGCTTGTTTGTTCGAATTGCCTGCTTTGTATCACCACTATGTCACTAATTATTGATAAAAAGTAAATCTTTCTTTCCCTTTCAATTTTTTTAAATGCTGTGAATCTTTGCTAAGAATATTTAACTTTCCAAATTTTTACGTGTTCATTGATTTTGGTTGATTTTTTTTTCCCCTAGAACTCCATCTTTTATTTTCTATATATTTCTTAACCCTGGCTAGGAATGTTAAGCATGGCAAAGTTACGTTGGCGTTTGAGGGCATTTGCGAGAGATTTGAGATTACCTTGCATTTTCGAGAAGTAAGCTTTCTTCGCTCACAACTTTTACTTGATTTGGCTCTCCTTTTTCTTGATGTAAAATAGTTTAGTATCTTTGGCTCATACATGCCTCTAGTTGCTGGAGGTAGGGGTGCACATGGTCCGGTTAAAACCATAATCCAAACCGGACCAAACCATATTTTACGGTTTGGTCCGGTTAACTGTTTAAAAAGAATGGTTCGGTTTTTATAAATTTGGTTTATACAATTTATGGTTTCAGGCCGGTTTAAATCTGGACAATAACCGTAAACCACTTAAACAATAATCACTTTTTTTTTTATCAACGGACAAAAGTATTATTAGGTGATATTATTGCTCACACTTCTCTCACTGCATCTCTCACAGCATACTTATCACACTTCTCACTGCATTTCTCTCTCGCAATCACCAATCTGCATTTCTGTCTCTTTTTTTATCTCAAGCTTCGATTAAGCATTTCTCATCCAAATCTCCAATTTTTTTTTCAGTTTTTTGGGCCTCAGATACCCTTTTTTATTTTATTTACGTTTGCACTATTTTTCAATTGTTGAACCACTGTTGTTCCTCTCCTATGTGGAATTTTGGGATTTTTTAAAGTTAGTGTTGCTTTTAGCATTGATTAAATTATGTTCATATTAGTATTAGCAATAAATTTTCTATTGTAGTGGTTAAACCATAAACCGGACCGGACCGCACCACAACTACGGTTTGGTCCGGTTTGGTTTGTGAAACAAAATGGTTTGGTTTTGGATTGCAAAATAATCAAACCGTAATTTTACGGTTTGGTCCGGTTTGGTAACTATAAACCATCAAACTGAACCGTGTGCACCCCTAACTGGAGGAGAACAACCCCAATCCTCTTCTTTCGCATATATCACCATAGCGACACAAAAGTTTGTTTGTTTTTTTTTTTTTTTTGAGCGAATTTCCTTTTTCTTTTTACCCAAAAAAAGGACGTGATTTTTAAAAAAAAGCAATTTTTCTTTTCTCTCGTTTTTTTTCTAGGACTAAAGTGAGATACATTTTTTTAATCAAAACTCTATTTTTTTAAACAAGATTTTTTTTTAATGGCCAAAAGAAGACACTTTTTTTTCTTTTTTTGTGTTTTTTTAAACGATTTTTTATTTTTTGGACGAACAAAAAGAAGTCTCCCTTTTTTTTGGTATATATATATATATATATTAACAACTTTTTTGTTCTTTTTTCAGGATTAAAGTAAGGTACATCTTTTTTAAATAGGCAAAACCCAACATATTTTTTTTTTTTTTTTGTGGTTCTTTTTCTTCTTTTTTCTTTTGACCAAGAACTTTTTTGTAGGGAAATGTTTCTACAAATTCTCATGATTTTAATTTTTTAATTTTTTATTTTTTTAAACTCTGAATGTTTCTAAAATAAAATTGAAAATATCACAATTCCCATTTTTTCAACTTTCTTTTTTACCTAACCCCCCATTCGTTTGAATTTTGAATTTTGTAGGTCATTTTGATCCTAAGCTTCTTTCTTCTCCAAGTCAGTTGTTTTCAAAGTAGCAATTCTAGACACAGTTATACTTTCATACGTCACACATGGCCCTTTGCTACTGCTTTTTTCTTTTTTCTTTTTTTTTTTTTTTGTAGGAACTTTGTTTTCAATGGACCTGACGACGACCTCGCGTTTGGGGAACTACACTTCCAACTATGGTTCGTGCCCCCCCACCGGGACTTAGTTGGTGGAGGCCCTTAAAGTCCATATGACAAGACCTGATGATGACCCCACATGTGGGAAACCACATGTCTGACTTCGATCCGTGCCCTCTGCCAGTGCTAGTTGGTTGAGGCCCTTAGAGTTCATTTGAGAAGACCTGGCGATGACCCTGCAAGTGGGGAACTACACATCTAACTTCGGTCCATGCCTCCCGCATGGTCTTATTGTTGGAGGCCATTAGAGTCCGTTTGAGAAGACTTGACGATGACTCTGCATGTGGGGAACTATGTATCTGACTTCGATCCATTGCCCTTGCCGGGTTTTAGTTGGAGGAAGCCCTTAGAATGTGACCCCTTTGTTTTATTTATTTATTTTTTTGTATTAATTTTAGCTAACCTCTTTTTTTTTCCTTTTTTTAGATGGCTACTTTTAAAAAGTTTGAGAAGCATTGGCGTGAGTACCTTTTCTTATTTAAAAAGGATCAAGAGGCAACCGACTCCTAGTGTAGGTTCATCACCATCAAGAAGAAGATTTTTGAGGTTTTGTGGTCCAGAGAGGTGTCGCAAGCCACAGTAGACAAGAGGAATGCGCGTTAGCCCTTGAGTCCTTTCCGTGACAGATCATGTTGTCTCCAAGAATTTTCAATGTTATTGCGGCGTATCTTTTGAGGGACGGTAGAATCGGGTAAGAGTATGAGGGTTAATGGGGAGTTTTCCCATCTCTATAAATATTGGGAATGGACGGAGTTCATACTGCCCCTTCATAGAGATGACCTAACAAGAGCGCGAGTCCTTCCTTTAATACTCACATCCCTCCATATATATAATAGAGGACTTGAACTACTCCATGCTTTCTATGAGTCGTGGTGACCTACAACAAATATGCTTCACACTTTGGAAGCGGAACTATCGATTTCTTTGTGGCATGTACGTTGAATTGGCAGACTTCCTTTTGTTGGCCATATTTATGATGAAACTTGCTTGGCTTTGAGCATTTATTCGGTCATCATCATGATGGTTGTAGGATTATACATGTGACATGTGAGAAATTATTTGTCATTTATTATCACTTAAGGAAACAACATGAGGGTTCATGCGGGCTTCTTGCGACTGCCTGGATCAAAGTTTGGTGCCGGGAAGAAGAAGTCAATGGAAACATTCAGCGGCAACAGCGCGTCCTAAAATAGTGGCAAGGCCGTCACCCAAGTGGCAATTATCAAAGCTCATGCAAAGAATTACCCATCGACCTCTTGGTTTATTTGGACAACTTGGGGGTACTACCTTATAGTTGAGAAGTGATGCACTTGGCAGCGTTCAGTTCATGTTGGTTGTGTGCTTTTGTCCTTCCATGTAATGGGGATAGGAGTATTCACCCGGACATGTTTCTTGTCATTAGTCGAATGGCAGAGGGGCGATCTTACAACCTCATCGTACCTATGGTAACTAGCATATACCATGGTATGAATAGCATTTCCCAAGCTCGGAAATAAGGAAATGCTAAAGCGTATTTCTATTACCTTTATGGTTGGCTAGCATGTTACTTCCATTCTCAACACAACCTAGCCGCCCAAAGTGCCACCCAGCCTTTTGATGGTAAAGTATTCATGGATAGATAGGGCCAAATGCCTTGAATCTATGGATGCTTGTTTGAGTATTTACGACAGGAGGGGCGTGGATTGGTGGAGCACTATGTAAAATCTAGACATGACTCAAAAGCTTGTTGACAATGAGACCTTAGAAACAGAAGAATTGTGTTATCTTCACTCTTTGAGGCTCACCTAATTTCCATTAAGGCGCAATGACGAATTTGTCCTTGAGCCGTACAGCCCGCATCAATTTAACCGGAAGTTCGACTTTTGTCAAGGTGTTCACAGCATTCTCCTAAGAGATGTTCGTACTGCCAAATATGAGGATGCCATGAGGAATCTGATCCTGAGACATTCCAAGGGAGTTATGGGTCAAGTGATTTTTCTCCCCAGCCATCATATATCTCCAACTATACTACCCACATGTTTCGTGATTGTTGGAGTAAGGTGACAATCAAGGATCTTAAAGAGAAAATGCATGTCTTTGAATGGAGCACGGATGCCTTTCCTGCTCGAAAGCCTCATAATAGCATTGGTCAGTCATATGAGGTACGATTCATTGCCTGATTTCCCATTTCCTTACCATTACATTTTTTTTACTAACTTGGATACTTACTTTGGGTTAATGCCATTCAGGCTTGTGACTTCCCCAAGGATAAACCAACAGAGACCTCTAAACCATAAAAAGATGATGTACCCCTTTAAATCTGCCCGACGAAGTGACATCTAGGCTCAAGCTATGAGGAAAGACTCAACCTCTGAAGATTACAAGCATCATAGGAGGGGAAAGAAGAAACATGAAGCTGAAATGGAGATTCCCACTTTGGAGAATGCTTCCAATGACCTTGATCAAAGACTTCTTCTATGGGGGTCCCCAGTTGCTCTTATTTACTCTCGAATCTTGACGTGATATGATGCTTGGCTTAAACCTTCTTCTAGGCTTTGAATCTCTTCTCTTTGTAGCCTTGCTTACCCTCGCCCCTTATTATTATTATTACTATTATTATTTTATAGATGGGGGCGAACATGATTCATTTATTGGACTCACAAGCCAGCACAAACAATGGTATTTATGCCATGCCACCACCATGTTAGGAGCCATACATCTACTTCTCCTAATGATATAGGTGTAGGTCGATGCCAAAAGAGAAAATGCTGTTTGATGACGAGGTAGATGGCCCCAGTGCCGTAGAGACAGCTGCAAAAGAGGCTAATAGCTAGACAAGTATCTTCTATGCGGGGTCGACAAGGTAACTCCTGCCTAACAAGGAATCGCTAATGAAAACATAGAACCACAAGTAGTCCCTTGTCCTTGCGAAACCACCACTTCTTCTACAATGGTTTGGCAAAATCGAATGAGCATAATTTTTTG
Organism: Simmondsia chinensis; assembly: GCA_018398585.1. Classification (NCBI taxonomy): domain Eukaryota; kingdom Viridiplantae; phylum Streptophyta; class Magnoliopsida; order Caryophyllales; family Simmondsiaceae; genus Simmondsia; species Simmondsia chinensis. Next base: position 23,916,616 of record JAGTTD010000012.1, read on the forward strand.
ACCAAGTTGTATGGAAGACGGGAAAAGAATTCCTCAGGCTGCTCCGTGAAGCACCCCTTTCTCGCGTGAATGATTTGTGCATATCACTGGGTTCCGTCTGAACACTTGAAAGGGGACTATGCTAGCTTCAAGCAGATGGTCAAAAACTACCGGACAAATGCCAAGTCCTACTTAGCTTTGGATGAGGCAGCTACCAGATGTAAGGATCGTGCAACTTGGGAGAAAGAGGGAGGCTCCAAAACCACCAAGTTTTAACAAGTAGAGGAGGATTTGGCTCGGACCAATTCGAAGAAAGGGTGTTTGAACCGAGGAGCTTGAAGACGCTAAGAGTCACTTCATAACATTTAAGAAGAATTTCGTTGTGTTGAAGAGGAATTTTGTCGAGCTAAAGAGAGACTTCATCAGGGCACCAGCAAAGTGACAAAACTAAAAGCGTCCTTGGCCAAGACAAATGTTGAGGTGGAAGTCACGGAAAAAATCATTAACTTTAAAATGTAGAATTTAAGAGACCTATAGCTAATTACCATCATGAGTCCTGAAGAAGCTGTAGAGTTGGAGAAAATCAAGTGATACGTGATGAAACTTCGAGATTCACTAGTCCCAGTTAACTGGATGGCCCCTCCTATGTAAGAGCAGTCCCCCTTTTTATATTGCTTTTGGGGGGGGGGGGGGGGGGGGGGGGGGGGGGGGGGTAGCATTGAATGGGAGACTCATTTGAATGAATACAAAGTCTCTTTTTGTTTTGCAATTGGAATGTCTTAAATCATTTGACATAGAAGTTTTGTTTCAAATTTGGATTTTAACGCGAAAGTCATTTTGGATTTGAGTGTTTGGTATAGATTTATCATAGCTAATTAAACAGATCATTGACTTAAGATAAAATTTAAAGAGGAAATGAGGGATTTATTTATTATTTGGGCTGCACCTAGCTCAAGACTAGGTTTCCTACGTATCCTTTCAAGGGGATCAAGCCACTCATAGTTCAAAGTGTTAAGGGAATCACTTATATATATATATATATATGTATGTATGTATGTATTTATTTTTTTTAAAATTTTCATACACAGCTTATACTCTTATGGGCCTTGAGTATCCATTTGTTTACTACCCCGGACTTGGAGGGCTGTTTTAGAAGTTTAGCCCCATACTACACCACTAGGGTGGTGCTGGACAGGCTCATGGATATCTTCATGATGGAGATCTTTACTAGCTTAGGCGGAGCAAAACCCAAACCAACTTTCAAAATCTTTATGCATCTATCTTTCTCTTGTTTCCTTGTGATGCCATGGGGTTTAGTCTCAATCAACTCGCACAATTGGCCATGAGCTTGTAGGCATTCGGATCAAAGCCCTCCTTAGTTCGAGCACTGGGTAAGAGCTTCTTTTTTTTCGTCAAGGATATGTAACGATAGGAGAGACCCAGGGAGTGGTGGACTAGCCACTTGCAACTGACATCTTCTGGTGAGTGGAAACACAACTTTTTCTGTCCATGCTTTCACGTTGATGGTGCAACCTTTCTCATTCTTCCTCGGTGACTCTTCATTGCTAGTGGGGAACTCTGCATAAGGTGACTCACCCTTCTTACTTTGAGACTTTGGTATGTAGGGAAGTACAGGTGTCCAATCATAGGTGTACCTGGAGCGGCCATGTTTACTAGACCCTCCACTTTTATGGGCCTAAGACGAGTTTGAGGCAATTGATTTCCATCAAGCGGTGGTGACTTTGGCTTTTAATTTCCCTTCATTATCTTCTTCCCGATAGTCACAATTCCTTCGGGGCTTCTTTGACTGGAGTGTCTTGCTCTTCGTTGTACCTGGCATCGGTCAAATGTGCCTCAGCCTTGGAGAAGGTTTGCTAATAATATCGACTCTTTTTTCACTTTCATTCCTGAAACATTTCAAGCATTAATGAAGGGTCAAAGCCACAACACCGTTCTTATGGATCCAAGGACATCCAAGCAGCAAATTGTAAGTTGTACTGGAATCACACACAACACAACACAGTCCCAGTGCCTCGCAGCTCCCACAAAAAGTAGGATCTGGGAGGGGTGGATGTACGCAGCCTTACCCCTTCCGAGTGGAGAGGAGGTTGTTTCCGAGGACCCCCAACCTGAAGTGTGTGTAAACCTGCAAGTACAAAAATCAATTTATCACCCCTAGATTTAGTAAAAATAAGATACCACCTGAGTTAAAGGAAAAAGCATGCAAGCATTTAAGTGTGTATGTATGTATGCCAAAACAGTATGAAAATGCTAGCCTAGGGAACTCGCCTCACTATCCCACGCTGCCACCTCCGCTGTCCTTATGCTAGCCCTCCATCATGCCCTATCTGAGGCCATCTCCTCTCTTAGGTTTAGGTGGGTTAGGTCGTGTCGAATCGTCTCCACCCAACTCCTCTTTGGCCTGCCCCTCCCTCTTCTTCCTAGCGTCGTTTGTAGTTGTTCACACCTCCTAACTGGGGCTGTGGTCGGTCTCCTGCTAACATGTCCAAACTATCTTAGGCGGTGCTCCCTCAGTTTATCCTCGATCGATGCTACACCCAATTTTATCTCTTATTACATCATTTATGCTACACCCAAGTTGTACTGGAATCAATGACATGGAAAAGGGTGGTCTTAGTCATATCCCCGACGGTGAGGTCCAAGCGGGTCATACCGATTGCTCGCTAACTGTTGAGTTTGAAATCTTGGATTAATAATCGGCCTAGTTGCCTCATGGAAGATTTTGGCATGATGTTTATGCCAAAACCACCATCAATCAAGATACCGGCTGACCTTTTGCTCACAAATGTAGCCGGCAACAAACAAAGGGCGATTATGAGGCTTTCAACTGAACAACAGGTCCTCATCTATAAAGGCTAAACCACCGTACATCTTATTGATGTCTGCGTCAGAGCCTCATCTTTCCTTATTTTGCATGTGTAGGGTGTCGGATTCTTGAGAGCTTGAACTAAATTTCAGCGAAGTTCAGTTGGCAACTGTAGGATGCGATGCCAGTCTAAACGTGTCGGAAGTACCTGAAGGGTGGCTAGGATCTTAGCATCCTCAGCTTGTTGCTTTCTCGTGAAAAAGCCTCTATATGCGCTACCTAAACAAATTCAGGGGCTCCAGAATACTCTGCCATGTATACAATGACCTCCCTAAAGTAACCCTTGGGAAAGAACTCTTCCAAGGTTATAGAACTACGCAGCTTATGTTTAAAAGGTCGATTGGCATGATGTCTTATTTTTTTAGCCTTTGGCTTCTTACTCTTGCTCTTTCTGGAGTGGTAAAATCTTCTCTTGACTTGCTTATCTTTTCGACAAGGTTGACGCAGGTGAGAGTATCTTCTAGATTTATTTTGTGTGAAAAGGATCCAACCCTCTTCGTCATCCTCAATATGCCCTTCAATCTCCCCCACCTCTTCCAGACAAAACAACTCCTTTTGGACATGGATCATTACGGGCTCGGAACTTCCGAATTGAATGGCTTGAAAACATTATTTTAGTTGTGGGTTGCTACAAGGTGAACATTTCGTTATTGGACTTACAATAGAACTGAGCATCACAGAGCGTGGTTCACTTCAGCTATGTCCTCAGATTTTAGGACAATTTTTACTTCGTTCACTAGTTGCATGATATGCTCCTTCAAGGTGATGTATTTTTCAATAGGGTGACCGACCACCCTATGATACTTGCAGTATTTTGGGTCGGTGGTCCATCCGACTTCATCAAGAAGCTTTGGTTCTGCAAGGGTGATGAGATTCTTCTCCGTCAAATCATCGAACATGTCAGGGAGGTTAGCGTCAAGAAAAGGACACACCTTTTGTTGCAATTCTTTCTGTGTTGGTCACCTCTTCTCATCTTCTCTTGGTAGGGAGACATTCTTCTCCTCAGCGCCTCTTGGCTTGCTAGACCTTTTGATTGGTGTTGTGTTTATGGACATAGTCTCCTTCACAATAGGCTTGGCTCTTTCGACCTTTTTTCTTCTCTATGGTCCGCTTTGACATCAGGAACCAAAGAGGCCTTGCCTCTCTGATTAGACAATTTCACCTCAATGTAATGCTCGGGGGTTGCTAACTCCTCAAAAGTCCTAGGTTTCAGTGCCTGCAAGATGTAAGATAGCTCTAACTTTGTGCCTCATTTGCACATCTCAATGGCTGAGATCTCAGAAAGACGATCTCTGCAACCAAGGCTCAAAACACCGCCATCGCTGAATGTAATTGATTACCGGCTATGCCATTCATTGAGTTGTGTTCGTAAGCTCCATCATAGAGACGGTGCGACGAGTACTATGGAATCTATTAAGAAACTCGACTTCCATTTGTTCTTAGCTATCAATAAACTTTGGTTCCAGGTTAGTTTACCAATCAAAGGCAGTGCCTTTGAAGGAGCGAAAAAACTGCTTCACCAGAAGATCATCCTCAATTTCAGCGTTACTACATGTCTCAACAAAGTGGGCAATGTGCTAGCGTGGGCTCCCTTTCCCATTATACTGCTTGAATTTGGGATACCCCATAGACATCCTAAGGTTGTTGATTCTTCGAGTGTATGGCTTTTCATAACAGTGGCTGCCATATGATGAACTACCCATTTGGGCCTTCACAGTGTTGGCGATCAGTTCCTTGATCTGATGGAATGATAAAGGGGCGAGTGATGCCAATTCCAGTGTTGGTGCACACTTTAGGGTACCGAAAACCTTTGGAGGATTTGCCAATGCTTCTCCATCATCAGAGTCAACATCGTCATTATCCAAAACAACTTTCCTAGCGTTCCTCCTTGATCATGCTCAAAGATTTTATTGTGCAAAGCAGCGATTTGGAGGCTTTGCTCATGATTTGTGCATTCTTCTCGTTTATGAACTTGTTCAGGTTTTCCACCATAGCTTGTAGCTTTTCTAATTTTTCTTCCCCAGGGATAGCACTAGTCACCATTACGGGTACCGCAGTTCACCCGGCAGATTCTGTGGACCTCCTTTTTGGTGACACAGGCAATGAACCATCACTGTCGTCCCCCTCCGTGGGCTCAACGATGGGTTGGAATTGGATTGATGCGAGTGAGTCCGTCCTTCGCGCCAAAGTCCTTTGCTTCGGGAACTTTCTCCACTTTGTTAATGGGAGTCTCCTATGGGATACTGAAACCATCAACTGTTTCTTGGGAATAAGGAAGAGTGTTGACAACTTCGGCTTTACTCTATGTAGTAATGCCAGCACATGGGTTACCCACTTCAGTTGCAACGGAGATAGCCCTTTGAGAGTTAAGCTCCACCACCCTTTTCGAGTTCAGAGAAATGCTCTTCTAGTGGCCATTGGATGATTTGCTTTGAGAGAGAAGTAGATGAGAGGCAGAGTATGTTCCATCAGGTGTGTCAAATTTATAGACCACAAATTCTGCATGCAATAAATGAACGAAATAAATGTACCACAAAGTAATATTTCTTGTATTTCTTCAAAAGAAATTGGGTACAATCTCTGTATTCGTATATTAAGCACAAGTACAAGTAGAATTCTCGGATTCGATCTCCTGGGTTGATCACTTGAAAGAAGGCACAAGGCTTGTTCTCGATCTAGTGGGCGATTTATTCAAGGAAGGCGGGCACTTAGCTTGTTGTTTTGCTTGGAGGATGACTTTGTATTTCGGCTCTTCTTCTTCTCTTCTTTCCCTAACTTCCCTCCCCCCCCCCCCCCCCCCCCCCCTCTTTCTTGTCGAATAAAGAAGTGCACCTTTGGCTTGTGGGTTGGCTCGATGAGCCAAGTAGTTCAAGATTATATTGCTCTCGAGAATTTTTAGGTCCCGACTTAAAATAATGTACACTTTTTGAGCCTGCTCTTTGGCTCGGGCTTGACTTGTCAAACTTCGGGTTTGGCTTAGAAGTCTTTGGATTTGGCTTGATAGTCTTTGATTTGGGCTTTTGATTATTTTGGCCTACTTGGACTTGGTTAATTGTTGACTTTTATTAACCCGAACTAAATCAACTGTTGACTTGTATTTAATACTCTTTTTTTTTTTAATCCCTAATAAATTTATAACTATGGTAAAATTTTCATGTTTACACACGTACCTCAAAATTCCAATTAATCCTCACCAATTCATATAAATAGATCAAGTTGAAGGAATTTTTTTTTTTTTTTTAAAAGATCTTCTAAGGAAATATAAATTTCGAGTGAGGTTTAACATTATTTGTTTCAAAGGAAAACTTAATTCCCCATTTTGACGTCTTCTTGTATATTTAAAAAATATATTTTTTTTGCCAATTATTTTATATCTTGTTATAGGACAATATAAGTAACAATACAACATGTATGAAATAACAAAAAGAAAAAGAAAAATGTTAAATATCAAAGCTGTATAAATTAGAAAAATTATTTCTTGGGCATGTTAAAATTTGAGCATTTATCATCTAAATAACCTGTCATTTTAACGTATACAATGAGAAGCTATGAGATAAGAAATTTTATCACTTGTGCATTTATTGTGTTAAAATTTGGTAAAATTTTATTAAAATTCACCTAATTCTACCAAAAAAACTGATATGGTATAAACTATGATCATTTCATTAAAAAGTTGTCTACATTCTAATAAAAATTACTTATATATATTATCAAAAAAATGTTTCAAGTTAGCATTTTCGGACAAAAAAATTTATCGCATTATGATAAAAGATACATATGGAGTGTTGTTTTTATTTAAAATCAACTATATTTTTGCAAAAGATACCTGATTTTTAAGAAATTTTTTTTAACTTCAGAATACATCATTGTATATTACTGAAATATCATAGTACCTATGTAATAAATTCGAAAATGTTAAGGCACCTAAATAATTTCCTTGTACAATATTATATAATTATTCAACTTGATTAAAATTGTTCTGTTGTAACTATAACAAAGTAACATCCAAGCTACTTTTAATTATTCGGTCCAACTCTTTTCCGATGTTGTGCCGTTAAATGTCTACAGTCCAGTATAGTTTATTTCAATTCGATCTAAATTTGCATGATGATTTCCGCGAAGGTTTTTGGGCCACTTAGAATCGTGACTTACCCTATTTTGAAACGAAAGTCATTTCCCTTCATTTGAGGGAAAATATTTTCCGTAAGAAAAAAACGCGCCAAACAATAGAACAGGGAAAAACCACTTACTAGAATGTGGTTTTACCCCTAAATAAACGGAGCCTAAATTATGTATTTTGTAAAATTTCTCAAATAATAGAGGCACATAATACAAACATGCATACAAAACAATATAACATGTGAGATACTTTGATGTCTAAATCTAGAAAGCAAGATACTCCCGTCCCTTTATAATGGTGTCTCTGTCTCTGATTATTCTCAGGAGCACGCACAAAACACAACTCTCTCTCTCTCTCTCTCTCTCTCTCTCTCTCTCTCTCTCTCTCTCTGGGGATGGTACAATCAAAGAAGTTCAGAGGTGTCAGGCAACGCCACTGGGGATCTTGGGTCGCCGAGATTCGCCACCCTCTCCTGTGCTTGTTTTCTCTTCCCCTCCCCTTTTCTCTCCTTTTCGATTTCTACTATTCATGAATTTGGTTTTTATTGAAAAAATTATCTTGAATATTAGTCATTTTTTACTTATATACTACAATTTTTTAATTTTTCAGAAAATTACTTTTAAAAGTTTAAAAATTTTGAAAACTACATTAAAACCCATCGCTAATTATTTATTACATGATAGTGACTTTTATATAAATTGTATAGTGTCCATTAAATATGATCTAAAATATATAAATTTGCAAAACATATTCCACCCCCTCCTCCATGTAGGTTCAAGTTCTTTCTCTTTTAGACCTCTTTGGGATTTTACCTAGGTGCGGGAAGGGGCCGGTGAATATGTTGCCAATTTGACTAATTTCAGCTCATGTTTTAAGTGCACTAAAAAAATATAAGGGTAAGATAAAATCCAAGCGATATTCAAAGCATAATTCACAACGTAATTTAAGATGTGGTAAGAAGTTTAGACTTTTTGTAGTGTTTTTTCGTGAAAAATAAAAAAGTTGTGGTGATAAGTAAAAAATTACAACTTTCAAATGTGACTTTTTTTTTGGGTAAAAGCCTCTAATTAATTTGAAATTCATGACTTAATGAAGTGGAGTTTGATGTTTTATTATATGGTAATTTTGAAGTTTCGTATTATAGTATAATAATTTATCGTTAGTTTAACAATCTTTTCAGTTAAGTATCTCAACATAGCAACATATATTATTCAAATCTTATTTTGGTTAATGATACAAGTATCCCAAAAGTTTACCCGGCTCAATACCTTTTTTTTTCTTTTGGTAAATTCTTGAGTTCAATAGAAAAAAAAATTTTCTTAACAAATTTTATTTTTCTAGTAGAATAAAATCATTTCATCAAATTTTTTATGCTATTAATGCTTGACCGAGTTAAGGCTCTTGTAAAATACTTGATGTAAACTTATCTCGAAAACGTTTTTCCTCTTGGACATGATTTCCTCAATTGAGAGAAATATTTTCCATTTAGATACTATTACTATAAATTTATGTATAGAATAATGATAATTGAAAATAAGAATAAAAAGTAAGTCAAAACAAGAAAAGCCTAGAATTAGAATTATTTGTTCATATTTTCGCACATAATTCTTAAATTATGTACATAAAGTATAATCTACGGCATGTAGGAAAAGAAGGGTATGGCTGGGAACATTCAAAACAGCAGAGGAGGCGGCTCGAGCCTATGATGAGGCGGCAATCCTAATGAGCGGTCGAAGCGCCAAAACTAACTTTCCAGTCACTGGAAAGCAAACACACAACAAAAATGTTGCGACAACCAATGAAGTAGATGCCACACTCTCATCATCTTCACTACGCCCCGCTGCTGCACTCTCTACCATCCTAAGCGCCAAGCTCCGACGTTGCTGCATCAAGAATCCCTCCCCCTCGCTTACATGCCTTCGACTTGACACCGAGAGTTCTCACATTGGTGTTTGGCAGAAGCGAGCAGGAGGAAAACACAGGTCGAATTGGGTCATGAGTGTCAAGCTTGGACCCCAGTCGAGCCCCATAGAAGGGAAAGAAGTTAAAAGTGGTATAAACGACGAAGAGAGGATGGCATTACAAATGATAGAGGAGCTCCTAAACCAAAATGAGTAATATTGTCTAGTGACTAGTCTAGACACCTTGATTATTTAGATAATTAATTTGGTATGCAATTTTAATGGTCTGTACACAACCCAAAAATCATTAGTTTATGGCACCATCATCTACTAATAAAGGTTAACTTATCTTCTCTATTTTTGCAATAGATAGTCAATTCGACACTTATCTCTGTTTGATTTTCTGAAAAAAATTTTCCTTTCTCCTCGAAACACTTTTCATTGAAAATAGTTATTTTTCGTAATTTTTTTATATCTAGTTTAGACGACTCTAATAGATAAATTAGTATAAGATTAGCATTTGGTATGATTATAGTTTAACTAGCATTGAGGACGTAGGATGATGAGGGAATGGTTTCCTCCTCCCATAAAGAAAAATGACTCGCTTTTTTCTTGAAATGAGATTAATGTCTCCTTTATGGAGGAAGTAATTTTCTCCTCAGGCAATTGTCGATTATGATTCAGGTAAGAGAATAATAAAAATGGGATGAAAATATGTTTTAATCAAACCAAACAGAGCCTTAAGTTGCATATGATTCCATGTATTTTAGAGTATAAAATCATTCGTCTTCCTACATCCATCAACTATAGCTTTGTAATAATTAGTTTCTAGACATGGTATGAAAACCATGTTAATCGAGATGACAAAGGTCTGAATATTCTTAATAATCATGGATCTTAACATAATTTCAACAAAGGTTGCATGAGCTTGTGCACTATATACACTTCAAACCCAATACTCTATACACGAGGAAGCATTTTACAGTATAAAGTCATTATTGTGCAATCAAACATCTGGTTAAATTTTTGATATAGTTGGATTCTTCCTTGTTCACTAAAGAGTCACGAGTTCAAATCTCATTAGTGCATACTCTCCATATTAATATGCATAAGGATGAGGTGGTTATATGTAATATCCACACTTCAAATCCAATGAAGACTACGTGATAAGGAATTTAAGATTGCGAAATCATTCATAGTCCTTCATGATTAATCTATGACTTTTCTTTGGTTGTTTCCTTTCCTCATTGATCGATGGGTTGTAGATTCGAAACCCCAAAGTTTCCATTCTTAATATTAAGGCATGGATTTAACATGGAGTTGGGATCCAAAATTCTAAATATGTTCTTTTGTCCACTTACAAGAATTGGAATTAAAATTTCATTGCTCAATTATAAGGAATTGTGTTTTAACTGAAAATCAAACATTCCAATTCTTAGGGGTTGGGGGAAGGAATCTTAATTACTTGCATATTAATTCTATTGACCCGAAACTCAAAGAGATACAACTCAGTTGACCTGAAACCCGTGATGGCTTGTAACATAAACACTCAATGCAACCTAAATTTGACTTGAAACTTTAAATGACCTTACACGAATGACTTGAACCTAAATTAATTTCAATAGACTTGAACATAAACTGATCTAACTCAAATTTAGAAATACTCAAACCAATAGACCAAAATATGAGATCACTCAAACCTAAAATGACCCTATCTTACTTCAGTTTGATTGGAACATGACATAATAGAGCTAATTTAAAACCCAAGATAATTGAATTGAAACTTAAAGATGACTAAAACTAAAAATGTTGTGATAAGATTCAGTTCGGCCTATATTTGACCTTGCCACAATAACATAGAACCGGAAATGATGCAAGATTGACTAGAAACCAAGATGACTCAAGTCCTCAATGCCCATATCCAACTCAAACTTCACATGTGCTAACTCAAATCCTAATATGAACCCATCCTAATTCTAATCCACTGGAATTGGAGGAAAATTATAGTTCCATAGTCCAATTCAAAATTCATGCTCCAAATAGAGCATAATATAATTTTATCACAAGGTATGACGTGAACTTGTGATCAACTAAACATGCTTTAGTAGATGGGAGTTTGTGTGAAATGGATGTGGACCTTCACTCATCATTTTAGGCTTTAGGTATTTGTGTGGGCCGGACCTATTGTTGCAAGAGTTGGTGAGCTCACATTCCAACATTCCTACTCTTAATATTCATATAATTTCATCACAACATATGAGGGGACCTCGTATGCTAGTCATGCTCCAAATATATATAATCACTGTTTGAGTGAGATATCTATGTTAACGTATTTAAGCCCTTGAGTAGATGATTTGTTTGTTGATGATTCCACATGTGAGTCTGTCAAGTGGAATTCCACATTAGAGTTGTAAGATAAAAGAGATCCATACATAAGCCTAGCGGATTGTTTTACCTAATGGCAATTGGTTTTAAAATAGAACCCACTTGAACTTATACGTGAATCTCATTTATGTGAACTCCAAAAGGCGGTGAAATTTAACATTGTTGACAACATTATATATCTAACATCAAGGCAGAGTAGTCATCGTCATGGTAGTTTCGTTTGTTAGCTTGAGATAGCTATGCTGTGCATTTACTTCTCGATTAGATGCAATAAATAAGGTGCCCCTTGTACTCTTTGAATGTGCGCATCTCATGTGCTTAGTAGGTCAATATATATATGACAACTACTTGCGAGTACAAATGTTGAACATTAATATTCCTTCTTTAAATTTAATTTTTACATGCATTAATTTAACTTATATTTACATATTTTATTTCTCATTTCTACAATATATTTGACTTTTATATGTGTGTTTTGTTGTAATCTGGGTAAATTTAGGCTTGGAGTACAACGGAGCAAACGAAGGTTGAAAAGTAGCGGAATCAAGCGTAATCGAGGCAAATTTGAAGACTAATCTGAGAAATCCAACCACATGTGAGAAAAAAAGTACCTATCAGGTCAATATTAGATCGAAAAGAGTTTTTCCTGTGTGGATCGATTGACCATGCATTTTAGCAATCGATCAAGCTTAAAACGAGCAAAAGGTTAACAGAAGAGTATTTATGATCCAATAATTTTCCATTCCACTGATAAAACAACTAGGATCACGTCGATCTCTTTGAGAGCTTTGATCTAGTATATAATTTGGCCCATAACTGCTTATGGATCAAAAGTTAAGCCCATTTTAAATTTATTGCGCAAGCTGTCAAACGGGTGGCAAATCAATCGGCTGGTACTCGGAGCGTGCCCTCAACCATGCCCCACCTATAAATAGAGAGGGCAGACGTATTTATCCCATCTTTTTGCCACGCCTTCTCTCTTCCTCTCCTTCCCGAAGTTGCTACGAGATCCAATGGGTTCTTAAACGTTAACGAGCAGGTGGTCAGAGTGCTGGGAGAATCGAAGCAAGGATCGCTGTCAATGTCAATTGAGGGAGTCTTCAAGTCTTTAATTTTAGTCATTACTGTTTTCTATTTTAGATTTCATAATATGTAAAACTCCCATGGAGGAGTAGACTCTTTTAGTTTACTGATGGAGGACGGGTAGCCGTCCATTTGCCACATTTATATTATGCTTTTGACAACGGTTTCGTTATGTTATTTACATACCCCTATAGGGAATTTATGATTGTTGTTTGGTTTCCTTTGTGTGTGCTTGTAGCCATGTTTAGATCTCCAAATTATTAGCGGTTGTCTATGAGCTTGTAGCCTAAACCATAACGTAATTGGTTTTTACGCATGGTCAGAGTTAATGTTGTACCCAACCTTAAACACAATTTTTTATACAAATTAATACTTAATTAGGAGCGACAAAGGAATTTGTTAGTGCTATTGAGATAATCCATGCTACAGCTAGGGTAATAATATGGGTTATACCCTTAGACTAGTTCATTACTCGAAGCCCTAACTTAAGTATTAACTCAGGTTTAATATTGAATTAGGACCAAGAAAGGAATTAAGTGGTGCTAATGAAATAACCTATGTTACACGTAGGGTGATATGATATGCTATGTTTTTACACTAGTTTACTACCCTAAGCACTAGTTTAAATATTAACCAACGCTTAGTGCTTGTAGATTAAGCCTTCTAAAATAGTGAACAAGGCCTAAATCGACTCGAGAAAATATCTATAAACTATTATTTAGTTAAGGTCGTAACTACCATAACAAAATAGCTAATAACAAGAAAGAAAAAAAAAAAAAACTGATCAAGATTACATAAATATGTTTACCGACTTAGCGAAATAGAGTGCGCAAATTTTAGGCAACCAACTTGTCGTGGATAGCGTGCAGCTTAGAATCGGATAAAGATTTAGCCAAGGGATCAACAGACCCTATGTGCAAAACCTTTATGACGTCATCTTAGGTTTTATTACGCACAAGATGACAATGAAGCCCAATAAGTTTAATGCCGATGTATTTTCAAAATTGAACGTTAAATGCTTTTTGTCCATATTTTGGCTGAAATTTCATGTTAAAACCTAGGTTTTCTTTGTGGGTTGGCACAAACCATTCTGAGTGTCAACATAGAAAATCCACTAGTCCACTTAGGCGTTGTTTGTCAACACAGAGTTGATTGAGTGTTAATAGATAAGCTACATAATACAGTACGGAAATCGTGTGTCAAAACATAAATTATTTTGTGTCAAACACAAGCCATAGAATGTCGTTTCCTATGTATAGTTTTTGTGTCTATTCCAAAAGTGAGAGATTTTTTCAAAGAGAAAAACTAACTACCTAAAATAAATCCCTACCATTCTGAAAAGAAGAACATAAACTTTGAGGCTTTGCTTAGCACATGAAATTAGAATGGAACTGTGGAATTGCAATTCCAATTCCAATTCTCGTCACTACAAGAAAAAAGATCATTAATGACAGTGATTATTGTCGTTAAAAGTCTTGTTGACTTTCATTAATACTATTAACGACGGGGAAAAATTCCCACCGTTTGTTGTCATTATTGCTTTCGACGTTAATACTATGTGGGATGAACGACTGCTAAAATGAGCCGTCATTAAATAGTATCTACGACAATATATTATGTCGGTCAATAAAAGTGAAATCAATGACGACAACACAAGTTGTCGTTAAAAGTAAAGTCTTTTAAGGTCAGGTAGCACCGTCGTTAAAGAGTTGATTAATGACGACAACAATTGTAGTCATTAAAACTATTTACCGCCATATAAGAAAAAGTTTTAACAACGACAAAAACCATCGTTAAAATTTTTCACACTACTAATTGGAAGTAGTAATGACAATATGGACCGTCGTTAGAAAATAGCAACAATAATAAACCGTTGTTAAAACGTTTTTCATCTATAAATGACAACAAAAGGCGTCCTTAAAAATGCTTTCCCCATCAAAGACAATTCTAACAGGAAAATTTATCAACGTTAAAGGCCCTGTTCATTCATATAATGCAATGTATACATTCATAAATACCGGTATATTTATGCAATATAAAGATAATTTTCTGATTGTTTACAACACCTGTAAATCCATATAAGGACAATTTTCGGGTTGTTCATAGCACCTGTACATAAATGTAGTATAATGATATTTTATTTCAGTTATAACACATGTAGAACAGTACAGTATAATCATACAGAAATAACTTTTACATATCATTTAATTTAGCAACGAATTCTAATATAAAAATAAAGATGTTATTGAAACATTAAAAGCGTACACTGTTAAATTTGTCACTTAAGAACTTAGCAAAGACCTCAAATCGAACAACAATTCACAAATGAAAGTTCCAACAAAAATAAGAATTTGCAGTGCAGTCCTTCAACACCTGAAAAAAAAAATGCAACACTCATGTTAGAAAATTCTTGTCATCTGAGCAATAGTATAGACATACAACAGACCAAGCAATAAAAAATAAAACAGATAAAAACTATATTAAAGTAATCACCATAAAATTGACCAAAAAGGAAATTCATATGCTTTTTAATACAATACAATCGCAAACCCAATCTCCACATTATAGAACTCAATCACAGTGTCACAAATTCAAAACATTCTTAAACTCCCACTCATATTCCAAACTCAACAATAATTCGTAATAACTCAATAATGTGTTTTTAATGAATACCAAAATGATTGCAAACTTTTAACTCCATATAGAAACACAAAGTCCTAAAACCACAAATCTCATACTCACATAAAACTCAATCATACAATCTAAACGCATCAACATTGTCAAACAACTAAAGACTGGCATTCTTTTTTTTAATAAAAGCGAAGACGCGTAAAATAAAACAAGATGCACCTACCAAGTAGGGCCTCGTGAGAACGGACAACCAAAACCAAAACAAAATAAAATACATCCCACATGCCATGACACATCAAAAGACCTAGCACATGCCATGACACATCAAAAGACCTAGCAAGATGCAAGCTCAAAACAAAGTGAAACTACTACCAACACTTACTTCAAAATGCCAATTCAAAGACTCCTTACTCTATATATCACAGACGACCAATAGAGCCTAACACACCAGAGTTTAGCAACATAAAAATACCCATCATAGAACCTTAGGCCTAGAGCTTGGAATAGTAGAAACCCATTGAATGGTGTATTATTAATGAATACGAAAATATTCACAAACTCAAACTCTATAGTATACAATCTGAGTCATAAATCAACAACATTCTCAAACTTCACATAGAACTCAATCACAAAGTCCAAATTCAGAACAAATCCAAAAAACTCAATAATGTTTTCTTCATGAATATATCAACATACATAAGCGAAAACTAAGGGCAAAAAAAGAGAAAGAAGAAAAAGAAGAAAATTACCACATACCTAATAATACTTAATCAATGTAGTCGTCCATCTCAGTAGATAGGGAGGCAGTACTTGACCCGCTGTTACGACCTCCATCCTCTAGTGCTTTTACTCTAGCTACCAAATCAGCAAATTTCTTATTCTCCTTAAGAAGCGCTCGCTTTTCCTTCTCAAATTAATGAAGCTTTTCAAGAAGCTCGACCTTGGTAGAAGATGGCCCTCTCAAATCACTAGGCCTTACTCCTACCCCGTAACCAAACACGTGACCATGAGCTTGACGTTTGTTGAAGACCTTCTCAGCAACTTCAATGTTAGATAAAGTGGAATCCTCTTTAACGACGTCAACAATTTTTCCCTAAAAAATATGGTGAACTAAGAATGGAGTAAAGTATATTTGGCAACAAGTAATTAATTCTTTAAATTCTATATACATATTGCTAACTAAGCTCAAGTGTTACTTGCTTATCACCCTTTGAATGTGTAGCCATAAACATCTCCCCTAGATTAGGACCTTTCCCATTCTGCTAGGTCTTTGCAATCAAACATAATGGCTTTGGTGGAAATATCTTCTCAATTGTCCCATCAAAAGAGTCTTTGTCTTTTCGCCACTTATGATTATAAGGTAACCACCATTGGTGCCCTGTTTAACACTATTTGGCACTACTCTGCAACCTGATAGAGTAGGTATTTGTATTACAACTAAAGCATGCTAACTTACCCTTCGTGCCTCATCCTAATAAATTTCCATAAGTAGGAAAATCATTAATTGTCCATAATAAAGCAGCCCATAATAGAAAATTTTGTGTAAGATGTTTCAACACAATTTTTAATTTCAATGTCAACAAGAAGGAAAATGTGAAAAAAAATCTCAAAATTAATATCTCTATAAATTATAAACCCTAGTATATAATTAATCACACACTCCAAATGCAATGTCAAACATATTAATGTTAGTCATTTACCTTGAAAAGCAACTTCAATCAAATTCGCTAAGTTGGAGCCAGTTGGTTGATCGTGGGATTTAGTAGCTCGAGCACGTCAATGTACCAAGAAGCCAATGTGAACATGAACAAGAATCTACCAACAAACATAGGCTTATAACAAACATGGACTACCAACTAATTTGGTAATTCAGTGACATAGCACGAACTACCAACATAAGAGAGACAAATTCGCTGTGAAGCATTGTCAATCTGGCAAAAAAATCATTCAAAATTTGGGTACAGTGGGTCAATACAGCGAAGTACTGAATTAAGATTGTTAATTACCAGCGAACAACAGACATGGGCTTATAACAAATACAAACTGCCAACTAAGTTGTTAATTCAATGAACACAACATGAACTACTAACATAAAAGGAACAAATTCTCTTTAAAGATTTGTCAATCTAGTAGAAAATCATTTAAAATCTAGGTATAGTGGGTCAATACAATGAAGAACTGAATTAGGATAGTTAATCACTAACGAACAACAGAAATCATTCAAAATATTGGTATGGTGGGTCAATACAACGAAGAATTGAATTAGGGTAGTTAATCACCAATGAACAACAGACATGGGCTCATAACAAACACGAACTATAAACAAATTTGTTAATTCAGCAAACATAACAAAAACTGCCAACATAAAAGGCACAAATTCGCTTTGAAGCTTTGTCCATCTAGCAAGAAATCTTTCAAAATCTAGGTATAGTAGGTCAATTTAGCGAAAAATTAGAGTTGTTACTTACCAACGAATAATAGACATGGGCTTCTAACAAACATGAACTACCAACTAATTTGTTAATTTAGCGAATATAACACGAACTACTAATATAAAAGGGACAAATTCTCTTTAAAGCTTTGTCAATCTAGCAAAAAATATTCAAATCTGGGTATACTGGTTCAATACAATGAAGAAATGAATTACGATTGTTAATCACCAACGAAAAGCAGACATGGGAGCATGGTAGCATAAAGCATACAAGTATCAAGGTGAAAGAGCATACATAATGGCACAATGCAAGCATATAGAGAGTAGGCTTACATTAAATCTTCACTAATTGAATTTCTGGACTTGGCTGACGAAATTTGTCATAAACGAAGAGAGAAGTCATTAAAACAAAATCATGGGCTCATTGTTCTTGGAAAGCAACATAATTATATAATACAACAGCCCAAACTCCCTTCCTGGAAAGCAAAGCAACATAATCATATAACTGAACAAGAATCTTAGGGTTGTGAAAACATCATTTTCCAACAAAGACCCTACATCAGATGCTTCATACAAATAATTCATCAAATTGGGCCATATAATCAATTTTTAAAGCACTAAAGCAAATTCATAGCATAATAACATCTCAAGAAATAACTTTGTTATTGTGAAATTTCATCAGGCATAGCCTAAGCTCGTAGATTTTACATTTGAGACCCGTGTATAAGATTAAGTGAAGTTTTATCACAAAACCAATTGGCAACTGAGATGCTATGATCGCTTCTTTCTCATAACTTTAACATGTGACTTTTCATCCATGCTCACATATAGAGTTCTCACCACCCATTCAAGTCACAAATTCATAATCTTCTCCAAATACACCCCTCATGTTCTTCTGTCCAGTTGAAAATTCGTACATCCAATTTGAATTGTCATTTCTTAGGCCCTTTAGGGTCTATTTGAAAACCGGGTAAAGGTGGATAAAGAGGGACAAAGAGGGGAAAGGTAAGGGGTCATCCTATCATTATTTTGGTATGTTTAATTGGAACATAACATGGATTGCAAATATAAAAGGGACAAATTCGCATTGAAGCTTTGTCAATCTAGCTAAAAATCATTCAAAATCTAGGTATAGTAGGTCAATACAATGAGGAACTGAATTAGAGCTGTTAATTACCAACGAACAACAGACATGGGCTTATAACATATACGAACTGCGGACCAATTTGATAATTCAATGAACACAACACGTACTAATAACATAAAAGGGACAAATTCTCTTTGAAGCTTTGTCAATCTAGCAAAAAATTATTTAAAATCTACGTACAGTGGGTCAATATAAGGAAATCACCAACGAACAACAGAAATGGGCGTATAACAAACACGAACTACCAACTAATTTGTTAATTCAACAAACATAACACAAACTACCAACATAAAAGGAACAAATTAATTTAAAGCTTTGTCAATCTAGAAAAAAAAAATCATTCAAAATCTAGGTATAGTGGGCCAGTACTGCGAAGAACCAAATTAGGGTTGTTAATGATCAATGAATAACAGACATGAGCTTATAACAAACACGAACTAGTAACTAATTTGTTAATTTAGCAAACATACCATAAGCTACAAATGGACAATACAAATTCGCTTTGGTGCTTTTTCATTCTAGCAAAAAATCGTTCGAAAAGGTCAATGCAGTAAAGAATGTCAGATATCAAGAATTCAAATTGGTATCCCTAATTCCAAGCCCTAGATTTGTGTCACGCTAAATTCAATCAAAATACAATCAAATTCCAATTCATCGTAGAACATCCTTAATCAGAATAGCTTTAAAATTCACAATAGAAATGCAAATTAGAAAACAAATTCTCGTTTTGACAATCTTGAATCGAAAGCAAACAAATTTCTCAGGGTTGTTGATCACCTAGTTTGCGACTTCAACTTGCTTCACTGCTTCACTCCTTGCTTCGCTGCTTCACTCTATTGCTTTGCAGCTGCGCGTTCTTAGGGTGGAGACATGTGGCAGGTTAGCATTTACACATTAGCTGAACGCGGGTAATGGGGGAAAGAGGGAGAGAAATTGATTTAGTGTGAAATAAAAATTCAATTGATGTCTTTTTTTAAATTATTTCAATTATCATATTTTTTAATTAATTAAAAAAGTATATTTTAGTATATAAAATAAAAAATTATCAAGTACAATTGAAATATACTAAAAGAGTGGATATTATTTAATTCTTGAACTTAAATTACGATATAGATTGGTGAAATTACAATTAGAAAATTTAAGAGTAAAAAAAATTTGCAATAATAAATTTCAAAAAAGGCGCCTAATTTTTAAAAATTTAACGAATTAACGACCTTATTTAGTGCCTGTCGTTATAAGCCCAACATATACCACCTTTTAACGACGGTGTTTTAATCTTGTCATAACTAGGCACTGCATACACACTTTTACAACCAAAAAAAATTCGAGTCGTTATTTTTGGTCGTTAAAAGCCAGCTTTTTTGTAGCGTGCAGTTGAAATTCTGATACAATTAAAATTTTATTGTTTGGTTCATCAAAGAAATTGAAGATAGGAATTATAATTTCGTAATAATTTGAGTTAACACGGTTTTTCAATTAGTCGAGTTGGAGCATTTCGAGTTTCCAATCAGCTAGTATCAGATTTTGGTTGGAGTTGTTCACATTGTGTTCAAGTTATTATTCTTGCCCTAAGGGCCATTTACATTGTAATTTTGATTTTAACAATCATTTAAAGAGTCATTGTATTTAATTACGCTAATCTTGTTTGAAAGTAACTCATAAGAAAGATAGGAAAAATCAATAGTAATCATGTTGATATCAAGCTTTCCAAGATGATAAATCAAGTGAAAATCAAGTCAAGTTGAAGAGAAAGTTGATCCTAAGTTAAGAGAACGAGATGCGAGTCCAAATGCTTCAAGTTGTTTATTTTTATTTTGTACGACTTAGGATTGGGATATTTCAATTAAGTCAAATTTCAATATTGATATGTGATGCTCTAACAAAAATGTTGTTGAAATATTTTTGAAATTTGATGTCCAAATATTATTTGAAAAATATTCAAGGCAAATTCAAGCCAATCTAGTTTGTCAATAAAAATATTTTTCAAATTGGAATTATGAAAAGCATGCCCAAAAATAACAAAATGAAATTTTAATTGGTTGATATTTTAGCTTGATTAAATCAACCATTCATTCAAATAAATAAGCAAGCATGGAAATTAATTAAACAAAAGACTAATATAGAAAATCAATCAATCAAGCTAAATTATCAAAATCGTTCAAATCCACCTAGGCAAGCTGCATGTTGACACACGGAAGGGATGTGTTGACGCACAAACATATAGTAGCCATCTCGAGTTTTTGTGTGTCGACATACAACCCTTGTGTGTCGACACACAGTCCTATGACAGCCCTAATGACTACACTTTAACTACGAGTTCTTTCCAATTTTTTAAAAAGTTTTTGGATGGAATATGGCTTAAATTCTTTGATAAAGTCCTTCAATTCTTCAAACTTATATTGATCAAAAAGTTCTTTTGTTTTACTTATGCTTTAAAGTTTTAATCTCTTGTCTTCTTAAAGCTTTTCTTGAGCATCGCTAATTCTCTTTGATTGAGTTTATTGAGCTTCATTGGCATATCCTTAGCTTTTGCTGTGCTTGATTATTTATCAAATCACTCTTTCTAGAGTGAGAGTTTCAGTGCTTAATTTTACTTTATTTAAAGATTGGATCTTGAGCCCACCGTTATAAAAGAATTGATTGTAAAATGTTGGTCTTAAGCCTATGTATAAAAAGACTGATTATAAAGGTTGAATCCTGAGCCTAGGTTTTTAAAAAGAATCATCAAGCTTAGTGAAAGGCTCACGTGACAAAGAGTAGTTCTTTGAGGAGTAGACTAGCTTCCGGGTTGGCAGTAAATCACTATAAAAATTCTTGTGCATTATTTTTGTTCTTGCCTTTATTTTTTTACATTTCATATTCCTTGTTTAGCTTTCAATTATTTTTTGGTTCTTAAAGTATAAATTTTATTTTATCGTGAAAGAACCTAATTCACCCCCTCTTAGGTTTCTCTTTGGGTCTTCAATTGGTATCAAAGCTAATACTTTTTTTTGGTCTAACAACCTTAAAGTGATCTTTATGGCAATCTTTGCACCTATTTTGGCCGAGGATCAATCGACCGACAAGCCTCCTATTTTTACGGTGAAACTTTTGCTTCTTGAAACTTAGAATAAGACTTTTTATTACGTCTATTGATTTTGACTTTGTGGCTAATCGCGAAAAATGATGATTTTGTTCCTTTAAAAAATGAAGGAAATGGAATTCTTGATAAATTTGAAAATAAGCTTATTCTACATGACAAGACAAAGCTTGAGAAAAATGCTAATGCTCACTTCCAATTATTAAGTCCTATTACTCCCAATGTGTTCAATCATGTTAAAAGTTGCAAGACAGCAAAAGAGATTTGGGATAAAGTTGAAGCCACATTTGCAAGAAAGTCGGAGGAAGAATCTCTTGATACAAGTGAAGAGGAGCAAGTTAATTCATGTCTCATGGCCATTGATGATGAGAGCATTAAAGAAGATGAGGCACCCATCTATCTTATGATGAACTTGTTGTTGGATTTCATGAATTATAACAGAAATATAAGAAATTAAAAAGGCAACACAATGCTTTCATAAAGGGTCTAAAAAAACGAGCCTAGAAAAGGAGTACAAAAATATTTATTGCTTGAACTTGAAAATGAATCCTTAAAGAAAAAGAATAAGTCTTTAAATGATCCAATCATGAAACTAGCTAATGAAAAACAGTCATTGGAAGAAAATCTTCAATTATATGAAAATGAACAAGAAAAATCCACGGAAGATGAATCACTATTAAAAAAAATGAGTCTTTAAAAGAAAGAGTAGAAAATTTTCAAAAGTCTCAAACAAATTTTTCAAAGGACAAGAAACACTAGACATGATACTCTTCTCTCAAATACCAGTTTACAACAGAGAAGGAATTGGTTATGATGGAAATATTTAAAAGAAAATTTTGAATGTACTTTTCGTCAAGCCTCCTCAGCCCCAACAAACTCTAAAAGATGTCATTATTGTGGTGACCATGGGCATATTGTGTATAGATGCCCTTTTAGAAAGAATTTGAGAAAAACCAAGATGGTTTGGGATAGTACTAACAACAAAGGACTCAAGAAAATTTGGGTACTAAAAGATCATTAAGTTATGTAGATATGATTGAAGGTAGAGAAGAAAAATCGAAAATGGTGCTTGGATAGTAGTTTCACAAGTTATATAACCGGAGAACAATTGAAGAACACT
The DNA here is from genome assembly GCA_018398585.1 of Simmondsia chinensis. Classification (NCBI taxonomy): domain Eukaryota; kingdom Viridiplantae; phylum Streptophyta; class Magnoliopsida; order Caryophyllales; family Simmondsiaceae; genus Simmondsia; species Simmondsia chinensis. Next base: position 23,939,379 of record JAGTTD010000012.1, read on the forward strand.
TCTATGAAACCAAGGAAAGAAAATCTCACTATCAACAAGAAGAAAGGAAAAAATTCTTTGCATAGGTATTATTGTTCCTGACATAGATGATGGTTTACTTGTTGATGGTCTTATGCATGATCTTCAAAACATTGGTCTACTATATGATAGAGTCTATTGTGTGGAATCTTGAGTCATTTAAATATGTAGTGGCACATGCTTAAATGAATGAATTATTACTTGATCAATTAGGATGTGATAATGTCTATATGATTGATCTTGAATGTATAAACTTTGTGAAATGTTAGAGTCGCTTGAATGAAAATGATCATTAGATTTGAAATAGAAGATTTGGACATGCTAGTATGGACTTGATTTCAAAACTTTCAAAAAAATGATCTTGTTCGAGGATTACCAAAGCTAAAATTTGAAAAAGTTCATATTTGTGATGCATGTCAATATGGCAAACACACTCGAAAATGTAGTTCAACATCAAGGCATCTTGAACTTTTACATATAGATTTGTTGTATCCTATTTATCATTTAAGCCTTGGTGGAAAGCAATATGGACTTGTAATTGTTGATGATTACTCTCATTTTGCTTGGTGCTTATTCACTTCTCATATGAGTGAAACCTTCCATAAATTTAAAAAAGTTTTGCAAACAAGTGCAAAATAAAGAATATTTGAAAATCATTTCAATTAGATGTGATCGCTAAAGGGGTTTGAAAAAGGCGCTTTTGAAAAATATTATGATTAAATTAGAATCAAACATAATTTTTTGACTCCTAAAATTTCTCAACAAAACGAAGTGGTTAAAGAAAAAAATATATAGAACTCTAGAATAAATGGGAAAAACCATACTTTTTGAAAATAATTTGCAAATTCATTTTAGGCCAAAGTCGTTAACACCGCTTGCTACGTCTTAAATTGAGCTTTAAAAAGGCCTATTTTGAAGAAAACACCCTATGAACTTTTATAAAGAAAGAAATCCAAATATTGCACATATCAAACCGTTTGGGTGTAAATGTTTCATCCACAACAATGGTAAAACAAACCTTGGTATACAAGGTTCTAGAAGAGTTTATACATGTCGTTTTTGATGAAACTAATGTCTTGTCCTCTAGAATTTCTTGTGATGATGAAGATATAGTAATCAAACAAATAAACATCATACCCTCATTCGAGGAGTGAGAAAAGGATAAACCCAAAGCTCTCCGAAAGGAAATGTCGAAAATATAGAATCCAAGGAGGAAGACGTGCTACATGTGATTGGAAATTCTTGAAGAATCACCCAACAAGTCAAATCATCAGCGATCCCTCTCAGTTTAATAAGAAACAAGGAAAGGATAGTAGCTAAAAGCTATAACCAAGAAGAAGGAATAGACTATGAAGAGAACTTTGCACCCTTTGTTAGATTAGAATCTATTTGACTCTTATGTCCTTTGCTTCTTTTTAAGATTTCGAACTTTTTGAAATGGATGTAAAAAGTGCATGTTTGAATGGTTTTATTAGAAAAGAGTTATGTTGAAAAATCGCTCAATTTTTGGATTACAAATTTCCCAATCGTGTTGATAAACTCATAAAGGCTCTTGATGGATTTAGACAAGCTCCTAGAGCTGGGTATGAAATATTGAGTTCTTTTATAATGCAAAATAAATTTTCAAGAGAAGGTTAAAACCAGACTTTTTATTAAACACTCTAGAAATAATATTTTCTTTGCGTAAATATATATTGAAGATATAGTGTTTAGTGCTACTAACCCCTTTATTTTTAAAGAATTTACAAATCTTATGAGTAAAGAATTTGAAATGAGCATGTTGGGAGAAATCAATTGCCTCCTTTGATTGCAAATCATGCAAGGCAAGGACGGAACTTTTATCAAACAAGCTAAGTAAATCAAGGAAATGTTGAATAAGTTTGGCATGGAAAATTCGTAAATAATTGCAACCCCAATGAGCTCAACACTCAAGCTAGACATGGATGAAAAAGGTAAAAAGATGGATCAAAAAGCTAAATAGAGGTATGATTCAATCTCTTCTTTACCATTCCACAAATAGACTTGATATCTTATTTAATGTGTGCGTATATGGGTGATTTCATACATGTCTAAAAAGAATCACACTAATGTACCGTGAAAACAATTTTTTTGGTGCCTAGTTTGTACTTACACTTGTTCTATCCAAGTGTGATTTCCTAGATCTAGTTCAATATAATGATGTGGATTTTACTTATTCCAAAGTGGACTAGAAATCGAATTGCAGAACTTGACTATTTATTGGTTATGCTTTAGTGTCATGGTTAAAAAAAGAAAAAAAAAACCAGAACGTTGCCTTATCTTCCTTCGAGGTCAAATAAATTGCTTGTGCAAGTTATTGTGAACAAACATCTTGTTAATGCATGAGTTTGATGATTAACACATTCATATTGACCATGCTCGCGTAATGTGTCATACAATATGCTTAACCAAAAACTTCGGCTCAATATTTTAGAACCAATCACATAGAGGTAGACATCATATCATTCATGATCATGTGCTTAAAGAACATGTCATTATAAAATTTGTCCCCATAAATGATAAATAATTAGACATTTATACTTGGCCTCTATGTGGAAGTATTTGGTGACATTTAAAGAAGGATTGACATGGTGAAATATCATTACTTGTGTGCACTAATTTCATATGCGTGGTTTTATTGAAAATGACTCTCAAAGATTTAACACGATGGCGCATAATTGTCCATGTATTCTTATTCAATCCAATGGATATTAATGCTTAGGAACTATTTCTAAATGAAATACCAAAATTGAGTTACCTTCGATCTCTGTTTTGAACAAAATCTTTCCAATGTCTGTTTAACTTGAATCTTCTCTTATATTCTTGCTCATAAATTCTTCCTATTGATCAAAGATGTATTCTGAATAAATTGTGAAAAACGTTTCAAGCTCATCTCATTGAGACATGTGAAAATACTAGTGACAAAAGAGGTGAAACTATTCTTTAACACGTTGAGCTGTATTTGCCAATGCTACCTTTAGATTTTGACCTTTAATGTGTATTGGTCTCTCTATTTCCAATATTGTCTATTGTTAGGGGGAGAAAATGCCAATGTGATTCACTTCACTTATTGCTTTTTGTTGATGACAAAGGGGGATAGAGATTGGTACGTTTATGTCAGCTTGAAAGTTGGGCGAATCATTCCTTGTCGAAATACATACTATATATGATTAAGGGGAGAGAAACATCAAACATGCTTCATCGAATTGATTTATTCTTTTCTTGTTGATGACAAAGGAAGAGAGAAATTGGTGTTTAGTTGATTAATGTTATAAAAATGATGCTTGGTGTATGTTATTCAACATTTAAGTCCTAAAATGTATTAACCATGATATGAAGTTTGTGTTTGATTGAGAAATGTTGAAAATGATGTTGATCTGAAGCAATTGAATGTGTGATTCTTAAAATGCATCAACATAGGGGGAGACACATGAGTTTGAACTTTAAACATACTATATATTGCTCAATGCCATGTTACAAATTGGTTATTTGTATGCTTTCATTGATCAATACCTTTATGGTGAATTCTACACTTCAACTTTCATGTTACAGATGCGAACAACTCCACGTTATAGACTGGAAGAGATGAAAAGGCCGACCAAAGAAGAGTTGGATGGAAGCAATTTGACAGGACTTCGCCTATCTCAACCTCAGTGAAGAAATGACCCTAGATAGAGCTCAGTAGAGGATTCTTACATGCCTATTTGTTTATGCACATTTCTGCCTTACTTCTAGTTGCTTGCACCATTTATATGCTTGCAGGTTGCCCTTAGGTAGGCTCTCTCCCATAGATGCTTGGTTGCTTTCACGTTTTTGCTCTTGCTTAGATGCTTCCATGCTTGTCATACTCTCCGTGCTCTCCGTGCTTTTTATACCATCTTGCTTTCCAGGACGGGGGTCCTCGGAAACAGCCTTTCATTAGGGTATCCCCTAATGGGGTAAGGCTGCGTACATCATACCCCTCCCAGGCCCTGCTCACGTGGGAGCCCTTGTGGCACTGGGCTTGTTGTTGTTCCTACACTTCAACTTTCATATTTTACAAGAAAACACCAAATGTTTGTGATCATCAAAAAGTGGGAGATTGTTGGCCCTAAAGGCCATTTACATTGTAATTTTGATGATAACAATCATTTAATGAGTCATTGTATTTAATTATTCTAATCTTGTTTGAAAGTGACTCATAAGAAAGGAAAATAAAGATTGATCAATGTTGATATCAAACTTTCCAAGATGATCAATCAAGAGGAAATCAACCAAGTTGAAGAGAAAGTCGATCCTAAGTTAAGATAATGAGATCCAAGCTTAGGCACTTCAAGTTGTTTATTTTTATTTTGTACAACTTAGGATCGAGATATATCAATTGAGTCAAATCTCAGTATTGATATGTAACGTTCTAACAAAGATATTTTTGAAATATTTTTGAAAATTTGATTTCCAAATATTATTTGAAAAATATTCAAATCAAATTTAAGTCAATCTACTTTGTCAATAAAAATATTTTTCAAATCGGTATTATGAAAAGCATGCCAAAAATAATACAACAACAACAGCAACAACAACAACAACAACAACCCAGTGCCTCAAAAGCATGCCATAAATAATAAGATCAAATTTTCACAGTGTGATATTTTAGCTTGATTAAATCAACCATTCATTGAAATGAATAAGCAAACATGGAAATTAATTCAAAAAAAAATTAATATGGAAAATGAATCAAGCTAAATGGTCAAAATTATTCAAATCCACCTGGGCATGCTGAGTGTTGACACACAAAAAGGATGTGTTGACACACAGGCATACAATATCCATCCCGAGCTTCTATATGTCGACACACAGCTCTGTATGCCAACATACAACCCCTGTGCATCAACGCACAGCCGTGCGACAGCTCTAACGGCTACATTTTAACTCCAATTTGTTTTAAATTTTTTAAAAGTTTCCCAACAAATTTCATGTCTTTTTGGCCTATAAATAGGGCTTAAATTCTTTGATAAAGTCATCCAATTTTTCAATATTTCATTAATCAAAAATTTCTTGTGTTTTTACTTGAGCTTTAGCATTTTAATCTCCTGTTTTCTTGAAAATTTTTTTGAGCATCACTAATTCTCTTTGACTGAGTTTATTGAGCTTCATTGGCATATCCTTAGCTATTCAAAGCTTGATTATTTATTAAATCACTCTTTCAATAGTGAGAGTTTCAGTGCATAAATTTACTTTATTGTAAAGTTTGGATCATAAGCCAACCGTTTATAAAGGATCGGTTGTAAAAGGTTAGTCTTGATCCTACGTACAAAAACACCGGTTGTAAAGGTTGAGTCTTGAGCCATGTACAAAAAGACTCATTATAAAGGTTGGATCATGAGCCTAGGTTTTTAAAAAGAATCACCAAGCTTAGTGAAAGGCTCAAGTGACAAAGAGTCACTTGAGAAGTGGACTAGCCTCCGGGTACCCCAGAAATAGTATATGGCCGTTATTCAGCTGCTTCCTCATTTTATGTTTCCTGTTGCACGAGCTGAGTTCAAAACCGGGATAATTGGCAAAAATTCCTTGCCCAGTCGTCACTAATGGTAATGGATGCCTTGTCCAGGCCAAGCCCGTCTTGCCCCGTCGAGCAACGTCTTGGAAATATTTCCAAAGGAAGTGAACCACTATAAAAATCCTTATGCATTGTTTTTCTTCTTGTCTTTATTTTTTACATTACGTATACTTTGTTTAGCTTTCAATTTATTTTTTGGTTCTTAAAGTTCAAATTTCTATTATATCACGAAAGAACCTAATCCAGCCCCCTCTTATGTTGCTTTTTGGGCCTTCAATTATAGTCGTAACAATTCACTTTGAGCTGGAGTCATTCAAGTTTTAAGTCAACTTGAGTCAAGTATTGCGTTGGATCATTTAGTATTCAAGGTATCTCGAATTTTAGTTAATAGGGTTAGATTTTTTTAGGATTCGGGCTAGAATCGATTAGTTTTAAGTTAATTTAGGTCATTTCAAGCTTAAGTCATCTTAGTTTTGGAACAAACGGGTTATATCATTTAAAATTTTAATTCATCTTAAGTGAGTTAGAGATAGGCTGGGTAATTTTGGGTTTTTGGTGATATTAAGTTTTGGGTTAATTCAGTCAAGTCATTTCCATTTCGACTCAACTTGTTTACATCACATTTAAATCAAGTACTTTCGTTTTTTGGATTTGAGCCATCTCGAGTTTAGGGTCAATCGAATTGGGTCACTTCGGACTTTGAGTTAAGTTGATTTCTGTCATTTCAAGTTCAAGTCATTCGAGTTGGGTGACTTTAAGGTTCAGGTCAAATTTTAGGTTGCATCTAAGTTTTTTGATTCTAAGTAAACTTCGGTTTGAGTTAATCAATTAGGGTCATTTTGGATTTTAGGTCAATAAAGTTAATATGGAATTACAATTCCTAACCACCCCCCCCCCCCCCCCCCAAAGGAATTGCAAAGTATGCCTTTCAGTTAAAATCCAATTCCATAAAATTGGATAGTGGAATTGTAATTTTCAATTCCAACAAGTGAAACAAATGAAAGAATTGGAATTCTATGCCAAAATTCCTGCCTCAACCTCAATTCCAGGCTTAAATCTCAAAACTAATTTCTCTACGTGAAAATGACTTCTTCACTTTGTAAATTGACAAAACAACTTCATCAAATTGGACATATTCAATAGTGGGAATTTTAGCCGATGACAAAAGAAGATGCACTTCCTACTCATAACCTTGAAGATGGTCTATGTTCTCAACACCTCAAAGCCGCTGCCTATTGAGTACAAGACCTTGCAAACCAGGATTCATAACCGTGAAGACCTGTTATACTATAGTCTAGGCTACAAGCACATAGTAGAAAAACCAATCTCAAGATGTAAACGTCCTCACAGGGGTGCGGAAGTAGTATAACAAAAGTCATTATCGAAGATAGAAGATAAATCCGGGATCTGAACGGCTATCCGTCTTTCTCCGCCAAACTATGAGTCTACTCTTACATAAAGAAGAGAAAACTCTTACATTGAAGACTCCCTCGATCGATGTGACTTGACACTCGCTTTGATCCCCGGTACTCTGACACTTGTGCTTCAGCCTTCGAGGAAATCCTACTCTCTCTTGGCGGCTCGGGGAAGGAAGAGGACAAAAGATAGAAAAAAAGTGCAAACAAATAGATCCCCTACCCTCTTTATAGGTGGGTTGTGCCCTAGGGCACGCTTGGGGTGCCCTCCAATTGATCGACCGTCATTTGACAGCTTGCGCAGTTAACTTAGCGCATAACTTTTGATCCGTAAGGAGTTACGGGCCAAAATATATATCAAATCGAACTATCGAAGAGAACGACATGATATCAATGGTATCGTTAATGGAAATTGATATGTTTTTGTCTTAAATACTCTTCCTTTAACATTTTACTTGTTTTAAGCCTAACCGATTGCCTAAATGCGTGGTCGATTGATCCGTACACCTAAGGAAAGACTTTTTTTGGCCAAATTTTGACCTAGTTGGTGTTTTTCTCACATGTGGTCGGGTTTCTAAACATAGTGTTCAAATTTGTCCAATTGAACCCGTTTTCACCACTTTCAAAATTGTCCTTGCTCTAACACATTCAAAGCCTAAATACACATAAATTATACTATATCACACATGTAAAATCTGAAAATATGATAGGAACGTATTATAAAGCACAACAATTATGAGACACATCACATCCCCAAACCCAAACCTTGCTTGTCCTCAAGCAAGACTCAATTCAGCCTAGTTGAAAGTAGGAAAGATTCAATCAGGCACATGGTTGCATGAACTAGTCATGAGAAATATTTTCTGAACACATTTGATAGAGGCTCCAGGAAGAAGAATCCCCATGTAATGATATTATTACACTAGTTCTAGCCAGAGCCTTTATCATTCAAGTCTTTGTACTAGTAAATAATTTTAGAACTTTCTCCCTCTATTTTACTTCAAATTTACATATCTAACACAATTAGTTAGAATAATTAAAGAAACAAGTATCCCTACTGAATTACTCCTAAACAGAATAAAAATCTCAAGTCTTGTCTTCTCGCTCTTTTTTTCTTTTCTTTTTTATTTTTTTAAACTAACATATGGTTAGGCATGTCTCCCTAAGGCCCATATAGCAATTTTTCGGTCGATGACTCCTGATGCAGTTGGCTCAAAGCACCAATTGAATAGCATTCCTCGGAGCTAATGGCTCGAGTCAAAGGAATTAACAACTTAAGCCGTTGCTAGCCGATTCCTTAGAAGAATATATCATTCAAATTAGGCATTGGTGCTTATCAAGATGATCACAAAAGTTTATTCTTCTTAAGCTTTCCCCATGGCCCATGTAGCAAGCTTTTGATCGGAAGCTCCCAATCCAATTGGCTCAAGACACTTGGTGTTAAAACACCCCTATGGGTTTACTTCCTCGAGACATAGGGGCTGCAAGAGCTAATAAATCACAGGTACTTACCTGATTCGAATAGGCATTGGTATCTTTTTACGTTTTTCCTTTTTTTTCTTCTCTTTTTTTTCAAGAATGAATTTAAGAGAAAGAAATAGAACGGTGATTTCAACACTGTTACGAGTAAATTGCTCGGTTCTAATTCCTAAAATTATTCCGACTAATACAACTTAATGTGTGGGGTTTGTACAATATCGAGAGCAAATGAAGTAAACTCTCAAACCAGTTTAAAGACAAAAACAGTGAATACAGCAGTAGATTCCATGAATAACTTCATCACATAAAGTTCAAAAATTCTTGATACTTCTAAAATTTGAACTCGATTTAATTCACACCAATTCATAGCTAACAATGCAAAAATTTAACAGATTTAAATTAAATAATGCTAAAAAGACAAGAAAAGTTCAAACTACTCATGTTGTCCCCAAACCCAAACCTAAACATTGCATTGTCCTCAATGCAATGAATTTAGAAATAAATGATGGCAGGGAAGGAAAGAGAAATCCATAATATTCGATACACTGATTTAATATAGTTGGCTGGGCTTGGTTTGGCAAAGCACATTCCAAAATGGCACACAAAGAAATAGAGCTACATAATATGACAAATGAAGACAAACCAACCAAGTAAACTCGTTAAAAATGTTAGGAAAAATTTAAGAGGACGAGTACTTAGTACATCTGAGAAACAAAGTAATCCATAATGGGGGTAACAAAAAGGCCGGAAAAAGGAAGAGAGGTCAATCTGAAAAAAAAAAAAAAAATCAAATTTAATAGCAAAATGAAAGTAGGTTGGGTTGCCTCCCAGGAGCGCTAGGTTTAACTAATCAGCTAGGCGCTGGGCAAAGCTATCGGTTAACCAAATCCAAAGGCAACATCCTTGAAATGAAACATGAGTGCTCTTACTCCAATGGTCATTAAATGTGAGAACTCGGCCAGCATTTCGGTCTCGAATTTCTATCCTATCATGCCCAAGTGATGACTTATCAATTGATGCATAGTTATCAACACAGATAGGGATATTACTCCATTCAACATTTTTAATAGAATCGGGTCATCAACATTGTAACACTCTAACTCGTCCTTAGTCTCAAGGTGTCAAGCAATATTCAAGGCATTCAATTTGCAGAAACCTCTAAAGTCTCAGGGTGTCAAGCAATATTCGAGGCATTCAATTTGCGGAAACCTCTAACACTCCCATCCTACAATGAATCACATTGCCGCCCGTTGCTAGGAGCAGTCGACCTACAATGATAGGAATGTTGTTCTTCTACCTATGAATAGGGTCCATATCTAAGATAAAAAAACTGACCAGGAAGACAAACTTCAAAACCTTGACATGCTCATCCTCTAACACCACACGAGGTACACGCTTTGTCCTATCGACCAATTGAAGTTAGTTAGGAATGTATTTCAAAAAATTTTCCCTAAACAATAAGGGCGGACCTAACGGAAAACCAATTTAAAATTTTTAATTTTAAATCTAATACCTTGAACTAATTAAACTATTTAACTAGACCTAGATCTTACTCTAATAGGCTCATGATATAATAATCAAAACATCTAATAAAACAAGTATAAATATGGTATGTAGAATAAACAAAATAAAGGAAAGAATAAATTAAATATCAAATACTTAATTTAGACATACCTGAAACGCAAACCCAAACTCCAAATTTGTAGATCTGAAATTGGAAGAAGAAACTTCTTAACATCTCGAGATCTTCTTCGCAACAACCTCTATTAGTACTAGAGTGTGGGCTCTCAAAATATTTAATTTAGGAAAAATTTTGGAACGAATTTTTTTTCCTTTTAATCTTTCTGAAAAATAATTTTTCAGAAAATTATGCTAAACATTAATTTAGAAAACCCTAAAACAATTTTAGGTTTTTCGTTGTGGGAGAAAACTAGGTTCCAATATCTAAAAATAAAATACTTAAAACACACGGCTTAATACCACGCTTTTTATAAAGAAAACGCACACCACTAGTCAAGAGATTATTCGCCATCAGTACCCCACATAGATTACTGAATGAGCGGCCTAGCTTCTTCCATGTGTTGGCCTATGATTGGCTGAGCCTGGTCGCTGCAGATTGCTAGGTTGCTTAGCCTAGCACGCTACACGTGTCGCACGCTAGTTCGGCAAACCACGTTAACGTGGATAAAGGGCCCTTGTTGCGCATGCATTTATTCCTTTTTTTTGTTTAATTATATATGGAATTCATCTCATGAATATTATTTAGTAAAATTAATTTATTCATCTTATGAATAAATAATTTATCTCATGAATTATGTTTAACAAAATTAATATATTCATCTTATGAATAAATAACTCATCTCATGAATTTAATTTAAATATTTTTAAATAGTGCTAGTTGAGGCTTGCAGAGACTAACTCCAAATGAGTCAAATCTGATTATCATATCAGGATAACAATTGACTACCATTTAATGAAACTTAATTTCACTAAATAAATTTTACTGCACTCTAGAATTAAATATATTCACTCAAGAATTTCCCAAATAATTTTATTGCGACAATTAACCTCTTTATTAGATGTCTGTGAGCAAAACAACTTTAACTGCTATCGTTATTTTTCTCAAACCTATCACTGTAGTTTCCGATTCACCCTTCTTGAACAATTCATAATACAGAAATAATTTTCGTATTAATATCAAATGTCAAACATTTGGAATACTCTTGCCAAAGATTCTAGAATTTGTTCATATATTTGAGAATCTAAGAGGACATCTTTTTTATAGATTCGTAGTAAAATATCCGTTCCCGCCCCACTTCATGCAATTTCCCAATGACGTAAGATCCTTGTTATTCAATTTTAACCTCATCGTTTTGGGCATCAAAGCAATTAACATTCCACACACGAGTTTGGACTATTTCCCGGATTTAGAGTTATCATCTTAAAGAATTAATTATTTCTTATAGCAGTTAAAGAAACAACTAATTCAGGTGGTCCTGCTCAGTATTCCAATCTTGTTGAAAAACACCAACATAATACTCCTGGATCCCTATCCACATGACTAAGACAAACCATCAAAAGCATCATATTATAGTCTTATCAGACAAGTTGTCCAAACTTATCACCGAATACGAACATACTTTGGCAACATGTCACCAGTTTGATCTAAGGCTTTCCGTGGTTCAATCTTATTGACCACTTAAACGAAACCTGACATGTCATTTGGGACAACGTCAATCTCATGGAACATTTTAGAAAAAACAATCACACGCATGTTTAACTCATAAAATATAATTAGACAATAAAAAAATAAAAAAATTTTATTTATTTAAATTAACTAAGTGGGTTTTTCTAGGACACCTATTACAACAATTTCCTACTTGTCCTTCAACCCAAATAGCTTTGCATTGCTTAACTATCCCCTTGGGATTTGTCCACTCTTTGATAATAAACTTGAACCAATATTGATTTGTCACTATCTCATTCTTTTGCTCACATGCTTTTATCTTAAGGAACCTTATGAGTCAAGTAGTCTACTTAAGAACTTCACAGCTGCTAAGTACCCGACTTCCATGGTAACGCACGCAATCCGAGACTGCTTCACTCTTCACCATCTAATGATTCCCACTATATGGGTAAATAGGAATTCTAGCGTCAAACGTCTAAACTCCCTTTTAAAACAAACGACTCGTGAAAACCTAACATCCTTTCTTTTGAATCTCGCCAAAACTTGACCCTAAGAACATAGTTTGTTCATCTTAGGTCTTTCGCTTTTAATTAACTGACTGGACAATAAAAAATCTTAACAATTCTATACCATTCTCAATGAGTAGAATGTAATATATATACAACACTTAGAAAGTATGTACTTTCTTGTTATGTCACTTGTACACTAATGGCTCACTAACCATTGACTCAAATCCCTAGGACTTGATTAACCGTCACCGAATCTACTATTCAATGAACAAGATGCTTATTTAAGTCAACAAATAGACTAGCTCAGTTTGTATACTATACGCTTATGAATCTTGGCAATAGATTTGTCTGGTTGTGTCATATACATAACCTTTCAAGACAACCATTCAAAGAACGTCATCTTGATTTCCACTTTCCTGTACTCCATCATAAGAAACACATTGGATGAGAGTGTTCTTATGGACTTAAGCATTGCATTTGGCTAGCAGGTCCCATCAAAGACGATTCCTTCCTATAGGTATTAACCCACTACCATCATTCTCGCATTGAAGATCTCTACCTTCTTGTCCACTGAACTCTACATACTTAAAGATCCATTCAGATCTAATCTAATGGACTTAATGCCATTCGACGCCTCTACAAGTTTCCAAACTTAGTTCAAATACAATTACTTTAAAATACAATGACTTCAACTTAACTTTTATCGCCCTGACCAATTGGTCTACATCTTTGTACTTAAGAGTTTCATTGTAGTCTAAAAGATCAGATTCACCATTAAGTTTAACCATTAAGACTGAAAATATGAATCTATCAGGTGATTCCGACCATTTTTTCACTACACAAAAGCTCTCATGTACTTTGCGTGACATTAACCTAGTTGATGATATATCTAATACATCATCTACATTATAAGTTGTATCAAGCTATATAGACACAATACCTCTTACTGTCAATCTAAAACAAGCTATCTGTTGTGCTTTCAGAACACTTTTGAAAACATCTTACATAGCAAACCTTTTGATATGTGAACGTGACCCATCATATGAATCATATCATATTCAATTAATATTGATCCTTTCTACAACTCTTTGTAGTAAGGAAAAAAAAAAAAAAAGAAAAAAAGAATTCTTGTGACACCACCACTTTGATCTGACCAAAGTGACGTGATATAATTACCTAACCGATTCCAACTTAAGTCTTTAATTCTTTGAACTTCGCAAAAGATTCAGGACTTCAATCCTCATAGGCATATCCATATATCTACTAATTGAGTAGTTATTCATAAACATTTTATGAAATGCTCATGGCTTTTGCTTTTCTTGAACTTTTAACAGTCCATAAACACTTTATAAACAAGTCCTACTAACTTCGAGGTCCTACTGTCTTTACTTTTAAAGACACTTTCATCATTAATACGAATTTGATTCCTATGGCAGCTATCATTCAAGTACTTAATGATCTATAAGACAAATCAAACCAGTTTTGGATTATACTGATTAATGTGACCTAAGATTAAGGACCACTTAAAAGCTATATGATTTGTGGAATTTTTTCTTTTATATGGTTACACAGCCTAGCTTGTATTAGACTAATAAATTGTAATTAACTTAGTTTCGATTAAAATAAGTCAACTATCTACCAATATACCTTTTAAATAAATGTTTTATTGATGTAATTATCAGTCTATTTTTCAGAAAAATGACTAAAAGACTATTTCAAAAATAGAGAATATAAATCTAAATTTTAAAGTACATCAAGATAGTTACTCAAATATAAAACTACACTCCCTAACTTAAACTACTACCTCTTGATGCCCTTATCGAAAACTCATTCACCAGTACACTAGTGAACTACCTACTAGTCATAACTAGAGGAGACATGATATCAAATATCTTGTCATGTTGGCTTTCAGTCTTGGTAACAATAGCATTTATGTACTTAGGAAATTCCTGTTGAAGTCCAATACTTTTATAAAAGCAGCAAAACTATTTTGACTATTTTACCCTCTTAAGGCTCCTAATTCCCGAGATAGATGCTTAACCTAACTGGACTTTTCCCTTAATTTTTTATGACACCTTTTATTATAAACTGTTCTAATGCTACTAGTTCTCTGACCAAATACTTCTCTCAAGTATTTTATCATATCCACGATAGTTTATCTTTCAAGTATCTAATACTAGAAAACACTTTAACATCTTATGTTGAAATTTTGCAACTAAATCTCTCTTTAATCTAGTCTAACTTTCCTAAAGTTCTTTTCAACTTAGTAGATCCACTAGTAGCAATCTAGAGAACTCTAAGCATCTCCTAGTGCTCTACATGTATTAGAACATATCATATTATAGCGAACAAAACATAATAGACAAGACATACCAGTATTGATCGCAATGTATAATCTAATAACCAGTACGAAAACAAAAACTGTAAAACAAGTCATATAACATATTGGATTACTTTTCTTACTTTTTAGCAAACAATCAAAGTTTGGAGTTTACATTCTGACACTTACATGTATATCGTGGAGACCCAACTGAACCACCCAAAACTTCCCGCTGACAAGGCTGAATTGAGACATTAAAAGGGTGAGAACATTTCTCAATAAACATGTTTTCTTGTAAACTCTTGACTAAAAATATTTAACACACCACTTTTTCCTCAACTTCTAAGGTCCTACAATAGAGCTCCTTGGGGAGGCAAATGTAGACCCTAGCCAAGTGTCCACCATTACCTGAACATCCATATATTGTCAATATACTCCACGTCGGTGTGGCCATACTCGATTGCTTACTTCAGTTCATCCTAAGAGATCCAACCTAGTATTCTGCAAATGAACGCTCACCTCAGCGAGTCACGCCCACCTACTATATATTGCTAGACCAATAATGGAGGCCATGAGCATTCACTTAGAAACTCGCTTCCACTTGATATTTTGAATCTTGTGAACATTTTAATAATTTTAGCAAACAAACAAAGCATAGATCCACCTAACCATTCTCGATGTGTGTGCAACAATAAGCTAACCAATCTACATGTTCCTATGTGAGACGCGTAACAAGTAATTATTAAGAAGATACTCCATGTCAGCATGGCCACACTCATTTTTCCTATACCTCTATCTATTATTAAGAAGTCTAATGTTGTATCCCACAAACAAATGCCCTCCTCGGGGAGTAGCACTTGTCCATTGTACAATTAGACTGGCAATGGAGATTGTGAGGACTCAACTCATGATCCTCGCTCCCCACTTGAAATTTAAAATGGCGGATCTTTCTTTGAAGGTTTGATTATCTCACAATCAATAATTAGAATCATATTCTAAATTTTATTTAACAATTAAATAAAGTCCTAATCATATTAGGTTCCTTTAAATGTCCAACCTGTGCAATCTAATGTCCTTAGTTACATTATGAGAATTTTCTTTTCAGATAATTCAACTACTGAATTATCTAGTCATATTAGATCTATTTAAATAAATTCTCCCACTCGATGAAATCAATATTTCACCAAGTCATATGGCCTTATAATTTTATTCATATCATACATAATATTTAACTCCTTTAAATAATATTGAATATGTGAACTAAATTTTATAAGTATCATCTTATCAAACAATTTGAGTAACAATACTTAAGGCCTAAATGTGGAACAGTTAAAGATTTTTCTAAACTCTTTTAGAAAAGATTATCACATAGTCTTAATTAGGATCTCATGCTAATCAATTATTTATTTTATTTAAAAAATTTTATAAGTTTTTTTTTAATTGAATATGGGTGTGCCCAACTCATTAGATTATTTAGAAATATACTCGCACTAGTGACGTTGTATATAACTAAATCATTCAACTAACTTGCATATGTGCTGACTATTTGCTTGCAGTTACCTTCTATTGAGCTTGTTTCATAATGCTCGGCTTGTGCTATGTACTACTCTAATACTATGTTGTTCTCATGCTTACAGGCTTCTATGCTTCCGCGATGATACAGTCCTCAAGTTAGGGGTCCTCGAAAACAGCCTCCCTTTAGGGTAGCACCTAAAGGGGGAAGGCTGCCTACATCCACTCCCCCAGACCATGCGTATGCGGGAGCCCTTGTGGCGCTAGGACTGTTGTTGTTGTAAATTTAATGAGTAGCAACCTCGTTATTAAACTCTTTAATAACACAATAAGTTTTTTTTTTATATTTTGGATTATCATAAAATATTCAAAAATTGAATATTTCATACCTAAGATCATAATATAATCACATTAGACTAGTAATCAACTCTTTGAATATCTAATCTAATTAGATTTGATTTGGACTTACACTTCTTGATTGTATTATGATTCATCTAAAACTTTAAACAATTTAAAACTTTAAAGAATATTTAATATTATTATTAAACATTTTTTACAGTATATTCAAGATAGTCTTTTTTCTTTAATAAAATTTTCAATTTCATTCTTTTCGTAATTCTACATACTCCAATTTTATCAAACCTGATGCTTTAATGTCAATTATGAATGTATTCAGAGCTCGCTCTAATACCAATTGTTGAGAATATATTTCGAAAAAAAACTTCATAAATAACTAGAGCGAGTGCAGCAGAAAATCAATTTAAATTCTTAATTATTAATCTAATGCCCCGATCCAATTAAACTATTTAATTAGACCTACATCTTATTCTAATAGACTCATAATATGACAATCAAAACATCGAATAAAACAAGTATAAGCATGGTACATAGAATAAAAGAAATAAAGGAAAGAACAAATTTAATATCAAATACTTAATTTAGATATATCTAAAGCGCAAATTCGAACTCCGAATTTTTAGATCATAAATTGGAAGAAGAAACTTCTTAACACATCGAGATCTTCTTCGCAATAACCTCTATTAGAACCAGAGAGCGGGCTCCCAAAATATTTAATTTATGAAAAATTTTGGAACAAAATTTTTCGTTTTACTCTTTCCAAAATTAATTTTTTAGAAGAATTATGTTAAACATTAATTTAGAAAACCCTAAAACAAGTTTAGGTTTTTCATCATGGGAGAAAACGCACCGAACGTGTTAAAGGATTATTCGCCATCAGCACCCCGCAAGGATTACTGAATGGGTAGCCCAACTTACACCATGTGTCGGCCTATAATTGGCCGAGCTTGGTCGCCATGGATCGCTTGGTTACCCAGCCCAGCGCGCAACACGTGTCGCACGCTTGTTGGGCAAACCTCGTTCCTGCGGATAAAGGCCCCCTGTTACACACACATTTTTTTTTTTTGGTTTAATTCTCACATGTATAAAATTCATCTTCATGAATATTATTTAGTAAAATTAATTTATTCATCTAATGAATAAAAATTTATCTCATGAATTATGTTTAGCAAAATTAATCTATTCATCTCACGAATTTAATTTAAATATTTTCAAACTATGCTTATGTTGAGACTTGTGGAAGGACCTCAAAGACAATCTAATTGTAGCTCCAAAAAGGTCAATTCTAATTATCATCTTATGATAGAAATAGACTATCATTTAATAAAACTTAATTCTACATGATAAGTTTTACTGCACTCTAGAATTAAATATATTCACGTAAGAATTTCCCAAATAATTTTGTCGCAACAATTAACCCCTCTATTAGATATTCGTGAGCAAAATAATTTTAACTGCTATTGTAATTTTTCTCAAATCTATCACCGTAGTTCCCGACTCGCCCTTCTTGAACAATTTATAATACAGAATCAATTTTCGTATTAATTTCAAATGTCAAATATTTGGAATACTCTAGCAAAAGATTCTAGAATATGTTCATATATTTGAGAATTAGCTAAAGGATCATCGTTTGCTGTAGATTCCTAGTAAAATATCCGTTGCCACCATACTTCATGCAATTACTCAACGACATAAGATCCTGGTTATTCAATTTCAATCTCATCATTTTGGGCATCAATGCAATTAACATTCCATGCATGAGTTTGGACTATGTCCCGAATTTAGAGTTATTGTCTTAAAAAATTAATTATTTTTGATAGCTGTTAAAGAAATAACTAATTCAGGTGGTCCTGCTTAGTATTCCAATCTTATTAAAAAAAAAACAAGCATAATACTCCTAGATCCTTATCCACATGACCAAGATAAGTCATTAAAAATATCATATTATAGTCTTACCAAACAAGTTGTCCAAACTTATCCCTGTCTAAGGACATAATTTGGCAACATGTCACCAGTTTAATCTAAGTCTTTTCGTGGTTCAATTTTATTGACCACTTAAAGCAAATCTCACAAGTCATATGGGACAACGACCATCTCATGGAACGTTTTAGAAAACAATCACACGCATGTTTTACTCATAAAACATAATCAGACAATAAATAAATAAAATAATTTTATTTATTTAAAAATAATTAATTGGATTTTTCTAGGGCACCTATTCAAACAATGGCCTCCTATACACAATTTCTAAAATATTGAGTACGAGATAAGGTTTACACACACTCTAAGGTCTAAAAGAGATCAACTCATGTAACTCTCTCCTATGACACATGAGATCGTGAAGGCCCTAGGATATCTAAGCATGGACAGGACGTCTAACGCTGAAATGCTACTCACCCTCTTGATAAGTTAGACTTTCTTCTGGGTATGTTCCTGTGCACGCTTATTTTTAACACAAAGGTCCTTAAGAAACTTGGCATACATGGGAATGTGTTTAATTGCATCAATCAACGGCGAGTTGATTTTAACATCCTTAAGCAACTCCATGAGCTCAACCTCTTTGGGGCATACTTCTCCTTTGGTCCTACAAAAACCGAAGTAAAAGGAACACTGGGTTCATAGACCCTTTCTCGTGATCCCTCTCTATCAACAGTGGAGTAGGAGCCACATCCTTCTCGACCTTGTCCTCAACCTCAACTTCCCTAAGGTTCTCCTTTCCTGACACTGATTCAATCTTAACTTGCTCACGAGTAAGCAAGCCAGGGTTAGAACTAGTCCACCCTGCTGGGCTTGTGAGGGGTTGGGAGGGAAATCTTCCTTCCTCTCTCCTATTAAGTGCTTGGTGGCTAACTGTCCTATCTGGTTCTCTAAATTGGCAATGGATTAAGAGTGAAATCAAACTAGTTGTATAGTGTCCGCCATAAAGTACAACATATGCTCCTCCAACTGTGAAGTATATCCTAGAGGTGGTGGAGGGAGTTAGCATGAGTAACCGCAGAGTGAGGTTGAGCATTACACATTTTCCCTCCCTAAAAAATGGGAGGGTGTGTGTTACCTATGTATAAAAGTCTTGTGGGTTTGTCCCGGTGGTTGTTTTGTCCCCACAAGAAATTAGGATGACTTTTCCATCCTAGGTTGTACGTGCTCGAGTATGGGTTATTTGTTTTTGAGTATCTCTTTGCTGCATAAACTTGTTCCTACACAAATTTTGGGTATTGTGAGGCATATGGACATTCCAACATGACATGATTTGTGCTAGAGCAAATACTACAAGGGTTGCAATCATTCGATGACTCAACGACGTTAACTGCATAAATATTAGTAGGATTTGCTTGAAAAATTAGTCAATTTTCTTACTAAGTGCTTCATTTTTCAATGCTAAGCCATTGCACGGTGCCACCCTGTAGACACAACACATGTTCCTCTTAACTACCCTAGTTGAAGAGGCTTGATCCACGGAGTGTTCACTAAGGCGCTCAAATAGCGTCCACGCCTCATCCTCGTCTTGTTGATTAAATGCTTCCCTACATGAAACATTAACCATCTATTTGTTGGGAGCAGTCAGACCATCATAGAAGTTCAGAACTAGAGCCCACTTGGGAGTTCCATGGTGAGGACAGCTTCGAAGGATGTCCTTAAACCTATCCTAACTCTCATGAAATTGTTCTTAATCTTATTGTTCAAAACTATTTATGGCTCCCCTAATAGCCATAGTTTAGGCCTTAGGGTAAACCTATTGGGAACATATTTCAAAAAATTTCTAGATTAGCTGGAGCACGTGCAGCGAAAAATTAATTTAAAATTCTTAGTTTTAAATCTATGGCCCTAACCTAATTAAACTATTTAATTAGTTCTAGATCTTAATGTAATTGGTTTATAATATAACAAACAAAAATATCGAATAAAACAAGCATAAACATAGTATGTAGAACAAACAAAATAAAGGAAAAACAAATTAATTATCAAATACTTAATTCAAATACACCTGAAACGCAAATCCCAACTCCGAAATGAAGATCTGAAATTAGAAGAAGAATTCTCGACACCACAAGATCTTCTTCACAATGACCTTCTCTAGCACCGTGAGTGTGGGCTCCAAAATATATTTAATTTAGGAAAAGTATCGGAACAAAATATTTCCTTCAATCTTTCCGAAAAATAATTTTTTAGAAAATTTAAGCTAAACCATAATTTTAAAAACCCCTAAAACAATTTTAGGGTTTTCGTCATGGGAGAAAACCAGGTTCCAGAATCCTAAACTTATATTTTGTTTAAATCTACACAGGCCGCACATATTCGCATGACATGATGTGAATCTCCCATTGGCTGAAGTAGAAGCACACGAATAACTCCCTTAGAAACCTCAGATCAACACGCGCGACACGTGTCAGCTTGCGATTTTTTCTACCCACGTGCACACAGATTACTACCTGTGCATTCACGCGTCACTTCTTTTTTTTATTTAAATACCCACATGTATAAAATTAACCTCATGAATATTATTTACTAAAATTAAATTATTTATCTTATGAATAAATAACTCATCTCACGAATTATGTTTAGCACAATTAATTTATTCACCTTATGAGTAAATAATTCATCCCACGAATTCAATTTAAATATTTTCAAATGATGCTTAAGTCAAGGCTTGCAAAGGGACTTCAATGACAGTCTAACTCTTGCTCCAAATGGGTCAAATCTAATTATTATCTCATGATAACAATTGATTACCATTTAGTAAAACTTAATTCCACTAAATAGTTTTACTACACTCTAGAATTGAATATATTCACTCAATAATTTTCCAAATAACATTTATTACGATAATTAACCCCTCTATTAGAAATCCGTTAGCAAAAACAACTTTAACTACTATTGTTAATTTTCACAATCTATCACCGTAGTTCTCGACTCACCCTTCTCGAACAATTCAATAATACTGAAACAATTTTCGTATTAATTCCAAATGTCCAACATATAAAATACTTTGGCCAAAGATTCTAGAATTTGTTTGTATGCTTGCGAACCAACTAAGGAGAAATCTTTATCTCGTTAGAGACTATAGATTCCACATAAAATAACTGTTACTGCTACACTTCATGCCGTTACCCAACGCACGTAAGATTCTAGTGTTTAGCTTCAAAAAAGCATTCTCTCACAAGAAGTGCTTTCCTCGTTCACCCAATGGACAAGCTAATCTAGACAAAACATCCCAAGTCAAGCTGAAAGGTGTCGGGGCATGAAAGCCCCAAGTAAAGCCAAAAAGGCGTCTGGGCACCCACGACCCAGGTCAAGCCAAAATGGCATTTGGATTAAAAATGCTTAGGTAAAGTCGAAAGGCGTCTAGGCGCGGAAGCCCTAGGTAAAGCCAAAAAGGCATTTGGGCACCTAAGACTCGGGTCAAGCCAAAGCTGCGTCTAGTTGAAAAGCTCCAAGTAAAGCAGAAAGGAGTCTGGGCACTTGAGACCCAGGTAAAGCAACAAAGGCATCTAGCACCCAAGACCGAGGTAAAGCCAAAACGGCATCTGGATGAAAAAGCCCTAGGTCACACCGAAAGGCATCTGGGGACCCGAGACCCAAGTAAAGCCGAAAAGGCCTCTAGGAACCCGAGACCTGGGTCAAGCCAAAACAGTGTCCGGATAAAAAGCCTCAGGTAAAGTCGAAAGGCATCTCAATGGGAAAGCCTTAGGCACAGCCTAACATCTAAGCACAAAAGCCTTAGGTAAAGCAAAAGGTCATCTAAGCACGAAAGCCTCAAGTAAAGTTGAAAGACATTTGAGCACGAAAGCTTCAGTTAAAGCCTCAAGGCATCGGGGCACCCAAGCCCCAGGTAAAGCCAGAAGGTGTCTAGGCACCAAAGATGGAGTCAAGCCGCTAACATTTGAGCGCTAAAGACTGAAGCAAGCTTTGCACCACAAAGCACCTAAATGCTTCAAGTCCTACAAGTATAAATTCAATTAAAATAATAGAATCATCACAAGAGGAAGACAAAATGATATCTTGCAGACTAAGAAGGGAAAAATAACAATTCCAAAAAGAAATCCAAATACTTGAATGAAGCTTTTAAAGCATCCAAGCACAAAAGACTCGAATGAAACTTCTAAAGCACCCGAGCACAAAAAGACTAGAATAAAAGCTTTCAAAGCATCTCAGCACAAAAAGACTAGAATAAGGCTTCTAAAGCATCCGAGCATAAAAAGACTCCAATAAAGCTTTTAAAGCATTTGATCACATAAACACTTAAGTAAAGTTATTAAAACATTCGAACACACAAAAGACGAAAGTAAAGCTATTAATGCATTCAGGCACATCAAAGACTCAAGTAAAGTTATTGATACATTTGAGCACATCAAAGACTCAAGGGGAGCCCTTAGGCGTTTAAGCACCTCCTTGCACCAAAAAACAAAAACAAAAAGAAAACAATAAACTAACAAGAATCACACCCAGATAAAAAATTGTGCTATTTAGCCACTTCTATCTAAATCATTTGGCACAAAGACTCTGACGAATTAATGCCTAGGCAGCATATAGGTAGCTTAACTTTTAACAGGAACTTGAAGAAGCTAAAAAGGCCTAACAACAGGACATCAATAGAAGGAAAAGAAACACAGGTTTTTCGCTTAACAATTGACAAGCTCTAACCAGGTATAATATTGTCTGCTGCATTTCCATTTTTTGCAAAAAAATAGTCTTGAAGCATAAAAACCGCAAAAGAAAGGAAGTCCTAGAAAAGCGAGCCGAAACTTGAACAATACCCACATGAGGTAAGACCAATGAACATAGCTCAGAGCTTTAAAATCAAGAAAATAAGAAATAAAGGGCCAAAGACTGAATTCTCTATAATACTATAAATCCGTACTTCGAACCCTATACACAGCAAAAAAGGGATTACCTCGATATAAATAATAGTGGATACCATAATTTATTTGTTACTTTTGAACTTATATTCTTGTCATGTGTTGCTTGTCTATGATGTAAGGGACCCAAAACATCCAATTCAAAAAATAGAAACAATAAAATATTATGCAAATATATATATATACATCCGGCAGGTTAGACACCGACCATAGAGGATCGATAAGAGCACATTTAAATATCATTGAAAATATATGGGAACCCCTCTAAATCCCCAAATTGGACTCTAGAATCCATATCGAACAATGAGATATTAAGTTGAACTGAGGCTTCTGCCAGATACACATATGACCATCGAAATATTAAGTTGAACTAGGGGCTTTCGCCTTTGAACATCGAAATATTAAGTTGAACTGGGGGCTATAAATAATAACTACCCATTTTTTATTATTACCAAACATTTAATATTGACATATTGAGATATAACTAATAACGAAAGTCCCATTCCATTCTTGATAAGAAACAAAAAGTACCTCCTAGAGGCTTGAGTGTACTAAATCAACCACACTTGGAAAAACTCACTAACTCGACTTTCAAAAACGATTTACCATCAAAAAGTTACACCCGAGGGGTAATATTACAATCCTTTGTATTACAAATGGAAATAATCAACCCCACTAGCTCCGGCACTAGATCAACAATATGGCATTTAATCCGGTAAGTATTTGATACTCATCCACCTCAAATTTTGTAAATTATTACTCTGGCCACCATTACCAGGAACTCAAAAAGATGTTGACGTTTGTCATTCTCGCCCAATCCAATCTCGCCAGCCATCGATTGTGCCTTTTCCAAAAAAAGATCACGAGTTTTTAGTATGTTTCATAGAGGGAATTCTTCCCTCTTAGAAGTTGGGGGGTAATTGTTGGGGGTTCATCAATAGGTGAGATGTTGTTGGTGAGATGCTGGTAGGCAAGATAGTATCGACAAAGGAAAAATGTAACCATACCATTATTGTATAAAACCGGGTACTAAAATGCTATTATTGTATAAAAGCAAATAATAAAATAATGAACCTAAATTAAAACACCAAAATAAAAGGGCCACCTTGACCCCCAAGACTGAATTCTCTACAATAACATAAATCAGTATTTCAAATCCTATACACAGCAAAAAAAGGGATTACCTCGATATAAATAATAGTGGGTGCCATAATTTATTTGCGACTTTTGCACTTATATACTTGTCATATGTTGCTTGTCTATGATGTAAGGGTCCCAAGACATCCAATTCAAAAAATAGACAAAATAAAATATTATGCAAAAATATATATTTCTAGCAAGTTAGACACCGACCACTGAGGATCTATAATACTACATTTAAGTATCATTGAAAATATATGGGAACCCCTCTAAATTTCTAAATTGGACTCTAGAATCCATCTCGAACAATGAGATATCCAGATACATATTTGAACATCGAAATATTAAGTTGAATTGGGGGCTATAAATAATAATTGGCCATTTTTTATTATTACCAAACATTTAATATTGACATATTCAGATATAACTAATATCGAAAGTCCATCCCATTCTTGATAGGAAACAAAAAGTACCACCTAGAGACTTGAGTGTACTAAATCAACTACATTTGGCAAAAACACTGACTCAACTTTCAAAAGGTATTTAAACATCAAAAAGTTACACCGAAGGATTAATATTACAATCCTTAGCCAAATGGAAATAATCAACCCCACTAACTCTGGCATTAGATCAATAATATGACATTTAATCCGGTAAGTATTTGACACTCACCCACCTCACATTTTGTAAATTATTACCCCAGCCACCATTACCAGGAATTCAAAAAGATGTTGATGTTTCTCATTCTCGCCCAATCCAATCTCGCCAACCATCGATCCTGCCTTTTTAGAAAAAAGATCATGAGTTTTTAGTCTGCTTCACAGAGGGAATTCTTCTCTCTCAGAAGTAGGGGGCTAATTGTTGGGGGTTCATCAATAGGCGAGATGCTATTGACGAGAAGCTAGTAGGCAAGATAGTATCTACAAAGGAAAATTATAACCATACCATTATTGTATAACACCAGGTACTAATATGCTATTATTGTATAAAATCGGATACTTAAATAATGAACCAAAATTAACTTGAGCCCCAAGTATTGTGCTTGGCCTCCAAACACTTACCTCCCCTATTGCTCATCTTTATATATATGATCAGTGGTGGATCTAGAAAATGCACTCACTGGGGCACAGTATAAAATATAGATCTTATAAAAACAAATATTATATAAATGTTAGGAAAATATATAAAGGTAGATTACAACAATTAAGAACATCAAAAGAATACATTTGTTCATGATAAAAAAAAAAAAAAATACTTTTGTTCACAACTGTCCTCTACGACTTTTCATATTTTGAAAACGAAGCATTATAGATTCATTAGTAATAATTTCAAGGACTTGCTTTCTAAAGAAGATATTAGACACTCGTTCAAAAACTAATCGCCCATTCTATTCTACAAATTGGTCTTCACAAAGTTCATTGCCAAAAAACATCTTTCGATACTTGCAATTGCCATGGGTGAAATCAACACCAACTTCAAAAGACACTACACCGAAGGAAAATAAAGAATAACCAAAAGACGGTACAACCTGAAAATAATTTTATACTTTAACAAAAAAAGACATGCAAAAACACTCGCAAATAGCCAAATATTACCTCATAAATCAATGACAATACTCCAATTTGAAGCAATCTAGAGAAAAAAAGAAAAAAAAAAAAAAAAAAAAGAGGCCAGATTCTACTAATGAGAACCAAAATTCACAAAAATTAGGTCAAAAAAAGAGCAAAAGAATTACCCTTTCCTGCTGTAAAAATCTATTCTGCTCAGGTCCCATCATTTACCCAAAACTGTTCGGGGAGGGAGAGAGAGCATGTGGGTTGTTGCTGCTGGCTGGAATTCACGGTGGCGGTGGCGGTGGCGGTGGCCCAGGGAAGAGACAGTGTGTGTTTAGGTTTAAAATGAAAGTTAGGAAAGAGAGGGTCTTTTAGCTGGGGATGGAGGTTTTGAGGGGTGGGGACTAGGGGCCTGTTGGGCTGGGGTAGGGGAGCCCAACTCTTTTTTGAATCTTTTAATATTAACCTCAGTAATTGGGCTTTTAGTCATTGGGGGCCCATGCCCCCAGTCGCATAAGCCTGCATCCGCCCCTGTATATGATAGAGTTAAACTCCTCCAAAATCCTCCCCACCCCCAATTCTAAATTCTTATTCTTTTCCTTTTTCCTAATATACTCCAATCCTAATGAATTTAATACTATAATCTGTACTCGCTCATATTAGTTATTTAATACTATTTTTAAAAATTAATTATTTTTTTATAATATTGATAAATAATTTGGATTATTGAATTTAAGCACATATTTTTTTAATTTGAAGATTAACTATTCACAAAATGAAACGGGTGGTGGGTCAGAGAAGGGGCAAGCCGGGTATGGAGCGGATAGTGCTGCCTGCAAAAATAGTTTACCGATCGCATAACAATTCATTGACCTTCACAGTCCAGGAACTTCCATTATTTAGAGGTGGCCCCCTATCCTGATTTCCATTTTTCTTTTGTCTGATCCCTCCAATTGCTTTAATCCCAAGGGAAAGCAAAGAGGACCAACCGTACCCCTAGCACTGGACTTGCATAAGGCACTAGTGCTGGGTTAGGTATACCCGCTCCGTACCCGTCATGGGTATGGGCCAGGTATGGGTTTTAAAAAATAAAAAAAATTAAAACTTTAAATGTTTGCCTCAAAGTAAAAGTCACAAGTTTCAAAAACAAAAACCTCAAACTACATTTATTTGCAGATTAAACAACAACAATTAATCTAAAAGTAGCTCAACTATATCTCAACGTATCAAAGGGATAACAATGGGGCGGGCCAGGTACCGGGGGTGCCTCCTCCACACCCGTACCCCGCACCCAAATCTTATACCCGTACCCACTCCATTACCCGTGGGTATCCATTACCCACCCTGTACCCTCTCTAATGTGTGTACAAAAAGATTATCTACACCCGCTCAAATTAGTTATGTAATACTATTTTTAAAAATTAATTATTTTTCTTGTTGGAATTTGGTTCCTAGTCTAAACTATGTTCGGAACAAGGCTTGGATGAGAGCTAAGCTATTAAGTTGACAAGAGGATTTTTTTTCTTTTTGGAAAATGGGGTACAACTATACCCCACATTATGAAGCTTCCCGTGAAAGCTTTCCCAACCCATTCAATTTTGGCCCCCATTAAGGGACGCGTGTCGTTCTCTCACTCGCGGGATTTGTGGCCTCATCTTGGCCGTTGTTTTGGCCAATGGATCTAAGGGAGGGCCCACATGTCATGCAATAAGGGACCTTGTTTGTGTTTGTGTTTGTTTTGGGCTCATCAATGGCTCTCCTCTGTCTCACCCGGATTGTGGTTTGTCTATACATAGAGGAGATTGTGTAGAGAGAGAAAAGGTTGGGTCATTTGCATGGTTCATTTCCTCTCCCTCTCTCCCCCCTCCGGTTAATCTCCTCCCCCTTTCAAGGCATTTCCTAGGGTTTTCCTTTAAGGCTTTTAGAGCTAGAACCCTGTTGGTAAGTGAAGGACTCGCTTGATGCTGGTAACCACGAAGGTTGATCAAGGAGGATCTTGAATCGTGAGGCCATTTGCGGCAACCAGGCTTTGGAGTTGGTATAACTTCTCTTACTCTCTCTCTGTCTTTACTGTTTTTCATGTAAATCTTGTGATTGAGAGAGGTTTGTAACTTAATAGCTTAAGTTCTGTAAGAAAGTGCCTTGTAAATTATTCGGTTGTAATATTAGTGAAATAAAGCTCTCTAGTAGTAGGGGGCCAGTGGAGTAGGTCATTTAGGATCGAACCACGTTAAAATCTCGTGTGTACTCGATGCATTTCGTTTATGTCTTCTATCGTTGCATGTGAACTCAATCTCGAGTTTTTAGAGCAGCATTTTGCAACTTTTTCAACGATCCTAAAACAGTAATGTTTTTATTGAAGTTAAAATCGGATATCCTAAGTTCTGCTTCTGAAAGGGTTTGGTTTTACTGAGTCAACATTAACTAGTTTGATTTAAGGTTTCTTAAATACACAACAAGTGGTATCAGAGCTTTAAGGTCGCGAAAATCGGTTTGTGAAAATGGCTGGTAAATTTGAGATTGAGCGTTTTGACGGGAAGAATGATTACACTTTATGGAAGATCAAGACCAAGGCATTGCTAATGTCCCAAGGCGTGGGATCTACTCTCTTGGAAGCGAACAAGCAACCTTCTCATCTGACTACAAAGGACAAGGAAGAAATCGGGCAAAGGGCCTATGGTACTCTTGTTATGTGTTTAGATAATAGCGTGCTTCCTCTTGTTTCCACTAAAACTACTATTGCTAAGATATGGGCTAAACTAGAAGAAATATATAAGGCTGAATTCTTATCAAATAGGATACATTATGTGAGAAATTTCTGAACATAGCCATTAGAGGACTCCCTAGATGAGTTTAATAAAATTTTACAGGACCTAAAAATTGTGAATGCTGGTTTTCAAGATGAAATTCAGGCTATCATATTACTGTGTGCTTTACCTAAATATCTTAGGGCATTTAAAGACACTCTCAGACATGGTAGGCAGAAAATCACATTAGATGAAGTAACACTGGCCCTTAGGGGTAAAATTTTAGAACTTAAAAGGGAGGGAAAACATGGTCTGTCTAGCAACAACAGTGAGGGTTTAGTGATGAAAGGAAGAACAAATAATTGGCAATCTAACAATAACAAGAGAGGGTCTAAGAGTAAATATCGTCCTAAGTCTAAAGGTAGGAGAGCCACAACGAAAATAAAATGTTATGAGTGCCATAAATTAGGACATATGAAAAAGAACTGTCCCGATAGGAATAGAAAACCTAGAACAGCAGATAATGTGGTATCTTTTGAATCTGGAAATGCTGAAGTGCTTACTGTTTCGGTTGATTTGTGTGATTCGAATGCCAATTGTGATATGCCAAAGTGCTATGCCTGAATGTAGTGCTTCTGATCATGTCAATGTGTCTTCTGATTCATTAGAGCATGAATGGGTGTTGGATTGGGGTTGTAGTTTTCATATGACTACCACCAGATTGAATTTTATTAATTACAAACTAGTAACAGGAGGAAGAGTGATGTTAGGAGATAACCGGGGCAGTAAAATAACCGGTGTAGGGTCTGTTAAGATAAAATTAACCAACGGAACGGCATACATCCTTGAAGATGTTAGAATTGTTCCTGAGCTACATAGAAACATGATTTCCCTAGGTCAATTGGACTTGAAGGGTATTTCATTTAGGGCTATGAACTCAGAACTGAGGATCATGAAAGGATCCTTGGTGGTTCTGAAAGGGGAGCTCAAAAATGGTCTCTACGTGTTAAAGGGTAGGATTGTCTTAGGAGAATCAAATGCCGTGTTTAAGTCTGACCGAATCGAGTTATGGCGTAGGCGTTTAGGCCATGTGTCTGAGAGAGGACTGAGAGAATTGTCAAAACAGGGTTTGTTAGGGGAGGACAGTGTGTCCAAACTAGATTTCTGTGAGTCTTGTATATTTGGTAAACATCATAGGTTGGCATTCAATATAGGAAGTCACACAACTCACGGATCGTTAGATTACGTGCATTTCGAATTATGGGGGCCAGCCAGGGTTGCTACCTTAGGTGGAGCTTTATATTTTCTGTCAATTATCGATGATTATTCAAGGGATGTTTCTTTTGAAAAATAAAGACGACTGTTTTTCCACATTCAATAGGTCTAAGAATCAAATAGAAAATATAACTGGTAGAAAAATGAAATATCTAAGGACAGACAACAGATTGGGATACATAAATTCAGAATTTGATGAGTTGGGTGCTAAAAACAGAGTCAAACATCATAACACGGTTAGAGGAATGCCTCAACAAAATGGGCTTGCAGAGCGTGTGAACCGAACTCTGCTAGATAAAGTCCAGTGTATGCTATTCGCATCAGGTCTAGGCAAACAGTTTTAGGGAGAGGCTGTGAGTACAGCCTGCTACCCCGTCAATAGGACACCCCCAACTAGGATAGGCTTGAAAACACCTGAGGAAATGTGGACTGGAAAGCCAACAGACTACTCTAATTTGAGAGTGTTTGGCTGCGCAGCTTATGCCCACCAGTCCGTCGGGAAGCTCGAACCTCGAGCGGTAAAAGGCGTGTTCCTCGGTTACCCCGAAGGGGTAAAAGGGTATAGGATAGGAGTTAAGGAGGGAAACCGAACCACGATCATAATAAGTAGAGATGTGTTTGAGCCTAACATGCCCTACTTAGGTGATGCTAGTTACTCAATCCCAAGAACTATGTGTTTGAGCCTGAAATCTAAATTTGAAATGAATCCACCAGAACCTTTTTACCAAAACATGACAATACTAGAAATTGAAAATGAACCTGAAATCCAACCAAAACAGGAACAAGCTCAGGACGTTGGCAGTGCTGAATGACGCACAGAAACCAAAATAGAATCTGAAATAATTCTTAAAAACGAGCTAGGTATCTATCAACTAACAAGGGATAGGGTTAGGAGAGAAATTAGGCCTCCTAGGAGATTAGGATATGCTGATTGTGTAGCGTATGCCTTAAATACTGCCCCGGGTATATAGAATCAGAACCTTTGAGCTATAAATAGGTTGGCAGTAGCAAGTGTTCAGCAAAATGGCTGGATGACATGGAGGCTGAAATGGACTCATTATTGAAGAATAGGACTTGGACATTAGTGCTCAAGCCGACGGGCAAGAAACTAGTCGATTCTAAGTGGGTTTTCAAGGTCAAGGAATCGAGTTTGCCCTCGGAAAAACCTAGATTTAAAGCTAGGCTTGTAGCTAAAGGTTTCACGCAGCATGAAGGCATGGATTACAATGAAATTTCACCGGTAGTTAAGCACACCACCATTAGGGGCCTGAATTTAGAACAGCAAGATGTAACAACTGCTTTTTTGCATGGGGAGCTGGATGAGGAGATCTACATGGCTCAGCCCGAGGGTTTTGTGGAACCCGAGAATGATGGGCTAGTGTGTAGACTCCAAAAGTCCTTGTACGGACTAAAGCAAACCCCAAGGCAATGGTATAAGCAGTTCCACCACTTCATGGCGGAAGTAGGGTTCACTAGGTCAATACAAGATGTGTGCTTCTATGTGTGAAAAATATAAATTCTGATTTTGTTAGATACTTACTGATTTATGTTGATGACATGTTGATAGCTAGTAGTTGCATGCCTGAGATTAAGAACATGAAAAGTTTGTTAAACCATAACTTCGAAATGAAAGACCATGGTCCTGCTAAGAAGATATTAGGAATAGAGATTAGCCGTGATCGCAAGTTAAAAACGAACACTTATCCCAGTCTAATTACTTAGAAAAGATCATTCATAGGTTTAACGTGACAGAGGCTAAAATTGTTAGAGTTCCCATAGCACAACATCATAAATTTTCAGCAACACAATGTCCTATGAATAAGTAGGAGATTGTTGATATGAGCAATGTACCATGCGCTAATGCCATAGGGTCAATCATATATGCCATGACTTGTACCAGGCCTGACCTAGCTTATCCAATTAGTGTGCTCTCAAGTTTCATGGCGAATTCGGGAAAGGAGCAGTGGAATGGGGTTAAGTGGCTGTTTAGATATATCAAGGATACTATGAAGCTAGGACTTACGTTTGGAGACCGATAGTGACTTCGGTGGAGACTTAGACAAGCATAAGTCCACCAGCTCCTACATTTTCTCTTTGAATGGCAGGGCTGTTAGTTGGAGATCAAAGCTCCTGTCAATGACAGTGTTGTCAACGACTGAAGCGAAGCTCCTGGCACTGATGGATGCCATTAATGAGGGAATCTAGCTAAGTGGACTTCTGGAGGAATTAAACTTAGGACTAGGGATACCAACGATATATACAGATAGTCAATCAACCTTAACATTAAGTAAGAACCCTGTATTCCATGATAGGAGTAAACATCTTGCTATCAGCAGATATTTCGTGACTGAATAGATAGAGACCGAAAGGGTAGAGCTGCTGAAAATTTCGACATATGAAAATCCGGCTAATATGGGAACGAAAGTCGTGCCACTAAATAAGTTAATGAAGTGCATTAACTTGATTCAGGTTTCCTAGGATCCAGGTGGAGGTTAAGGACCAAAAGAAAAGGTTTTGCCCCCTATTACTAGAGTGAGTCTAGTAGTTAGACTAACTAGGAACTGGATGGAGAGTTGTTGGAATTTGGTTCCTATATAATCTAAACTATATCCAGAACAAGGTTAAGAAGAAAACTAAACTATTAAGTTGACAAGAGGCATTTTTTGTGAAAAACATAATATGGGTTTTACTTAATTTAAATAAGTGTTTTAAATTAAGTAAAAATAAAATAAATATTGTTTATTTTTGGTTATTGAACTGTTGGATTTTTTTTCTTTATGGAAAATAGGGTACAACTGTACCCCACATTATGAAGCGTTCCGTGGAAGCTTTCCCAGCCCATTCAATTTTGGCGCCCGTTAAGGGAAGCGTGTCAATCTATCCCTCGCGGGATTTGTGGCCTCATCTCGGCCGTTCTTTTGGCCAGTGACTCTGAGGGCCCACGTTTCACGCTATAAGGGACCCTGTTTATTTTTGTTTTGGGCTCATCTGAGCCATTCGTTTGGTGCTCATCAACGGCTCTCCTCTGTCTCACCCAGATTGCAGTTCGTCTATAAATAGAGAAGATTGTATAGAGCGAGAAAATGTTGGGTCATTTGCACGGTTCATTTCTTCTTCTTCTTCTTCTCCTCTCTCTCTCTCTCCCCTCCGGTTCTTCTCCTTCCCCTTTCAAGGAGTTTCCTAGAGTTTTTCTTTAGGGCTTTTAGAGCTAGAACCCTGCTGGCAAGTGAAGGACTCTCCCGGTGCTGGTAAACACGAAGGCTGATCAAGGAGGATCTGGAATCGTAAGGCCATTTGTAGCAACCTAACTTTGGAGTCGGTATAACTTCTCTTACTCTCTTTCTTTCTTTACTGTTTTTCCTGTAAATCTTGTGATTGAGAGAGGTATGTAAGTTAATAGCTTAAGTTTTTTAAGAAAGCACCTTGTAAATTACGCGGTTGTAATTTCAGTTGTAATATTAATGAAATAGAGTTCTCTAGTGATAGGGGGACCGTGGAGTAGGTCATTTAGGACTGAACCATGTTAAAATCTCATATGTACTCGCTTTATTTCGTTTATGTCTTCTATCGTCGCATGTGAACTCAATCTCGAGTTTTTAGAGCAGCATTTTACAACGTTTTTCAACGATCCTAAAACAGTAACGTTTTTGTCGAAGTTAAAAACAGATATCCTAAGTTTTGCTTCTGAAATGGTTTGGTTTTACTGAGTCAACAATAACTAGTTTGATTTAAGGTTTCTTAAATACACAACATTTCGTTATAACATTGATAAATTATTTGCATTTTTGAATTTAAACACGTTTTTTTTTATTTGAAGGTTAACTATGTACAAAATGAAGTGGGTATGGTAGGTATGAGGTGAGGGGGGCCGGGTATGGAGTGGGTACAAAACTATACCCGTACCCGCCCCATGCCCGTGATGGGTACAAAGCGGGTACACCAAACTCATACCCACTATCCGCCCCACTTATACTCGTACCCACCCTGTTTGGGGCAGCTACCCGCGAGCTGCTTGTTTTACCTGCCTTATTGCCATCCCAACTATATCTCTTAATCAAAAAATAACTGAACTCTAATTTTTCTATCAAAAAATAACCCAACTCTATTTTCTAACCAAAAAATAACAGAACTTTAACTTTTCTACTAAAAGATAGCAACAGCGTCATGCCATATGGCACACTCAACCGTCAATTTAGTATCTTTTAAAATCAACCCTTCAAAATTCAATACTTCAAATTCTAATCATTAAAAATAGAGTTCAAGAAAAGAAGGGTATTAAAAAAATCTCTTTCTTTATTAATATTATGTTTAAATACCCATCATTTTAATATATATATATATATATTATATTTTTAGTTCTAATAGACAAACATGGACAAATAAAATTACATTAATATGAATAAAAATAAAAATAATAATTTATTATATTACAAAATATCCAGAACAAAGACAAATTGTAATAGCACTAAAAAATTGGCCCAAAAATAGGATATATTATGTAATACAGATGATATTTATATGTTACTATTATATGGTACATAATAAAGGTACAACAAAGTCACACGAATAAACGAACACAACCCATCAAATTATAAGATAAATAAGTAAACATATTTTAATATTAAAAAAGAAACACACAACTACTAATCACAACACACTTTAGTTGTAAGGCAGTAAACGAAATATCAAGACAGGACCATGAAGGGAGACAGAACATCAAACCTATTAGCCAACATTTTTGTAATCTTTTGAATAAAGAGTTTCGTAATTTACTACGATATCAATTATATAAATTGAACATTAATTTATATAATCTATAAATAATTTAGTTCAGTTAATATAAAAAACAATGACCCTAAAATACAATATAGAACAACCATCACCCGTGCATCGCACAGGAAAAAACCTATTTTTCTACATAATGCGAGAGGAGCTCACATGAAAAAAGGTAGGGGGGGATCCTTTTATCCTATTTTTTTCCCATATACAAGCCCCTCACATACAAGAGCCTTGAACTAGCTCTCTCTCCCTATCGCTACCTCCTCATGCCCCATCTCTCCGCTATTTTGTTGGTTTTTGACCTTTTCTACTTCAACTAAGCTAAGTATTTTATTATACTTACTATTTGTTATTATTTATTACTTTAGACATATACTGACTTAAGCATCGGAGGGGCCTCCTATGGTCAAAACCACAGGCCCCTTTGAACGTTTGTTATCTTGCAGGAAATACTAGGTTAAATGTGTAGCAACTCGCTTATCATCATGGAGAGCTTGAGTCCATCTCTCATCTACAAATAAAAAACCCGAAACATGATGACATTTAGTCACCTAGTCTAATTGGGATTTCATTTAGAGTTTGATATAAAGTTTGATAGGGAATAACATTAAGTAATTGAATTATAAATTGGCATGAGGGATGCTTACTCTGGTTACTAAAAAAGGAGAGAAAAGTTGTGAGGTGTTGAATTTCAGTCACAAAAATTTAGGATCTTAAACAAAAAATTCAGATCTTAAAGAAACTTTAGTGAATATTATTATAGACTTTCAGATCTAAGATTAAACCTGTAACTGCAGTGAAATAAGTATCAAATGAAAGATCAACGCAACACAACAAAGAATACCAAGATTTACATGGTTCAGCCTTTAAATAAGGACCTATTCCATGGCTCCCTATTTCTAGGGAAGTCTCTCCATTATAGTCAAGTTTTAAGTTATTATAGACCAAATCACCAAGACAACAACGAAATACAACCAGATCTCAAAGTTTCTTAAGTTAGAAACCTTTACCGTACAAACACAAATCGGAAAGGAGAAGAGATACTCACAAAGAAGCCATTAATGGCTTCCCAAAGCTCCAAGAGGACTAGATCTGAACATGCAAGCCTTAACTCCCACGGATCTGCAAGGAAACCCCTAAAAAGGGCCCTTTATATACAAATGGGGCAATCAATCCATGGCAAGGCTGCAGATCCAATCTCAGCCGTTCATCTTGCTTCTATCAACGGTGGAGATCATCCCAAAAGAAACACAACAAGGTGCATTAGATGGGTGGCGTGTGTCCCCATCATTTAAACCAGATAAGTAAGCTTCCAGAGTAAGCTTCGGGCAGCAACCAGAATATCACGGGCAGGCAAGGGGTAGGTAAATATAGCATATGGGCAGGGGCATTATGGTCAATCTCCTCAATGACCAGATTTAAAACTAATATAAATCTATTCTTGTACATATACTTATTTACAACATATGCCACTTAATATCACATATACCAAATACAATGTATTCCGGAGTCTACTTAATCTATAATACTTGAACAATGCTTGACTAAGATAATATTTGTCATAGTTAAGTCATATAGGGACCAATAATTCAACAATTCTCCACGTTGGTATCTATATGAAGTAACTACTAATCATTCCATAATAATAAGGAGCAAACTCATATGATTGGTCATCTATGATCCCAATCACTTTGAACCAAATTAATACACGTGATTAATTTGTCCAAAGTCACATTCTTAGTGTCCACATCCTCTAGATTTACATCAGTACAGATTTTACGTAGTTCAACAGTGTTCTTTTCTAGCATATCATTCACAAAACTTCTCTGAATCGCTAAGTGTTTAGTTCTATCATGATAAACAGGGTTTTTACACAAAGCAAGGGCTGACTAACTGTCCGAAAACAGTATTGGAGGCCCATAATCTAGATTAATTTCAGACAACAGGCCCCTCAACCAGATAGCTTCTTTTATAGCTTCAGTTAGGGCTTGGAATTTAGCCTCTGTTGTTGGCAAAGCAGTCATAGACTGTAGCTTTGATCTCTAACAGATGGCTCCACCATTTAGAGTATAAAGGTAAGCACTAGTTGACCTTCTTTTGTCTAAATCTCCCCCAAAATCAGAATTAGTGTAACCTATCAACCTAAGGTCTGTTTCTGTCCTACCGAAGGTAAGTCCCAACTTATAGGTTTGCTTAATGTACCTTAATAACCACTTAACTCCATCCCAATGTTCTTTTCCTGGGTTACTCATAAACCTAGAACGAACACTTAAAGGAAAAGCTAAGTCTAGTCGTGTACAAGTCATAGCATACATTAGCGAACCTATAACATTGGCATAAGGAACCCTTTCCATCTGTTTCTTATCCATTTCATTAGAAGGACACTATTCAACTAAAAATTTGTACTGACTTGCCAAGGGCAACTTAACAGGTTTACAATCAGACACATTAAACCTATTTAATATCTTCTCCAAGTACCCTTGTTGTGACAGATGCACTGTTCCAACAGTAAGATCCCTAGTAATTTCCATACCAAGTATTTTCTTAGCCTTACCTAGATCTTTCACATCAAACTCAGCAGAAAGCATTAGCTTTAAATCATTAATACAGTTCATAGATCTACTAGCAAGGAGCATATCATTAACATAGATATGTAAATACAGTGCATCATCAGTATCAGCATGTTTGAAGTAAAAACAAGTGTCATGAATTGATCTGCTAAAGCCCCTACTCATCATGAATTGGCCAAAACGTTTGTACCACTACCTAGGGGATTGTTTCAAGTCATACAAGGGGACGCTCGGCTCGGCTCGTTTACACCCCTACCCTCAAGTTGGGTGATAAAAATCTCTTCTTCCAGCTCACCATGGAGGAAAGCTGTAGTAATTTCCATTTGTTCTAAAAACATATTGAACTTAGCAGTCAGTGCCATAAGAATTCTTATGGTAATGTGTTTAACAACAGGAGAGAATATCTTATTGTAATCTACCCCTTCTTTTTGTGAAAACCGTTTGCAACTAATCTGGCCTTGAACCTTGGCTGTCCAGATGATGTATTGGGTTCCTTTACCTTATAGATCCATTTAGAACCTACCAACTTCCAACCCTTAGGTTTAGTAACTAAAACCCAGGTTTCGTTCCTTTTGAGGCTTTCCATTTCCGCAGTCATGGCCTTAAGCCACTGTTCAGAAGCTGCCCCCTTGATAGCTTGAGAATATGTGAGAGGTTCAGACTCAACATATTCTAAGGCAGTGTTTAGGGCATAGACTATGCAATCTGCATAACCAGCCTAACAGGTGCCCTAGTTTCTCTCCTCTCCCTATCCCTAGCTAGTTGGTAGTTACATAGATCCATATGTTCAATTATTTCTTGAGGTTTAGGGCTCCTCTCAGCACTGACAGTCACCTCTTCTTCAGGATCTAAGGTCTGGTTTTTCTGATATGCAAGTTTAGGTGGGTTGATTTCGAACTCATAGAGTTCAGGGTCAAACTTTCAAGGGCTGGTAGAAGTAACTGCAGTCCCAGCAGCTACTAGTTTCTACAAATAGGGCATTTCTTCCACATTAAAGGTCACATCCCTACTAATTATTATTTTGCTTCTATTACCATCCCTTACACCCACTCTATAACCCCTTACACCATCAGGATAGCCTAAGAAAACATCTTTCACAGCTCTAGGTTCAAGTTTTCCTTCTAATTGATGCGCATATGTAGCACATCCAAAAACTTTTAAAACAGAATAGTCACTTGTTTTTCCAGTCCATTTTTCTTCAGTGGTTTTAAAATCAACTGCAAAGGAAAGAGGGGGGGGGGGGGGTCTATTTATAAGATAACATGCAATAACCACAGCCTCCCCCCAAAAGTTCTTTCCGAGTCCAGATGCAAAAAGCATGCATCTAACTCTATCTAAGAGTGTATGGTTCATTCTCTCAGCCAGTCCATTTTGTTGGGGTGCTTTTCTAACAGTATTGTGTCTTTTGATTCCATTTTGTGCACATAAACTATCAAGTTCTAAGTTAATATACTCAAGTCTATTATCAGTCCTAATTACCTTAATCTTTCTACCAGTTTGATTTTCTGTAAGGTTCTTCCATCTAATAAAAGCATTGAAACATTCATCTTTTGTTTTGAGCAAATAGACCCAAACTTTCCTAGAATAATCATCTACCATGGATAGAAAGTAATAAGCTCCACCTAAAGTTGGTACTCTAGCAGGCCCCCACAAATCAGAGTGGATATAATCTACAGGTGACTTAGTTATATGGACACCAGACTTAAATGATAGTTTATGATGTTTGCCAAAGATGCATGACTCATAGAAATCGGGCTTAGACACAAAACCACCCCTAACAGTCCCTTCTCGTTTAATTCATTCAGTCCTCTTTCAGATACATGTCCTAATCTTTTGTGCCAAAGGTTAGTTAAGTCAGCTTTTTCTGCAACAGAGCAGCCAACAGGAACTATATCACCTCTAAGTACATATAAACCATTCTTGACCTCCCCATTAAACACAACAAGGGAGCCCTTAAGGACCTTCATTACCCCTTGCTTAGCCTTTAAGGTCATTCCAGCCAGGTCTAACTGTCCAAGAGAAATCAGATTCCTTCTAAGTTCAGGCACATGCCTAACTCCTTCTAGGGTGAAGTCATCACCATTTGACCCTCTAACCCTAACTGACCCCATTCCAACTACCTTGCACCCATAATTGTTTCTAGTAACACCTTCCCCTAGTCACAGTTTTGTACTCAGTAAAGAAAGATCTATCAGATGTCATATGAAAACTACTCCCTGAGTCAAGTACCGACTCATGTGTAGTTAGGTCTGCAGAGGCCACTAAAACTTCAGCGGAATCATAACCATCAGTGTACTCAGTGTTATCTATTGTGCCATTGAATTTTCTTTGATAATTAGGACAATATCTCTTAATATGTCCTAACTTACCACATTCATAACACTTTACTTTACTGCAGTCCCTTCTTGGTCTAGAGCTGGATCTGTTCCTACTCTTGCTTCTTTTTCTTTCTTTATTATCTTTATTATGGTCATTGTTATTGTCTCGAGTCTTTGTTCTACCCCTAAGAGACAACCCTTCCCCGCTGTTACTGTTAGGTGGATACTTCCCTACCTTCCTAAGTCCAAGGACCTTGGACCTAAGGGCCTTTGTAACGTCCTTAAGTGCTATAGTATCTCGTCCATATCTTAGTGTGTCATTGAAAGCCCTAAGGTATTTAGGTAAAGCACACAACATTACTACAACCTTAAGTTCATCAGCAACAGTTACCTTAACATTATCCAAATCTTGATAGATTTTGTTAAATTCATCCATAGAATCTTCTAAAGGTCTAGACTCACTCATTTTAAAAGTGAAGAATGCTTCTATACATAATGTCCTGTTAGACAAAAACTCAGACTTATAAATCTCCTCTAACTTAGCCTAGATGTCAGCCACAGTATTTTCAATACGGATCTGGTTTAGAATTGAATTATCTAGACTAAGTAGTCAAGAAGCGTAGGCTTTATGTTCAATCTCTAGTTTATCTTTCTCAGCTAGATAATCAGGTTGTTCATCTGCAGGTAAAAGCGCAGTTCCAGCACCTTGAGCCATTAGGATGGCCTTCATTTTAAGTTTCCAGAGATTAAAATCATTTCTACCGTCAAATCTTTCGATCTCAACCCTAGAAGAAGCCATGTTGTTTCTTTAAGACAAAGAAGCTCTGATACCACTTGTTGAGTTTTAGTCACAAAAACTTCGGATCTTAAACAAAAAACTTCAGATCTTAAAGAAACTTTAGTGAATATTATTATAGACTTTTAGATCTAAGATTAAACATGTAACTGCAGTAAAATAAGTATCAAATGAAAGATCAACACACACACAACAAAGAACACTAAGATTTACGTGGTTTAGCCTTTAACTAAGAACCTATTCCACGGCTCTCTATTTCTAGGGAAGTCTCTCCACTATTGTCAAGTTTCAAGTTATTACAGACCAAATCACTAAGACAACAACGAAATACAACCAGATCTCAAAGTTTATAAGTTAGAAACCTTTACTGTAGAAACAAAAACTAGAAAGGAGAAGAGATACTCACAAAGAAGTCATTAATGGCTTATCAAAGCTCCAAGAGGACTAGATCTGAACATGCAAGCCCTAACTCCCACGGATCCGTAAGGAAACCATAAAAAGGACCCTTTATATACACATGGGGCAATCAATCCATGGCAAGGCTGCAGATCCAATCTCAACCGTTTATCTTGCTTCTATCAACGGTGGTGATCATCCCAAAAGAAACACAACAAGGTGCATCAGATGGGTGACGTGTGTCCCCATTATTTAAACCAGATAAGGAAGCTTCCAGAGCAAGCTTCGGGCAGCAACGGGAATATCACAGGCTGGCAAGGGGCAGGTCAATATAGCATATGGGCAGGAGTATTATGGTCAATCTCCTCAATGACCAGATTTGAAACTAATATAAATCTACCCTTGTACATATACTTATTTACAACATATGCCACTCAATATTATATATACCAAATACAATGTATTCTGGAGTCTACTTGATCTATAATACTTGAACAATGCTTGACTAAGATAATATTTGTCATAATTAAGTTATATAGAGAACAATAATTCAACATGAGATTTTTGTGTATTTTGTAAAGCGATGTGCAGGAGGCACAAAGTAGAGGGAGAGAGTGAGATTAGTTTATTTAAGAGTTTTTTGAGATTAGTTTTGAGCGTGATTCATTCAAGTATGAAGAGAGTCATACTCAGATGCTTTTGATTAAGTGGTTTGCAATTTGAGCCGTCCAAAAGTTGCATTGAGGTATGTTGGTGGCTTATCGTGCAAGACCTATGTTGAGGGGTTGGTGGCTCACCGTGTAATAGCCACATTTGGCTTATCAAAGGTTTTTTCCTTTAGTTGAAAGAGGTTTTTCATGTAAATCGTTATATTGATTGTTTTGTTGTTTTTGCTATTTTTCACTTCCAGTGTGTTTGATTGATATTTCCCAACAAGTGGTGTCATAACATGTCGATAAAGCTTCTTGGTGAGAGTAAAAACCTGATATAGTGGTCCGGCTAGGCAGTACCATAGTCCGACGCGCTAAACACGCAATTGAGGGAGCTAGTCGAGATCCGAAGTCAAGAGGATCGGCAGTACCGGTGGATGTATGTTGGCTTATCATAACGACGGTTCTTAGTGGTGAAGATGAAAAGGTGGTAAACACCAAAGAAGGCGAATGATGGTGGAATGCACACCATCCAAGAAAATGGTGGCCGGCAGATGACAATTAGGTCGGAGGATCTGACAGTGGTGGAATGCGGACATCTCAACTTCAGTGAAGTTGAGTAGTAGTGCCTACTTGGTGATTGACGGTGCGGCTGACGTGCAATGTTCTTAACAACAGAGAAGGAGAGGTGGGCTAGCGTTTTTTGAGGAGTTATTGTATACACCATTGCTCCCTCTTGTTTTTAAGTGTGTTTAAATTACTCCCTTAACTTTTTTTTCCTTCTAAGTTAGTCCTTATCTTTTTATCTTTGTTTAAATTAATTTCTTATCTTTTTTTTTATTTAAAATAGTCCCTAATATTTTAGTTTATGACAAAATTGGTCCCCAATCTGGTGACTAAAGTTAGGTAAAAACTAAAAATACGAGGAACAAGTTTGAAAAATAGAAAAAATGGGAGACTAGCTTGAACAAATTTTAAAATATACTAGACTAATTTGAACAAAAAAAAAAAAAATTAAGAAACTAGTATGAACAAACTTAAAAGTTAAGGGACCAATAGTGCAAATAACTCAGTTTTTTGGTAAGTCGCTTTAGGCTACTGCCAGTACATATTTGGCCTTGTATACGCAATTATATTGATGGAGAATTTTCAGTTGGCCATATTTTGTCGTCTTCTGATGCTTGGATTTCCTTCTAATTTTGGGAAATCGCACGGATTGGACCCCCCAGCCCCCCCTTAATGTTTTTTAGACCCCTTTAACCATAAATAGACTCTTTTGGACAAAAATGCCCTCCCACCTCACCCCCCCCCCCCCCCCCCATCCATCCCCTCTCTCTCTCTCTCTCTTTCTCTCTCCTCATTTAATGCAAGGCAGGCAAAAGTACACTCTTTTGACCTTTCACTCTCCTTTTCTTCATTTTTTTTTTCCTTTTGAATTTTTTTTTGTCAAAAAAAAAATATATAATTTCCAAATTTGCCCTTTCTTCTTCTTCCCTCCCAGACCTTGTTTAGGCGTGCTTGAAGTAATTAATAAAATCATACACTGGGTATGATTCCTTTTAATGGTGTAAAATGAGCTTATTCAGGTGTATCACAAGAAATTAGTGGTAAAAGACTTATCATACACAATGTATGATAGGTTATAATGGCATAAAATTAACTTTTGCTTTTTGTTTCAAGTAATTAGACGTACAGTTGGATGAAATCGAATCATACACTGGGTATGATGCGTTTTAATGGTGTAAAATGAACTTATTCAGGTGTATTCCAAGCAATTACTGGTAAATGACTTGTCATACACAATGTATGATAGGTTATAATGGCATAAAATCAACTTTTGCTGTTTTTTTCAAGTAATTAGGGGTATAGTGGTCTGAAATCGAATCATACAATGGGTATGATGAGTTAAAATGGTGTAAAATGAACTTATTCAGGTGTAGTTCAAGCAATTAGTGGTAAATGCCTTGTCATACACAATGTATGATAGGTTATAATGGCAAAAAATCAAGTTTTGCTTTTTTTTCAAGTAATTACTGTTACAGTGGGCTGAAATCTAATCATACAATGGGTATGATACTCTAAAATGGTCTAAAATGAACCTTTTCAGGTTTTATTAAAACAATTAGTGGTAAATGACTTATCATACACAATGTATGATAGGTTATAATCGCATGAAATCAACTGTTGCTGTTTTTTTTCAAGTAATTAGATGTACAGTGTGATGAAATCGAATCATACACTAGGTATGATGCGTTTTAATGGTGTAAAATGAACCTATTCAGGTGTATTACAAGAAATTAGTGGTAAATGACTTGTCATACACAATGTATGAAAGGTTATAATGGCATAAAATTAACTTTTACTGGTTTTTTCAACTAATTACTGTTACAGTGGGATGAAATCGAATCATACAATGGGTATGATACATTTTAATGTTGTAAAATAAACTTATTCAGGTGTTTTTTAAGCAATTAGTTGTAAATGACTTATCATACACAATGTAGGATAGGTTATAATGTCAACAAATCAACTTTTACTGGTTTTTACTTCTAATTACTGTTACAGAGGGCTGAATCGAATCATACAATGGGTATGATGTGTTTTAATGGTGTAAAATGAACTTATTCAGGTTTATTTCAAGCAATTAGTTGTAAATCACTTATCATACACAAATTATTATAGGTGTTAATGGC
Organism: Simmondsia chinensis; assembly: GCA_018398585.1. Taxonomy (NCBI): domain Eukaryota; kingdom Viridiplantae; phylum Streptophyta; class Magnoliopsida; order Caryophyllales; family Simmondsiaceae; genus Simmondsia; species Simmondsia chinensis. The sequence continues at coordinate 23,983,504 of JAGTTD010000012.1, forward strand.
ATAAAATTAACTTTTGCTGTTTTTTTCAAGTAATTAGGGGTAAGTGGTCTGAAATCGAATCATACACTGGGTATGATTCGTTTTAATGGTTTAAAATGAGCTTATTCAGGTGTATTACAAGAAATTAGTGGTAAATGACTTGTAATACACAACGTATGATAGGTTTAATGGCATAAAATCAACTTTTACTGGTTTTTTCAACTATTTACTGTTACATGGGGATGAAATCGAATCATGCACTGGGTATGATGCGTTTTAATGGTGTAAAATGAACTTATTCAGGTTTATTTCAAGGAATTAGTTGTAAATGACTTCTCATACACAATGTATGATACGTTATAATGGCAAAAAATTAACTTTTGCTGTTTTTTCAAGTAATTAGAGGTAAGTGGTCTGAAATTGAATCATACACTGGGTATGATTCGTTTTAATGGTTTGAAATGAGCTTATTCAGGTTTAGTTCTAAACAATTAGTGGTAAATGACGTATCATACCCAATGTATGATAGGTTGTAATGGCATAAAATCAACTTTTGCTGTTTTTTTTCAAGTAATTAGGGATACAGTGGTCTGAAATCGAATCATAAACTGGGTATGATGCTTTATAGTGGTGTAAAGTGACCTTATTCAGGTATATTAGAAGTAATTAGCGGTAAAGAGCTTGTCATACACAATGTATGATAGGTTTTATTGGCATAAAATCAACTTTTGCTGTTTTTTTTCAAGTTATTAGGGGTACAGGGGTCTGAAATCGAATCTATATACGTGTAGTTCAAGCTTTATTGGTGTATGATGCACTTCATACACGGTATATGATGGGTTATATTTGTGTAAAATCAACGTATATTTGTGTATTTTAGTAATGTGTATTTAAAAAAAAATATACATTTTGAGTATAGTAATCCGTACCATTTTCCTTCAAAAAGGCCCTCCCATTCACCCCCCCCCCCCCCCCAACCCGTCCCCTTTCTCTCTTCTCATTTAATGCGCAGCCGATTACTGTACTTTAGCCTCTCTCCACTCCATTTTCTCTCTCTTCATTTAATGCAAAAGTACATATTTTTATTTTATGTCATGTAACTTGCTTCTCACTCTATTCCTCCCTTCTTCTCATTTCCCGCCCATTTACTCACCTCTTATTCATGGTATTTGTTACTTTTCTCTTAATCTGAATTCCCCACGTCCATTTTTCTCTCATTTTTCTCTCAATCTGCTACATTGGGCCCTCGGAAGAAGAAGAAGAAGAAGCCATTTTAAGATCGTGTTTGAAGCTTCGTGGCATTGCTGTAGGTTCAACGTTGAGTCCTTACACACATTTCACGGTTTTCAGATCAGATACTGAAGGTAACATGACCATTTGCTGACATTGTCGTTAACGTATCCTTGTCCTATGAGGTCGGTGTGTTACAAGTCGTTTATGGTTTATGATTGGTTTAAATGATGTATTATAACTTTCTTTTGGTGTGTTTGAACTCATTAGTGGTGTATGATTAGTCATACATCGTGTATGATAGGTTTTAATGGTGTGAAATCAACTTGTTTAGGTGTGCTTCATGTAAATAGTGCTGTATGATCTATCATACACCGTGTATGATAGGTTTGAATGGTGTGAAATCAATTTGTGTTTGTGTATGTTAAGTAATTAATGGTGTATAATCAGTCATACACTGTGTAGGATTGGGTTTAATGGTGTATAACCAACTTGTGTTTGTGTGTATTAAGTAATTAGTGGTGTATAATCAATCATACACTGTGTATGATTGGTTTTAATGGTGTATAACCAACCTGTGTATGTGTATGTTAAGTAATTAATGGTGTATAATCAGTCATACACTGTGTAGGATTGGGTTTAATGGTGTATAACCAACTTGTGCAGACGTTTTTTAAGTAATTAGTGGTTTATGAGCAACCATACACTATGTATGATTGGGTTTAATGGCGTATAACCAACCTGTGTATGTGTATGTTAAGTGTATAATCAGTCATACACTGTGTATGATTGGGTTTAATGGCCTATAACCAACCTGTGTATGTGTATGTTAAGTAATTAATGGTGTATAATCAGTCATACACTGTGTATGATTGGGTTTAATGGTGTATAACCAACCTGTGTATGTGTATGTTAAGTAATTAATGGTGTATAATCAGTCATACACTGTGTAGGATTGGGTTTAATGGTGTATAACCAACCTGTGTATGTGTATGTTAAGTAATTAATGGTGTATAATCAGTCATACACTGTGTAGGATTGGGTTTAATGGTGTATAACCAACCTGTGTTTGTGTATGTTAAGTAATTAATGGTGAATAATCCATCATACACTGTGTATGAGAGCTTCAAAGGGTGTATGATGAACTTATTTTGGTGTCTTTCAAGTACAGAATGGTGTATGGCTTACCATACACCGGGTATGATAGGTTTGATTGGTCTAGGATGAACCTGTTTTGGTGTCTTTCGTGTATAGAATGTGGTATCCTTAACCGTAGACCGTGTATGATTGCTTTAAAAGGTGTGTGATGAACTTATTTATGACTGTAACGCAAATCATACACCATGTATTCTTTCTTAAAGTAGTGTTATTTGTGTATTATGGTTTTAAACCAATCATACACCGTTTTTAGTGGTTTCAATGCTGTACTTTCATTCCACCCTAGTGTGTTTCATGTCAATTTTGCTTTGATATCATGTTTTTTTCTTGTCCACAGTAATGGGTGATGCTGCTATTGCATGCGTTCTGTACGGTGGCTACTTTAGGGAGAGGGCAAAGTACGCTGGTGAAAAATTGGCTTATATTTTTGTGGATGAGAAAACTGACTTCGCTGGTTTGCAAAGGACTGTGGCGGAGGTGATTGGTGCTCAGTTGGATGCGGGTTCAAAGATGCATTTTCAATCTTTCACCGCTGTTCCGGCCGTGCCCTTGTACGATGTCGTTGACGATAGGTCCGTTATGTTTTGGAAGGCACTAGCCAAAGAAGATAGGGTGAAGCATCCTTTGATCGTAACTGTAGAGTCATCCGGTGACAGGAATCCTAGCTTCAATTGGCAACGAACTCCCTTTCAAACAATTCCCGATGGTGACGAGAATAGTGGCCGTTCGCACCCTGAGGTTCCCGAGACTTCTGGTGGATGTATGGAGGCGGGGATGGAAGAAGCAGCCCGTGCAGATGCATCTGATGTAGATTTGAACATGCCTACTGTGACGGTTGAGGCAACAGCAACAGGTGGAGATTGGGAAAATTCCAATCAAAGTGCATGGGATAATTTGGACAATATCAATTTATCCCAGGTGCAACCGACTGTACCTGATGCCTCACTTCCAGAGGGGCACACTTATGAGCATCGTAATATTTCCCGTAAAGACCCTCTGATTGTCGAACCTGAATTGGAACGGAATGCGGAACCTAGCGGTCAACCGAATGTCCACCCTGACATCCAAGCTGCTGGTGATCCTCGTTTTGATGATGAGGCTGGCTATGGTGATGAGAGGAGCCGGATCAACGAGGTATATGCGCAGGGCCGGATGGTTGAGGATATTGAAGTCGATCAAATATTTACGACGAAGAGGGACTTGTTGACTAACCTGGCAGTGATTGCGCTTAGGGAAAAATTTGAATTCAGGAGCTACAAGTCGAACAAATCCTTAACGGTTGTCCGCTGCGCACAAGAGGGCTGCACATGGAGGGTTCGGGCTACGTGTGTAGCAGATGGTGGCTGCTGGATGGTTACAAAAGTAGAAAAGAACCACAACCACCCTAGCGATCTCACCACTGTTAGACACAGGCAGGCAACCAGTTGGGTCGTCGGGGAGTGCGTCCGCAAGAAACTTGTGAACCCCGGGAGAGTGTTCAAGCCACGGGATGTCATAGATGACATCCGAAGTTGCTACGGTGTCGATATCAGCTACAGTGTTGCTTGGAGGGTGAGAGAGTTTGCATACGACAATGTTAGATTGGGTACGGCCGAAGAGTCCTATGCATTCTTGCCTGCCTATCTGCAAGTCCTCAAACAGACTGACCCCGGTGCCACATTTTATTTACAGACAGATGATGAAAGTAGGTTTCAGTACCTCTTCATTGCGTTTGGTGCTTCACTTAATGGGTACCGGTTTTGCCGGCCGGTTGTGAGCATTGACGCAACACATCTGAAGGGAAAGTACCGGGGTGTTTTGTTCATGGCCGTTTGCCACGATGCCAACCAGCAAATTTTCCTGATTGCTATCGGCATCGGTGATTCAGAGAATGATGCATCGTGGCATTGGTTCCTTAGTAGGTTGAAGGAAGTAACTGGGGAGCCTGCTGGCCATGTCATTGTATCCGATAGACACCGAAGCATCCAACGCACGGTGGAAGAACTTTTCCCTGTCACATTTCAAGGGCTCTGCATGTACCACTTGCTGAACAACTTGAAGGCCAAATTCAAGAGCAACAGGAAGCATTTGGATCAGTACTACTACAAAGCAGCCAAAGCATACAACATTCAAGAATTCCATAGTTTGTTTTTCAGTTTATGTTGTGCTGTACCCGGGGCTAAAGATTACTTGGAAGATGTGGGACTGGACAAGTGGACTCGTTCCCACTCCCCTTGTCGTCGGTACAACATAATGACGACAAACATTTCGGAATCCATGAATGCTGTATTGGTCAAGGTACATGGCTATCCAATTACAGCCCTTGTTGATGAGTGTAGGCTACTGTTGCAGAGGTGGTTTCACGAAAGAAGAGCCAAGGCTGAAGCTTGCATCAGTACAATGTCCCCCGACGTCGAAAAAAAATTACAAGACAGATTCAAGTTAGCAAGAACGATGACGGTAAGCTCCGTACATATTGTCTTATTTTCTCATATTTTTGTATTTTGCATGCACCTTGGTTGTTTGACGCGTTTGTCTATTATTGTGGTAATGCAGATATTGCGAGCTGATGATCATACATTCGACGTCATCGATGGGGAGAAAAACTTTGTAATAGATATGTCGCTCTGGACATGTACCTGCCGCAGGTTTCAGCTTGAGCAGCTTCCATGTGAGCATGCGTTAGCAGTGGTACAGCATAGTCCTTATGCTCTGTACGACTTGTGCTCGCCGTACTACAGTACAGAATATTGGTACGAGTCGTATAGAGGTGTCGTCTACCCGATGCCACACATAAGTGACTGGCGTATCCCTCGTGATGTAGCTGACATGAATCTTCTTCCACCCGACGTTAGAACCTCTTCTGGGAGGAGGCGGAAGAGGAGGATTCCGTCTGTCGGTGAGGAGCGTGTTCATCAAAGGTGCAGTCGGTGCAAGGAACACAGGCATAACCGATCCACGTGCAAGAATCCAATTGCTCTGCATCCTAATGGCGTATGCACCTCATCCAACTCCGGCCGTCCATCTCAAGTCCCTCCTCCAAATTAACTTATAGTCTTCAAATGTATAAATTTTACTTGTGACATACCTATATAATTTCGTTTTACCATAGGATTTACATTGTATATTACCATAGGATTTACGTTGTATCCAGTGTACTGAAAATTGTCGGAAGGTTGTGATGTGTACGTAATAGGGTAATGAAAAATGTGTATATTTCCATACTGTTGTATATTCCTATAATGAAAGCTGTCAATGAATTGATTTGAAGTTGGTCCTAATTGTGTGTTCTAAGTGGTTGATGTGTTTTTCAAGTGTGTTACGATGTATGCCGACATGCGTGGATGGTGTATCGCCACACGTATCAGCATCAAAGGTAAGTCATACACCACTAAGTAGTTGAAACACACTTGTAGAAGTTGATTTCACACCATTAAGACTTGTCATACACTAAGTATGGTAAGTCATACACCACTAGGTAGTTAAAATACACTTGTACAAGTTGATTTCATACCATTAAGACTCATCATACACTAAGTATGGTAAGTCATATACCACTAAGTAGTTGAAACACACTTGTACAAGTTGATTTCACACCATTAAGGCTTGTCGTACACTAAGTATGGTAAGTCATACACCACTAAGTAGTTGAAACACACTTGTACAAGTTGATTTCACACCATCAAGACTCATCATACACCACTAAGTAGTTGAAACACACTTGTACAAGTTGATTTCACACCATTAAGACTCATCATACACTAAGTATGGTAAGTCATACACAACTAAGTAGTTGAAACACACTTGTACAAGTTGATTTCACACCATTAAGACTTGTCATACACTAAGTATGGTAAGTCATACACCACTAAGTAGTTGAAACACACTTGTACAAGTTGATTTCACACCATTAAGACTCATCATACACTAAGTATGGTAAGTCATACACAACTAAGTAGTTGAAACACACTTGTACAAGTTGATTTCACACCATTAAGACTTGTCATACACTAAGTATGGTAAGTCATACACCACTTAGTAGTTGAAACACACTTGTACAAGTTGATTTCACACCATTAAGACTCATCATACACTAAGTATGGTAAGTCATACACCACTAAGTAGTTGAAACACACTTGTACAAGTTGATTTCACACCATCAAGACTCATCATACACCACTAAGTAGTTGAAACACACTTGTACAAGTTGATTTCACACCATTAAGACTCATCATACACTAAGTATGGTAAGTCATACACAACTAAGTAGTTGAAACACACTTGTACAAGTTGATTTCACACCATTAAGACTTGTCATACACTAAGTATGGTAAGTCATACGCCACTAAGTAGTTGAAACACACTTGTACAAGTTGATTTCACACCATTAAGACTCATCATACACTAAGTATGGTAAGTCATACGCCACTAAGTAGTTGAAACACACTTGTACAAGTTGATTTCACACCATTAAGGCTTGTCATACACTAAGTATGGTAAGTCATACACCACTAAGTAGTTGAAACACACTTGTACAAGTTGATTTCACACCATTAAGACTCATCATACACTATGTATGGTAAGCAAAACACTACTAAGTATTCGAAACACTATAATTGCCACAACCATCAATGAAATTGTGTACCAAGCAATATAAATGCCCTTGTTGATTTATATGGATGAGGCTGAGCGGTTGGGTTGGTTGGTTGTTGAACATTGAATGTTCAGGGGGTCATAATGGACTACAAAGCAAGGCATTTAATAACCTCAACTACCACCTACTTTATCATACCCCTCTCCCACGGTTCTCCCCCTATAAAGGGATGAGATGGACAGGAAGCCAAGCATATACGGTCCTCAATATATCGACCCGTTTAAATTCCTAATGTAAGTGGCTCTAGCAGCGGCGGTGGTGGGCCAGTGACAGCTGAGACATAAAGAGAGGTGGCACTTCTACGGGTCATGTTTCATCAACGGCCTACCAAGCAATTAGTGGTGTATGATCAATCACACATGGTGTACAGTATACGATGAGTTGTAATGGTGTGAACTTCATCCGCATGATAAGGATCTTGAACTTTGTATGCATGCAGTGGATGCACTTTACAGACAACATATGCAGAGGGACAACTGTATGTAGTTCCAACAGTTATATATGTCCAGTTTGTCATGCAAATTGTATGCAGGGTTTTAATGTGTGTCAAGTTCTACGTATCATACACAGTGTATGATGAGTTTTATGTACGGTAAAATCACGGGCTGTGCATGTATTTTTAAGTTTGTTGGAAATTATTGGTATCACACCATTAATACGCTGTGTATGATGAGTTATATGGGTGAAAAATCAAGTTCTACAATTGTGTTTTAGGTACTTAGTGGTGTATAACCAATCATAAACGGTGTAGGATGAGTTTGAATGGTTAATAACAACCTTTGCACGTGTGAATACATCAATAGGAAAATACAACAACATCGAAATATCTGTAAACTTACATACAACTTTCAATATAATGAATACAATGTAAATCCTTTGGTACAAGTATACATTTTTATTACAACATTTGAAAATACATCAATAGGAACATACAACAACATCGAAATATACAATATTACATACAACTTTCAATATAATGAATACAATGTAAATCCTTTGGTACAAGTATGCATTTCTATTACATACAACTTTCAGTATAATGAAAACAATGTATAATGAATAACATAATTTTATGGACATGCATGCAATTAAAGCCGTTTATTCCTTCTGTGTTTGTACAAGTGTACGGAAGTATACAGCCGCAATTTCCCCATCTGCTCTTGCGTGCATTGGGAGATGCTCAGTCCTTTGGTAAGCAAAAACTCTATGAACTTTACAACAAAAATTCCACAGTCTGACCTGCAGTTAATATTAATACAGATTTCACAGTCAGAAATTGTACATCATTGCAAGTAATGACTATTTTGCATCCACTTCATAACCAAAAGTCCAAATGAACGGAATAGTAAAATTGCATGGGAAGTAGATGTCATACCCCCCTTGTTGTGGATATTCATTCCGTTTGTAAGTTACCGAGAAAGGCTTGCCCTTGAACTGTATGAGGTCCTTTCGGACATCCCAAAAATTAACCAACGCTAGAGCATGTGGAAGCAATTTTGCAATTGGTTCCACATGTTCTAATCTTGCTGCCCTGGATTTGGCGGCGTACAAGGAATCAAATACCTGTATCCGCCAATCATTAAGATGGATGGCAGCAAGGAACCAATGTTGATTAGGTTGATTAATGGGCATGTATATCCGATCCACGTTGTGGCAGCTAACCCCATACGTGGCATCCCCGGCAAGGAACTTAATGATCAACGAATCAAAGTCAGTAAAAGCTGACTCAAGCGGGATTCCACTGTTTTGGATCTGTTTTAGTAGGGGTCCAAATTGAGGAGCAACAGTTGTGTCCGCGCATGTTGCCCTCTAGTCGAATTGCTCTGGCCACTGATGTTTCTTCTCCAAAATGTAGTGCAGAATTACATCCATTTCCTGCGATTCAAAACTAATTAGTTGAGACAAGTTGATTTTACACACATAAATAAGTTCATTTTACACAGTTGAACCCTATGACTAATCATACACCACTCTTTATTCAAAACACACTAACACAGGTTGATTTTACACCTTTAGCATCAACCATACACGGTGTATGACTAGTAATACAGCACTTACTTAATACACAATAACATAAGTAGATTTAACACAGGTTGATTTTACTTATTAGTTGACACACGGCAAAACTATCATGATGGGAAACATACCTCATCAGTAAGCCAGGCGTCCTCGTTTCTCAACCGATACCAAAATTGACCCGTCGTCACAGTCAAAACAGAGAAATCCATTCGTTGATCATTAGGTAACGGAAAGGGGGTCTTCAAATCTCTGTAATATACAACACCAAGCACGATATATAAGCATACCATAAGAAAGATGATTTCAGACCACTGTAACAGTAATTACTTGAAAAACGAGCAAAAGTTGATTTTATGCCATTAAAACATATCATACATTGTGTATGACAAGTCTTTTAACACTAATTTCTTGTAATAAACCTGAATAAGCTCATTTTAAACCACTAAAACGAGTCATACCCAGTGTATGATTCGATTTCAGACCACTGTAACAGTAATTACATAAAAATAATTGCAAAAGTTGATTTTATGCCATTAAAACCTATCATACATTGTGTATGCCAAGTCATTTACCACTAATTGCTTAAAATACACCTGAATCGAATCATTTTACACCATTAAAACGCATCATACCCAGTGTATGATTCGATTTCAGACCACTGTAATAGTAATTACATAAAAAAACTGCAAACGTTGATTTTATGCCATTAAAACCTGTCATACATTGTGTATGCCAAGTCATTTACCACTATTGCTTAAAATACACCTGAATCGAATCATTTTACACCATTAAAACGCATCATACCTAGTGTAGGATTCAATTTCAGACCACTGTACCCCTAATTACTTGAATAAAACAACAAAAGTTGATTTTATGCCATTATAACCTATCATATATTGTGTATGACAAATCATTTACTACTAATTAATTAAAATACACCTGAATAAGTTCACTTGATACCATGATAGTGCATCATACACAGTGTATGATTTTCTTTCAGACACCACTAATTACTTGAAACACACCTAAGAAAGATGCATTCTAGAAACTTTTACATACAAATTATCAAAAAGCATCGTGCAAAATCACACTCACTTAGCGACCGTTGCGTGGAAACTTTTGTAAAAATCTTCAAAATCTTCTATGTCTTTGTCGGAGGCAGGCTGGAATGGATTGAAGGGCAGAACTGGCTCCGGTCCAGGATGGGTAATTTTTGCCCGTTTGCTCTTACCCTCCGCAGTCCATTCCTCACCTTTGTACTTGGGGTTTGGCTTGGGGTCCCTCCTCTCTTGCCCCAAACTACACACTGTCTCGGACAATGTCAACAAGTTTTCAACGCCTTCGACATGCGGTGACGATGGTTCCTTGAAGACATTTTCCTCGGCCCTAGATGGCATAGCACATAGCAAAAGTCAATAAGCATCAACATGCATGAAAACATAACAAATTGAGACACTAACAAGGAATCTAGTGTCTTACCCAGTACGTACAGGAGAAACTATTATGGCTTGCTCAATCGGGGATGGATGAGCGGAAGTCGATGAACATAAGTGCGGCGATGCGGCCTGCGCTTGACGGTCTGAGAGCAGCTCCTTAATTAGTGCATCCTGAGCCTCAAACCGTCGTTCGTACATTTGCAGCATTCGCTGGTGCGCTTCAAGCTGCATCCGTACCATTTGCACCTCTTTATCCATCGCTTCGAGTCTCTCCATAACCTGCAATAAGTCCTCCAAATTGGCATAATCAGCAAATTTGAATAATGTAGTATCCACACGGATAAAAATACGATTAAATAAACACAAAATAATTCATCATACCGATTGGTCCGCCGAATTGGTTGACGTAGGATACGGGTCCTCCCTGGATGCCGGCAACGGAGGTTGAGTTGCCAATGGTTGTGGCTCCTCACCAAGCTCTGTTGGCATTGCCATAACAGGAGATTGAAACCCCTCCTCAGCATCCTCAGCATAGGGAATGCCTTGTAGATTAGGCTGACCGGCTTCCGCACTCATCAGTCTAATCGGTTCGGCATTCAATTGCTGATCAAAGGAAGATACATCATACACACGTTAGTAAAATTACAAAACACACTTCTAACCCAAAATATATGAAACATACAGTAGTAAAACAATAACAACATAGTGTATTTATTACCTGATCAAATACCGTTGAGAGCAGAGCGGAGTACAGAGCCTTAACGGACATCTTCCAGTTAAGGATCCGCCCAAGAGGCTGGTCGCCAACCCTCACCGCCCCAACCTTGGCAAGTTCTGGAAGGATTTCCAGGGCAAATATGGAAACCACATCGTAGAACCCGTGGACGGAGTAGGCATTCTCCAAACCGTGGTGCATTCTTGCAGCGAAATCCTTGAGCTTCCGCACCAAGAATTTCCAGCTCAAGGATCCCCATGCAACACGATTGAAAGAGTCCACATCATCCACGAGGGCCAGGATGTTCGGGTCAATGCCCGTTCGCTTGCGTTTGGCGAACAGTAGACCCTCGACTAGGTACGCAACAGCAAGCTTAACCTGGTCCTCCATGATGGAGCAGGTTCTGCATGCATCAAAAAGCTGCTGCCTAGTCATCCTCCCCCTCATGCCATACTTGGCAACCAGCCTGTTGGGACCACCGCGTACATCTTCCACACCGGCATATCTCAAGCCGGTGAGAATGCAAAACTCCCTCCTCCCAAGGTGCACTACCTTCCCACCAAATAAGAATGATAACTCCTCGGGATTGGGGTTGGCCACCTGGTGGAGAAGGACAACGTGAATGAGACTATGCCAGAAGCTGACATTGGTCTCACTCAGCCCAAGCAGATGCCCGACATTGTATTGTGAGGCAAGGGCAAGCTGTAATGCAAAACACTTTTAGTTAATATGGTATCATAAATGTCATTGTCAAAAGTCAACATAATTAAAATGGATACAGTGTCAAACCTTGGCTTCGTCGTCCTTCAAGATTTCCTTTATCTCCGTGACAACCTTGGTTGACAAACCTATTTGGTTGATTTGGAGGAATTTCCAGAAACCCCTCGGGAAAATGTAATCAACCTCAACGGCAGGACGGCTCTTCCTACGTGTGTAAAATGCCATCTGAAATAAAAGCAATACACCATTAACTGAACACAAACAGACACACTTTGGTTCTACACCATTGAAACAAATCATACAGAGTGTATGATTGATTATACACCACCACTAATTACTTATAATACACAAACACAAGTTGGTTATACACCATTAAAACCAATCCTACACACTGTATGGTTGCTCATATGAAACATGCAGAAGTTCATTATACCACAAAGGTCGATTTTACGTGAAAAAAAACACAAAACATGCAGAAGATCATTTTATACAAATAAAAAACACTAATCACAAAGCCACTAACACCAAAACCCTAAACCCTAACAAATACTATGCACTATGTTCAGGAAATGGTACGAAACAAACGGATATTATACATTGGAGCACCAAAACCCAAACCCTACAAAAATAACTCTTACTCACCTTCGAAAATGGTGATTAAAGACTGGAGCAGCTATAGATCAAGGATGAAGGTGTGAAAACAGAGGTCAGACCCACGGGAATGACAATCGCAGCTGAAGTAGAGGAGAAAGAGGATGAACAAATTCGGAAAGAGGAGAGAGAGAATGAACGGGTGAGAGAAAGAGGAGAGTGACTGGTGGCTTATAAAACAAGTTGCTTATGGGGAAGACAGAAAGGCGGGAAGGGGTTTTACAGCTGTAAGTAAATGAGGCGAGAGCAGGGGCACGGATGGCATTAAATGAGGAGAGAGAAAGGGGACGGGTTGGGGGGGGGGGGTGAATGGGAGGGCCTTTTTGAAGGGAAATTGTACGGATATACTCAAAATGTATATTTTTTTTCCAAATACACATCCCAAAAATACACAAATAAACGCTGATTTTACACAAATATTACCCATCATACACCGTGTATGAAGTGCATCATACACCAATAAAACTTGAAATACACGTATATAAGCAGATTTCAGACCACTGTACCCTTAAATAAATGGAAAAACCTGTAAAAGTTGATTTTATGCTATTAAAACCTATCATACATTGTGTATGACAAGATCTTTACCGCTAATTACTTCAACTATACCTAAATAAGGTCATTTTACACCATTAAAATGAATCATACCCAGTGTATGATTCGATTTCAGACCACTGTACCCCTAATTACTTGAAAAAAACAGCAAAAGTTGATTTTTTGCTATTATAACCTATCATACATTGTGTATGATAAGTCATTTACAACTAATTACTTGAAAAACACCTGAATAAGTTCCTTTTACACCATTAAAACGTATCATACCCATTGTATGATTCGATTTCATCCCACTGTAACAGTAATTAGTTGAAAAAACCAGTAAAAGTTGATTTTATGCGATTAAAACCTATCATATATTGTGTATGACAAGTCATTTACCATTAATTTCTTGTAATACGCCTGCATAAGCTCATTTTACACCATTAAAACGAATCATACCCAGTGTATGATTCGATTTCAGACCACTTACCCCTAATTATTTGAAAAAAAAACTGCAAAAGTTGATTTTATGCCATTTTAACGTATCATACATTGTGTATGATAAGTCATTTACCACTAATTGCTTGAACTAAACCTGAATAAGTTCATTTTACACCATTAAAACGTATCATACCCAGTGTATGATTCGATTTCAGACCACTGTACCCCTAATAACTTGAAAAAAAACAGCAAAAGTTGATTTTTTGCCATTATAACATATCATACATTGTGTATGATAAGTCATTTACAACTAATTACGTGAAAAACACCTGAATAAGTTCCTTTTACACCATTAAAATGCATCATACCCAGTGTATGATTCGAGTTCATCCCACTGTAACAGTAATTAGTTGAAAAAACTAGTAAAAGTTGATTTTATGCCATTAAAACCTATCATACATTGTGTATGACAAGTAATTTACCACTAATTTATTGTAATAAACCTGAATAAGCTCATTTTAAACCATTAAAACGAATCATACCCACTGTACGATTCGATTTCATACCACTTACCCCTAATTATTTGAAAAAAACAGCAAAAGTTGATTTTTTGCCATTATAACGTATCATACATTGTGTATGATAAGTCATTTACAACTAATTACTTGAAATAAACCTGAATAAGTTTATTTTACACCATTAAAACACATCATACCCTGTGTATGATACGATTTCAGACCACTATAGCACTAATTACCTACAAAAATCTGTAAAAGTTGAATTCATGCCAATAACACCTATAATAATTTGTGTATGATAGGTCATTTATCACTAATTACTTAAAACATACCTGAAGAGGTTCATATTTAACAATTTTAACTCATCATACCCATTGTATGATTCGATTCAGCCCTCTGTAACAGTAATTAGAAGTAAAAACCAGTAAAAGTTGATTTGTTGATATTATAACCTATCATACATTGTGTATGATAAGTCATTTACAACTAATTGCTTGAAAAACACCTGAATAAGTTCATTTTACAACATTAAAATGTATCATACCCATTGTATGATTCGATTTCATCCCACTGTAACAGTAATTAGTTGAAAAAATCAGTAAAAGTTGATTTTATGCCATTATAACCGATCATACATTATGTATGACAAGTCATTACCACTAATTTCTTATAATAAACCTGAATAAGTTTATTTTACACCATTAAAACACATCATACCCAGTGTATGATACGATTTCAGACCACTTACCCCTAATTACTTGAAAAAAACAGCAAAAGTTAATTTTATGCCATTAACACCTATAAGAATTTGTGTATGATAAGTGATTTAGAACTAATTGCTTGAAATAAACCTGAATAAGTTCATTTTACACCATTAAAACACATCATACCCATTGTATGATTCGATTCAGCCCTCTATAACAGTAATTAGAAGTAAAAACCAGTAAAAGTTGATTTTTTGACATTATAACCTATCCTACATTGTGTATGATAAGTCATTTACAACTAATTGCTTGAAAAGAACCTGAATAAGTTCATTTTACACCATTAAAATGTATCATACCCATTGTATGATTCGATTTCATCCCACTGTAACAGTAATTAGTTGAAAAAAACAGCAAAAGTTGATTTTATGCCATTATAACCTATCATACATTGTGTATGACAAGTCATTTACCACTAATTTCTTGTAATACACCTGAATAAGTTCATTTTACACCATTAAAACGCATCATACCTAGTGTATGATTCGATTTCATCCCACTGTACGTCTAATTACTTGAAAAAAAACAGCAACAGTTGATTTCATGCGATTATAACCTATCATACATTGTGTATGATAAGTCATTTACCACTAATTGTTTTAATAAAACCTGAAAAGGTTCATTTTAGACCATTTCAGAGTATCATACCCATTGTATGATTAGATTTCAGCCCACTGTAACAGTAATTACTTGAAAAAAAAGCAAAACTTGATTTTTTACCATTATAACCTATCATACATTGTGTATGACAAGGCATTTACCACTAATTGCTTGAACTACACCTGAATAAGTTCATTTTACACCATTTTAACTCATCATACCCATTGTATGATTCGATTTCAGACCACTATACCCCTAATTACTTGAAAAAAACAGCAAAAGTTGATTTTATGCCATTATAACCTATCATACATTGTGTATGACAAGTCATTTACCACTAATTGCTTGGAATACACCTGAATAAGTTCATTTTACACCATTAAAACGCATCATACCCAGTGTATGATTCGATTTCATCCAACTGTACGTCTAATTACTTGAAACAAAAAGCAAAAGTTGATTTTATGCCATTATAACCTATCATACATTGTGTATGATAAGTCTTTTACCACTAATTTCTTGTGATACACCTGAATAAGCTCATTTTACACCATTAAAAGGAATCATACCCAGTGTATGATTTTATTAATTACTTCAAGCACGCCTAAACAAGGTCTGGGAGGGAAGAAGAAGAAAGGGCAAATTTGGAAATTATATATATTTTTTGACAAAAAAAAATTCAAAAGGAAAAAAAAATGAAGAAAAGGAGAGTGAAAGGTCAAAAGAGTGTACTTTTGCCTGCCTTGCATTAAATGAGGAGAGAGAAAGAGAGAGAGAGAGGGGACGGATGGGGGGGGTGAGGTGGGAGGGCATTTCTGTCCAAAATAGTCTATTTATGGTTAAAGGGGTCTCAAAAACATTAAGGGGGGGCTGGGGGGTCCAATCCGTACGATTTCCCTCCAATTTTTTGAAGTCTATTTGTGTTAGGTATTATTGCCTTTAACATTAATATGTGAACAAATAGAGACTCAACTGGTGAGAAGTTGAAAGGGCAAGTGATGCATTGAGGAGGGGATGCATTAATTGGGATGAGTCAACCTTTACTATTTAGGCATTATAGCTTAAGGTAGTGTCCACAATGAATAATGTTGTCAATTTACATAAATTAGAAACAAATAATTCGGTTGGGATGAGATCGTCCCTAAGAATCCACATAAAGCCCGGTTCAATGATGAGGTCATCCCTAGACTTAACTATGACTCCTCGCAGGATGTTTACAGTGGCCCCATTAGACCTATTCACCAAAACGCCATCAAATCTGGCCTACATATATAGGGGCTCGATGTCCTTGTTACACATTGATGATGCGTCAAACATTATCTTCAACACCTTTCACTCCACAACATCTGAAACCACTTGCTTTGCCTCATTCAAAGCTTATAAATCTCCATTGAGCTAGGCTTGCTTGATACTTATCTTAAACTCAATATGCAACAACATCCCCCCGCCCCTTTATAGTAGACTTGTCTCCGCCTTTGGGATTTAACCAACTTTAATGCAACCGGTCAAGTTTATCATCAAGGTCTTAATGTGTGTTTGATTGGTCATATTGGAATGCCACCTTGTTAACATCCAGAGGGCTATAGTAGTCATGATGAAGCGGACTAAAATAGTCTGCGTCAGAGTTATACCCCTTATTTACCCAGATTTTAAAGGCGAATCCTTCCTACCAGTCATCCCCCCAGCTAAAGATTCACTACCTTATCTTTCAAATTTTTGATGTTGCCTCTGAAGGCTTTAACCTAAGGTGCCTCACCATTCTTCGTACTGTGAAGACCATCCGAGTGCATGGACCTCATATGGGTGGCTGCAGCCTAGCCTTTGTTATGAGCATCGCTCGCTTACTAGTGATTGTTTAAACTGAGCTCGTCTCTCAGTTCCCCTTTTCCTTAGTATTATTCTCTTTTAGGTCATTATCAACTTTGTCTCCGATGCTCCAGCTTCTATTCTAGACTTAATTTCGTCCTGGCTTGCTTGGTCTCTCCTCCAGTTATTACATAGGTGAACTCCTGAAGGCTACCTTCCAGTGGGTGGGGGCTCACAATCTCTCAACTCCCTGCCAGCCTTGAACCTAACAAAGTATTTCAAGTTTCTTTTCGGATATCCTATCCTCATTATCAACTAAGCATTTGGAAAATCTTTTCTAGTATTATTATACAAGAGAACCTCCTTGAAGAGGAGGTTGAGCTGTGTTCGCTCTCTACGCAATTAAAAGGCAGAACTTTGGCACATCGCCCTGCCATGTTCCTAAAGCTCTCGAAAACTTTTTGGTCTTGTAGAAATTATGGCCCGCTAACATTCCCCTTGTTTGAGACCCATAACCGTCTCTTTAGAACTTGTGAGTTTATTGACCCTTTTCTCTTATTAGCAATCAATTCTTAATGGCTAAACATTCATAAATAGTGTGCATAAAATGATGTGCCGCCTACAGAGGTCATCATCTAGCTCCCCATTGAAACATTGAGGTAGGTGACGATATCGTAGAAAGAGGGGCGATGGCAATTGGGGCAATCGAAAACTCATTTTGGAAATAGCATGGGAATGAAACAAGACCTAGCGAAATGGTGATGCTAGATTAATTGCCTACCTTGCGAAAACCTCCAAGATAGAAGCACAATGATAGATTTTGCGTAACACACGCCCATACGCCACCGAAGGGGGCGTGAACCATAGCCTCTAAGACTAGGTGGAGCATAAATGAATAGGGTAGGCATGAGGGTTGGTTGGAGCAACCAAAGGTGGGGGAGGAGCATTAGGAATTGGGGCACTCAGTGATGGCAATTGAGTGATCGATGGTGGCGGGCAGGGGTAATGTTGGTTGTCGATTGTTGGCATTGGTGACTAGTGGTGTTTTTCAATGTAGAGGGAGGAGGGTGATGTGTTAAGTGTCAACACAACATTATTGGGTTTTTTTTTTTCCCAATATTGATTAGCATTTTATTTTTTTCTTTTTAATTATCGTTACAAAACGAAACATTTTATTTAAGGATTGTTAGAGAAAATAAGTAAGCACGTCCTTAGCGGCGCTAGGCCTTGGCGGCGAAGCCCTTATGACATGTATGGACCCAGACAGCCCGTACTCGATGCAAGACCACGGCAGCATAGCCTTAGCGGAGCCCGTCATATCGCCAACCCCTTATGACCACGGCACTGTGTACATGAGAGCCCTATGCGGGTCTATGGCAGTACGAGCTTGGCGGGTGAACCTTTAGGCTTGGCGGCATACCCACCACGGCATATCCATCATGGCGCGTGCCCCTTTACAGCAGCACCACACCACCGCCAACTTGCCTAGCCAATCACCAATCAGCAATCATGACTCGCCTAACCGATCACCAACCACCACCTAGCCAACCAATCACCATTCAGCCGCCTACCTTTTCCCCTTATGTTAAGCAACCTCGACGACCATGGTACCGCCAACCCCTGAACCGCCTCCCATCTTGTTATTATTACCAGCCCTTCGCCTCTCATTCAGGCCAAGCCTCCCACTCGGAACTTCTCCCTCTTTTTCCCAAGACTCCCTCGTCTCTCTCTCCTAAGATCCCACATCTCTTACCAAGCTGACCCGAGGCCTCACACCCCACACTCTCTCTCTCTCCTAAGAGACCCCCTGTCTCTCTCTCTTGGCACTCTCATTCTCCACCGACTTCTCTCTCCTCCAATTCACTTAATATCACCTCTCATTTATTTTACGCATATTTATGACCACAGCCTTTACTGACTTAGAGATTGGAGGGGTCTCCCGCGGGTCCCTCTAACCACCCTGCTTGTTTTGCAGGTAAGCCCAAACCAAATACGCAAGCAACTGACATCTCAGGAAGAGTTTGAGTTCGACTCTCATCCTAAAGAACCTATTGATTCTTGTTTGGGATAAATTGGGTCAGGCCTACTCATTTAAGCTACCTGCTCAATTTATTCAGAAACAAGGATATTTTGAACTTTTTTTTAAATTTTATTAGGAATGTCACGGCATTTAAACTAAAAAATCATTTCATGCTAACTTATATATCAAACAAATAAAATAAAATTTTAGGGATTTTGGGTAATTTACATGTTAATACTGTTATATTTGGTGCATTAATTTTTTTAATTCATAAACCATGTAAAATAATTTTTTTAGTACAAAAGTTACATATATTTAATAAAATAATCTCAAATCGCAGTGTGTAAAGGTGTGATATAGGGCCATTATCCAACTCGTTTTCATTAGCAGTGTCACGACATGGCCGTTGGTGTGTGGAATGAAGACAATAGTGAAGGGATGGTGGGTTTACCGATAAATAACAGTAAGTTCTGCATACTTTTATACCATTGTTTGGACTATTTTATTAAACACATATAACTTTTAGAACAAAAAATGATTTTACAAAGTTTGTGACACTAAAAAATTAATATAATAGACCTCAAGATACTAATATATAATTTAACCTAAATTTTATGAACAAAAACTTAATTTACTATATTATTCACCCTATTGATAATAACAAAAAGGAGAATTGTCACCTAAGTGTACTAAGTTTTAGACACTTATCATCTCTATATACCTTGATATTTCAATATATATAATGAGATACCCTAAGGTTTTAAAATTTTATTAGTTAGGTATCCTATGTAGGAATTTGGTGAATATTGTCAAACTTCAATCGATTTTCTCCTTAAAATATCAATGTGGTACATAATTACGATAATATATATATGCTATATTCATATTTTATGTGAAAATTTAGCGGATTACGAAAAAATTCAATAAACTATGATAAAAAAATATCTACATATGAGTGAAACAATATATCAAGTTAATATTTTATGACAAAAAATATTAACACCTTAGAATATACCTATATAAGTGTTAAAAAAAAAAAAGCATACCTATAAATATTAGCAATGTGTAATAAAAATCCACCGAATTTTGATAGATATACTTGATTGATAAAATTTTTGAACTTTAAAATAAGTGAACATAAAATCTTTAAATGTATCTCATTTATATATATATATATATATATATATATATATATATATATATATATATATATATATATATATATATATTTATTTATTTAAATTAAACTAGGTAATATAATATGTGAAATACAAGATAATTGAAATGGGCTAGGTATTATAGTAATACTAAAGCCCACTACTATTGTGATTGTAATAAATAAATTAATGGATTAAAATGATTAAATATCCAGTCTAATTAAATTAGGCTAGATATTAAAACATAATTAAGTTAAGGGACTAATTATCATTAAGGTATTCTCTAATAATAATTGAAGTATGTATATATATAGTAATAGTAGTAGTAGTAGCAGCAGCAGTAATAATAACAATAATAATAAATAAAAAAAAGAAAAGGGAAAGGAAAAGGAAAAAGAAAAGAAAAAAAATAAAGTAAAATCTTTCCCCACCCCACATGTTGTCTCTCTCTCCCGTACAGCTCTCTCTCTCACCGCGTTACTCTCTCTCGTCTACCGTCCTCCCCTCGCCTCTACCGTCGTCACCGGTGCTGCCACCACCTCTCGGTACCGCCTTCCGACGTCGACCACCACGGTACGTGTCTCTCCTCTTCTCTCTTCGCTCCCCTCTACCGCCTCCCACCATCACGGTACCGCGCACCACCACGGTATGCCTGACCCACGCCGGTACCACTCGACCCCGGTGCCGCCTCCCACCACCACGGTACCGTCCGACCACCTCAATACCGTCTGACCTCCAGGGGTCTATACCCCTAACCCTCAACCCTTCAAACCACACAACCACCCCACAACTCTCTCTCTCCTCTCGGTTTTCTCTCTCTACACTCACGACTCTTACTCCCTCTCCTGTCGTTCTGCTCCGGCCACCACACCGGTACGGCTCAAGCCACCACGCTGGTATCGTCACCTCGCCAGTGGCTTAGAAGCTAAATTTGTTGGATTTAAGTTAGTGAAGGTAAGTATACCACCTCCCCTACTTGATTGTTAACTACAAAAATTGCTTTAAATGACTTGATTTGTAAGATTTATATTTTGAATGATTTACTGATTTGCTAAATAGGATTGGACATATGTGTTATTGAATTATATTGATTTATACGTTAGGTTGATATTGAATAGGTGATTTCTATTCTTATGGTTTGAATTAAACTCACTTATACGTTGGTTTGAGTTTTATATATGTGATTCCTACTCTTATGGTTTGAATTAAACTGACTTATACGTTGGTTTGAGTTTTAAATATGTGATTCCTACTCTTATGATTTGAATTTTAAAGGTTTTATGGCAAGAGCTTATAGATAACTACGTTGACCCTCCGGGGTCTGTCGACCATAGAATGTGAAATATGAAATGTGAAAAGTCGATCTGTGACCCTGTCGCGGGAATAATACCGGCACATAGATCTATGTTTGATCCTAGCGAATCTGTCGACTTAGAACCGGTTCGAATGTGTGAAATGTGAACGTCGATCTATGACCCTGTCGTGGGAATAATACCGGCCGTAGTATTCGATGCATCTGTAAGTTTTACCGAAAAAGCTCTTGTAAATAAATTAATGATTTGTGCTATTTTAACGTGATTTTCTTTAAGATGAATTGATTTTGCTGATTTTAATTGGGATTCTATCCATTTTTAATAACATGCCTGATCCTGATAGGGAATGTGTTATACTTACTAAGCGTGTTGTTTGCTCACCCAATTCATTTATTTTCCAGATTAGTAACCCATGGCAAGTTTCTGAAGGAAGAAAATGATGAAGCGGCTTACTATCTTGAGACTTAGTTTATTTCGCGTAGTTAAATAGTAAATGAATTTTATTGTAGCATATCAGAACTATTTAGGATGTTATAATTTTAAACTTTCGCTCTACTAGTATTAAAATATTAGTTTGATGTATTTGGGATTATGTTTTATATAAGAACGGTTTATATGATTTTGAGGAGTTTTGATTGGAAATATTTGGGCTTCGTACTATAATAAGAGGATTCGTTATAGTACGGCCGTGTAGCGTCCTTTGACTTAAGCCTATTCGGCATTAACGTCTGGGGGCGTTACAATATATATATATATATATATATATATTAAAATATCAAAATACTTAAATAATAAATGTGTAAAACTCGAAACAATTGAATAATTAATTCCCTATAAATATAATAACAAACACAAACAAGACAAAACCTGTAATGATCCCAAAAAAAAAAAAAAAAAAAAAAAAAAATTGGAGGAGAAGACCAGCAAGCTACCCGCAACTTTCGCGCCAAAACAACCCATCCCCTCTCTCTGTCTCTCCCTCCCTCTTTCTCATTTCTCTCCTCCATTTTTCTCTCTCCTCTCCTTTCCTATCTCGTCCTCGCCGATGGGGAAGAGGCCGGACATCGAATCCCCCGCATCGTCCTACTACCACAACCACGACATCCACCCCCGCCCTCCGCCACCCCCACCATTTACGAGGCGACCGTGGTTCCCTTGGCTCGTGCCGCTTATCTTCGTGGTTGATGTTGTCGTGTTCGGGGCCACCATGTATGAAAATGATTGCCCTTCGTACTATAGCAAATGCCTTTTTGAGAAGTATCTGGGGAGATTCTCCTTCCTACCGTTTCATAAGAACCCCCTTCTTGGCCCTTCCACCTCCACGTAAGCCCTTCTCTCTCTAAGAATCTAGGTTTTTATTCAATTTGGGATTGAATTTTGGAGCATTTGGTAAATTCTATCTTGTAAAGGAACCAATTACCATAAAGGGTTAAACTGGTGGGTGAATGATTATGAATAATTTTAAACTCTAACATATCACCTCGTGTAAATGATCCATTAGGTTTGATATATGGATTTTGCACATTTTAATCTTATATCTTAATATTGAAGTTAAATAAATATTAAAAGTTGGACTATTGGGCTTAAAATTCATAACTTTTACATCCATAATATTCTGATATCATAATAAGGAGCCGGTTATCTCAATTGCGTAAAATCTTAGAATAATTTTATACTCTAATACTATAATTAGAATACTTTTATAACAGGAGCAATAATTTTTTTTTTGGGTCACATATAAGTGGAGTAATTGGTTTAAAGTAAAATAGTCGTTTGATATGGCAAACATTTTCCAATGCAGTAGTCATCATAGTTAGTAAAATACCGTAAGGGAATTAAAAGAAATTAAATAAGTTTACGGTATTATTCAATTTCATATATTAAAATTTCGGTAAAAAATTTGTTGACTTACAAACTCCATTTGAAATTAAGAAAATTTGAAGGAAAGAAAAATGCCAGAAAAAAGTATCTGGAAAAGAAAATAAAGAAAAATAACTTTTTTTTCCGATGTTTGAAAGTCGAGGAAAAACAAGGGGAGAAAAGCATGCTTTCAAGATCAAAAATTTTTTCCCCCTTTGTTTGGTTGGTAGAAAATAAATGAAAAAAAATACTTTGTTTAACTTAATAAGTTATGTTCTCTTTATATAGTTTAAGCCATGTACTTTTTTTTTTTGTTTTTTTGTTACCATTCTTAATGTTGTTCCATTATGAATTTATTATTTATGGCACCCTGAGTTTAGTTATTATTCATATATTTGATATTTTAATACATACTATCAAAGATTATAAAATTTAAAAATTTCATAAAATATTTGTTTCAGGTACCTGAGTTTAAAATATTTTTGAAATATATTAATATTTTTCAATATATATATAAATGTTTTTAAATATTTGTAAGGATTTAAACATTTTTTAGAATTTGAAAATATTATACATTTTAAAATTATAATAAATATAAATATTAAAGTATTTACGTATTTTTTCAATTAGAAATCTTGAAATTTGAACATTTATCATTTGGGTGTCCTGATATTTTAATATATAAAATTTGGTATTCTGAGGTTTGAAAATTTTATCACCTATATACTTTGTGTTGGAATTTTGATAAATTTTGTAAGAATCTAACCAATTTTATAAAAGAAATATTGACATAATACATAATCACAATAGTATATATGTCATGCCAATATTTTTATTATAAGTTCAGTGATTATGATAAAATATTCACCGAGGTTGATATGAATTACCTAAATATTGCCACAATCATGTGTCATTTTTGCAGTTTGGGGCAAAAATATCAAATTCCGGTGAAGATACTAATAGACTGTCAAATGTTCAATTTTAGCATTCTGTAATGAAAATCTATCGAATTTCGATAAAAATATATCTAGTTGATAAATTTTAAAACTTCAAGGTAACGGAGTGATAAATTGTTTAAAACTCAAGGTACCCCATTGTATGTATCAAAACGTCAGAATACCTAAGTGACATATGTTTAAGCCTCGAGGTACAAAAATGATAATTATCCAATTTTTTAAGTGCATGTCTTCATAAAGCAATAGAACCTCAATTAAGTTATATATAGGGTAGCTAAAAAGTTGACAAAGTTAAATGTATATCAAAAATATTTCTAAATCTCAAGGTATCTGAAAAATATGTACTAAACCTCAAGGTATTTCAACCAAATTTTCTCAAAAAATTATTACATTTAGGTACATCAAATTTAAATATTTTATCAACTAGGCATTTTAAATGATAAATACTCTATTTAATTTATCCTTTTTGTGTACACTAAATATATATATTTAATAAACTTAGGTGACAAATAAAGCAGATCTTGTTAATTAAACAACTGAGATAAAATCTAATACATAAGGGGTTAACATGACTTGGGCCTAAATTTTTTGCCCCCCCATTTCCTCTCTATTTTAAGAGGAAAACTGAGCTGTTTCGTAAAATGGCATTCAAAAAAAAAAAAAAAAAAAAAACCCAGACTGGCTCTTTACAAAAAATAATTCCTGAACTAGCATCCGCGTGGACAAGAATTATAAAATTTTTTGTTTTTTGTTTTTTTATGAATACCTCTGTATAAGAGAAAGGTATTTCCTCTATATAAGCCGCCTTTTGTTGGAGCGGCTTACATGATTATCTCCTATCACACGACAGGGGCAGACCCCTTTATTCATGCATGAATATATATATATATATGTGTGTGTGTGTGTGTGTGTGTGTAATTAATTAAATTATTAAGGCACTGGGTTGTTGTTGCTATTGTTGTTGTTGTTTTATAAAATTATATAAATAGAATTTTAAGAAAATGAACTTTAAAAGTTTAACTTTTTTTTAATCTTTTTATAAAAATCATTAACTTTTCGTTAAATATTATTTAATTTTAGAGAAAACTTTAGTTCCGTATCCTGAAATTTTATAATATATATATTTTTACATATTTTGAAGTTTTGAAATATTTTTGAGATATTATGAACATTTGAAATTTTTTTTTCTACTTACCATTGGTTTAATTCAACGAGTTTCCGTAAATTTTTAGTGCCACATCATTAAAAAAAAGAAAATGTGATATTTGTAGTTTATAAATACGTAAATTAATTTAGAATTATTAAGATTTATTAATAATAATTAAAAAATTTTTTGGAAAAATTTAATATATTTTTCTAAATATTTTACAAAACTCCAACTTATTTTGAATTAAATATTAAATTTTTAGGCATTTTTTTATTCTAAAAGAAGTGGCACTAAAAACTGAGTCGGTTCCCAAAATAATGCTAAAAAATAAAAAAATAAAAAAATAATGCTAAAAAATAAATATTTACCAATCTACTGTTGAACCGCGTTTTATAAATGCGGTTATATTAAACCGCGTTCAAAAAACGCGGTTATATGTAAAAATAACCGCATCAAGAGCAAAAAATTATATGAAGTATAAACCGCGTTTACAAAACGCGGTTCACTATTATATAAACCGCGTTTTGTAAACGCGGTTTACACATATTAACCGCGTTTAGTAAACGCGGTTATAATGCTTTATGAGTAAAACAATATAAAAAATAAAATAATAGATATATATAAATAACGAACTACTATATAAAAAATAATATAAATAAAACATAAATAAATGTTCAAAAAAATGTAACATAAATAAATATTACCGTCATATATTTCACTGCTACTAGCTGCTAACCGAGCCTCGTGCTCCTTTTCATCTTGCATGTCAATACATTATGACATTTTCTCTTACAGAATCCACGTGTGACCCTTCATGTATAGTCATTCTCATCCATTTTATTTTGAATTCGTTTCGAGCGTGGGCGTCCTTGACTTCTTGACTTATCCTTTACAATTACCTGAACCACGTCTTTAAGACGCGTTTTATTCATACATGAACCGCCTCTTAAAGACGCGGTTTAGATTCAAATGAACCGCGGACGCGGTTTATGTTCACATGAAACGCGTCTTTGAGACACGTTTTATAAGTGGAAAATTTTTTTTTCTCTTAATTCGGTTATTTTTGGAGTGAACCGCGTTTTCTAAACGCGGTTCAATAGTAGATTGGTAATTATTTATTCTTTGGCATTATTTTTTTTATTTTTTTATTTTTCAGTATTATTTTGGGAACCGACTCCTAAAAACTAACGGAACCTCGTTGAAATTAAACCAAGGGTAAGTAGAAAAAAATTTTCAAATGTTCATAATATCTCAAAAATATTTCAAAATATGTAAAAAATATATATTAACAAATTTTAGGGTACGGAACTAAAGTTTTCTCTAAAATTAAATTATATTTAACAAAAAATTAACGATGTTACATAAAATGGTTAAAAAAAGTTAAACTTTTAAAGCATATTTTCTTTAAATTTTATTGATATATATATATATATATAAGCATGCATGCATAAAGGGGTCTGCTGTGTAGTAGACCCCTATCTGTCCCTTGCCATGTGGCATGGGACAATCATGTAAGCCGCTCCACCAAAGGGCGGCTTACATAGAGGAAATACCTCTTTCTTATGGGGGGGTATTTATAAAATAAAAAATTTATAATTCTTGTTAACATAGATGTTAGTTTGGGAATTATTTTTTATAATGAGTCAGTTTGGGTAATATTTTTTTTGGATGCCATTTTAGGAAATGGCTCATGAAAACCATTTTCCTCAAATTCTGTTATAAACTTTGAAAATTTTTCATTGGATTTTTTTCCTTCATAGTTTTCGTGTATTCCAAACACAGAAAAATCACTTTCCTCCAAATTTTTTTCCTTTATCAACATTTTTTGCATTCCAAATAAAGCCATAGAAAACTTATATACTATTATATTCATGTTTATAACCACTCCTAAAATACTAATTGAGTGAAAATAAATGTAATTTCGTAAATTTTGACACCTAAAAAAAGATAGTACATAAGTCCATGATTTGAGTGCTAAATTGATAAATTTTACAAAATCTAGGAATATAAATAATTAATTTAAATATAAGTATATTTATTTTTAACTAGTTTTTTTTTCTTTTTATTCAGGAAAAATATAGATATGGGTTATAAAATGTGTGTTAAACAGCTAACATAAAAAAATATGTATTTTATCGTATTTTTACAGCTATATGGAAATGCCCTTTTTAAATGAAAAAATATGAATACGTGTTTAATACATCAATTATATATGTATTATATGTGGGTTGCTGTGCTATAGGAAGTTCCCGTTAAAGTTAAAGAGAAAATACTATAAGACGGCAGTAAGACTGGCTATATCCTGCGGGGCGGAGTGCTGGCCAGTTAAGTATCACCACACACAAAAACTGAAGGTGGCGAAGATGAAGATATTGAGATGGATGTGTGGACACACAAGGAAGAACAAGATCAGAAATGATGTTATAAAAAGTAAATTAGGCAAGGCCCCAATCGAGGATAAGTTGAGGGAGCAATGTGTCATGACCTCGGGGCTGTGACAATGCAAAGGGTCACGGTGGTGACCCAAAAGGACTGATAGAGTTGAAATAGAGTATGGGATGAGAGGAAAAATAGATAGATTTTTGATGAGAATTAGAATTTAGGGTTTAGTTGGGGAAGAAGGAGAAGAAGATAGAGATGAGAAAGAGAACCATAAGATAGAGAAAGAAGAGAGAAAATATAATTTTCATTTCATATTTTGATTGTTGATTTACAATGCTAGTGCTCTTCCCTATACATAGAAAATGACAAGGAATAAAAGAAGCATCTAAAATATTCTAAATGTTCAAAAAAAAAATCTAGAATATTCTAGAAAAATAAAAAAAATATCTAAATACATAAGAAAATAAGAAAATGAAATCATAAATCTGAAAATGCAGAAAAAGCAAAATAGAAGCTGCTGGAAGCTTCTGGAATGTGCTGGAAATTCTGAAAAAAAACACCTAAAATATCTGAATTATTTAATAAAAATCAGTAAATAAAGGATAATCACCAAATAGTACTGTACTATTGTACTATTTGGTGAGCTGGCAGATCTGGCTGTCATGGGACAGCTGGCAGGAAGCTAGCAGTGAGCTGGGAGCGAGCCTGGGACACGGTCTAGACAGGGCCTTGACATGGCATTGGGACATGGCCTTGACACTGTCTTGACACTGTCTTAACATACACCTGAGGCGCACCTAACACGGACCTTGACATGCTTTGGCACGGGCCTTGACACTGGCCTAGCACGGCCCTTGACCTGCTTTGGGATGGGCCTTGACACTGGGTTGACACTGTCTTGACATTCAATTGAGGAGTACTGGGCTCGGCCTTTGACATGGTCCCGACACTGTTTGGCATGGTCTTGACACTGCACTGGCACGGACTTGGGACATGGCTTCTGACCTTGTCATGGCTTTGTCACAAGTGCTCAACCAGGAGCACCCAATGCGCACCCAAGCGCGCCTCATGCGCACCCTTGCGCACCTAAGCGCACCCTTTGCACAACCATGCGTGACTAAGACAGGTCATGCGCATTCTATGCTCATGACATTCCCTTCCCCTTGAAGTCATCCTTGTCTTCAAGGATGGAATATTGGTGCAACCTCCAGCCTTTGGTTCCCACCCGTTGCTTACCCTTCTCATATCCTGGTACTTACCCCTTAACCCTGGGTCGAACGAATAATCCTTGTCCCCAAGGATTAGGTGCCAAGATAGGTGACGTGGGCCTTGGCAGCTTCGTGTACCGATCCCTGTTCTAGGAAATTGTCCCTTTATCTTCGTTTTCTTGGCCTTTCTATTGAAGCCCTAGAGGTTTGTCTTTCCTTGCGGCTCATTGTGCTGTGCTAATGCCTTGACATGGTTTCCTTGCTGATTGGCTTGATGCGCTGGTCTCTTTGGTGAGGCACGGGCCTTGCTACCTCATGAATTACCACGCTGTCTCTGCGCTGTTGGCTTCTTCCTCTTGGCACGGGTGGATAGTTCATAGTGAGGATCCTCATGATGAGATGGTGGTGAACGCATTGGTACCGGATCTATGCCAGCAACCTCCGCCCGTGTATCTTGCTCATTATCACCCGATGGTTGCGGTTCATAGGTCATGAAAGCGCCAAGGACTTCTTGAGTTACCATTGTTACCCTTGTCCTCTCCAGTCCTGATTTATGCAATTCTTCAACCATGGGCGGCTCATCAAAGGTTGGCTCAGTAAGGGTTGATCCAACTGGTTCAATGATAGCAACCTTCATCCTTGTATCTTGTTATTTTAAGGTTGCCCATATAAGGAGATGAGGATGTGATCATACTTTTATTAGGGGTCATATGTGCACTCACACCCATATCAAGGTAGCAGCTTGTCATGGACCGCCTACCTTAGTAAGATTTTTACTTAAGTAGGCCTTGTACTTAGGAATATTCTAGAAGGGCCTAGGACGTGCTAGTGCCTTCAAGAATATTCATGCGTGTGTTTTGAGTTTGAGTTCATGTATGAAGAGTCATGTCCCTTGGCGCAAAGGACGTGTCCCATGGGGCCTTGACAAGGTCCATGCACACGGGCCTTTGGGAATGGACATGGCCCTTCCTTTGTTAGATGTGTGTATGTGGGAGAGACGTGTCCCTTGGCATGAAGAGACGCGTCCCTTGGGTCCTTGACATGGTCCAAGTGCGCGGGCCTCATGAGGGGTCACGTCCCTTCCATAGAGGCATGTCCTTTGACAAGTAGAGATGTGTCCAATGAACCTTGACTTGGTTCGTTGACACGGCTTGCCTCAAGGGGACATGTCCCATCCTTGGTTCATTAAATTAATGTACTTAGAATTATGTTCAATGTACTTAGAAGGGGATGCATTGCACACGGTTTCACAAGGGGAGTGTCGCAACTGTGTGTTTGCATGTACATAGGTGGAGTTATGTCTTTTTGTGAAGAGTTGTATTCCTTTATTTGTAAATATGCTTGAGTATAAATAAAGATGGCATGGCATTGCCAAGGGGGACGATGATCAACCCAATTAATCCAAACTCTCTCTCCATTGTTCCAAATACTTAAACCGTGTGAATCATACTTGTGTCCCTAATATTTTCCCTTGCTTTCTAAACGCTTTCCTTGTGTTAAATACTTCCGCATTATATTATTCCGCATAAACATAACCTCCGGGTTATCGGGTAGCCTGACTTAGCGAGGGACTTTCGGAGTGAAGTTAAGTGGCGCACGGGCTTGACAAGGGTGTCAAAAATCGTCCCGTGAGTAGCGGTATCAGAGCGAGGCTCAGGATATGCGAGTAAGCAGCTGTGGTGGGACCGAGCTTTGTCCATGGTGGTGGACACTCTTGGGGAATGGGAGTTGCTCGTGTCCTAGGTGCGTCGAGCGGGTTTGTCCGTGGGTATGGACACTCCTTGTGTGGGAGGGGCACTCTAACGAGGAACTTTCGGAGTGAAGTTGAGTGGCTCGCAGTTCCGGTGTGGCGGAAGGCGCACCGTGTTGGGTGCCAGTCAGGCGTGCTGACCGTATGGCTGGCTTATTGCGTGGAGATTGGGCCGATCCTTGGGGTGCAGTGCAAAGTTCACAAGGTGAAGAGTCAACAAGCATCGTGGAGTGAGACATGTACGTGGTGCACTATGGTGCATGGAGCTGGCAAGTTGCTTTTTGGGCACGCTGCTTATATTCAGGCGAGTGTCACTAGCATGTCAGGGGTGTCACGTTGGAGGGGATGATGATGTGGCCGTCCCGTGACCAATCAAGGCTGCTGGAGATGCAGGGATGCGATGATGGGAAGGCACCCGCAACGAGGACGTTTGCGGATATAGTGTGGGGGAGAATGTCACGGACCGCCTTTGGCTGACACTGTCCCCGGTGCTCAATAAGTAGACATATGCCATGTGGGGTCTCCTTAGCCTGTCCGAAACTAATGTGCATTGATTGTGTTCAGGTATGTCCGTGGTATGCCGTGTATTTCGTCTCTTGAAGGTGCATATTGCTGCTTGTTGACCATAGGGGGTAGGCTGGCCCGGCCCTAGCCTCAGGGGCTTGGGTGCCGCACGGGTGATCTGTGCTCATCTCGTGACAAATGTCACGGACCGCCTTTGGCTGACACTATCCCCGGTGCTCAATAAGCAGACATATGCCATAGGGCGTCTCCTTAGCCTGTCCGATACTAATGCGCATTGATTGTGCTCAGGTATGTCCGTGGTATGCCTTGTATTTCGTCTCTTGAAGGTGTATATTGCTGCTTGTTGACCATAGGGGGTAGGCTGGCCCGGCCCTAGCCTCAGGGGCCCGGGTGCCGCACGGGTGATCTGCGCTCATCCCGTGAGAGTTGGTATCAGAGCAGTTACGAGAATGGCAGGAAGTGTTGCTATGGAAGATGGGAACGTTAGTACATTACAAGTTGTGGAGGAACAACAAAGAGAATGGCCTGAGACACGTGGAGAAGTGCCAAGCAAGGGTAAGGACCCGCGGGTGAGGCGGAGTGCGCTTACGAGTCTTGACATGCGTGATGCCAGGATGGAGTTGGAATCAGGTGTAGTCCAAGAGGTCCATAAAACCGTGGATACTTTGTGTGAAGGTGCATCGGATTTGGGGGCAAGCGAATCAGACGTCATAACTGTTTCTTTTGTGGAGAGAACCACTATGCACGTGACTGTCCAAAAAGGGTGGCATTGAAGGCGCGGGTGGCTGCACTTGAGCAAGGGACAGAACCGAATAACAAGGACGCTTGCACAGGACCATTTGTGGGCAGCACGCAGGTTGGGGGAGACTTGCGTGGTGCTGCGCAGGGTGATGCCCAGGACCGTGCCCAGACACAACGGACAGTGTCCGGTGCACGGGTCCCAGGGCCAGATGAGACACGGGCTGCGTTGGTTAAGACGCAGGCCCATGTCAGGACGCAGGACAATGCCCAGGTGCAACGGACCGCACAGGGTGCACAGGTCCCAGGAGCTCCAGAACTAGACACGGACAGGGCACAACAAGTTGTGCATGTCCGGACATAGACACAGGGCGCTGCGCATGTCCAGGCGCAGGCCCCAGGTGCTGCGCGTGACAGGGTGCAGGCCCAGATGGCAGAGACGCGAACTCAGGGTGCTGGGCATGTCCAGACACGGGCCCAGACCCCAGGGAGCAGTACGGACAGTGAGCCTGTCCAGAGGGCCAAGGCGCAAGGAGGCGCGGAGGTCCGAGAGAGTACACATGAGTTTGCCTTGGGTGCGCACATTGCGCAGGCCTTGGTGGCTCATGGGGCTGAAACACTTGAGAGTGTGGAGGTCCAAACATACACATGTGATGAGGAGCATGGGTTAGCCGCGGGTGTGCATGGGGCACAGGCTAATGTGGTCCACCGAACTAAGGCACAAGGGTGTGCTGAGGTCCAACAGGAAGCGTGTTGGAGTGTGCTTGGGTCAGCCAAGGGTGCACACATTGCGCAGGCCAAGGGGATCCAAATGACCAAAGCGAGCGGGTTCGTGGAGGTCAAGCAGGATGCACAACATGGTGCACGAGCGGCAGCTGTGGTACGAGAACGTACCCAAAATCAGGGGCATGCGTGCATTACGCAGGCCCAAGGTGCTGACAGAACCAAAGCAATGGAGCATGCAGAGGTTCAGACTTGTGTTACTAGAACCGAAACACGGGTGATGCACGGAGCTTCCGAGAGTGAGGCCTACGTTGGGCATGGTGGGCACAAGGCTGTGCATGTCAGGACGCAGGTCCTGGGCCAGGCACAACCAAAGGCACTGGATTCGGAAGTCACTGGTGACAACAGAAGCAAGACACAGTTTGCTGCGTAGGTTCAGGCGCAAGCCCATGTCATGACATAGGCGCAGGGCGCTGCGCTGGTCTAGGCATAGGCCCGGGGTACTGCGTTGGTTCAGGCGCAGGCCCAGGTCACGCAGGAGCAGGCCTAGGGTGCTGTGTGTGCTGAGGTATAGGCCCAGGACCAGGGAACTGAGGTGCAGACACGCACTAAGGTTCAGGACGTGATGACGGTGACTTTGGCGTAAGGGTGCGTTGGGGTCCGGGAAGGTGCGTACTTAGGTGCGCATGATTCTTCAACAATAGGACACTTAAGATGGGGACAAAGGGTTGTCAACAAAAGGGTGTATGCTGCTGAGACCGAGGCACTTTGTGACATGGGTGCCAAACACAACTCCAGTTCAAGACAAGAAGCAGAGGGGCTCGGGTTGGGCCTTGACAAGAGGGTGGGATGGATGAAGACGGGGTCTCTTTCATCCAGGCTCATCTATGATAGGGGACGTGCAGTGTCATCTCATATGGGGGGTTGGCATAGCACATCGGGTTTGACAGTGGTCTTAGAAGATGATTTCAAGACCGTGTTGGGGATGAACTTCTTTGATTCCCTAAAACTACTTTCACTTCCAATGAATGACGTTATGGAGATGACTCAGACTAAGGAAGCGCAAAGTGGACTTGAAGCTCACAAGGACGCAGAACCACCAGACAAACTGTGGCAATCACTTTTGAGGGCAGAGGTGGAACCCAGGATCGGGGACCAAGTCAAGAGCGCACATGTACTGCGTTGGGCCGTGCTGAGGTTGCCTATGACAGTGCATGGGGTGCGCATGGGTGCGCATGTCCTAGGCATGAGAGAGCATGACTTAGGAATGGGAGCGCAAAGCTTGGGGCTCGGATCGCTAGACTTGACATTGGTTGCCCATGAAGTGCGCACCAATGCACTTGGGTTGCGCATTGAGGCGCAATGCTTAAAATGGGATGGGCATGAGATGCACATCTTGACACAAGACACTTCTTCCATAAAATTGTTGAAGTCTGATGCGGTGGAGGACAACACCAAAGAACTTGACATTGTCAGGACCTATACGCAAAAGACATGGCAGAAGAAGAAGTGGGACGAGCTTAAACCTCCGTGGGAGGAAGTTGACAGCAACACCGAGTTGGGGCTTGGGACAGCTCCTCCAGCCACGGTGAAGTTCAGCCAGGACAAGGCCATGACAGCACACGTGAGGCACTGGGCCGCGCCTGGGCAGACAGAGGACGCGCACAGGGTGCGCAAGACATGGCATGGGATGTGCGGGGCTGCGCGTCACTTGCATTTGGATGCGCACGACCTAGGCATGGGTGCGTTTGACTTACATTGGAGTGCACATGGGTTGCACACTTGTTTGCATGGGATGCGCACGGCTATGCATTGCTTTGCAACACTGGAGCTGCTCAAGATTGCACCGGACAAAGAGACGCTGAGGCTTAGGACAGGGGCATTGTCAAAGGATGCTTGTCATGGGCCATGGACGCTAGAAGCTCTACAAGACCAGGGCAAGCTGAACTTGAGGCACTTGATGCGTGCTAACACTGATGACCTTGCTGAACAAGGCATGGGACGCAGGGGAAGGACTAAGTACATGGAGTACTTGGTTAGTTGGAAGGGCCTTCCAAACATTGAAGCTTCGGGAGGCATTTGAGGCATTCAAAGCCACTTGGCATTGACGAGGGTGTCAATGGCTTGGGTGAGGGAGAATGTCACGGACCGCCTACCTTAGTAGGATTTTTACTTAAGTAGGCCTTGTACTTAGGAATATTCTAGAAGGGCCTAGGATGTGCTAGTGCCTTCAAGAATATTCATGCGTGTGTTTTGAGTTTGAGTTCATGTATGAAGAGTCAAGTCCCTTGGCGCAAAGGACGTGTCCCATGGGGCCTTGACAAAGTCCATGCACACGGGCCTTTGGGAATGGACATGGCCCTTCCTTTGTTAGATGCGTGTACGTGGGAGAGACGTGTCCCTCGGCATGAAGAGACGCGTCCCTTGGGTCCTTGACATGGTCCAAGTGCGCGGGCCTCATGAGGGGTCATGTCCCTTCCATAGAGGCATGTCCTTTGACAAGTAGAGATGTGTCCAATGAACCTTGACTTGGTTCATTGGCACGGCTTGCCTCAAGGGGACAAGTCCCATCCTTGGTTCATTAAATTAATGTACTTAGAATTATGTTCAATGTACTTAGAAGGGGATGCATTGCACACGGTTTCACAAGGGGAGTGTCCCAACCGTGTGTGTGCATGTACATAGGTAGAGTTATGTCTTTTTGTGAAGAGTTGTATTCCTTTATTTGTAAATATGCTTGAGTATAAATAAAGATGGCATGGCATTGCCAAGGGGGACGATGATCAACCCAATTAATCCAAACTCTCTCTCCATTGTTTCAAATACTTAAACCGTGTGAGTCATACTTGTGTCCCTAATATTTTCCCTTGCTTTCTAAACGCTTTCCTTGTGTTAAATACTTCCACATTATATTATTCCGCATAAACATAACCTCCGGGTTATCGGGTAGCCTGACTTAGCGAGGGACTTTTTGAGTGAAGTTAAGTGGCGCACGGGCTTGACAAGGGTGTCAAAAACCGTCCCATGACAAGCTGCTCTTCTCATATTTCCAATAGACATAACAGTTAGGGATCAAGGTAATTGATTAGTGTAAGCTTGATTATAACAGTGAGCACAATCCCTGGCCCTATGGCTGGTTAGGCGACTGATCTCACATAACAGAGGAGGCCGAGTGGGACCCAATATATTTGCACTGGGATTAGAGTTGTTATCCAAAGACCTTACTATAGGGAGAATGGTAGGTTGGACAGATGCCTGCTTGCCTACCAGCTCTAGCCATTGCCCAACTCCTGATTAATGTTCAGGGCCAAGGCCATGGGTGGGTCGGCATTGGTTGGGAGGTCCTTAAACTTAAGGCGCTTCTCTTCACGACATAATTTGTTTCAAAGGAGCTTGAACATCAGACCTGTAATACTATAGTTCACAGAAGTGCTAAATGAGTAATAAAAGGAAGCAAGGCTGGAAAAGAAGCAAGACTTGAGCCAGAGACTGAAGCTTTCATGTACTCATCAACTGAAGATCCCTTCACAGAATATTAGCGAGCTCCAAATATAACTTCATCTGCTTGGCGAAAGACTGATCCGTGTAGCTCTTTTCAAGCGTTTCCCAAATAGCTATTGAATTAGGCTTGGTGTAAACATCATTAAGAATAGGGCAATCACAGTAGTAGAGATGCAACTCTTGATGTGTCGATTTATTTGAACCCAAGTGAGGTAATTTGGATTTGAAAAGTTGACTGTCTACACTGATGATGTAATGGACAGGGGAGAGAACCATGAATGAACTTGGTAAGGTTATAGTGAATAAAAAGAGAAATCGTTTGGTCCCACTAGGGGGTAGAAAGACATTCATCAAGCTTAATGGTGACAATGTTTGCCAAGTTATGGGTGGCTGCAGAAGTGGACCTGCTAGGTGAAGGCATGGGCAGCAACCGGATCACCAGAGACGGAAGAGCCTGTCAGTTGCAGTGGAGGGATGAAGGCAGTCAGTGAGGGGAATCCACAAACAATGGGAGAAGAAGGAAAGGGAAGAATGGGAGCGACTGCAAGCATCGACAAGGGAGGCACCAGAGGGAGATGACCGGAATATGATTGCAATGGCGGGAGAACAATGGAGGAGGGCAGTAATGGCGTCACGAGACCTTGAGCGATGGAATTGGTCAAAGATACAGAATTGTCAACAGGTCATATATAAAGAGAATAAATATATAAGATGCTAAATAGAGTCCTGGGATAATAAAATTATCATAGTAGAACTAGTATGTGATGATAGGACAAAAAGAACTCAAATGTCATTATACAACTGCTTCTCAACATACATTTTAGCTTAACATCATCAATATTTTAAACGCAATAAAAATTTTGAAGTCTTCCTTTACTCTATTAAAAGCATTTTCAGATTGTGAAACATGTATGAATGTCAAAGACTTCAAAAATCCGATTCATCCAATAAGGTTTTGTTACTCATACATGAAGAACAAAAGATTCTATAGTTGGGTGTTGTTTCTATGCCCTCCATACACCTCAAGACCTTATTTTTGTCTGTATTTTGGAAAAGTGAGACTTTGATGGGATTGCCCAAGGCAAATATTCAATTCCAGTGAAAAGTAATGAGTCACAACGTGAGGAAATAAGTTGCTTTTTAAGTCTTATATTTTGTAACAAAATTTAAATACAAGACATAGAATCATTAGTCTCAATACCCTTTCAATAATTTTAATCCACAAACACATTCACTCATATATTCTGTATGTCAAATGTAGCATATATGTATTATGAGTGTAGTTACAAAAGTATCATTGCATAGCAGTTGAATGTGTAAGAGTTCGGACTAAATCCATTACATAATAGCCTTTAATTGATTTTAACATGAAAGTAAATACTTGGTTTTGCAGGCTGCAGAGGCTGGGAGGGCTTCGATTAGAACTGGTGCAGCGTGGGGAATGGTGGCGTCTTTTCTCCTGCCTGTGGCTACATGCCGGAGCTGTGCACCTAATCGCAAACATGTTGAGCCTTCTTTTCATTGGGGTGCGTCTTGAGGAGGAATTTGGATTCTGTAAGTCCTACTTGAATTCGACTCTACTAAAAAAGGCTAAGATATGTTAGAAGAGCATTAGCTTTTGAAAGATGACTAAGAAAAACATTGCAGAGAATAAATACATGGAAAGAGATTTATGCGTGGGAAAAAAAATACAAGGGGTATTGATGTAAATACCGACTATCACAAAGAACATGGCATGGGACAAAATATTGTTTTGTGTTCTTATCTATCATATTGCAACGTTTTCTGATTTGCTTCAGTCAGCTATTTGACGTACTAGGTAGCATTACAGCTATTTTAGTTACATTATTTCCTTGTCCTCACGCCAAAACATGCTACTCTTTACATGTATTTGTTGGAATTTGGGTTAGTGTGCTTTAATTTTGATATCTTATAAAAATGCCTCAATTCCATATAAAACATTTAGAGGAGGGAAGCCTTGTTTATATACCCCATTGTCATTGTACTTGGTAAAGTCTTGTGGGCCTATAGTGAGCTCGCTAAAACACACATGCGCAGGCGCGACCGCCCCAGCTCGGCTCCGCTGTGTATACTTTTCTAACCTGAACTTTTATTGCACTGCTGCAGCACGAATACGAAAATTTAGGGGAAACAAGAAGGTTCACAACCTATCTTTAATTTCTTATTGCTAAAACAATCAAGAAGCAAAAGAAAAAGTTAGTTTAGCCTAATTCTCATACCCAAGAATAAAGGAAAAACACATAAAACAAGGGATAAAAATCTAGAAAATAATTGAATGAATAAAACCTTAAGTTTTCTCTTGCTTAAATAGAGGAGCTTATTCAACAAGAATAAAAGACTTAAAGATAAAAAGATAAATACCAAATTACTAATAATTATGGGTTATTTATGCTAAAGGTCTGTGTACTTTGTCTACTGTGTTAATTTAGTCCTTGTACTTTTAATTGTGTCAATTTAGTCCCTGCACAATTCAAAATGTATCAATTTGGTCCTTAAAGAAAAATTTACCTTAAGTTTTTAATGAAATTTTTAATGGTTCAGCCATGAATTGGATTAAATTGAGTAAACAAATAAATTTATAATAAGTCGCTTATATCTAACATAATTTTGCCGTTCAAAATTACGTCATTAACTTAACTTAAATTTGACCAAAAGACTAAATTGACACATTCTGAATTGTTCAGGGACTAAATTGACAGAATTAAAAGTACAAAGATCAAATTGACACAATAGGCAAAGTAAAGGAACCTTTTGCGTTGATAACCCAATAATTATCTATCAATTTAATAACTAAATAACCTAATAGATGTCAATCTCCTCAAGTCTTTATCCAGCTGCATCTCCTATCAACTCGCTAAGTCTGGAATACTCGCCAAGCCCATCCGCCATCTACCTATGGGCTGCATCATTCTCCCCATGTTGGCGAGAATTTGACCTGGAATTCGCCGACGGATCATGTGGATCGCCCTTGCCAAGATATTTTCCCGCACGCTCATCCTCGATCTTGCCATACTCGTCCATACTTAGATTGTTGACCTAACTTGCCAAGACATGGGTTGTGTCCTGTCTCACCAAGATGTGGACTGCAGCATTCTCCCTGGTTTGGAAACAATTTGCCCCCGAATTCGCCATTGGTTCATCCAGACCATTATCGCCAAAGTAAGGAGTACGTCGGAAGTCCCCATTCTCTCCATCTTGTACTTGGTGCGCGCTTCCAACAGCGATCCTTAAGTCTGCCTGTATTCCGCTTAATGGTTGGAGATGAAGTCTTCCACCTTCTCATGTTGACGAATAAGATCTGCTACTAGCATAAGGTTTATTGGTGAAAAAGGAACAATGCCATCGACAATCATGAACAGCAGAGAACTCGTGCTTTGACTTATCGAGCTGTCACAAGCCAACTCGACGTGATACAACTTCTTCTCCCGTCCCTTGACGTTCTTAGAAATAGAACATCAAAGAAGGTTACGTTCATCGCCTCAATATGGTCTTCCATCCGTAAGTGAAGAACAATGTTGAAGGCGAGGGTAGCACTCGCCATCCTCCATAAACTGTTCCAGAAGTGATTCATTAAGCAAACACCCCTCTACTTGCTGCTGGCGGGTAAGTCTCTCACACCTGGAAGGGAAAATCGATAACATGCCGTGATCTTGTTAATGGTCTCGCTGTCAATGCACTTCCACGAAGTTCCATCCTTCTTTGGCTTCAAGAGGACTGGAACCGCCTGAGGACTCAAATCCCCCATAATAGTACTCTAAGCGAATAGCTTTGCAACTTGACATCTAAGCTCTACATACTCCACAGGGTCATTAGGTAGTGTAGCCTTCCCCATAAGACAACCCCCGTTGTCAAACCTATCCAGTGATGCTCCTTTCTGGAGAGAGGCCATTAATGAACTAGACTCTATAACGAGCAATAACACTTGGTGTTAGTGGACCTTCCTAGAGGATGCAAACCTATAAGGTGTAAGTGGGTGTTCAGAAAGAAACTAAGGACTGATGGGTCCATAGAGAAATTCAAGGCTAAGCTGGTGGCTAAAGGGTACACCAAAAAACCAGAATAGATTCCATTGATACTTACTCACTGGTAACTAAAATTGCCACTGAAAGAGCCCTAATAGCTCTAGCATCCATACATAACCTTGTAGTACACAAAATAAACATGAAAACTGCTTTTTTGAATGGTGACCTTAAGGAAGAAATCTATATGGAACAAACTGATGAGTTTGAGGTTCCTGGGATGGAGCATAAAGTATGTAAACTTGTAAAGTCCTTGTAT
Source organism: Simmondsia chinensis (assembly GCA_018398585.1). Taxonomy (NCBI): domain Eukaryota; kingdom Viridiplantae; phylum Streptophyta; class Magnoliopsida; order Caryophyllales; family Simmondsiaceae; genus Simmondsia; species Simmondsia chinensis. The sequence continues at coordinate 24,024,290 of JAGTTD010000012.1, forward strand.
GGACTGAAACAAGCTTCTAAACAACAACAAAAAAATTTTAATTGTACCTTGTGTTAGAAAAATGATACAAGCTAAACTTAAGTGTTATGGGAAAATATTCTAACTGTGCCTATTTACTGGTCGTTTACCGTTATTAGTCGTTTAGGGTCATTAAAATTGTGACCGTTGGAAATTAAATGACAATATAGCCGTTGAACTTTATTACGTCCGTTTATAGCCGTTGGAATTCATTATAGCCGATGACTTAATGGTTGTTACCGTTTATAGCCATTGAAATTCATTGCACCCGTTTTTTTAACGCTTGTTACCGTTTTCTACGCTATATAAATGCCATTAGCTATAACAACCAAAAATACACACTCTCGGTCTCTCTCTCTCTCTCGGTTTTTCTCCCCTAAAATTTGGGCAAAGTTCAAGGCACTCCTACCCGGCAATTAATGAGTGCACGTTAAGAGTTGGATCGCGTTAATCCTGGAGGACAGCCGCCGGTTATACTGTGTGCACCGGAGCAGCGGCGAAATCGTCTTTTAGGACAGTGGCCAATAGTCGATTTTTCTAACAATCTAAATGACGATTTGTTAAGAACTCTTCTAGACATGTAAATTTTTGGGGTTAACTTTGACGTTTTGTTAATGAACCTATTTCCACAGTGCCCTGATTTTCTCAATCTCTCATCTCTTAGTCTAGTATAATTCAAACTTAATTGAAACCATTGTCATACATATTTGCTCCTTTCTCTCAAACCCCTTTAAAAACCAAAACTTTGCCATATTTCCCCTTCTTCAATTTGGGTGTCCTTATTGATGTTTATTTTCTAATTTTTGAGGAGAGATATGGTTTTGATAAGGGGGGTTGGTTTCAATTTATGATCAGAGTTGTGAGTGACAGGAAATTGTTCGTGTTGGTCATCGTTAGTGGACTGTTTATGTTGCTGTAATTCTCAGGTCTGCTTAATAAATGTGAGAAATGTGCTTAGATCTATAAAAATAAGACATTTAGAAATGTGAGATCTCGAGCTGTCAAAATTTGAGATCTTGGTCTTGCATTTATCTCTAATTTATGAGTCATTTGCACCTGGAACTGTCGATTTACTTTGATCTAGTTGAGATACCTAATTTTTGACGTGATTATTTGCTCAGATTTGTAAATTTTCTGTTCTAGTGTGTTTTGTGTGGATTGTCTTGTTTTATGATGGGTTCAAGATGCTTGAAGTGGATGCATTAGAATTGAGCATGTGATTTGGATGCTGATGGAAGTTCTCCTTGCGTCAATAATGAGCCATAATCAAAAATTCAAACTTGAGAAGAATAATTTCTCCTACTGAAAGCATCCCTTACACATTAGGACTTCACTAAATTGAAAGTTTTCTTGATTGTCTTTAGATGTTAAAACTCGTTCATTTGCATCTAATTCGTGAAAGTTTTACATGGGTTCTATGATCTTGAGCTGAACGCCAATTTGAAGTAATTAAAAGGTAAAATGGGGCTATTGGGCCTAAAATGGGGGTGTAATAAAATAAAATGTGTTAAACATGTGATAATGATGCCTGCTTGGGGTCAACATTAAAAATTTTATACTGTCTCATTTGAGAATAAATAGGCAGGCGATATGTGCCTCAATATTTGTGCGAGATATTGTTGCTAGCGTATATTATGTGATTAGAAGAACAGTATCCTCTAAGCTAATGTTGAAAATTGAATAGAAATATTTTATTATCTAATAATTATATCCATGTGATCAAAACGTGCACGGTGGGACTCAAACCCACAATCTCACGCCCTGGAGGTGAGCGCCTTATCCACTAGGCCACGCGAACTCCTTCTTAACTGCTTAACCAAACATACTATTGTGGCTTACATGGTAATGGTGTGCCTGTGATTGCTAGCATGTATGTTTGATTAGGACGATATTGTCCAATGTTATATTGAATTTCACATCTTGGTATAAAGATCATCTCCACATGTATAGTACGAAAATGTTGTATTTGATTCTTTAATCTTGTATGGTGCACAAATTAAGCCGAATCTGTGGTTGGGATGAAGCCACATTTACACGGCTTATACTACGAGCTAATAAAATGTGAGGGGTACTGTCGTGTAGGACAATAATGGTTAGAACTTGTAGAATGCATTATTTTGGATTTCTAAAAGGACAATAGGAATTATGTTGATTTTAATCCAGTTAACATAAAATAATAATACTACACCTTAATAGAGGTATATGAAAAGTATGTTTGTGGAGTGTGTGCCCTAATGCTTGAGGTTGATTCTGTTAGAATGGAGTATTGAACCCAAAATTGCCAACTCTTAGGTTAAAAATGTTTGGTTGCACAATTGTGAATCCCGTGCGTTGGTAAAGCTTTGCATGTCTGAGTTTTAACCATGAGTTCAAACTTTATATGTGAGAATTGGATTTTCTTGCATATGTTTGATTGACCTAAGTGAAATAGTTGATCATTGTAAAGGGCTAGTAGAACTTGTGAGTTCTTGAAAAATTATGTGTGACTTTGTATATTAATCCATGTTGATGTATCTCATGTTTTTCTCATGGTTATGTTTGAAGCATGTTGGTACATGTTGCTTGAAGTGATGACTAACAGGTTGTTTATGGACTGTTTTCAAGCTGAATATGTTGCTACTTGACGTGCAACTACTATATGTTGTGTACATACTGCAGATTATGACATATAGCTGCTGAATGTTTCTGTCCATACTGGTTTTATGGTTTTTTTTTTTTTTTTTTTGGACTGTTTTGCTGATTTTTTAGTTTATAGTTGGAAAAACATGATATATTTTGAGTCGTATGTGGACTTGTGTTGTCCTGGGAGACTTATACGCCCATAGAATCATTGTTTCATGCCTTCTTTTCTAGCTTTGGAAAATGGTAAGGTGCAGGTCGTATAAGAACCTTGATTGATTATAGGTTTGGTGTTTAGCTTGTGACTAGATACCTTATTTGGGTTATTGGCACTTGTTGTGTGCTCATGTTGGTCATTTGGATGACATATTATATGACCCTAATGTTCACTTGATGAGGAGAAAAATATGGCATCCTAAGGTGATTGAAAGCATTATGTTTTGATGAATAAGACAACACTCATCCTATTATATCATATGTCAGTTGTAGATCTAGTCTTACATTCATGGATCCAAATAATGAATATTAAAGTGCTCTAATTAAATTATTGAGGTAATAGTGAAGTACTATGAATGGGGTCTATATTGTAATAGACTCTTTGTTATGTTGGGTGTCTGATATCGTTGAGAGATATTCTACTAATTACAATGTATTTAGGCTTATTAGTGAGCTATGTTTATTAACACCCCTCTGAAACCTGCATACTTTAGTTGTCCTTAAACACTGAGTTGGCAGGTAGAAAATTGAATGGCCAAATATAGTGTGAGACATTGCATTGTGGGGCTTGTAAGAGCACCCGAGAGCTTATGAGGTATGTTATCTGATCACAATTTTTCTGATTATTGTGTTTTTACAAATGCTTGCTAGTTATAGCTAGCTTATGGAAATTAATTATGGTGGAAACATTATTTTGGCGATTGTCCAAAGTCGGTGTAAATAGCTTGATGATGCTAAGCATTTGGACTCGGGAGCCTTGCGGAGGCTTGGGTTGCCTTAACTTGAATTGTAAAAGGCACTTTATGAATTATGGTCTTTTGTACTCTTAATAGTAACAATGCAGGTACTCTAAGTACGGTGAGAATGGGTATGTGGTCTTTGTGACCTAAACTGGTGGTAGTCCACTTGATTTGAGATGATAATGTCTTACAATTGTGATGATATGTGAAATTGACTAATTAGCGGTATATATTTTTCGTGCCAACTAGATATACGATATACGTATGATATGTGTACTATGAGAGTACTTGAGGTGGAGATATGATTTTATTGATATGATATTTGCTCCACTATTATGTTATACTGACGTCTGTTGAAGTTGGCAGGCGATGGCGCTAGTTGTTTAATAGCTCATTGCTGATACCTCAATGTTGGGGTGAAAGCAACTTGTGATAGGTGTTGGCAGTGGTCAACTCTCAAGTACCGCTTTGTTACAATACATTGTGAAATGCCATGTATGATGGTTGAGCTTGATGCTTTAACCTAACCCATAGTTCGTGACGAGTGGTGTGGACACTGCACACTTGATGGGTTTGGCAAGAGGAGACCTATTCATCTCAGGCATAAGATCATAAACTATTTACTCGAAAGAAAGTGATATCACTAAATTGTGTAAGGTCTGAAAAGAACCTTGTGGATCTATTGATAGCGAAAACATCGAGGGGGACGGGACTAAAGTCTATACACGAATAAACTGTGATGTATCCAACCTGGTATTAACAGGTTCAATGTGAAAAGTCATAGTTTTATTAAAGGAATGCACTGTATTTTATGTTATCCCTCCCTATGGTATGACAGTGCGGAGACGGGTCCATAGCCATATGTTCGGTGGTGTAAGTGAGGCTTGCATTTGATGGACACTGTCTGCATGTTGCCAAGGGGTGAGGTTGAGCTTTAGCTCTTAATGGACCCATATCCATATGTATGGTGGTGTGCGGTAACACACACTTGATGGGATCCACCTATGTAGGTGTGGGAGTATGGCCGCTCCCTATGAAGGCTTAAGACTTGTCTTCTAGAGCGCCTATGAATATCCAGGACGAGCGCATGGTCGATAAAACGTGCCAAACCGCTTGAGTTGCCAAGATCTGGAGTTTGGTTTGTGTCCAAGTGGAAGACTATACAAACCCTTGTGAGGTTCAAAACGAAAGTCACCTTGCAAGATGTTGGTCCTAAACTTGGGTTACACTAGGTGACATTTCAAGTCGCGAAACATCAGCACTGAAAAACTGAACTCCCTTTGCCCAATCTATTCTTCTTTGTTCTCTTCCGCTTGTATCTTTTGTGGGGGATTGCAGGAAAAATGATACAAGCTAAACTTAAGTGTTATGGGAAAATATTCTAACTGTGCCTATTTACCGGCCGTTTACCGTTATTAGTCGTTTAGGGTCATTAAAATTGTGACCGTTGGGAATTAAATGACAATATAGCCGTTGAGCTTTATTACGTCCGTTTATAGCCGTTGGAATTCATTACAGCCGATGACTTAATGCTTGTTACCGTTTATAGCGGTTGGAATTCATTGCACCCGTTTTTTTAATGCTTGTTACCGTTTTTTACGCTATGTATATGCCATTAGCTATAACAACCAAAAATACACACTCTCGGTCTCTCTCTCTCTCTCACTCTCTCTCTCGGTTTTTCTCTCCTAAAATTTGGGCAAAGTTCAAGGCACTCCTACCCGGCAAGTAATGAGTGCACGTTAAGAGTCGGATCACGTTAATCCTGGAGGACGGCTGCCGGTTATACTGTGTGCACCGGAGTAGCGGCGAAATCGTCTTTTAGGACAGTGGCCTTTACCACGGTGCGGTATCATCATTTTTTGTAAGATCTTTCCAATTACTCTCTCCTTCGTTGAATGTTCTAATTGCTCTTCTGTTTCAGTATTATTTTGGTTGCTGTTTTTAGATAGTTTTCGCTGAATTTGTTTGCTGCAATTCGCTGCAATTTTACTATTTTTCAGTGTGATTTTACTGCAATTTTACTAAAATATTTACTGAACTTTTACTGGTGTTTTTCGCTGCAAAATTTTCGGTAATTTTAGCTACAGTATTCCAGTATTTTTCACTGCTGTATTTTACTATTTATTGCAGTTATTTTCACTGTATTTCACTGTGAATAGTTGATTTTTCTAACACCTTGGTCACGCATGGTTCTGCTATAACCAGCGGTGATGCATTTATGTATTCAAAGCATGTTGATGATGACTGTGTGATTATCTATTTGTATGTTGATGACATGCTTATCTTTAGCACGAATGAAAATTGTGAATGATATTAAGTCTTTCTTGAGCACATGTTTTGATATGAAAGGCCTAGGTGAGGCCTATGTGATACTTGGAGTAAAAATAACTAGAACATCTGAGGGTTTGACCTTGAGTCAATCCTATTATGTGGGGAAAATATTGAGATAGTTTGGTCACTTTGATGACATACTTTCTAAAACTCTATATGACCCTAGTGTTCGTTTGAAAAGAAACACAGGAGATAGTGTATCAAAGGCTGAATACGCTAAGATAATTGCTAGCGTAATATTCTTAATGAACTACACTTGTCCTGAAATTGCTTATGCCATTAGTAGATTTAGCTATTACACCCGTTACCCTAGTGATGAGCATTGAAGTGCATTGACGAGGCCTATATGAGATTCCCTACTATGTCAGAGGGATATTGTGATGCTAAATGAGTGTCTATGTATTTGTGCTTACTAACTGTGCTATTTTATGGAAATCATCTAAACAAAGCTGTATTGCTAAATCAACCACGAAGTCCAAATTTATTGCTCTTGAGATGGCAGGTTTAGAAGCTGAATGGCTGAGGAGTGTCCTGGGAGACATTCCATTGTGGGGGAAACTTGCGCCTTTAGTGTCATTACACTGTGACTCAAGAGTAGCCATTGGAGTTGCCCACAGTGAGGTTAATAATGGCAAGCAAAGGCATCTTCACCTTAGGCATGGTGTCGTGAGAAGTTTGATCAAGAATAATGTGATCTCACTCGAGTTTGTGAGCAATGATAAAATTTTGGCAGATCCGTTAACAAAAGGCCTTACAATTAAACTGATAAATGAAACGATAGAGGGAGTGGGGCTAAAGTCCATTTGATGTCCTAATCCTGATTGATACCCATCTTGAGAGTTACACTCGATGTTCAATGGGTCAAACGAAGTCAAAAACTGGAAAATTTGTGATAGCCACTCGAACCCTTCCCGTGATTGCTGTAAGAGTGGCCCAAGGATCTGTCAATACTGCCCGAAATTGGTCTTACAGAGGTTGAGCTTAATGCTCTTAATTTTGTCCATAGCCCGATGTGGTGGTGTAGGGCAACACACCTGATGGACACACCGCTATTGCCATAATGTGAGGATGAGCCTAAGGCTCTTAGTGATGTCCATAGCCTTTTATGGTGGTGTGGGACAGCATAACTGATGGACTCACTTACGAGATTGTATGGGTAGAAAGTCCTCCTATTGAGAGTAAGGGCTTACTCCTTAGAGCATTCCTGAGAATACCATATTTCATATTATGGTTTTAAGAGACTTCATACATCCTGATCACGGAGTGCATCTCAACCTCAAGAACCACATGAAGGGGTTAGGTATGCTCTTCACAATGATTGCTCGTGGTTCAAGACTTTGCTCACCATTGGGTGGTCGTGAGACATGCTTAGTCACTAGGCGCTGATTCAAGTCCAAAAAACATTAGCATCGTCAAATGTGAGTCTTGTTGCTCGGTAATACTCCCTTTTTCCCCTTCCTTCCGTAAAATTGATCCATGTGGAGGATTGTTGGAATTTGGAGTAATGTGATTCAATTTTGATGTCTTGTGAAAATGCCTCAATCCCACATAGGAAATCTAGAGGAGGAGAGTCTTGTTTATATACCCCCTTGTCATTGTACTTGGTAAAGTCTTGTGGGCTTAGAGCAAGCTTGGTGAACCACGCACGCGCATGCACCCGCCTCACCGAGCTGGTTGGCGCGAGATCAATTTGGTGGCTGCCTTATCGATTAATTCTTTTCCTTCTGCAGTTTATTGCTGAGTAATTTTTGTCATTGCTTTTTGTAGCCCTTGAAATCAATTTTGTTTTAATAAGAGTTATATTTTGACTATTCATTCACCTATTTCTCCAACAGTATTTTATAAAACATGCTAAGCCTTCTTTATTTTCTATAAATTGTTCCCTTCCAAAATGTATTAATACGAGTTTTGTGCATTCAACTACATTTTTTATAAGGTTCGAACTAACCTAGAGGACAGGAAAATTGACCTCAATTACCTCCAAAAGTTACTAAGTTTGGAAAATGTATATGAAAGGCAACATATAGTATAAACACGAGAATTGATATACTATCAAACGTGCAAGATACATGATCCTCATTTTGTGTTCTTATCCATCAAAATGCACCCCTTGGTTATTGCGTCAGGCAGTTGTCAATGTCGATGTCAGCTTTACAGCAGTCGTCCTTACATCTATGTTCTTCTTGTTCTCTTCATAGAACATATCATCATTGTCATATATGTCAATGTCCTCTTTGCTCATTTTTGTAAATCTACCGCCTTTCTAAGACATGTTTGCGTTTAACTAAATGAATTTTGCAATTCAAAATGAAATGGCAGTGAGGATAGGACCATTGTACGTGCTTTCTGGTTTTGGGGGAAGCTTACTATCCTGCTTGCACTTCCTTTCACTTAAAAGAAACAGCGTTGTATCAGTTGGTGCCTCCGGTGCTCTCTTTGGTCTTTTGGGTGCCATGCTTTCTGAGCTCATCACTAACTGGACGATCTATGCCAATAAGGTATCCCTGCTTCCCTATTAAACTCAAAAACAAGTCAGAAATGAATCATAATGCTGTTACAATCTGTTAATGATATCGTATTGTGTTTAATAAAGAGTTACCGAGTTTAAATCCTGGTAGCTGTTAACCTAGAATATGATTTCAACACATAATATAAGGTGGTGATTTGTTTTTTTCTTTTGATAATCGCCTGTGTACCATTACTGCATCAAATGTAACAGATATTTGCATGAGAGTGACATTTTGAAGTGTATAACTACTTGTGGACATAACCTAAACAGTTTAAGTTGTTGAGATAGTTGGCTCCTTAATTTAGTTTGATCAAGAACTTTTGAATTCAAAACCTGATAAATTATAAAGAGGGAGAAATTGAATATTCAACATAAATATATGAGTTGTCAGCCTGTCATATACGCAACGAACGAATACATTACACAGTAGTGTACAAATACAGTTGTAGAGTAAATAAGACTATTCTAGTAGAATTAGGATCTGATAACATGCCACATTAATTTGTAGAGAAACCACGAACAGATTTTCACGACGATTTATAAAAAGATGGTGAGAGGCGTTTAGTGAAGATGCCAAATAATTGTTTCTCTATTAGGAAATACTGACTGTGAATATCATGTTGAATTTGTTTTTCCCAAATATTGTGGAAACCTGACATCGACGTGCTTGGTGTGATTGTGAGCAATGTGATTCACTGAAAGATATGAGGCAGAGATGTTGTCATACTGAAGATCAATGGGGTGATGGAGAAAAAGACCAACGTCACTTAAAATATGACGAACTCCATAAGACCTGGTTGACCAGTATGCCAAGGTTTGATATTCCGATTCTTCAATAGATTTAGACACCATAGGCTACTTCTTGGCCCTCCAAGAAATGAGGTTCATCCCCAAGAAAACTGTGTAGCCAAAAGTGGGCAGTTACTATTGGGACAACACCCCTCAATCTACATCAACATATGTTGTGTACCACACATCACAACTCGAGCGATAAAGGAGAACATGGAACACCGTGCATTTCACATAGCCATGAATACACTTGACCACTTGTTAAGGTTCCTTAAGACAATGAATGAACTGACTCACAAGTTTAATGACAAGTGAAATACCCGATTGAGTGAAGCTGAAGTATTAAAAGTGCACCTATCGGCCACTTTGATAGAGAGTTGGGTCCATTGGTAATTGTCCTTCATGATGCGAGTGATTGGTCCATGCGGTAGAGGTCTCTTAACTAGTTTGGCATGGTCCAAATCGAAGCGAGTTAAAATATCAGTGGCATATTTGTGCTAGGAGAGAAGAGGTGGGTGTATGGTGTTCCTCGATACCAAGGAAATAATACAACTCACCTTAGTTTTTCATAGCAAACTAAGAGGAGAGGAGATCCAGGGAAATGGGACTAAGTTATAGGAACACCGGTGACTATAAATGTCATTGACTTCTAAGATGAGCAATATGATACCCTCATACGTATTATATAAGAAAAGTGAGGGATCAATATAGAAGCACTAAAAAATAAATTGAAGCAAGGTAGTGCTGAAACACTAAAACTAAGCTTTGGGTGCCTGTTTTAGATCTGAAATGGCCTTATGTAGGCAATGCACATGATCCTATGAGGTGCAATTAACAAATCTAGAGGGTTTTTCATGCAGACTTTCTCTTGAGGGAGCCATGCAAGAAGACATGTTTAATATCTAGTTGTCTAATGTCCAGGAAAGAGCAGTAGTAAGGAAGAGGACAAGCTGCACTTTTGAGGGTTCAATGATGGTTAGTACATGGTTATTGAGTTAAACCTTGAGCAACTAGGTGAGCCTTGGAGCATTCAGCCTATCCCTCTGCCCTTATACTTCGAGGCGCTACTAACTATGTTCTTTGATGGGTCACCAGGGACAAGTTCCTAGGTTTGGTTTTGGTTAAAACATTAAACTCATCGGTCATAGCCTTACACCACTATGGGTCCTTGAGCCGCCTACAAATAAGAGGTGGGTTTAGTGATAGTGGCAAGGCCCAATAGTGAAAGTAGGTACTGGGGTTTATGAACACTGACCTTGCACCAAGTGATTAACGAGTGCACAGTAGATGTTGTAGAACCATTACAAACAATCGAGTTAGAAACAATACCTAAGAGAAACCCAAAGTCTAGTGAGGGAGAGCTCATCAACATCTCAAACAGCTAGGCAAAGGCAGCTGGCACAACCATCCCAAGGTCTAGCTCCTATGCTGACAATGAGGGGGTTAGGATGGCTTTCGCAATCGAGGCATCCACAATGGCAAGAAGAGTGTCACGAGAGAGACTGATGCAATTGAGCAATCGCCTATCATGGCGTCAATAGCTTGGGAGTGATCTGCATATATGACAAGGATGCTGGTCAATGGAAGGGAACTAGGGGGCCGAGATTCATATTTTGTTGCACCCAATAGAAGGAGTGGAAGATTCGACCGACAATAGAGATGAGCATTCAAATGCAAGTTTGTTATAAGGAAACAAGGTCTTGACAAAGTCTACGTGGCAAGTTTGTTGTAAGGAAACAAGGTCTTAATAAAGTCTACGTGGCGACTCGTGTAGACATGACCAGTACGAGAGTCAAGATAATGATACCCCTTGTTATTGTGTATACCCTAAAAAGATACATATAATAGATCGAATGGTCAATCTCTTAGAGACAACCAAGTTAAGGTTGGCATAGCACTCACCTATCAAAGACTTGAAACGAGGTGTAGTATGGTAGTTGATGATATAGTAGCTCATACAATTTATGGTCCCTCAGACTCGAGTAGGTAAATGATTAATAACAAATGTAGTAGTGAGGGTAGCGTCTACCCAAAATTCTTCTAGTATAGTTGGCCTCAATCAACATACTGCGGGCCATTTCTAATATATGTGGATGCTTCTTTCCAAAATCCCATTCTGCTGCGAAGTTTGTGAGCACGAAATTTGATAGTGAATGCTTAGGGTTGCACAAAAAGAATGGAAATCGAGGTTTTAATATTCACAACCTCCATCACTTTGAAAAATCTTGACTTTAAAATTAAATTTTGAAAGTTTTAAAATGTTTGATGGCATCAAAGAATTTAGATCTAAACTTTAGAGGACATAACCAAGTAAACGTGTAATAATCAACAAAACATGTATACTAATGCAAACCGAGATGTGAGACAATTGACGATTGCCAAATATCATGCAATGGAGTAAGAGATTCATTGGTACAATGTTCAACATCATCAAAGGGAAGATGCTTAGACTTTCATAAAGGACATGAACAATCAAACAAAGCAAACAACTTAACTAGACGGCAAAATACCACGATGAATAAGTAAAAGAAAAGACACTATAACCTAGATGGGCGAGACATGAATGCCGAGTATTAGCACAAACCCATGCAAATAAGAGCCACAGGATGAATCGATCGAGCCACTTAACATCGATAAAGATCAGCATTATCGTGTGTTTTTCTATCTTGTACCCCGAAAAAGGCATCAAACAAAATACGAAATTATTGTCAACGCATAGTTCTTTGACAGTAGAAAGTTGTTATTTGACTGTAGAAAGTTGTTAAGTTGAGGAATATGAAAAACATTCTTAAGAACAAGAGGGAGATCGTAAATTGGTATGATAGATGTCCTAACATATGCAATGAAATGGGATCATATGTTCACTTGCACCCCAATTAGGGTACCTGTTGCTCTCTAAATAACACATAGACATATAAACTAAGGATCGCGATACTTGGCCAATGTAGGCACGATTATACTCGGTGGCTTCCACCTATATGGACGGCCTTTCCTTGGCTCTAGCCATTATTTGACCCTTGATTGGTGATTGTAACTAGGGTCATAGGTCAGTTAACATTGGTTGAGAGGTTTAGAAACTTAATGTTCTTCATGACCTAATTTGGTCCATTAGAGCTCGGACGTTAAACATGGCATACCCTAACTCATAGCAGTGCCAAAAGAATAACAAAAGGGAGGATGGCCCTGAAGGGCATATGCTACCAACTCTACATCAGAGATCAGAGTGTGAACTGTAGCAAGAATGTGAGCAAGACATGAAGCTTTCACATAAAATTATCAGCCCAGCATCCCTCCATGCAAATGGTAGCAAGTTCCTAACATAGCACCATCTACTTGGCAAAAGATCAATCCAAGTAGCTTTTCAATAGTTTCCCAAATAGCTTTGAAATTAGACTTGGTATGGTTATCATTAGGTTCAAAGCAGTCCAAAGTGGGAGAGGTCCACCTCTTGATGTGTCGACGTATGTGAATCCAAGCAAAGTAATTCATATTTGCATAATTCAGCCATCAGAACTAATGATGTGCTATGGAGGATAGGGAAAGCAACCATCAATAAATTCAACTAGGCCCTAGTCCAATAAGAAGGGAAAGCAATTGATCATGCCACGGGGGATAGGAGAAACATCCATCAAGCTTATGATGATGATGTTGGCAAAATTAGGTGTACCAACCGAAGGGGTTGGAAGAAGGAGGCAGTGCCACTAGGTATGAAGCCCAAAACCGGATGACGAACCACTGGGGAGACAGAAAGGGGGTTGCAATCCGATTAAGAGGGAATTGATCATGGGACGCCAAGGGAGGAGAAATTGGAGAAGGGAAACCAAAAGTGAGGGTAACCAGGACCTAAAAGGGGCAAAGGGAGGTTCGCCATTGCCGAAAGGGGAGGTTTTGCATCAATCCAATGGAGCGGAGGTTGGCTGACGCCAAGGTAGAAAAGTTATCGATTTCGTCCATGGAGGTGTCGAAGGGCATGGGGCAACGGCTAATCTAGGGTGGTTGGTGCCGATGATGCTAGGGAATGTAGGTTTAGGGTATTAAGAGGAATTAGGATTTTCCATACACTCATGTCAAATTAAGAAGTGGGAAGAATAGAATAGGAAACTAGAATATTAGAATTGCTAGCTTGTCCATAGTTGCACGAAGCGGGACCAAGAATTAAAGCGGAAGCGGAAATGCGGGAGTGAGCAGTCATTGAAATTTCTAAGGTTCGGAGCGTGGATGTAGCACTTATATTACTATATATTAAAAATACAAGAAACGTAATGCAATGTTATCAATTGAACATTAAAGCAGAAATATCAAAACAAACCCAATATAAAGCAATAATTAAGAAAATCAAGTATTTCAATAGATAAGATCTAGAAAATTTACTCCAACATGTCCACACATTTCAATCATTCTTTAAAATCTAGTATATAATTAGAAAATAAATAATATAATAAGTGTGTTCTTATGAATATGATCCCATAATTATTTGAACAGTGTTTCTGTCGAGCTTCATACCCTTGGAAATGAAAACATGACTTTTAAATGCTGAATTGCATTTCCGAAGCTTGAAACATTAGTTTTATGAGTTTCCTACAACTATGCTTGTCATATATATAAAGAATAAACAGATGGAATACAAGATATAACAAAAAAAGGGGTCCCAAAGTAAATAAGACTATCATAATAGAAATAAGATATGATAATATAAACAATATACTTTATATTAATATAATTTCAGTACAAGATATGAGATAGAATGTTTGAGGAGCATGTTAGATAGCCATTCATGGGTTTCACTTAAAAATTTAAGTTGTTGGAAATTTGAGCTCTTTAGCATGGCATCCGAGCTTGTTTAACTAAGAAATCTTAAATTTAAATCCCAATAACCACTCTGTATTTGTTAATATGCTTTGCTATGTTGTGCTTCAAATATATGTTTCCCAGCACTGGCATGTTGCGGCCTAATATGTGTTTAGATGAGCTTGATGCAGCTTGTGCACCCTTTGGTTTGGCTTAGGCCAATATAGGGGAATTTAGAGTTTTTCAACTACCTCTAGCTTTGAAGGCATAAGATACATTCAGTTCCTTTTGAATTGGTGACTTGCTTTCTCTTTCTCCACACATACCCGATGGCACTAATTTATCTCTTTTTTCTTAATTTCATGAAGTCTTTACAGTCGTATCTAAATGAAACCCAATTCATGGTAACTTCGCCTTAACATAATCTCAATACAACATCCGATGTCAGATTGTATACTAGTGATGCTTCAACTATAATTGGCATTTGCATGAAATGTTATGTCATATGAAATGTATAAGCACTCATGTTGCTAATTGCTAGGACAGTTAGTTCTTCGACAATTCAAACTACATCATGATGATTATTTGATTGCACGTTTGCAGTGTACAGCGCTTTCGACACTTCTTGTCATCATAACCTTGAACCTAGTGGTTGGGTTCATACCGGGGGTGGACAACTCGGCTCATATAGGAGGGTTCATGTCAGGGTTCCTGCTTGGGTTCGTTTTGCTGATTCGACCGCAGTATGGATACGTGAGCAACAAGTACCTACCTGCAGGTAGTGAAATTTTACTGAGCCTTTAGGGACTCATAGTGTTGACATAGTTCCATACTAACCAATTGGTATTCACTCACAGGGTTTATGAAGAGCTCTTCTTTCTCTTAACTTTAATCTAGAATTTTTTATTACTTACATGTGGTATTCTTAGTACAGGTCGTCCCACAGACACAAGGAAGTCTAAGTACAAGTGCTGCCAATGTTTCTTCCTTGTTCTAGCTCTCCTTCTCTTGATTTTTGGGTATGCCTACAAAATACCTTGCACGGTTGTTTTTGATTTTAGTAAAAATATATTAAAAGACCATTATGACAAGAATCACAAGAACACAACAGTTAAAGAATTTATCGTTTAGGCATCTAAGGTTTGTTGTTGTTGTAGTTGTTGCTGTAAAAATCAAGAACACTAAAAATAAACAAAATAGAGGAACACTTAAAATAATATGAGAATTGGATAATTTTATTCTCTAATCACACTCACAATTTATACAAGTACAAGAGAGAACTCAAAAGACTAACCTAACACTTATAAGAAACGAATCCTCAGCAAATAAAATACATGTGTTTAAACCCCCCCCCCCCCCCCCAAAAAAAAAAAAAAAAAAAAAAAAAAATCATCCTAAATGCATGGTTACAAGGGGAAGGAATGAAGCATTTACATGGCTATCTTGGTCAAAGATTGTAATTAAAATACTAAATAAAATACTAAATGTACAAAATAAATGACAAAATAAAATATGAGAAAATACATTTTCAACATTCTACCTCATGTTAAAGCATGTAAATTTACAATGCCCAACTTGCAAAGAAATAAATAAATGACGGTGAGCCAAGCGCTTTAGTAAAGATGTCAGCCACTTGTTCTTAAGAACACACAAATGAAGTCGATATTTCCTTTGCTAACAATTTTTCCCGAATGAAATGACAGTTAATCTCTATATGCTTCGTGTGTTCATGAAAAATTTGGTTTGATGCTATGTGAAGAGCAGCTTGTTATCACAGAATAAAATAGCTGGTTCCTTCACACTGATGGCGAGATCAACCAACAAAAGTCTTAACCAAACCAACTTGCTAGTAACAGCGGCCATGGCACGATATTTCGCCTCTGCCGAGGACCGAGAAATGACAGACTATTTCTTAGAACGCCAAGAAATAGGAGCTCCTAAACCTAAGAGAGGAGATGGCCTCAGATAGGGCACGATGGAGGGCTAGCATAAGGGTAGCGGAGATGGCAGAGTAGATTAGTGTGGGAGGGACTGGTAGTTTAAGATCCTTAGGTAGGCATAACCTCAGGTTAAGCACTTATAGGCTAGTTTAGTCTTTGATCATGCTTCTTCCTCTTCTTCTTCTTCTTCTTCTTCTTCCTCAAAACTCATTGGTAATTAATTGGTGGTTTATTTGCAGGCACTCATTTACTTCAGGTTGGGGGTCCTCGGAAACAGCCTCCTTTCCACCCAGAAGGGGTAAGGCTGCGTACATCACCCCTCCCAGACCCTGTTTTCTGCGGGAGCTGCGAGGCACTGGGCCTGTTGTTATTGTTGTTGTTGTGCCAAGAAATAGGAGCTCCTCTAAGAAAAACGACAAACCCTGTTGTGGAACGTCCACTAGTAGGACAACCTGACCAGTCAGCATCACAATAGGCACGAAGGTTAAAATCGGAGTTATGCGGAAGAAAAATTCCTTGACCCGGTGTGCCTTTTATGTATTGAAGGGCACAAAAAGCTGCTTCTAAATGCGGTACTCGTGGATTATGCATGAATCGACTGAGAATACATACTGCATAACATATGTCAGGACGAGTAATGATAAGATAAAGAAGCCTCCCTACTAGCCGTCTATATTGACTTAGATCCTCAACCGGATCCCCTGTCTCATCACTGAGGTGATGGTTCTAAACAATAGGAGTAGAAACTGGTTAGCTCCTAGAAGACCTGCTTCACTCAGAATATCAAGCGCGTATTTTTGTTGATTCAAGGCCAAACCTCTCTTAGACCGTGCCACTTCTATTCCAAGAAAATACTTAACGGGACCTAGATTTTTAATGCCAAACTCAACATTTATCTAGATTTTACCTCCTCAATGTAACATAAGTTACTTCTGGTAATAACCACATCATCAACGTACACTAAAATCGCAGTATACAATGCTCCCTTTCTAAAATTGAATAACAAATAATCTAACTTAGATTGTGTAAAACCCATACCAAGAAAATTCGTGAATTTTTTATTCTAGTTTCGAGAGGCCTGTTTAAGTCCATAGAATGACTTACGAAGACGATAGACCTTACCACCATGTTTTCTTTCAAATCCTTGAGGCAATTTCATATAAACCTCTTCATTTAAATCCCCATGGAGTAAAGTGTTGTTTACATCTAACTGATGTATTATCCAATTTCTAGCTGCTGCAACTGCAAGTACACAATGAATTGTCACTAGTTTAGCAACGGGAGCAATGGTATCATGATAGTCTATACCTTCTACCTGAGTATAACCTTTTGCAACTAGCCTTGCTTTGTATCGTTCGATAGTGCCATCCGACTTGTACTTGATCTTATATAGCCATTTTGAGTCAATGGCACACATTCCCTGTGGCAACTCTTCTAGAGTCCATGTTTTTTTTTATTCCAACGCTGAAATTTCTTTCTCCATCTCTTCTCTCCAATGCTGTGACCCTACAGCTTGAGTAAAATTCCGTGGCTCATCACTAGACCTGATGGCTTGAAGCAAATCCAAATGAGAGTTAGTAAATCATGCATTAGACACATAATTTGACAAAGGATAGACCGTACCTGAGTCAACTAACGAAGGGGTGCCACGAGGATGGGCTATAGAGGATGAAACATCAACCACATAATCTTGATACTTTGTAGGCATAGAATGAACTTGACTCAGTCTCCCAGACCCGATACGCACCTATCCTCCCTCCTCATTGTTCTGACCGAACAGTGTTTGGTCACTATTTTGACAGAACACTGTTCAGTCAGTGTTCGCAGCTCCGTCGTTTGACGGTGTTGCTGTGTTTTTTGGAAAATTCACATTCCGATCTTGTAAAACACCCCCATCCTCAACATAACGTATTAAATCAAAAGTTTCATTGCTTTGCTCCTTCACTTCAAGATACGGAAATACATTTTCATGGAAAATCACATCACGAGAAATAACGAACTTCTTGCTATCCAAATCATAAACTTTATATCCCTTTTTCCCATGAGGATAACCAACACAAATATAACGACTTACTCGGCTACTAAATTTGTTTCTAATTGGATCTTTATTATGAACATAATATAAAGACCTAAAAACACGTAAATGCTTGTATGAAGGAGTTTTGCCAAGCAATACTTCATAAGGACTCTTATTTCGCAACCGTGGTGTTGGCATGAGATTAATCAAATATGCCGCTGTCAACACACACTCTCCCCAAAACTGGCTAAGGAGGCCGGCCTGAAACCTAATTGCCCGAGCAACTTCAAGAAGATGACGATGCTTCCCTTCAACAACCCCATTTTGTTGGGGCAGGTCATTGCACGAATTTTGTACCTGTGTGCCTTTTCCTGCATAGAAATCAAGCAACGGCCCAAAAAGAAACTCTGCACCATTATCTCTTCTAACTTGTTTAACACGCAAATCATATTGAGTTTGTACCAATTCACAAGAATCTATAAGAATTCTATGAGACCGAGATTTGTCTCACATCAAGTACCCAAATACACCTACTAAAATCATCAACAATAGTGAGGAAAAAACATGCTCCCGTCATCGATAAAGAACGGTATGGACCCCAAATGTCATAATGTAGCAACACAAAACAAGCAATAGTTTTACTAACAGAAATAGGAAAGGACAATCGCGTCTGTTTAGCCCGATGACATGAATCGCAAATAACATCAAAATTATTACCAACATCCAAATTGGGAAAAATAGGAAGTTTCGTAAACAGGACTTGCCCCAATCTACGATGCCACAAAATATCCTTATCAGTGTTGCTTCCAACATGGGCTGTCTTCGGAACAGTAGAGCTCTCCAACACATATAGCCCATATCATTCTTTACCTGCTCCAATAAGCCTCCTCGATGGAACGTTCTGTACAACTCAAAATTTTGGATCAAATGTCAGCGCACAATTTATATCGCTAGTTAATTTGCTTATAAAAAATAAATTGCAATGAAACCCTGGACTCGGTAACACATTTTCGTGGATGATGTCGTCCGTGACCCATGCATGCCCGATATGTGAAACGAGCAAACAAGTGCCATTTAGCAACCTAACTAGTTTGATTTTAGTATTAACTCGAACATCATGCAAAACAAACTCCAACGAAACCATATAATATGTTGCACCCGTGTCAATAATCCAAAAATTATTTCCAAACAACCCCTGACCTGTCAGATTTTTGCAAAGAGCATTATTTTCCTGTTTGAGAAGAGCCAACAATTGTTGATATTGGGAAGCAGAAAGATCGACAAGGGGACTCCCGTCCTGCTGTCCCGCCGTCGAACCACCAAGTGCCGGTAGCAGCAGCGGGTGCCGGCATTGCGGCAGTAGCTGCAGCAGCCCTGTTGCTGCTGTTCGTATTACGCTACTTCCACCCGATGGGATACCCGATCAATTCATAACAACGGTCTCTTGAATGTCTCTGTTTCTTACAATAATAACAACTTGAACGGCTATGGCGGTTGGGTGGTGGTCCATTGGGAACCGATGAACCACCCCCTACATCAAAGCTATTCCCCTTAGCAACAAGGGCTGTAGCCTCTGGATAAAAGACACTACCCAAAACAACAATTTGTTGCTTTTCTTCCTGACAAAGTGTTGAATAAGCACTAGACACTGAAGGAAGTATGGCTACTAGGGTATGGCTAGAGCGGAACCACACGTACACAGAGGTATGGCTACTAGGGTATGCAATTCATCCCAAAGAGCCCTCAATTTGATGAAGTAGTCAAAAATTGGCATGTTTTCTTGTTTTAAATGTGATATTTCGCGTTGAATTTCATAAACACGAGGAACATTTCATGGGAAAACCACTCATTTAAATGTAGCCAAATGTCGCAGGATGTTTCAAAATAAAATATGCTAGCGTTAATTTCTTTGGAGACTGAATTAGTGAGCCATGAGGAGACCATGGAATCACACGCACTCCAGTTTTCAAAATCCAGTGAATCTTCGTTTGGTTTCGTAATAATTCCATCAAGGAACCCAAATTTTCTTTTAGCCTTAAAAACTTTGAAAATTGATCGCCTCCAAGCTGGAAAGTTGGGGGTGGTTAAAACGTCTTGCACAAACATAAGCCCTGGATGATCTGAGGGGTGCAAGTAGTAAGGGGAATTTACATCAGGAACTCCCCCTGAAACAACCACCAATGCAGCAGTTTGGTTAGTGTTTTCTTCCGTCATTATGAAATACGCAAAAAATACACAAACAAAATAAGACTAACAAGAGGGAAAAGGCTTACAAAAGGGGCGACCGAAACAGGGGGCAAATCTGGATTCAAGCTTGCTCTGATACCATGTAGAAATCAAGAACACTAAAAATAAACAAAATGGAGGAACACTTAAAATAATATGAGAATTGGATAACTTTATTCTATAATCACACTCACAATTTATACAAGTACAAGAGGGAACCCAAAAACCTAACACTTACAGAAAGAGAATCTTAAGCAAATAAATTGCATGTGTTTAAATGACATAAAAGCAAATACCACCACCACCTTCCCCCCCCCCCAAAAAAAAAAAACCAAAAAAATCATCCTAAATGCACGATTTCACGGGGAAGGAATCAAGCATTTACATGGCTGTCTTGGTCAAAGATTGTAATTAAAATACTAAATGTACAAAATAAAATATGAGAAAATATTTTTAAAAAATATATATATATATTCAACAGTCACATCTAAGGTTTGAGTACGTATTTGTCAATATATATATAATGAGTTACCTTAAGGTTTGAAATTTTATGAAGTAGCCACCCTCTGCCAAAATTCAATCAATTATGAATTGTTTCTCAAAAATGGTAACATAGCATATGATTCCAACGTTACATACGTATGTTGTTTTCTGCAAACATTCAATGGAATACCCCAAAAAAAAAAATATATTGGAATTTGTTGGAACTTTTATATGAAAAAGAAAAAGAAGTATTATGCCTTTCGAATTATTTGAAGGACGTTCAAAGTTGTGATGATCTGCTTGTATTGAACGCAGGTTTACATATGGTTTGTTGAGGCTGCTTGGACCTCCAAGCGTTCGTAAGCGCATCAATTATGGATGGGCATACGATTTATAGCAATCTCCAAAGTCTCTACATAGGTCAAGTGTAAAATGTATAAAAAGCCAATATATAAACGGAACCTGGAAAAATGTCACGAAATATGGTTTACCCATTTCATAAGTTAGTCAAAGTATTTCGGAGCTCTCAGGATTTGAATTTAGAAGATCAACAAAGAAAAGGTATTCGAGAATGAATTTATTGAATTGTGAGAATTTGTTGAGAAGTACCATTTTTTATATATGAAAGTATGGAAGAAAATTATAAGCCCCGTTTTTTAAACAAACCTTCCTAATGCATTGTCAATTAGATTACTTAAAGGTCAGGCGAGTATTCACTGAATATAAGTTTTTGATTCTTTGTCCTAGTTAACCAACCAACCAACCACCTAATTTTTTAACAATAGGGGTAGTAGCAATCAAAGTTCTCACATGATGGAAGTTAGGTTTTAGCATCCCAAACAGTATTTTAATACCTTCCATGAAGGCGAAATCTCGCCCTAAAAAGCCTTGATATTGCCATATTATCGCCCTTCACAATGATTCACTTATAACGTAGAGTTAATACTTTTTTAATTCCATCTCTAATAGTTATCAATTCAGCAATTATGACCATAGACAAACCAAAATTATTCTATCCTACCACAAAGAGTTTGCCAAACTAGTCCTTAATAACATAGCATGTTGTTGGGGCTATTAAGGAAGTTTGACCAATCAAATTTTACCTTGGTGTAATTTAAAGATGGAGATTTCCCACGAATGCACTGTAGAAGCTTCGTTTTATCCTGAGTGAGGATGGAATGGATGAAAATTCAAGAAACCTAACACAACTAAATGAGGTTAGTTAAGAGGCAATTTGGACCAAGAAATTTCTTGAATGTACTCATATTCTAGCACTTTGTAAGCTATAACATCATATCAATGAAAGAAATATGTTTCTATTCCATCCTATATCCTCTTCTCATCTTCAAAAACTAATAAGAAAAAGATCATCTGAAACTAACACGTGATTTTGGACTTCAGTCATAATAGCATGAGATATTAGTTTAATTGGTCATAGCACCCCCTTGTCAACGCAAAAGCTGTAGGCTTAAGGCTAAAGTGATGCAGCCCTACGTTAGGGCTTGGTGGCACTTGCTTGGCGCAAAGGTCTTAGCGGACACAGAGGAGGAGTTTGAGTAGGAAGTCTAATTTGAGTTTAAGTAGGATTAGTTTAGATTTAAAATTCAGATTTAATTTTTATATTTATCTTTCAGAATTTGATTCTTTTTAGGATTAGCCGCTATATATATATATATAGAGAGAGAGAGAGAGAGAGAGAGAGAGAGAGGGTTTATTTAGTTCATAAATTTTCAAATTAATTTCCTTTTTAGAGCCTCTTTCTCGGGTTGTGAAATTAGAGTGTTATTTTTTCCTTGTTTGTTTTATTAGACCTTAATAAAATTAAGGGCAGGATGTTGAACCTTTCCGTTCCCCTAAATTTTCCACTTACGCAGTGCATCAGCTGGTATCAGAGTTCAAAACGATTTCTGAGATGGCCCATTGTCAACAAAGGAACGCAGGAATTGACGACATTTACGAGTGGGACTTCCAAACACAGTCCGTGAGGAAGTTTAAGGAGTTGGAGGAGAAATTCCGACGAATCGAGCATTGCTTGATTCAATTAGGGGCAAATCCCGATCTTGAATCGGGAACCCAGCCCCAACGCCCATTAACACCGGGTGCGAACGAAGACACAGACGAGATTTTTCAGAATCCTTTCCCGGACACTGAGCTCCTGAACCGAAGGCCGAGGAGAACTCAGCCTTTTACTAGAGGCGCCAATGATAATGAAGATCGGAGGTGGGAATCTGACCTCCAGAATGAAATTTCGGAGTTTAATGGTGGAGGACGCCCTGAGGATTTCTTAGATTGGCTCGTAGCCGTCGAGGAGGTTCTGGAGTTCAGGGAGGTGCAAGAAACAAAGTAGGTGCCGCTTGTTGCTACTCGGTTACGGGGTAGGGCAGTCGTCTGGTGGACGCAACTGAAACAGATTCAGTTGCGCTAAGGAAAAGCCAAGATAGACTCTTGGGAGAAGATGAAGAAACATATGTGGGGCGCCTTCTTGCCTCACAACCACGCTAGAAGATGTACCAGCACCTTCAAGGATTGCGACAGGGTTCGAAGTCTATGAAGGAATATAGGGCTGAGTTCTATTCATTGATCGCCAAGAATGACTTGGCGGAGAATGGAAAACAATTGGCGGACCGATACATAAGCAGGTTGAGGGAGCCAATACAAGAGGTATTGAATATGTTTGACATCTTCACCATCTCTAAAACAAATCAAAGGGTCGTGAATGTTGAACGCCTGCAAAGGCATCGCCAAATTGGCGGCACTTGGGGATCACAGGTTGGCGGCAAAGACAATGTAAGAGTAGCGCCTATGCAGGCCGCATAGAATAGGCCTTCAATCGCCAGTGCTGGTAAACCTAACGCACAAGACTTGGCGGGAACATCGAGGGCTCATTGCTTTTAAGTGTGGAGAAGTAGGTCACCTAGCCGCTGAGTGATTGAAGGGTGACAGGGCTAGAAAGGGCCTTTATATAGAGGAGCTCCATGACGAAGTTAGTGAGATTGCAGTTGATGAGACCCAAGAAGACTTGGCGGGTCAGGAAGAGGATGCCATAGCAATTGATGAAGGGCATTTGTTGGTGATTAAGCGAGCTTGTTTCACTCCTAGAGAAGAGTAAGCGGATGGTTGGCTACAAAACAACATTTTCCAGACTACATGTACCCTTGGTGGTAGGGTGTGCCGCGTGGTCATCGACTCGATAGCCAAGAGAATATTATATCGAAAGAAGTCGTCACCAAGCTGGGAATGAAGACGGAAGCTCATCCTAGTCCCCACAAGTTGTGCTGGCTCAAGAAAGGAAAATCAGGTGACCGTCTCGAAACATTGCTTGGTTAATTTTTCGAAGGGAACAAGGTACAAAGACGAAGTATGGAGTGACTTCGTCACCATGGATGCTTGTCAATTGCTATTGGCGCACCCATGGCAGTTTGATAGGAGTGCCGTTCATGACAAGAGGAAAAATACTTACACCTTCATCTTCAAGGGTACCAAGACCATCTTGCTTCCAAAGAAGAAGGAGGCGCCACGGGCTATAGAAGCCAAGCATCCGAACATACAAGGATGAGCCTTGTTCGCTAAAGAGATTGGCGGCACCAAGGTCATGTTTGTATTGATCGGAAAGGAGTGCAAGTTTAGTCAGGAGGAAGTGCTGAGTGAAGTTTCCGCTTTATTGAGAGAATATGTTGACGTGTTTCTGGAACAGCTACCGGAGGCGTTACCGCTTTTGAGGGACATTCAGCACCGCATTGACTTGGTGCCTGATGCCTCCTTACCAAACAGGCCCCACTAGCGAATGAGTCATTTGGAGCACAAAGAACTGAGAGGCCGTAGAGGACTTACTCACCAAGGGTTTTATCCGTGAGAGCCTGAGCCCATGTGCCATGTCTGCTCTGCTCATGCCAAAGAAGGATGGTAGTTGGCGGATGTGTGTTGACGGTCGAGTGATTAACAAGATCACGGTAAGGTATCGAATCCCCATACTGAGGTTGGATGACTTGCTTGAGCAACTTCAGAGCTCTTCGGTATTCACGAAGCTAGGTCTCAAGAGTGGGTACCATAAGATTCGAATCACGCCTGGAGATGAGTGGAAGACTGCCTTCAAAACAAGAGAAGGGCTTTACTAGTGGCTAGTCATGCCTTTCAGATTGTCTAACGCGCCTAGTATCTTCATGAGGTTCATGAATCAAGTCCTTTGGGCGTTCATTGGGAGGTTTGTCTTCGTCTACTTTGATGATATTCTAATCTATAGCCAGGATCTGGATGAGCACATGAGACACCTTAAGGATGTGCTGAATACCTCGAGGGAGCAACATCTATTTGCTGCTTTGAAGAAGTGCAAGTTTGTGAAGAATCAGGTGACATTCCTTTGTTTCATTGTGTGCAAGGATGGAATCTCAGCTAATAAGGGAAGATAGCAGCCGTCCGCAATTGGCCTCAACCGAGGACGACTGGGGAAGTTCGGAGCTTCCACAGGTTGGCATCTTTCTACATGAGGTTTGTGCCCAATTTTAGCACAGTGATGGCGCCAATCACAGATTGTATAAAGCAGGGTGCTTTCACTTGGACGCCAGAGGTAGCTACCGCCTTTTCAGAGATTAAGAGGCGGCTCACTACAACTAGGGGTGTAAACCAACAGAGTGTTCGATGAACTACTCATGTTCGAAATTGATTAGGGCTCATTCGTTTTCGTTAGGAGGGCTTGATAAGCTTAACGAGTCGAGTTCGAACATGGGGGTGCTTGGCTCGCTAATGTTCACGAACAATTTGATAAGGGCTCGATAAAATCTCGTTAAGGAGCTCTATATCAGCTCATTAAGGGCTCATTATGAGCTTGATAACAGTTGGAATGAGTTAAAAAATGGTTCGATAATAACTTAAAAAGCTCGGCTCATTAATGAGCTCGACTCGATTGCAAGCTTGGCTTGGTTTTAAACTCAATTGGGCTCGATAATGAGCTCAAATTAACTTGATAACAAGCTCAACTCGACTCGTTAACGAGCTTGACTTGGTTCAATAAGCCTAATGAGCCGAGCTGAGCTGAGTATTAAACACACTATATTCTTATCAAACCGAGTTCGAACAAGGGTTAGAAATATTCGATAAGAGTTCGGGTCGAACTCGAGTTCAAACAAGGCGGTGCTCGGCTTGTTTACACCCCTAACTACGGCGCCCATTTTAGCTTTGCTAGACTTCCAAAAGACGTTTAAATTGCACACGGACGTGTCCAAGATGGGAATTGGTGCTGTTCTTAGCCAAGAAGGAAGGCCCATTGCCTACTACTGTGAGAAGCTTGACAGGAGCAAGTTGAAATACTCCACGTATGATGTTGAGTTCGACGCGGTGGTCCAGGCGCTGAAGCATTGGAAGTCTTACCTTTCCAATAGAGAATGCGTGCTATACACAGACAACATTGCCCCAAAATACATCAACAATCAAGAGAAGCTCTCAGAACATCAAGCCAAGTGGGCAAAGTTCATCCAACTCTTCCAATTTGTGATAAAACACAAATCAGGGGCCATGAATAAGATGGCGGATGCATTAAGCAGGCGGAGCCTTATCATGGCAGAGAGCAAGATGGAGGTCACGGGGCTTGAGCAGCTAGAGAGTCAATACCACGGCGACCCTACGTTTGGCGAGGCATGGCGGGAAGCAAAGTTAGGGAGTGTTCTTGGATATTCTGTTCATGACGGCTATATGTTCAAGGGCAATTAGCTTTGCATCCTAAACTCAAGCTGGCGACTTAAGATCATTGAAAAGAAGCACAATGCAGGACATGTGGGGTGAGACAAGTTGCAGCTTGTTACCGCCAAGTACTTTTGGCCTACCATACGCAAGGAAGTGGAGAGGTACGTTAAACGTTGCCGTGTTTGCTAGGTTTCGAAAGGAGGAATGACCAACGCCGGCTTATACATGCCGTTACCGATTCCAAGTCAACCATGGACAGACGTCAACATGGACTTTGTTCTAGGCTTACCGAGAATGACTGGCGGCATTGACTCCATCTTCGTTGTTGTGGATCGTTTCTCCAAGGTGGCACACTTCATCAGGTGCAAGAGAGCTGTTGACACCATAAATGTCGCGGGACCCTACTTCAGGAAGTGTACAAGTTGCATGGACTTCCGTCAAGCATAGTTTCCGATCGAGATGTTAGGTTCGTAAACCACTTCTGGTGGACATTGCGGAGGATGGCCAATACATCACTCGCCTTTAGCACAGTTCACCATCCTTAAATGGATGGGCAAACCGAGGTCACTAACAGGTCTTTGGGAAATCTTCTTTTGTGTCTTGTTGCTGATAACGCTGGGGGATGGGAGATGAAGTTGCACCAAGCAGAGTTCGCCTATAACAGTTCCGTTAATAGGAGCACAGGGTTCGCGCCATTCACGGCAGTCGAAGGCTTTGTTCCCCGTTCTCCGATGGACTTAACACCTGCGCCGGATTTGACACATCCGCATGGGAAGGCGGAGGATCTCATCACTTCACTCTCAAATGTCCATGAACAAACCAGGGCCCGGTTATTGGAAGCCACTGCCAAGTATAAGACAACAGGTGACAAAAAGCACCAAGCAATAAGGTTTCAAGTAGGTGAGAGAATTTGGGCAATTCTGACACGGGAATGCTTCCCGGCATGGGAGTACAACAAGCTGATGGCCCGGAAGATAGGACCATTGGCGGTACTAGAGAAGGTAAACAATCATGCCTATCGCCTACAACTTCCACCCGGTATGAGAACCTCTGATGTCTTCAATGTCAGGCAACTTGTTCCCTACTTTGGCGAGAATGATCATGTTGACCCTCAGGTGAATTTGAAGGCAAATTCTCTCCAACCCGAGGAGGATGATGTAGCCCTGCGTTAGGGCTTGGCGGCACTGGCTTGGCGCAAAGGTCTTGGCTGACGCGGAGGAGTAGCTTGAGTAGGAAGTCTAATTTGAGTTTAAAGAGGATTAGTTTAGATTTAAAATTCAGATTTAATTTTTATATTTATCTTTTAGAATTTGATTCAATTTAGGATTAGCCCCTCTATATATACATAGAGAAATCTAGGGTTTAATTAGTTTATAAATTTTTAAATTAATTTCCCTTTTAGAGTCTCTTTCCCGGGTTGTGAGATTAAAGTGTTATTTTTTCCCTGTTTGTTTTATTAGAGATTAATAAAATTAAGGGAAGGTCGTTGAACATTTCTATTCCCCTAAATTTTTCACTTATGCACTACATCACTAAGGCTCGACGGATTCAAATAATACGCCTATATTCATATCTCTTTCTAGAACCAAAGGGATAGCAAATAAAAGTTCCATTTTTTTTTTTTCCTTGTCCTCTTTTCGTATTAATTTCCCATCAAAACAAAATATGTAGATTTGGGTGTCAAATGAAAAACTGAAATTGGTTATGGAATTATTGAGTCCAACCTATATTTTACAGTTTTAATTTATTCGATGATTCTAAAATAAAAAATAAAAAATAAAAAAGGGAAGAAAAAACAAAAAAAAAAGAAAAAAGAAAAAAAAAGAATGCTCAGCTATAGACAAAGCAAGGTAAGGTGATGAAAAATTCAGTAATTCATGTAAATATTGGATATTTTTTTGGCACAATTTTTATGGTCAATATTTTTTTGATAGAAATTTTTTATGGTCAATATTAGATATTATCAAATGTCGTAGGAAATTAGAAGTTATGTAAGTGTGCGTACGTACTCGGCTGACAAATGTAACATGCATGGCATGATATCAGGTTAATTGGGCTTACTCATGCATGCCGTTAAGGACTTATAAATGGTGGAAGATTTATATGTTTGGGGTGTGAACTGTGAAGAAAGAAATTGTGGAAAATAGTATTATTTAGGTTCATGAGTTTTAGAATAAAATACTTGTTATTTCTCTCTAATTATATTTGAGTTCGTATTTTTATTCTCATTCTATTGAGTATTTTATCTCCCTAGTTTTATACGTATTATAAGCATGAGTCTCTAGCTAGTTGAGGATCATAATATACTCAAATTAAGTTGCCATTCCCTAATCTTTGTGATTTGTAATATCTAATCTTACTAAACTTGAGTTTACTGCTCTTGATATATTTGGCAAAAATTATTTACAACGGACGCTTGATTATGATATTCACCTTGATGATATGAATTTCGAAGAGACAATTAAAAAGGAAAATAGCACACCCCGCAGGATTGTGCCAAAGTAATGATATTTCTCAAGTATCATATCCATGAAGGATCAAAAGTCAAAAATCTTACCATAAAGGACCTGTATGTCCTTTAGTTGAATTTAAAGGAAAGGTTTAATCATCTTAAGTCTATGATCCTCCCTAAAGCTCGCTATAAATGGATTCACATACGGTTGCGGGATTTAAAACCAATAAGCAAGTATATCTCTACAGTATTTAGTATTACCTCCCAACAAAAATTATACAGGAAAAATACTGCTAAGGAGGATATGTTAGAGAAAAATATTATCTACTTTTCATGTCTCAAATATGCTCCTACAGCAACAATATTGAAAACGAGGTTTTAAAAACTACTCAAAGTTTGCCGAACAAAACAATGAACTATTGATGAAAAATCATCAGTCACAACCAATTGGGTCAGAACCATTCCTTAAAATGAATGCTACGACATACGACCATCAAGGACGTGGTCAAGGTCGCAAACGTGATCGGGGTCATGGACATGGCCTTGGCTGCGGATGAGGTTATAGTCGCGGTCATAATGATTAGCATTATAGTACCCATAATTAACCAAAATTTAATAAGTCCACAAATGACAAAAAGAAATATAGAGAGGGAAAATCTCCGGTATGAAAGGTCATTGGGCGCATACATGACGTACAATCCAACACCTAGTGGACCTTTGCCAAGCATCGTTGAAAGGGAAAGAAAAACTTTCAAAAACCAGTTTTGCTGGAGATCATCTCCACTCAATGATACACATTTAGATGTTTCTAATTTTTTTTTTTTCGAGGATTGATCATTTTATAGATGCCAGAAATATTCAAATTGACTAAAATTGTGTTTTTATTTTAACTATATCTTTTGTACTGAATTGTGTTTAACTTTCATAAAATGATATTGTCTTATTATGTTCAATCTAGAATGGTATTATTTATCTAATATTTTATACAATATATGTTTATTTATATGAGTGAATTATTTTTGACATGTCTCGTTAACAAGGATTGGACAAGTTCAATTATAATCCTAAAATAGAATTTAAATATAATATGATTATTTAAAATATTCTGTGATATCACACTTATATTTTTGTTTGTACTTATATGTATTTTATATTTGAAAAATGTTAGTAGTGCAAATTCATGTCTAGCAGACAGTGTAACAATAATGAGAGCTTGAAACTTAATTAAACACTCCGGAAGAGCTCATATCATGTTTCCTCAATAAATAATATTTTCATAAGTAAGGCTATCTATTTAATTTCGAAATACCTGCCGGGATGATTAATTAGAAATTAACGAACCCAAATACTTTTATTTTATGGCATGACTATTTGGGTCATCTGAGTATAAAGATGATTAAAAGAATTGTTGTAAATTCTCACACCCAATGAAGAATCAAAAGATTCTTATATAGGATTAAACATCATGTGCTGTGTATGATTAAGGCAAATTGATTATTAGGTTATTCCCAATTAAGAAAAAATACAAGAGGATCTATGTGGGTCAAATATTTTATCATGTGGAACAATTTCGCATTTTATGGTATTTGTAGTGGCCTCTACGCGTTGGTCACATTTTGTGAGTAATCAACTTGTGATGTTATATTTGTGAAACTCCTCGTATAAATTGATCCGACTATGAGCTCAAGTCATGGATTATGTGATGTGATAATGCAAGAGAATTTACATTACAAGAATTTAATGATTACTTTATGTCAATTAGGATAATGATTGACCACCATATAGCCCACATTCAGACATAAAATGGTCTTACATATTTTTTGGTTAAACGCGTGCAGCAAATGGTTAGACCATTACAATTGCCTAATTTTATGTCGATACATGAGCACTGATTCATACTAAACCAACAGATTAACAAGGATCTTCCCGATATAGTTTTTCTCTCACAAGAACAAGATATATCCCATTTATGAATTTTGGTTATATGACGTACATCCTAAAGTACTCCACCTCATTGTAAAAAATGGGTCCAGAAAGGGGACTTAAAATTTATATTAATGATAAAATATCTAAAAATATTTTATAGCATAATTTGTTGATTATATATTTGACAAAATTGGGTTTCCAGAATAAGGGGGAGAAAAACAAAAGTTAAAAAATGAGAATTTATGTGGAATGCATTGTTGAACCGAAAGTAGAAAAAATTGTTCACTTATAAAATGTTACAAGCCAATTCTCAAATGTATTCACTAATGGAAGAGAGTAACCAAATCATATGTCTTTACTACGGTGCTCCTGCTCAAATTAATATCCTAATCGAGATATTCTAATGTATGACAAATGCATCCATTACACGCAGCGTGGCAAACATATTGGTTCCAAAGACATAATCTAAGAAAGAAAAAGGAGCAAAAGAAAAAGTTTGGTCCTTCTATTATGAAACTATTAAGCAGAAAAACTTGCAGAGATAATAGTACAAGAAAGATGTGTAAATAAAATTCCTCAAGATTATGAGGTACCTGAAAACATTTAAACTATTAAAATTTTGAGGATAAAGAGATCTCTATGGGTTATGGGAAATAATGGAACCAAAAAGAAAATTGGTAAAATATTTGTATATACAGTAGCTACTAGTTTGATTAAAGAAATTGAACAAAAGAATGCCAACAAAGAAATGATTGGCTAAAATAGAAAGACGCAATTCAGGCAGAATTAGTAATGTGTAGTTTTTGGACTGGGAGTCCAAATACCCAAAGAGTAAAACTTGCAGCCTACTTGTGAATATTGGTGTGAAAAGAATCAGATATAAAGCACAAGTTGTAGCCCTAGATTCATTAGGGAGACTAGAAATTGATGGGACATACATATAAGAAATGGACGCATTTGGTATAGTGGTCTCTGCATGCATCTTATAAATATGGTAACAGCTTATTTATATGTATTCCTTGCATTGATGCTTAGATGAAAGCCCTTAAATGACCAAAGATGCCAAAAGTATATAGTTCAAAACAACAGGAACTTTGTATAAATGAAAACAATCCAGGCAAACGTAATTTAATCACCTTGGTACATATCCACTAAAAGAGAGATATGATGTAATTTAATCACCATGATGCATATCCACTAAAAGAGAGATATGATGAACTAAAGAGTCTAGAAAAGTTGTAAAATTAAATTAAGAATTCGAGATAAAGGATCTCGAAAGAGATAAACTTTTGTCTCATCTGGTAGATTGAGCACCAATATGAGTGAGTATTAGTCTATTGGTTAACTTATATGAGGATGGTACTTAGGTATTTTAATGTAATTTATATTTATTTAGTGCCCTAAATGTTGTTTAATTCATTGATATAAATAAAAGACGTCTTTGGTCCTCAATGAGGTAATGATTGAATTCTTGATTCTAAAGTACTATACTTTGGTATAAATGACGCATTAATATAGTTGCCACACAACCAGGTATAGCTTCTTCGATTTACTTGTTACCAATATATATTATGACACCAATATGAAGGCATTAAATGTGCTACAATGTCTATCCTAATGGAACAACCAATATAGCATTATTTCATTATGTCAAATTCGCAATGAATTTTGTATGCGAGTATTGGTTATTTATTTGATCGGTATAAGGTAAGTGACAAGCATGATATTCATTCACATAGCTATACTGCATTGTTTTGGCAATATACTAACAATTGCAGCTGCTACTGAAATATTTGAATTTTATAAGCAAGTAGAGAATGGGTATCGTTAAAGCCCTTGATCTAACACACTTTATAAGCTTTCAACGATCAGAGGGAGTCATACCATACAAAGATAAGTCTAAATGTATTATCTCAGTTAAAGAAAGCTGACGGAACCTAGTATATTTCAGCAAAGTTCTTTTCACTCTCACGCTTTAAAAGAAATGTGAAGTAAATGTTATAAAATTCACTTGAAAACCTTGAAGAGTTGTTCACAAAAACAATGCCTACAATAAATTTTCGAGAAATATGTGTACAATATTGGCATTCGTCAACTCAAAGACATTCTTGATTAATATGTGCTCATGAGGGGAGTTAAATACGCACTGTACTCTTTTTTCCTTTGTTGTGGTTATTTTTCCACTGGTTTTTTCCTGGCAAGATTTTTAACGAGGCAAGTTAAAAAGAGTATATAATTCGAATACTATACCTTTTCAAGAGTGTTTGTCCCATAATATTTTTAAGGAGAATATTCAAAGGGGGGAGTATTGTAAATATTATATATTTTTTTAGCACAATTTTTATAGTCAATATTGGATATTGTAAAATGTCGATTGAAAATTAGAAGTTATATAAAAGACCTTTATATACACATATACAAATACATATAATATATATATGTCAGCTGACAAGTGTTACTTGCGTGGCATGGTATCAGATTATTAGGCTTACTCATGCATGCTATTGAGGACTTACAAATGGAGGAAGATTTATATGTTTGGGGTGTGAATTGTGAACAAAGAAAAAAGGGAAAGTAATATTATTTGGGTTCCTGGGTTCTGGAATAAAATACTTGCTAATTTTTTCTAATTATATTTGAGTTTATATTTTTATTTTCATTATGTTGAGTATTTTAAGTCCTTGGTTTATAACAGTAATGATGTATTGTGAATGCATTTGATAAAAATACAAGTATAAGATTTTAGAGTATATTAGATTTCAGGTTCATGAGATACTGTAATCCGAAAATTCAAAAGAAAGAGTTTGATAACTAACTTGGTTCGTGGTTTTTTTCCTCGGGTTGAGAAAGGCGTCCACGTAATTTCTGTGTGATCGTTTTTTTTTTTTTTTTTGGCATCTGCTATGCTCGTGCGCGATTTTAATTTTCCCAAGTGTTATCATAGCCAAGTTTAATTTTAGGTCCAAAGCTGGTGGAGATGTCAAAGACTAGAAATTTGTTTGGAGGTACAATGTTCGAGATCAATTTATTCAATAACAAGAACAACTTTGCTTTGTTTCAAAGTATGGTGAGCGGCCTCCTTATTCAACAAGGACTGTACAAGGTACTACTTGACAAGAGGCCTAACAAAACAAGTGATTATGATTAGTGAAAGTTAGAAATGAAAGCGATAAGCACAATTCGTCTTGGTCTTGCTCTTAATATTAAACACACCTTGTTAGTTGAAAAATCACCTAAGCATTGTCAGAGAGGTTAGAAAAAAAATTACATGTCAAAGTCACTCATAAATTAAGTTATATTTGAAGAGCAGTTTATACTATTAATGATTAAAGATTGCAGCAATTTGAGAAATCATCTAAAAATGTTTAGTAATGAATTAATCTCTCAGTGGCTAGTTTAATTGAAATGTTTAAGGTGGAAAAAGGGTTTTAATTTTGGTTGCTTCTCTCCCAAAAAATCTTATGGAACATTAACAATAATGCTAGGTGGGAAAAGTTGGATGAGAACACGATGGAGACAATAAGAAGTTGGTCAAAGAGGATAAGACTAAAAATTACGAAGGAGTCGCTTTGGTGGCGTGTTTGCATACGGGAGCGAGTTGTACACATGATATGGTGGTAGAATTATACTAGGTCCATATGTAGACCAAGGAGAGATTATAATGAAAATGAGTGCTATTATTGTCACGAGATGAATCATATTCAAGTGTTTCGCAAGAAAATAAAAACAAACCTAGATGAGTTGAAGAAGATTCACGAGAATGAGAATACGAGCAAGGGGAAGAAAGTTGGGACATCCACCAATTGATGGTGATGACCTTTTCTTCATTCAAGAGAAAAAATACTAGCGACAATTCATCAGTCCAAGATTTTGGGTGCTCCTATCATCTATGCACAAAGATGATAATGTTTGTCTCTTAGAAAAAATGTGATGGCATGGTTATGTTGGTCAATGATGAAGAGGCCAAGATAGAAGATTTTGAGAATTTCCAAATTAAGATGCATTAAGGCAACATGAGGATGTTGTCCAAAGTATCGTTCATTCCACGACTCCAAAAAATTTATCTCTTTAGGAAGACATGATGAGTTGGGTTATGGTTACTATGCTTGACATGGGAAAATAGCGGTCGTGAAGGGGAAATTGATTGTGATGAATGTGAGCTAAAATTCGAAGGATTTATATGTGCTCGATAAAAGTGGTTCAATGAGCAACAAGGGTAAAACCTTGCTTTCAAAAAGGGTGTTTTGTGGATGTGGGAGAAGCGTTGGTTTGGACATGAGCATTTAATTATTGAGCTTTGCTCCCACTTTATATTTTAAATTAGTGGACTTTTCGTTTATTTTCAGAGAAGAAAACAAACCTGGACTCCATCAAACCACATTTGATATGCGTTATCATGACATAACTAATCTATATGTTATTCCCCAACAGCGGGGTCACTTTGAGTTATCAATATGAGTGAGAGTTAGTCTTGGTTGATTTTTTTTTTTTAATTAACTTTTACTAAGCATAATTGACTCATCGTTCTTCCCTTAGAGTCTAAAATAATATTACAGAGCTCCTTGGGGAGCCTTGGGGAGGCTAACATACTATCTTGGTCAAATATTTTATTTTACAACTTTGATATCCATACAAGTCCACATGATACTCCAAAGCGCCATGGTCGCACTTGTTTTCATATACTTCAATCTATCCTTAAGAAGTTTAACCCCGTACACCACAAAAAAACACCCCCCTCAAGAAGTAGCGCCCACTTACTTTACTGCTAGATTGGTAATGGAAGCCTAATGAGCATTCATCTATTAAACCTCCCTCCTACGTGATATTTTTTATTTCGTAGATTTTTCTTTTATTTTGATTATTACATAATCATTACTAAAGTCGCATTCTAAAATTTAATTAAAAGATACAATCCAAATCACATTGTGTTCTAATAATTACCAACGAAGTTCAAATCATATTAGACGTTTTATGTAAAATTACACATTTTCTAAAAGAAGAATGATCAAAAAATAAATAAATAAATAAAGCTAGGCACATATGAATTTTTGAGCACTGTATTTGCTAAGTTAAAAAGAAATATAATAGTATTAATAAATTCTTTTGGCATCAAACAATAAAAAATACTATTTTTTTAAGCACTGCATGATGCAATATGAACCCCACTTGCTACCTTGCAAGTGGGAAATATAGAAAAAAAAAATGACTAAAATATCAAACTATTTCTAGGTCAATTTTTTTAGCATTATACTTACAAAAATGAAAGAAAAAGGGTATTCTATTAGCCAAAATAAATATTTTTAGCATTAAACTAGACATAAACTAATATTTTTGAACATTGTATAGTATCTAACACTTGCTTATAAGTTTGTATCCTCTGTTGTAATTTGGACAAAAAGAACAGTGATGTGCAAGTTTTGTTATGTGTCATATTTTTGTAAAAATCTAACGAATTTAGAAATTGCTAGTGTGTCACAAATTGTCGTAATATATATTTGCCGTAGCACTTTGGTACAAAATTGTTGGATTCCATTAAAAATTTACCGGTATAGTGAAATAAGTTAGGAAAATTCAATAAAAATAGATACTAAAATCAAATTGGCTTTAAGGCATGTAATGGACCACACTTTCCTTAGAATTTATTTGGTGCTTATCAAAATAGTATCGAAGATACAATGATGACCAAAACACAAAGAGAGAATGAGTGTAAAAAGGGTTGATTTCCAAAATGAAAGAAGTAGAGAATGATATGATTTTCACAAGTAATTTTTCAAGTGTTTTATACACATTTGGTAAGGGCTTTATATAGATTAGTAAGTGTCCTTTGGGAAGAGACACAACCCTTCAAAATAAGCCAAAAACGCTTTCCCATTGTCACAAAAAACACCCTATGTGTCGACAGACAACCCCAATTTTTGGAACTGCAGTTTCTATAATATTATGCATCAAAGTACAGCTTCTATGTGTGAGTGTAAACTCATTGCATCCGGAGAGCATTTTGGTAATACTTATGCCGCCACATACCATGTTCAAGCAAAGGCACCCTAAATACACAACCGAGGCACTTTATTTTGAAATTATATCAACAAAATATCCTTATATATTATAAAAATCATGTTCAATATTAGTATTTCTGAGAGAAAATACATTAAAATACGATAGAGGATACAAGCATATGACCAAGTGTTAGATACCATACAGTACTTTAAAAAATTAGTTTATGTCCAGTCCAACGCTTAAAATATTCATTTTGGGTAGTACAATACCCTTGTATGCATATTTTATCACATTTGATATTTATCTCATATTGTATATGAACATATTTAGAGGTTGACTCTGATATCAATTGGATAATATTTCAAAATATTCTAGAAAATCAATAAATTTGTGCCATAAAAATTTTAAATTTAAGTAAACCTGGGACCTCTACTCTAATGTGTTCATGCATAACATAATAATATCAAATAAATAAGCATATGTAATAAATAGAAAAGCAACAAATAAAAGCAAGCATGAAAAAGAAAAACCAAGAAAGTTTATCTAAAGAGAATAATGATATCAGAAACTCTTGAGGCTGCAAAACCTTCTTCGCCATCTCCTCTTAGCACATGGAGTGTGTACTCAATAAATATTCAACTTAGGAAAAATATAAAAAGAGAAATTCTTCCTTTTATTTTCTAAAAAGTAATTTTTTTTAGATTATTTACATTTTATTAATATTTTAAATAATAAACAACCTAAAAATAACTCAACTATATGTCAATATAAAAAAAAAATAACACAACTCTATTTTTTAACCAAAAAATAATTCAACTCTAACTTTTCAACAAAAAAATAACCCAACTCTATTTTCTAATCCAAAAATAACCCAACTCTAACTTTTCTACCAAAAAATAACTCAACTCTAGCTTCTATACCAAAAAATAACCAAACCCTAAAATTAATTTAGAAAAATACTAAATTGAGGGCTAAGCATGGCGTGTGGTAACAAATATTTTTTCTTCTATATATTTTTGGTTTGGCTTGATTTCTTTTCCCACCTAACCAAACCAAAAATATTTTTTGGTCAATTGAGTACAACCCCATAAAAAAGGCAACATCTCGGGACAAAGAACAAGCAAAACAAGTGAGGAATACAACCAGAGAACTAGGGCTACAAATAAGCCAAGCCGAGCCGAGCCACAGCTTGCTCGGCTCGTTAAATAAATGAGACGAGCTTGTTATCGGTATCATTTAATTAATTGAGCCGCATATCTGTGCTAGGCTCAACTCGTTTACTAAATAAGACCAGATCAGTATTGGTATCATTTAGGCTTTATTATTTGCTGAGCTGGCTCGTTGAGTTTTGCCGGCTTATTGCACTCATTTATCAAGCTCGTTAAGCTCATTTATTAGACTTGTTAAACTCATTTATGATTATTGTTACACAAAAATAAATCATGTATGAAAATTGTAAATAAAAAACACATACAAGTAACTCAATAATGTAGACATACGAGCCAATAATTAAGCCGACTCATAAGCCCATAAACGAGCCCGTTCGTGAGCCTTCGAGCCGAGTCAGCGTTGGTTCGATTTGGCTCATTTAGCCGCCCTTAAACAAGTCCAGCATGCGCTCGAGTCAGCTTAGATGAAACAAAGACGAGCGCTTAACGAGCCGAGTCAAACCAGCTTGAGAGCTGGCTTCGCTCATTTGCAGCCCTATAGAGAACAAGCCAAACCAAAAATATGTAGAAGAAAAATATACCGTTGGAGAATCATAATTTAGTATTTTCTAAATCAAATCTTTGGAGTTGGATTATTTTTGGATTAATTTTAAAAGTTGGTTATTTTTTGGTTGAAAAGTTAAAGTTGGGTTATTTTTTGATTAAAAAATAGAGTTGGGTTATTTTTGAGTATATTGACATATAATTGGGTTACTTTTAAATTAATTGTTGTATTTTAAACTTAATTCTTAGGACTCCTATTTATAATAAGGTTTAAGGTTGAACAAACTTTTTATTTGCTAATGCGCGATCAACCCAAATACTAAAAATAAAATAAAATAAAACGAAACGAGTAA
Source organism: Simmondsia chinensis (assembly GCA_018398585.1). Classification (NCBI taxonomy): domain Eukaryota; kingdom Viridiplantae; phylum Streptophyta; class Magnoliopsida; order Caryophyllales; family Simmondsiaceae; genus Simmondsia; species Simmondsia chinensis. The sequence goes on from JAGTTD010000012.1 coordinate 24,063,085, forward strand.
TGCTATACGTCGCGAGAAAATGGGGCACGAAAATGCACCGGGTGACGTCATCACAAGAAGGTTTAAATATTTATTTACCCAAGTGGACCATAGAGAGTGTTGTAGCTCAATTGGTGATAGGCGTGCCTAGCATTCGAGAGGACTAGGGTTTGAATCCCAGTCATGCGATCTTCGTGTTGCTTTTTCTCATAGCGCAAAGCTTTGACTTTGTTTAATATTAAAAAACTTATTTATCTCGTGAAATTAATTTGGAGTTTTACTAAAAACCACTTATATTTTGCATGCAATTTCACAAAACCACCTAGCGCCGTAATTTTTCAAAGTCATACCTGAACTTTTCAAAAATTTTCAATATCACACCTAATGCTGACACCATTACTTTTTCGTTAAAATAAATAAAAAATTACCAAACTACCCTCAATACAACTTTTTTTATTGTTTTTTAATGATTTAAAAAGTGACTTTATTAAGAAAGTAATTTCAGAAAATTTAAATTTACATTTAAAAAAATTTTAAAATATTTAACAAATTTTAATGGAGAAAATATTAAAAAGTTATAGACTATACTCCAAAGAATATTTTTGGAATTTAACTTTTTAATGGTAAAAGAAAAGTATTGAACACCCATATAGGAATTAATTTGGAGTTGTACAATTAAGGAGAATAAATTTAGCATTATATATATAATTTATTTTTTAAAAGCTAACTATATTTTATGATATATTCTATATTTAAATTAGGGTAATTTATGTAAAATATTTTTGCACTTCGTCCAATATGTCTATTTAGATTTCTTTGCTTTTAATTCTATCAACTTAGTCCTTGTATAAATTAATAACATATATTTTAATCGTTTTAATCACATTAGATGTACGACCCAAGTTAAACTCTCCCTCGAACCTAAATAAACTCACTCATGACCCGACCGTTAAAATATTTTTCTCCACCTTCTCATTAGTCTTATTGTAGGACCATGAGTAAAATTAGATTAATTAAAAATTAATTTAGCCTAATTAGTTTGGTCTTGTAAGGGATGACAATGGGGCGGAGGGTACGGGGAGTGCCTCCTCCATATCCATACCCGCCACCCAAATCTATATCCATACCTACCCCATTACCCGCCACAGCTATGAAGTGGATACCCATACTCGCCCCGATAGGTACAAACTCATGCCCATACCCTCCCGATTACCCGTGAGTATCAATTACCTACCACATACTTGCCCTAATGTGGGTACGATCCATATCCGCCCGTATTAACTACTTAATACTATTTTAAAAATTCAATTATATTTTTTATAAAATTGATAAATAATTTTGGCAATTAAATTTAAGTAAGTATTTTTTTTTTAATTTGAAAGTTAATTAGATATGAGATGCAACGGGTATAAGGTGGGGTAGGGTGGGTACAACACTATACATGTACCCGCCCCATATCCATGGCGGGTACACCAAACCCGTCCCTGCTACCAGCCTTACTTATACTCATTCCCCCTCCCCCCCCCCCCCCCCCCCCCCCCCCACAAACAGAATTGATTTACAAATAGAAACATAAATTTTCTGTTATAATTGATTTACCAATAGAAGCAGAAATTTTCTTTTGTTGCAAATGGAAAATCTCATACACAGCTGACCCTTTTTGTAACAAAAAAAAAATCAGTCTATTGATATTGTATATAGCATTACCAATAGTACACTTGTGTTTGTTAGTAATGGTATTTTAATTGAAAATTTTTCATATTTTATGAGCTAAAAACGAATTTTCACTTCCCTCCAATATTATAAAAAATAAAAATTAATTTGTTAAAGACGCATAGATAATTCATTTATATTAATTTTTTTTGTCCTCTAAATACATTGCATAAACTTAAAATTGGCAAGAATTTAAAATTTTATGTTAATCCACAAAATTTTGGGTAAACAAATTCCCGCCAAAGTTCTAAATTTTGGGTAAAAAATTTCCCGCCAAAGTTCATTGACATTTTATTATTATAATACTTTAGTTAAAATAAATTTTTTTTGATAAAAAAATTAAAATAAAAACTTTTCCTTCCCTGCCCTAACCCCTGCGCTCTCTCCTCTTTGCTAGCCCTAACCCCTACGCGCTCTCTCTCTCTCCCCCCTTGCTCTCTCTATCTCTCGCTCGACTCCCTCGCAAGCGTCCAACTCTTCGCTTAGCCCTAACCCAGCATGCTCTTGTCTTCGCTCAGTCTCTCGATCGCTCTCTTCGCTCTCTCTCTTGCTCGTCTCTTCGTTTTGTGTCCCTGTTGCAGGTCTAGTAGAGAGAAAGGGATTGACACTGAAAGCTTGACTATGTTGCTAAGGTATCAATTTTGGGATTCATTGTTTGAAAGTATTATAAATCTCATCTTTAGGTCTTCACTCTTTCGTCTCATCGTTCTTTTGTTTTAGGTACAAAATAGGGTTAGTTTGTAATAAAATAGGGTTAATGTAAGATTCCTGTCAATTTATTGAAGATTGCATAGTTTAATGTAAGATTGCTATCAATTTGTTGAGGACTGAATAGTTTAATGTATGATTACCTAATGTGTTAATGTTTGGTGTAGTATTAGTTTTGATTTATGCTATAATGATTAGTTTGTTCAATTTTTGCTTGATTTTGAAGAAAATATGAACTATGCATATGGTGGTTTAAGATATTTCTTCTCGTAAATGTAGATTTCATTGAGTTCTTCTAGTGTATTAGATTAAATGTTTTATGCTTCATGATGACAAGTTGTGTTTTTGTCATATTTTTTAGCTTTTAATTTGTTTTGATGGTTGTGCAGTGAATTTGACTTGTTGATTCAGATTATAGTTAGTAAAGTACAAATTACATGGAATTTGAGTCTTGTAACAAATCTTGCACTGTTCCTATGGGTAATAACAGATTGCTATATGTAATTAATATAATTTTACTAATATTATGTCCTATTTTAATACAACAACAACAACAAAAACAACAATCCCAGTGCCTCAAGGGCTCCCGTAAAAGCGGGGTCTGAGGAGGGTAGATGTGTGCAACCTTACCTCTTCAGGGTGTCAACCTAAAGAGAGGCATTATGTCCAATTTTAATGATATTTGTATATTCTAAGTGTAGGATTTGTCCATATGGATGTATTAAAAACAAAGCTTGGGTGACAAGTTCACGAGTTTCACCTAAATTTCGCGAGGGTGTGGAAGCATTTGTTACTAATGCCCTTGCTATTATGAGTCGGTACCTTGCCTATGTGAGACTTGCGCAAATCGATATGAGTTAGACATAGATACAGTGAAATTGAACCTTACACTTAAAGGCATGGATGATAATTATGCACTTAGCAAGTGGTATCTCCATGGGGAGGTGGAGTATCCCGAGCTAAATGATTTTGCTAGTGAGATGGATACTTATGATAAATTGTTAGATGATGGTATGGATGAAATTTTAGAAGATGCTTATGGATTACATAATCCTAATTTGAGTGAATCATTATATCTTACACTATTCCTATGGTCAATAAGAGATTAATATATGTAATTTCAATAATATTTTGTCCTATTTTAACGATATTTATACATTTTAAGTGTAGGATTTGTCCATATGGATGGTTTTAAAACAAAGATTGGGTGAAAACTCACGAGTTTCACCTGAATTTCGAGATGGTGCGGAGGCTTTTGTTACTGATGCGCTTGCTATTATGGGTGTGGATGAGTCAATACCTTGCCCATGTAAGATTTGTGCAAATCGATATGAGTTGGACATAAATAGAGTGAAACTTCACCTTACACTTAAAGGCCTGGATGATAATTACGCACGTAGCAAGTGGTATCTCCATGGGGAGGTGGAGGATCCCGTGCTAAATGATTTTGCTAGTGAGATGGATACTTCTAATGAATTGTCAGATGATGGTATAAATGAAATGTTAGAGGATGCTTATGGATTGCATTCTTCTAATTTGAGTGAATCATCAAAACCACCTAAAAAGGGACGCAATGTTGAGGCTGAAAATTTATATAAACTCATAGAAGATGCAAATACACCATTGTATCCTGGATGCGATGAATTTACAAAGCTCTCATTTATTGTCAAATTATATCATCTAAAATGCTTGCATGGAGTGACTAATGCTGGATTTGATGCTTTTCTAAAGATTTTAAAAGAGCTCTTCCAAAAGGTGAGACATTGCCGAACTCTTTTTGTAAAACAAAAAGCATAACTCAAAAGTTGGGTCTTGGCTACAAAAAGATTGATGCTTGCCCCAACGATTGTGTGCTATTTTGGAAGGAGTTGAAAGACTGTGACACATGCCCTGTTTGTGGTTCATTAAGATAGAAAACTACAAATGGTGGGGTTGTGGTATCACTTGTTAACGGTAGCAAAGTGCTTCGCCATTTTCCCTTGATACCAAGGCCGAAGAGGATATTCATGTCATCCAAAACATCTGGATACATGAGATGGCATGCAGATGAGCGCACAAAAGATGGTAAGCTTAGGCATCCAGCAGACACTGTGGCTTGGAAACATTTGGATGAATGTTACCCTAATTTCTCTTCAGATCCACGCAATGTTAGGCTTGGTCTATCAAGTGATGGGGTCAATCCCTTTTGGGATAATGGGTACACAATATAGTATATGGCCGGCTGTTCTGATGATGTATAACTTACCCCCATGGATGTGTATAAAGCAAGAGTACCTTATGATTTCTTTGCTCATACCTAGGCCCAAGGCATCGAGCAATGGTATTGATGTTTACCTACAAACTTTGATCCAGGAATTAATTGAGTTGTGGGAGATTGGCGTGGAGACATATGATGCCTTGTAGAGCGAGACTTTTGCATTGGAAGCTGCATTATTGTGGACAATAAATGACTTTCCGGCTTATGGTAATTTTTCTGGGTATAGGTTTAAAGGAAAATTTGCATGTCCCCATTGTAACATGGATACATGTTCTCATTACTTGAAAAGGAGTAAGAAATTATGTTATCAAGAACATCAACGCTTTCTTAGCGATGATCATAAATATCGTCATAATAGAAAATCATTTAATGGAACTAGTGAAAGGAGGCGTGCTCCTAAATTCAGATCAGGGTTGGAGTTGTTGGAATAGATGGTAGGGTTAAATGTGACTCTAAGCAAGGGTCTTGCATCTCAACAAAAGACCAAGAGAAGGGCAGATGAAGTTGGACCTTGGAAGAAGAAGAGCATATTCTTCCAACTCCCATATTGGGAACATCTTCTAATATAACATAATTTGGATGTTATGCATATTGAGAAAAATATCTCTGAAAGTTTGATCGAGACTCTTTTTGATATTGAAGGAAAAACAAAAGACACATTACACTCAAGCCTTAACCTTCAAGATATGAATAGTCAGAAGCATCTTCACCCAAAAGCGGAAAGAGGAAGGACAATTTTACCTCCATCATGCTTCACACTAAGTGGTGAAGAGAAGAAGGAATTTATGAATGTGTTGGCTAGAATTAAGGTCCCCAATGGATATGCATCTAACATTGCACGATGTGTGCATATGAAGGAACGTAAGATATATGGATTGAAAAGCCATGATCATCATATTTTGATGCAACAGTTGTTGCCATTAGCAGTGCAAAAAATGAAAAATAAGGAGGTGAGTCGGGTAATAATTGAGCTATGCAACTGTTTAAGAGAGTTATGCTCAAAGGTGGCGACGCAACATGACTTTGAGTGCTTAGAAGATCGCATGAAAATAGTCTTTGCGACCTTGAACAAATATTGCCCCCTTCCTTCTTTGATGTAATGGTGCACTTAGCCATTCATTTGGCATATGAGGCAAAGGTTGTTGGCATTGTACATTTTCGCTGGATGTATCCAATAGAGAGGTGTGTCTTTTTGATTTTATATTCCTACAAATAATCAACACGTACGTTTCTAATAATGTCTTATTAATTACTTAGTGTGTATTTTGCTAGGTTCCTCCATAGGCTTAAAGATTATGTGGGTAATAGAAGTCGGCCCAAAGGATCTATTGCCGAAGGATACCTTGCAAAAGAGTGTTTAAGTTTTTGCTCGAGGTATTTGCATAGTGTTGAGACAAGAGAGACTCGTTCTAAGAGAAATAAAGACTTAGATGATGGTGAAATGTGTAAAGGATTATCAACATTCTCTCTCAATAGTCATTACACATCAAAGAAGGATATAGTTGCTTGTGACGAATTGAGAGAAGAGGCACATAGGTTTGTTTTGTTCAATTGTGATAAAATCCACATCTACATCGAGTAAGTCATTTCCATGATTCATGCCATTTCAATCATCTTATCATATTCAATCATCTGTTTTGATTATGTTATGTTGGGTTTTTTACAAAGAGCATAAACAACTGCTTTCAATTGAAAATATCCAGATGCGACAATTAGATATCGAAGAAATTCACAGAAAAGAATTTTGTACTTGGTTTGAGTCTAATGTAAGTTCTAAGACGTAATAATATTGGCACCAACATTATCAAGTGACTCCAACATTTTAAATACATATATTATTCTAATTTATTTTTAATTTTTTAGGTAAAGCTTCATCTACCTGTGGATCCTGTTGTAGTAGAAAACCTACAATGGTTGAGTAAATGGCCTAACATGCAGATAAAGACAACGACACGAATCACTTGCAATGGTTTTAGATTTTGTGTCAAAAGTGTAGACACTAAAGCTGTAACTCAAAATTCTGGTGTTGTTGTCACTATTACTACACATACAGGTGGTTTGGTAACATGTTATGGTGTGCTAACAGAAATACTAGAATTTAACTATCATCAAGGAAGAAAGGTCATTCTTTTTCAATGTGATTGGGTTGATCTTAATAAGGGTGTCAAGAAAGATAGACTTGGATTTACTCTTGTAAACCTCAAAGCATTGTGGAAAACATATGAACCTTTTGTGCTAGCTTCCCATTCATTGCAAGTATTTTACACTCCTGATGACGTGAGAAAAGAATGGCATGTTGTCACTAAGACAAAACCAAGAGATTTATTTGACATGGGAGAGGAAAACATACTTGAAATAGATTGCATTCCGTCTATAGCAATGAGTTGATATCTTTATGTAGCGTCTTATGGAGTCAAAGAAGAACAAGCTCCAACAACCTTCTGTACAAATGCGCCGTAGTCCTAGATTGATTTCTTCATCTTCACATAGGAACCAAAGTGGCATTGAGCCTCCCCAGAATTTACCACAATGTGGAAGTGATGTCGAGAACCCCTAGAATATACCGGTTACCCAAGCTCGATGTGCCCTATTTCAGACCTCTACTTTTAGAAGAAGCCTTAGGAAACCTCAACAGGTGCATGAAGATATTAGGAAAGATTCAAAATGCCAAGTGACTCCAGATGGTGAGCTTATGCATTCTATTTGTTGGCTCTAATGATCTTCATCTATTCATATTTTAATCGTGCTTTCTAACTATATTATAATGCTTCTCATCTTTAAGCTTCTAAATGCGGTGATACCGTTTGTCCTCAAGGGGAGGGACATGCTGGGAGTTCCGAGGGAGCAGGTTAAGCAATCTCATTTGTATAGTTTCTTGTTTAATATACATATTATTTCACAATTCAGTTATTTTCTCTAATGATTACTGTTTTTCTCATATGAAAAGGATTTTGATATGTTATGATGATTTTATCATTTATATAGGTTCTGAAAGTCATGTTCCTACATTATCCCGAGGAGAAACACAAGCAACCAATGAAGGTCAAGATTCAGGTTATGTTACACAATTGTGTGAAAAATGAGTAATCGTATATTTGGGTTTAAAAGTATACTAAAACAACTACATTGAATTTGTAGGATCACAACAATCTATAAAGAAGAGGGGAACAAACAAAGTGTACACCCCAAAGGATCCAATTTTTGTAGATGTTAACGACCATGGCCAGCCATGTTCAAATTCACAACGAAAAATGTCGTCTTTAATAGGATTTTAAGCACGTGATCCTAGAACATTGCCGATTGATGTTGAGGAATGGAGAAGTATGCCGGAATGGAGGACTACCCACGTATGGGATGTAGTGAAGGTAATGTATTTTATACTTATCATGTAAATATAAAGGACTTAGCATTAACGGTTACAATATATAATATTTGTGGAATGAGAAAATATGCCAATAAAGTATAAATGCTAATAGATCTTTGTTTGCATATAGCAATCATACTACTTTCTCGAAGGAAAAGAGCCATATGAACGGGTGAAATCAAAGATGGATCAAGCGTGGAGAAGTAACAAATGTTCATGGAGAAACAAACTCATTAAAGGAAAGACGAAAGATATAGCTTTAAAGAATAGGCCTTCCGGTACACCTGTTACACAATGGAAGAATTTTGTTGAATTTTGCTTTTCTCCAAAGAACAAGTATACTAATATGTTTCCCCAAGCATATTGTCGCAATATATTTTGTTACGTATTATTCATTTGTCATGTTTTGGGTTTAGGAACGCTGCGAGAGGGGCATCAAAAACCAAAAAAATCAAAACAGAGGCATTATTGCGGCACTAAGACACTTGCTAAAAGGCGCAATGAAAAAGTTGGTTTAGTCTCTTAGTTTGCTTTGAATAATGAGGTCTGTTTTTTGCAAAATTTTTATTTAAAAATACAAGTCATATGTGTGTGCAGTTGATAACTAATGGGAAACAACCAAATGAGCTCACAATGTTTCAGCAAACACATCAGCCAAAATCTTTATCCAAACTTGATGTTGGATCTGCCACTACTCTAGTATGGTTTATCTTTAGTTATTTTGTATTTCAATTTTTTTCCATGTCACTTCTAAAAATTAAGGTAATCATTTATTAATATGATATCAGGCTAAGATTGATAGAAGACTAGAAGAGCTTCCACAAGATCTTGATGAGGCAACACGAGTTGAGGAACGCAAAAAAATCTTTGTACAAGTTGTCGGAGAAGACAAGAATGGATACGCGACGACATATGGGTTGGGCGTTAAAGTCCCTTGATCTAGTGTGAAATGCTCTCTCTTGGCTCAAGAGCAAGAGAAAAATAGGAAGTTGGAGGCTGAGCGCAAAGATATAAAATAAAGCTTGAAATCTGTATGTGAGCAGGTAGATTTTCTAATGGCAACTATGACAAAGAGGGGAAACAAGGTTAGTGTGCTTTTGCATTGCTTTGGAATTCCACATAATACAAATTTTAATTACTTTGGATTGAATGTTGAAGTTTATTTATTTAGATTTTCTATCCATAGTTTTGTGGTGGCTTGGGTGGATGTAGTAGGGTTGGTCTCAAGTTGTAGTGATTTAGAACATAGCTTGTTGGGTGGTTGGATCTACTTCTGCTAGGTCTAGTTCTAAACTCGGTTGTATTAGGCTTTTTTAGGTTATCTTAGCAAAGATGGAAAAGTTGTTGTTTTGTTGGCGGTGGTGGTGTTGTTCAATCTTATAATTTCAAAGAGGTGAATTTGAGGTGGTTGCTTATTCATTTAAGTTTACTTTTACCCTTGTTGTATTTTATATAGTTGGTTGTCATATGATTCCTTCTTTTCTCTCATCCTCTCTCTTCTCCCCCTCAAGTTTACATGAAAACTGCGACTAAGAAACGATATCCAACCGGGCCAAAAAAATGTATGAATGCAAGTATGTACTAGTTTGGGTCTTTGGTAAAACTAGTATTTTTGCTTATGTTCCAAGTAGTTATACAAATGGTGCTTGCAGTTTGTGACAATGCTATTAAAATAATTATACTTCTAGAAGCTTGTGATTTTATATTATGTATATTTGGTATATAAATTAGATAACTAAGAAGATTGGGTTGTCTGTGATGAATTTGTAGACTACTTAATTAATTTAACCTTTTCTTTAGGCCCGATTGGATATCGTTTCTTTAATTGCTTTGGATTTGTATTGCTCTCTTTTAAACGTTGGCCTTGCTAGCTATTGCAACATGACTATGTTTTTACTTAAAACACTCGATTCACTTTTGACATGTGACTACCTACTCTAAAGGTAAGTGATCTCCACCCTTACAAAAGTTTTGGTTTGTTTATCTTTGTTTTACAGGAAGTTAGTTCATCTCATGATGACGAAGTTTATTGTGAGGAACAAGATAGTGATGATGTCTTAGAAGACGAGGATGATGCAGTGGAAGATGACCTGAATGAATGATTGTTCATCACACAATTGCCAAGATACTTATGTTGGACTGCTTTCTACCCACTCTCCCATTTGTTGGACATTATGTGTTTTTGCTAAACCTGCAAATGATTGGAAGAATTGTATTGAATGTTGAGTTTTGCTCAACTATGTGCTTTTTTTTGTTTGGATTTATGGATGATTCTAGTTATAGGCAATGCATGACAAATTTGTCCGTTGGTATGATGATGATGTATGGTTTTTGGTTTTCTTATTTTCAATTATATGTTCTAATTAGTTGAAAAATACGAAATTTAGAAACAGAAGTACAATGCTATTATTAATAGCAATAGTGACAGAACTATAATAACGTTGGTGTAACTTTGTTGCTGCTGTAACCAACAGCAATAGAAAGCACTTTGTTATTGTAACCAAAAGTAATAGAAATCACTTTGTTGCTGTAACCAATAGCAACAGAAAGCAATTTGTCGCTGTAACCAATAGCAACAGAAAACACATTGTTGATGTAACCAATAGCAACAGAAAGCACTTTACTGCTGTAACCAATAGCAACAGTTGTCATGTTGTTGCAAAAGGCAATAGAAACAAACACCAATTTGTTGCTATTGGGGTGCAATAGCAACAACATGTATTTTCTATTGCTATAACTTTTAGTGGCAGCGGCAACAGCAACAACGTAGCAATAGACAGAATTCTGTTCCTAAAAGCTATAGTAACAAAAAAAATAGCCAATAGCAACTAAAACTGCTTTGTTGCTATTGGCCACTTTTTTTATAGTCCACAAACATACACCCCCCTCAAGAAGTAGCACCCACTTACTTTACTGCTAGACTGGTAGTGGAGGCCTAATGAGCATTCATCTATTAAACCTCGCTCCCACGAGATATTTTTTATTTAGTAGATTTTTCTTTTATTTGGATTATTACATAATCATTATTAAAGTCACATTCTAAAATTTAATTAAAAGATACAATCCAAATCACACTATGTTCTAATAATTACCAACAAAGCTCAAATCATATAAGACGTTTTATGTAAAATTACACATTTTCTAAACGAGGAATGATCAAAAAAAAAAAAAAAAAAAAAAAAGCAAGGCACATTTGAATTTTTGAGCACTGTATTTACTAAGTTAAAAAGAAATGTATTGTAATAGTATTAATGAATTCTTTTGGCATCAAACAATAAAAAACTATTTTTTTTAGCATTGCTTGATGCAATATGAACCCCACTTCCTACCTTGCAAGTGGGAAATATAGAAAAAAAAATTTTACTAAAATATAAAACTATTTCTATGTCAATTTTTTAGCATTATACTTACAAAAATAAAAGAAAAAGGGTATTCTATTAGGCAAACTAAATATTTTTAGCATTAAACTAGACATAACCAATTTTTTGAGCACTGTATAGTATTTAACATTTGCTTATATGTTTGTATCCTCTATTGCAATTTAGACAAAAAGAAAAGTGATGTGCAAGTTTTGATATGTGTCATATTTTTGTAAAAATCTAGCGAATTTAGAAATTGCTAGCGTGTCACAAATTGTCGTAATATATATTTTCCGTAACACTTTGGTACAAAATTGCTGCATTCCATTAAAAATTTACAGCTATAGTGAAATGTGTTAGTAAAATTCAATAAAAATAGATACTAAAATCAAACTGGCTTTAAGGCATGTAATGGACCACACTTTCCTTAGAACTTATTTCGTGCTTATCAAAATAGCATCAAAGATACAATGATAACCAAAACACAAAGAAAGAATGAGTGTAAAAAGGGTTGATTTCCGAAATGAAAGAAGTAGAGAATGATATGATTTTCCCAAGTAATTTTTCAAGTGTCTTATACACATTTGGTAAGGGCTTTATATAGATTAGTAAGTGTCCTTTGGGAAGAGACACAACCCTTCAAAATAAGCCAAAAACCCTTTCCCATTGTCACAAAAAACACCCAATGTGTCAACAGACAGCCCCAATTTTTGGAACCGTAGTTTCTTTAATATCATGCATCGAAGTACAGCTTCTATGTGTGAGTGTACACTCATAGCATCCAGAGAGCATTTCTGTAATACATATGTCGCCACACACCATGTTCAAGCAAAAGCACCCAAAATACATAACCGAGGCACTTTATTTTGAAATTATATCAACAAAATATACTTATATATTATAAAAATCATGTTCCACATTAGTATTTCTATGAGAAAATACAATAAATTACGATAGAGGATACAAGCATGTGACCAAGTGTTAGATACCATACAGTGCTTTAAAAAATTAGTTTATATCCAGTTCAACGCTTAAAATATTCATTTTGGGTAGTACAATACCCTAGTATGCATATTTTATCACATTTGATATTTATCTCATACTGTATATGAACATATATAGAAGTTGACTCTGATATCAATTGGACAATATTTCAATAATATTCCAGAAAATCAATAAATTTGCGCAATAAAATTTTTAAATTTAACTAAACCTAGGACCTCTACTCTAATATGTTCATGCATAACATAAAAATATCTAATAAAATAAGCATATGTAATAAATAGAAAAGCAACCAATAAAAGAAAGCATGGAAAAGAAAAACTAAGAAAGTTTATCGAAAGAGAATAATGATATCAGAAACTCTTAAGGCAGCAAAACCTTCTTTGCCATCTCCTCTAAATACATGGAGTGTGTACTCAATAAATATTCAACTTAGGAAAAATATAAAAAGAGAAATCCTTCCTTTTATTTTCTAAAAAGTAATTTTTTCAAATTATTTACATTATATTAATATTTTAAACGATAATTAACCTAAGAATAACCCAACTATATGTCAATACAAAAAAAAAAATTAATACAACTCTATTTTTTAACCAAAAAATAATTCAACTCTAATTTTTCAACAAAAAAAAAAAAAACCCAACTCTATTTTCTAATCCAAAAATAACCCAACTCCAACTTCTGTGCCAAAAAATAACCAAATACTAAAGTTAATTTAGAAAAATACTAAATTGATGGCTAATCATGACGTATGGTAACAAAATATTTTTCTTCTATGTATTTTTGGTTTGGCTTGATTTCTATTCCCACCTAACCAAACCAAAAATACATTTTTTTTGGTTAATTGAGTACAACCCCATAAAAAGGCAACATCTCGAGGCAAAGAACAAGCAAAACAAGCGAGGAATACAACCAGAGAACTAGGACTGCAAATGAGCCATGCCGAGCCGAGCCACAACTTGCTTGGCTCGTTAAATAAATGAGACGAGCTTCGTATCGTTATCATTTAATTAACCAACGCATATCTGTGCTAGGCTCAGCTCGTTTACTAAATGAGACCCGATCGGTATTTGTATAATTTAGGCTTTATTATTTGCTGAGCTGGCTCATTGAGTTTTGGCGGCTTATTGCACTCATTTATCAGGCTCATTAAGCATATTTATTAGACTTGTTAAACTCATTTATAATTATTGTTACTCAAAAATAAATCATGTATGAAAATTGTAAATAGAAAACACATACATGTAACTCAATTCCATAATATAGACATACGAGCCAATAATTGAGCCGACTCATAAGCCCATAAACGAGCCCACTCGTGAGCCTTCGAGCCGAGTTAGCCTTGGTTCGATTTGGCTCATTTAGGCGCCCTTAAACAATTCGAGCATGCTCTCGAGTCAGCTTAGACGAAACAAAGACGAGCCCTTAATGAGGCGAGTCAAACCAGCTCGAGAGCTTGCTTGGATCATTTGCAGCCCTGTAGAGAATAAGCCAAATCAAAAATATGTAAAAGAAAAATATACCGTTGGAGAAACATAATTTAGAATTTTCTAAACCAAATTTTTGGAGTTGGATTATATTTGGATTAATTTTAAAAGTTGGTTATTTTTTGGTAGAAAAGTTAGAGTTGGGTTATTTTTTGATTAAAAAATAGAGTTGGGTTATTTTTTGATTAAAAAATAGAGTTGTGTTATTTTTTGGTATATTGACATATAACTGGGTTACTTTTAGATTAATTGTTGTATTTTAAACTTAATTCTTAGGACTCCTATTTATAATAAGGTTTAGGGTGGAATAAACTTTTTATTTGCTAACGCACAATCAACCCAAATACTAAAAATAAAATAAAATAAAATGAAATGAGTAATGCTATACGTCGCGAGAAAATGGGGCACGAAAATACACGGGGTGACGTCATCACAAGAAGGTTTAAATATTTATTTACCCAAGTGGACCATAGAGAAGGTTGTATCTCAATTGGTGAAAGGCGTGCCTAGCATTCGAGAGGACTAGGGTTTGAATCCCAGTCATGCGATCTTCGTGTTGCTTCTTCTCATGGCGCAAAGCTTTGACTTTGTTTAATATAAAAAACTTATTTGTCTCGTGAAATTAATTTTGAGTTTTACTAAAAGCGACCTAAATTTTGCATGCAATTTCACAAAACCACCTAACGCCGTAATTTTTCAATGTCATACCTGAACTTTTTAAAAATTTTCAATATCACACCCAATGCTGACACCATTAGTTTTTCGTTAAAATAAATAAAAAATTACCAAAGTACCCTCAATGCAACTTTTTTTTTTTGGGTTTTAAGGAATTAAAAATTGACTTTTTCAGAAATTAATTTCAAAAAATTTTAATTTACATTTAAAAAAATTTTAAAATATTTAAAAAATTTTAGAGGAGAAAATATTAAAAAGTTATTAGACTATACTTCAAAGAATATTTGTGGAATTTAACTTTTTAATGGTAAAAGAAAAGTATTGAACACCCATATAGGAATTAATTTGGAATTGTACAATTGAGGAGAATTAATTTAGCATTATATATATAATCTATTTTTTAAAAGCTAACTATAGTTTATGATATATTCTATATTTAAATTAGGGTAATTTATGTAAAATATTTTTGCACTTCGACCAATATGTCTATTTAGATTTCTTTGCTTTTGACTCTATCAACTTACTCCTTTGTATAAGTTAATAACATATATTTTAATCGTTTTAATCACATTAGATGTACAACCCAAGTTAAACTCTCCCTTTAACCTAAATAAACTCACTCGTGACCTGACCTTTAAAATTTTTTTCTCCACCTTGTCATTAATCTTATTGTAGGACCAAGAGTAAAATTAGACTAATTAAAAATTAATTTAGCCTATTTAATTTGGTCTTATAAGGGATGACAATGGGGCGGGGGGTACAAGAAGTGCCTCCTCCATATCCATACCCGCCACCCAAATCTATATTCATACCCGCTTCATTACCCGCCACAGCTATGAAGTGGATTCTCATGCTCGCCCCGGTAGGTACAAACTCATACCCCTACCCTCCCGATTACCCGTGAGTATCAATTACCCACCACGTACTTGCCCTAATGTGGGTACAATCCATATCCGCCCGTATTAACTACTTAATACTATTTTAAAAATTCAATTATATTTTATAAAATTGAAAATAATTTTGGCAATTGAATTTAAGTACGTATTTTTTTAATTTGAAAGTAATTAGATATAAGATGCAACGGGTACAAGGTGGGGTAGGGTGGGTACAACACTATACATGTACCCGCCCACATATCCATGGCGGGTACACCAAACCCGTACCCGCTACTAGCCTTACTTATGCTCATTCCCGCCCCAAACAGGGTGGGTACCCACGGGTAGCGGGTTTTACCTACCCCATTGCCATCCCTAAGTCCTACCGTAAAACGGTCGAGTCACCAGTGAGTTTAATTAGGTTAAATAGTAGGTTTGCCTTGAATCGTGCATCTAATGTGATCAAACAATTAAAAAATATGTTATTAGCTTGTACACGAACTAATTGACAAAACTAAAAGTAAAATGATTAAATTTACACATCGGGCAAAATGCAATAATATTTTACATAAATAATCCTAATTTGAATATATAATCGATTAGAAAACAGTGCGATACCAGGGCGAAATAGGCAACTCGGCTGGAACAGTCTCCCTACACGAAGAGCCATAATAAAGATACTAAAAACCCATAATTGAACTGCTTCTCTCGCTTCGCAGCTAAAACTCAATGCGCCCGGCTAGAGACCGCATACAACAAAGGATTGACCAAATGGGATCACCGGCCTTACTCATTCTGAAAATGTCAAAGTTCCCAATCTCGCCCTACGAAATACATACCATCTCAGCAAAACGTACCCCATCCTGGCGATTAATCCGAAATCCGTCATTCCTGAGCTTATAAATATCGGCAAGCCCTCAGTTGGTAGAGGGCAAGAAAAAAAGACACAAAGGAGAATCCTCTTCTCTCTTTCTTTTTTTTTTTTTTCCTACCATTCACAAGCAATGTAAAAATAAAAATTTATAAAATTCGCAGTTTTAGAGACTTGAGTTTGGTCATCCATAAAAAGAACCTGTGCATAAACAGTTGGCACCGTCTATGGGAAACGAACCGGTATGTCACCCAAAGTCAATTTCAAGAACTCCAAATGTTAGTCATGCAACTCGTCGAACAAGGCTTCCCAGTAAAAAAATCCATCACCTCCCAAGGATTCAGCAGGGCCAGAAAACATGGCTGAATCTTTCGCCTCTACCAAACAAACTAGGAAGGAATTCGGAAGAAGGAAAAGTAGGGATGAGTTGTATGGAAATTCCCAAAAAAAGGGACCATGTTCCAAATATGGCCAATGGAACATCCAGCTCCAGAATGAACACAAGAGAAGAGAAGGGTTTCAATAAAATCCAAGCATTACGAGGAGAGCCAATAACTCATTCCCCCCTTTTCGTGACACATATTAGCCTCACCCATAGGGAAAATATAGGTTCCCATCTTAAATGCAAGATCTAGAAGAACGCATCTCGTGGTTCACAACTCAATGTATATCAGAATGCTTTAGAAGACGCATGTTGCAAATGTTTTCCTGCAGCACTAAGGGATTGGCCCAAGCTTGGTTTGATTTTTTGCCCAACCGGTCCATATGTAGCTTCGTGAAGCTTTCACTTTCTGAGAAATTCACTTGCCTTTTTGTTTGTAATAAAAGGAGGAGAAAGACTGCCACACAATTAATCAAAATTAAGCAATCCGAAAACGAATCTTTGAGAGGGTTCATTCGACGCTTTTCCCGGGTGATATTGACATCCCAAACCTTGTAGATGAGATTGTTATAACTACCTTCATCAACGGGTTGTAGGATTCCAGGTTCAAGTTCGCCCTGTCAAAAACCCAATCAGCAACGATTGATGAATTATGGGTAAAGGCAAACATAATGACTAGACCAGAACACTCCAAACACATGCAGATGAGTAACAAAGCCCCAATAATTAGTGACAATTGGAGGGCTGGGAGAATCAGGGTAAGTCTGGAAAGACCCCGAAGGTGCCGATAAAGAATGTCCCCCAAATTGCTCCTAGAAGTCAAAAATAAACAAGAGATTCAGGAAAAAAAAAATTTTCCAAGAAAACGGCATATTAGAAGATGGAACCAAAGAAATGGTGTGACTACCATGAAATGCAAGGACATGCTACCAAAGATTGTAGAGCACTCAAAACCCGGGTAGACAAGTTAGAAAAGAAGGGAAGTCTAGGGGAATTTCTGGACATGAAGAAGATCCGGCCGAACTTACCACAACAAAGCCCCTAAAAACCAAAAGCCCAAACGAACGCACCTCAATGTATAATCGCAACTGTAAATCAAAGACACCAAAGTGTAAATACCAACCTCCGCAAGTATCTTGGAAGGAAGGATAAAAAGCGCACACCCCTCGTGTTCACAGAAAAGGATCTGATGGACAATAAAGTCCCTCGTGAAAACACCATGGTCATGACAATAGAAGCTAACACCTGCATTATTTGACGGGTATTGGTGGACTAGGGGAGTTCGGTAAATATTTGTTTCTCCCACTGTTTCGAACAACTAGAAATCCGGTCAGAAGACCTCATCCCGACCCCATACCTACTAGCAGGATTTACAGGGGAACACTTTCACCCCCCTAGGAAGTCAGACCCTGAATATTTGTCTTAAGGACAAAAAGCGAGAATACACAACGCTAGCAGATTTCCAAATCGTTCGAGCCAACTTAATGTTCAACGCCATCACAGGGCACCAATTCCAAACGCATTGCAAGCAATCGTATCAACATATCATCTAGTTATGAAATTGGAGTAGAGGAGGATGAAATATTATCCATAAAAGGGTGTCAACGAATGGCACGAGACTGCCACCATACCCAGGATACCCAAAAGCTTAGGGAGAAGGGAGAAGGAGGAAAGAAGTAATCAAAGATTAGATATCAGGGGAACCATTAAAATGGAGCTAGAACCGAGAAAAACTATTAGGATTGTCACGTGGATAGACCAACAAACACGAAACTAGATTCATCAATTGCTACAGTAATATCGGAAAGTTTCACGTTCTCTACTAAAGAAATGTCAGGCATAAGCAGAGACATGATATGTCATCAACTAAATGTCCAAGCTGGCAGGTCCCCAGTAAAGCAGAGGAAGTGGAGCTTTTGCACCGAATTAAATGAAGCTATCAACAAGGAAGTACAAAAGTTATTTAAGGTTGATTTATATGTGAAGTCCTTTATCCAAGATGGTTAACTAATGTGGTATTGGTAGACTTAAATAAAGCCTGCCCTAAGGACTCATACCCACTACCAAAGATAGATTAACTAGTTGACTCCACAGCTAGAAATGAGCTCTTTAATTTTTTGGATGCCCTCTCTGGATATCATCAAATCAGCATGAATCCTAAAGATGAAGAAAAGACATCCTTTATCACCATGAAGGTACCTACTGCTACCATGTTATGCCATTTAAACGAAAAAAATGTGGGGGCCACATATCAACGACTTGTCAATCGCATCTTCCTTTCTCAGCTCAGAAGGAATGTAGATGCATATCTGGATGACATGATAGTGAAAACCAAACAAACCACGATCATGTATAAGACTTGAGAGAAACCTTGGAAACACTTTAATAGTATAAAATGCGCCTAAATCTAGACAAATGTACTTTTGTGATCCCGGAAGGAAAATTTTTAGGGTTTATTACAAGTGCAAGAGGAATAGAAACCAACCCAGCTAAAGCAGATATGATCTTCAAGATGGGAACCCCAAAAATGCCCAAGGATATACAAAAGCTAACAAGCTCCTTAGCCTCATTGAACATGTTCATCAGTCGATTGGAGAATAAAGCGCTCCCTTTCTTCTAGACGTTACAGAGGAGGGAGGCATTCCGATGGGACAAGTCATGTGAACAAGTCTTCCAACAACTTAAGGAGCACTTGGCCAACCTTCCAACATTAGCCGAACTAATCTCGGGAGAGGAATTGTTCCTCTAAGTATCAATATCAAATGACACGATGAGCGTAGTGCTGGGAAAATCGGCAAATTCCTATATACTTTGTGAGCCACATACTAAGGGACACTGATACTCGCTATCCTCGAATTGAAAATATAGCCTATGCCATCATCATAGCAGTAAGAAAATTGAGGTTTATTTCCAGATGCATCACGTCAGGGTACGAATTGAACACCCTCTGCGAAAATTGCTTCAGAAGTTGGAATGTTCAATAAGATTGCTGGCTTGGTCCGTGGAGCTCTCTGAACATGATATCCATTTTGAACCAACCGCAATCAAAGCCCAAGCCCAGGGTGATTCTCCCAACCTTTGGCTTCAAATACCGAGCAGGCAAAGCACCCCTCAGAAAGACCTTGGAAACTTTATGCAGACGGATCCTCTAATAAATAAGGCTGCGGAGCAGGAATTTTGCTTCTCGCCCGAGAAAGAATAATTCTAATATGCCTTGAAGTTCCAATTTGAAGTTAGTACTAATGAAGCTGAGTATGAAGCACTCTTGCATTGACTAACTCTTGCAAGAAATGCCAAGGCTAACCAAGTGGAGGTTTTCAGCGACTCCCAACTAGTGGTTAAGCAAATTCAAGGGCTCTATGGGCCGAAAAGTTTGGTTATGACAAATTATTCAGTTTAAGTCAAGAAACTAGCCTAGTTCTTCTCGCATTTTCAGATTCACCTCATCCCATGAATTGAAAATGTTCGAGCAGATAATCGGGTAGCTAGCTCTTCCCGAGATCTCGAACCCTAGGAAGATACTATTCAAATAAAGGAAATCACAGTAAGATACCATGATCACCCCCAAAAAGCCATTGTCTTACAAGTACATGCAGAGGATGATTGGCATTACCCCATCATTAATTTTATTAGAAAATGGATTTTGCCTATGGATGAACCAAATGATAAGCAAGTACGAAAACAAGCTTCCTGGTCCGCACTAATTGACAAAGATTTGTACAAAAGATCTTTCATAGACCCCTATTAAGGAAGTGAGCCTAGCCAGAGGCATATATGTACTGCCTGAAATTGATGAAGGGATATGTGGGGAATACATAGGAAGTCGAACACTCACTAACAAAGTCTTATGCTCTGAATACTACTGGCCCACCATGAAGAAGGATGCCCAGAATCTTGTATAAAAATGTGAACGGTGCCTGAAACATGCCCGTATAACTCATGCACCCGCGTCAGTGGTCCAGCCCATTTTAAGTCTGATTCCCTTCACACAATGGGGGATAGATATCTTTGGCTCATTATCTAGGGCGACATGACAAAAGAAATACACTATAGCCGCCATAGACTACTTTAGCAAATGTATAGAAGCCAGACCCGTGGCTCGGATCATGATTACTCCATGGAACAATTCCTGTGGAAAGGGATCATAACCCACTTTAGTATCTCCCAAGTACTAGTTATCGATAACGGAACACAGTTCAACTCACGAAGATTCCAAGACTACGGCAGAAATCTAGGGATCCAAATACACTTCACATCAGTGGCACACCTGCATAGCGATGGTCAAGCCGAAGCAACCACCAAGCATGTAATATCCGGGCTTAAGCAACGGTTGGATCAGGCAAAAGGAAATTGGGTAGAAGAACTTCCCAGCATACTATGGACCTACAGGACTACAACTTGAAATGCTATGGGACAAACCCTATATAACCTTGTCTATGGGACTGCTGTAGTACTAATGGTGGAAACTGGGGAGCCTAGTTTTCGAGTTAACAGTTTTCAACACCAATCCAACGAGGAGGCCCTGAGGCAGTCCCTGGACGAAGTAGAAGAAACCCATGAAAATGCGACAATTAAGATGATTGTACAAAAGCAGAGAATGGCAGAAATCTTTAACATCAAGGTTAAGGAATGAAGTTTCATAGCAGGACACCTAGAACTAAGAAAAACCAAAGTGTCCAGAAGGGATCACCAGCCTGGAAAGCTAGCAGCTAACCGAGAAGGGCCTTACAAGGTCACAAGGATAACCCGACGAGGCTCTTACCACTTGAGCAAAATGGACGGCACATCAATCCCAAGGACTTGGAATGTTTTGAATCTCAAGAAATACTATGTGTAATCAATATCTATAAAAAAAAAAGTTTATATTTAGTTTTTGATTGTGTCCTTTTGTCACTAACAAGACACCTAATGCCATAAGCCCTTCTCAGGTAGGCGAAAAACAAAGCGAATCCATAAGCCTTTCTCAGGCAGGCAAAAAATAAATTAATGTTATAAGCCTTTCTCAGGCAGGCAAAAAACTAAGTAAAACCATAAGCTCTTCTCAGGCAGGGGAAAAATAAATTAATGCAATAAGCACTTCTCAGGTAGGCAAAAACAAAGCGAAGCCATAAATCCTCCTCAGGCAGGCGAAAAACGAATTAAAACTATAAGCCCTTCTTAGGCAGACAAAAACAAAAAACAAATTAGGACCTTCATGAACAGGCAATCTGAGAAAATAAGCCCTATTTAGGCAAACCAAGACATCATAAGCCCTATCTAGGCAAAGATGAATAAATCAAAGCAAACACCATAACCATAAGCCCTCCGACGCTTAGAACTCCCATTGTTATCAAAATACAAATACCACTAAACATTTCCTTAGGAAAAATAAAATATGCATACATTAAACTTTTTTGCAAAAGGAGGGAGAAAGAACTATAAAAGAAATTATCCCTAAAAAGTGACAAGTAAACTAGGAGGATGTCGCCTTTGTGGTATTGAAAGAACTCGAAGCACTTCCTCTACGTGCCTTCACATCTTGAAAAACTAAGCCACATATTTCCTGAAGAAAAGGGACCCCCAAATTTGGATCTAAATACTTGGCCTTACCGGTATCAAAACCTTTCCAGTACTCGGCAGCTCCGAAGCCCCTATACTCAGGGCCATATTTGAACTGGGAAACATCATGAGAAATTTGATCAGGAAACTCGAAAATACGAGCATTCAACTCCAAAATCGTGGAATACTAGGAAGAAATCATGGATTGGGTTGCTGTAAGACAAGACTCAAAGTTCCCCATTGAGCTTACAAAGCTCCCCTAATTGACAAGCACTATGCTTCCAAGAAGCGATGGCGTAAGCCATCCAAGCCATTCCCTGGAATATCAAGCAAAGACAAGTGATTATCTCTTTTTCATTACAATGGAAATAAAAGGATTAGAGTGAAATTGGACTTATCCATGACATATAAATAGCCACATTATATGGGGTCATTTCACTCAGATGGGCTGAGTCCTCCAGGAAGAGAAAGCAAGAGCATATGTCCCAACAAATCTCGGTGTTTCTCGAGACTACTGAATTAAAGGAAAGGCCAGGCGAACTGACCTTCTCGAAACCTAAAACATAAAAACAAAAACACACTAGGGTAGACGAAGGTATGCTCATGCCAGAATCCGGAGCTTACAATAGGACTGCAATACATTCTGCTCAGGAAAAGCATCAAACGACCCCTCAGGAACTAGCATTGCAGGAGGACCCATCTAGGAAGGCTGGAAAAGTATCAAGCAAGTTGGAACTCGAAGAACCAATAGCTTCAGCACATCCAGTGATTCCTCCCCTAAGATCTCAGTCAGTGAAACTCATAGTACGAGCAGATACAGTAGAGGCAATCCCCTTCAGGATAACTACTCAAGAGGGGACGACCCCTCTACCTCCTACTGGGAAACCACCTTGAACAACCGAAGGCTCAGCTACCTTGGAAGGTGCTCCCCGAAGATGGATCTAAAACCATTTACCCGCCCTTCCAGAAGGAGTAGGAGTAGAAGATTGAGGCTCAGGGATAGCCACAATCTTTGGCAATGTCCTTCCCTACTTTAGCCGCATTTGCCACAACAACTGGGATAGGCTTGGAGGCTTGTTCTTCAGAAGAACTGAGAGAAGAAGACATATTCAGGATATCCACACCCGCAAGCTCATCAGCTGAAATCGCAAGGACAACAAGCCACAAATTAAGAGATGTAAACTTGAAAAACAAACAGGGTTGGGAAGAATCTAATGGAGTAAAACTGCACCTGGAATAGGTTTTCCAGAAAGCAGGTCTTAACAAGCACTATTTCCCATTTGAGTAACTCTTTAGACACTAGGAACCTCCCACCCTCTGAATTCTTATCAAAATAACGAATAATTTTCCTCTCTTAGGAAGTCAACTCAGCCTTTTCCACAGGACGTTGACGTCGTAACACCCCGAAGAGGTAAGAAATGACGGCATAAAAGGGGGTTTTATCTAGATAAATTTTCTTTCCCAATCTTTTATATTAGAAGGATTATGTTTTATAAAAATAGAACCCCCTCTATTTTCAGAGGCTACAACATGTTTATGATATCTAATCTTAATAATAATATCAAACTTTCAAAATGAAGAGATATAGTTCTTGACGAAACAAGTAAGCAAAAAAGCCACATGCATTCCTAAATCCACTAGGGGACACCTGACCAAGACAGATGCTAAAATGCTAAATAAGCTATTCTACAAAAGGAGGAAAAGCAAACCACACACCAGCATCTAAAGAATCTACTTAAATTGAAAAACTCCCTTCCTTCGGAGGAAACATGGGGCAGTCATCCAGCAAAGGCCCCTATACCTCATAATCACTAGGAAAGAAATATTTAGAACGAACAGTTGGGATACCGTTCTTAGCCCTGGGTATTAGAAACAAAAGCCCCTAAGGGCCGAATTAAGGCAATCTCGGGAACTTATCTGCCAAAGATAAGCCCTTCGCTGGCGCATATTAGCTTAAGGGCTCTATTGCAATACCCTTCTCCTCATAAGAAGAACCACCCTCACTCTAGGTCTCGGTTGGAGAGGCCTCCACATGATTTCTCTTACGTGCTATCAAGAAATGGGGGTAAAAACTATACCAAACAAAGGAAAAGGAAAGTGGAAAAAATGGAAAGTCAAGGACTTACTCGCATTAATAAGCCCATTACCGCAACAGTGACTGACGATGCTCCCGCTACCGAAGAGGAAAGCTAGATCTCCGGAGTCTCATCATTCCCCACGGTTAGCATATACTCATCTACCCACAGGAGTGCGTCATCAACTGCTCCCTTGTTCGATTTTCCCTTCTCACTCATCTTGAGGAAATAGAAAATAGACACGAAGAACACTTAGGGTAGATGAAGCACCAAGAAAAAGAGAAAAATAATCAAATTCGACCCCAAAACTAGCTAATAGGGCAAGTGAAACCCCTAAGAAGGAGGAAAACTCACCTATAAACCAGGAAGGGGCGGAGCCCCTTTGAATCTGACGATGAAAGCACAGAAATTTACAACCTAGAGGGGTTAGGGTTCTTCCTTCTCTCTGTCTTTCTTTCGCTTCTTCTTCTCTCTTTCGGGGGAAAAAAAGGAGCAAAATTAGGACCATTTAAAGGCCTGGTTAGTCTCCTTGCCAAGCCCCTAGGGCAAATACAAGTAACAAAAAAACGTGCAAACAAACAAAAGGAAAAAACATAGGAAATCGAGGAAAAAATGGGTCTTCATTCCAAAAGATGTTACATATCATAGGGGTAGATTAATTACACAACAAAAATCCCCTCCCCATACTTAAGATCCGCCATACAAAAAGGACCGGGGGGGGGGGGGGGGGAGGACTGGGGACTGTACATAGGATTCAAACAAAAACCATGCTAATATGCGGAGAAAGCTAAAATGACAGTATGGGTCTAGGCATACATCTGAAGAAGTCCCCTATATGGATAACTCCCTAAATGTTCCAAATCCCTGTGACTTGT
The DNA here is from genome assembly GCA_018398585.1 of Simmondsia chinensis. Classification (NCBI taxonomy): domain Eukaryota; kingdom Viridiplantae; phylum Streptophyta; class Magnoliopsida; order Caryophyllales; family Simmondsiaceae; genus Simmondsia; species Simmondsia chinensis. The sequence continues at coordinate 24,088,245 of JAGTTD010000012.1, forward strand.
TCCTCTCGGGCAATAGTGATACAGCCCTCCTTCACACGCAAAAATCAGATGATCTCCGGAAATGAGAAAACCGGCAATATAGATGGGGTGAAGACTCAGAAACCAGAAGTGCATGCTCTTGTAATGAGTCCAAGAGGTTAAGTCATCTCGGTCAAATAATAACCACACCTCGAACATAAATCCTCGAAGTAGAACCAAGCACAAAATATTCCCGCTAGATGCCGAATTTCTCCACTGAAAAAGCCTTAAGTCGTCACTATGAGTTAAGCTCTAACTAGCTCCATATAGAAAGAAAAGAAACTCTGCTGAAGTCTGTTGGGTGTTCCAATAAATCACATAACGGTAAAAGAAAGGAGACCGAACTGAGATGTATGGCCTCCGATCAGACATAAAAAACCCTACATCATCCAAACACATGACAGTGCGGAACAACATGTTACGCCCACTAGTATATAACTCACCCTTATGCACCCACCTATCCTCTAAAGAAAATACTTTTGAGTATTGGGCCATTCACCTCCCTCCTGCTCTAGCTCGGAATCATACACTAAGAGATGAATGAAGAAGTCAAAAGATGCAGAAGTGTCCTGACATCCAAATAAGTCATACGAGACTCAATTTAAGGAGATAGAGCTTCCTCAATCAAAGACCCTAAGGGCAAATAAAAGCGAGTTGCAGGGTTGAAAACCAAAAGACGATAAGGACCAATAGGGTTGAACTCTCTACACAATACTAGACCACCATTACACCCTAACACCCTCCTTTGATTAGACAATAAATCTATTAAGGAACAAGGAAAAACAGTTTCAAGAGCAGGAGTACCCAAGCAAACCATCACTTCATCCGAATCCAGATAATAGCGGGATTGGATCAAAATGCTATCAGCATATCGCTCCAAAGAACGAAATGCATGAGTATCTATAAAATGGCAACTACCAATCAGCTGATAGTGGGACCAAGAAAGAGTACCAAACCGAAGGAGGGATTTCACAAGAAGATAAGAAAAAAATTTCAAAGGTAGCATTCTTAGCAACAGCCATTGAGAATTCAGGGTATCACAAAAGGGTGATTTTCTAATGAAAATTGAGACAACCCCAAGCCCATATTCATAGTAGTTTTACTACTCCATAAACAATATACTGTTCATGAAGTGAGAAGGACTAACTGATCAGGAAACAGAGTGATACTAGGGAGGAATAGGCAACTCACCTTGAATAGCTTCCCTACTCCAAGTGCCATCATAGAGACACTAAAAATCCGGAATCGAACTCCGTCTCTCACTTCTCTGCTAAAGCTCAACACACCCGGCGAGATATTTCAATACAACAAAGAAATGACCAAATCGGAGCACCGGCCTTACTCATCCTAAAAATTTCAAAGTTCCCGATCTAGCCCGATGAAATACATACCATCTCAGCAAAACATACCACATCTGGCTATTAACTCGAACTCCGTCATTCTTGAGCTTATAAATACCGGTAAGCCCTTAGTTTGTAGAGGGCAAGGGGAAAAAAAAAGGACAAAGGAAAATCCTCTTCTTTCTTTCTTCTTTTTCTACCATTCCAAAATAATGTAAAAATAAAAATTTATAAAATTCACAATTTTAGAGACTTGAGTTTGGTCATCCATAAAAAGAACATGTATATAAATAATAATAATACATCATAAAATATAGTTAGCTTTTAATATACATATATATATATATATATATATTCATATATGAGTGTTTAATACTTTTGTTTTATATATATATATATATATATATATATATATATATTCATATATGAGTGTTTAATACTTTTGTTTTACCTTAAAGAGTTGAATCCCAAAAAATTCTTTGAGGTATCCTTACCCTAAATCGAGGATGATTTAGCTAGATCAACTAGACCTCAGGATCAAACTTCTCCTCAAGATAATTAAGCTCAGGATGCCGTAGGTAAGGGTGTAAACGAGTCGAGTTGAGTTGAATATCTCATTACTGACTCGAACTCGATTAACTATACAGGTATACTCGACTCGAACTCGATTAACTATATAGGTACTTGAACTCGAACTCGAGTCGAGTATTAAATTTTGCTTGATTAACTATTCCATTACTCAACTCAACTCGAATACTCATTTATTATGTATACTAAGGCTCGATATATCCGCTCCAACACAATATTATTCTTTATACTTGACTATTTTCTTGATAATTTTTATACTTGATCATATTTATACTCAACTTGATTACACAATTATTAGTTACACTACATTTTAACAAAAAACCTATAAATCACCAGCGTTTTAGATCCCAATTCCTCTTTAATTAATACAAACTATATTTAGTACATGTAATCATCAAGTGCAACTCGAGTATACCAAACGAAATCACATATTGAGTCAAGTTTCGAGTCGAATACCGATTCGAGTATTGTGTCAAGTAGAAAAATAGAGTATTGAACTACTTGACTCGTACACATTTATTAATCGAGTATATTTTGATACTCGAACTCGACTCGTTTTTTGGTCGGTTAATTCTAGTTCGAGTCAAGTTTTATCCGAGCTGCTCGCAAGCTACTCACAAGCAGCTTGGATCATTTATATCCCTAGCCGTAAGTGATAATGACTCAGGGTTCTCTAGGCCTAAATACCCACTATGCTTCAAGCCCCTTGCCTTTGTAAGACAACACCGCCCGCCCCCCCCCCCCCCCCCCCCCCCCCCCCCAAACAAAAAAAATGCTTATGAGAGCTCCTTGAGAATTATTCCAGTACCAAATATAGAAGATAACAAGGTGGGGGAGAGAAGAAAGAAGGTGGTGGCAGAATGTTAGGTTTCTAACTTTGTCTTGTCAAAAAAAGGGTCGAACGGTGCTGAAGTATAGGATTAAAGAGCAAGCTCAGCGGGACCTACAAAAAAATTCTGAAGCATATGTCACCTAGAAGTAGTGCGAAGAGGTTAGTCAAGCCCTTTAGTCAATAAAAAAAGAGGATTTTGGTGTAAAGGGACTATAATGCTAAAAAGGTTGAAAATCGTCTTGCTTTGGAGTGTGCATGGGAGTTGGGAAAAAGTTTGGGCTAAGATTCGATGGTAATGAATTGGTTGTGGTAAAGTAAATTGCATTAATGGATTAAGGTTTTGGTCGACCTGTTCTCCTATCAATCTCATCCACAACTTTGGCACATTGATTCAATCCCCTTGTTCCTGTGGTCCACTCTGAATCCTCTCTCCGTGGTGGTTTAATTATTTATCACATGTTAGTTTCATCCGTAATTTTCTTGCAATCCTGTTTTCTTGGGTTGGGATGTTATATTGTTTTTGTATCTTCTTGATGATCGTTTTCTATACTGGTTGACTCAGGTCTCGTTTGTACGAGTTTGCTGTTTTGTATTGCGACTTTGTCGCTAATTATTAAAAAAAAAAATTAAGAACTATTTTAAAAAAAAAAAAAAAGATAAAGACTTGATTAGAAAATTTTGAAAAAATTAGGGACCAATCTGACATACTCGAAAATAAAGTGACTATAACCCAAAACAACTTGACTCTAACCCAATACAACCTGAGCATAAATAAAAACCAAAAGTGACCCGAGCTCGATCCGATCCGATATAAGGTTATTCTATACCTGAAATGACCTAAATCCGGACAAATACACCCAAACCTGATTTAGATGACTCGATTACAACCTCTACGTGCCACAATATATATTTCACATGAACACCTCACAGCCCCACCAGCACCTCATTACCCCATGGTGCGACAATTCCTGAGAACCCTTTCTTCCCTTACCAGAACACATTCCTCTCGCCTTTTCTCTCTTACCTCTCCGACCAACCCTCAACCACCGCCGGCGCCGCCGTCGTCGGCGCTTGTCAACGAAATCTCCCGTATCCTCAGCGACCACCGCGCGCCGCACCATGACATTGACATTCCACTCGCCCCCTTTTCTTCTACCATCTCCGTGGAGTTGATTGAACAAGTCTTGAAAAGAACTAGAAATTTAGGGTTTTCCGCACACAGATTTTTCCTATGGGCTAAACAATTTTCGGGTTTTAAGCCATGTTTGAAGACCTACAAGATTGTCATTGACATTTTGGGAAGTACCCAGCAATTCCCATTGATTTGGGATCTAGTTTCAGAGATGAAATACAATGAAAAGTTTGAATTGAGCCCGGAAATATTCTGGGTTATATTTGGTTCATATTGTAGAGCTAAGTTGCCTAATGATGCAATTAGAGCATTCAATAGGATGGGTGATTTTGGGCTTAGACCGAGCTTGAATGACCTTGATCATCTGCTGTATTGTCTTTGTAAGAGGAAGCTTGTTAGGGAAGCACAAGGGTTTTTTGATAAAGTGAAGTTGGAGTTTGATCCAAGTGTGAAAAGTTACAGTATTTTGGTAAAGGGATGGGGAGATATAGGCGATTTGGGCAATGCACGAAGGGTGTTCGATGAAATGCTTCAAAGAGGGGGTGTAGTTGATGTTCTAGCTTATAATAGTTTACTAGAGGCTTTGTGCAATGGGGGGTTTCTCGATGAAGCGTACCAAATATTTCGGGAGATGGGGTTGAAGGGATTTGAACCGGGTGCTTCGACTTACGCGATATTCATTCGTGCTTATTGCAAAGGAAATGACATTCATTCGGCTTTCAAGGTGCTTGATAGAATGAGAAGGTACAATCTATTGCCTAATGTATATACTTACAATTTCATTGTTAAGAAGTTGTGTGCAAATGAGAAGATAGATGAAGCATACCATTTATTAGATGAGATGATAAGTAAAGGTGTTAAGCCAGATACATGGAGTTTTAACACAATACTTGCATTCCATTGTGATCATTGTGAAGTTAACCGAGCGCTTCGTTTGATTTCTCTAATGGTGAACGAGAATTGCTTGCCCGATCGACATACATACAACATGGTCCTGAAGATGTTGATCAGGGTAGGGAGGTTCGATAAGGTCGAGCAAGTATGGGATGCGATGATAGAGAGGGGTTTTTATCCTCCAGTTTCTACGTATGCCATTATGATCCATGGTTTTCTCAAGAAAAAAGGTAAATTGGAGGAGGTGTGTAAATATTTTGAGATTATGATCGACGAAGGAATTCCGCCTTACCCATCGACTTGCGAGATGTTAAGAAAACGGCTTGTGGGGTTAGGCTTTCTAGAACAGATAGACATACTTGTCGATAAGATGGAGAGGAGCAGTTCCTGTGCTATTCAAGAACTGTCCAAAGTAATGGCAGGTAACAGGACGGGGTCAAGGGCGAGGCCGAGAAGAGAAGAAAGCTCGGACCTTAGTGAAGATGATGAGTGGCCTTTCAGATAAGATGTTTTCTTGGAGGAGTAGATTAGGTCTCTGTTTGGTTTGAAGTCGGTCCTATTTTGCGCCATTGTATCACTTGGTACATGAATACATATTGAAAATATTTTGAAAGAAAAGTGTGAGCCATGGTTATCAAAATCGCAAGTCAGATCGTAGGATCGTACGATCCTACGATCCCACTATACCCTACCGACCCGGATCGAGTAAAAAATCGTAAGAAAGTAGACTCGCAACGAAATTGTGTAGGATCGGTAGAATCGGGGTAAGATCGGTAGGATCGCCGATTCTACACCTATTCTACTCCGATTCTACCGATTCTACTCCGATTCTACCCCGATTCTATCCCGATTCTACTAATTCTATAGGTTATTTTTTAAATTTATTTTTTTTAGGTTTTTTTTTTACTTTTCCCTTCTCCTTTCTCATTTTTTTCCCCTTCCCTTCTCCTCCCCCTCCCATAACCTAATCCTAATCATTCTCTTATATCACACTCTTCACTTATCTTCACCGGCAACCCTAGCCACCGCCGATTGCGGCCGACTGCCCCAGCCACCCACTGAGGTTTGACACTGACCCACGGGCCACACACAGACATAGCTCATTTTCTTTTTGATAAATTATTGATTTTTGTTTAATTTCTTATTCTTCTAGCATATTGAGTTACTTGGGTAATTGTTTTGATTTTTATTTTATTTATTTTTAGCTTGATTTTTTTTTTGTTGGACTTTATTGATGTTCTTCATTATATATTTGAGGCTTGTAATGTAATTTTATTAGATACAAGTTATTGTTTTACATATAAAGTAGAATCTTACGATTCTCGATCTGATTCTACGATCCCGATCCTGAGTACCCCTCACCGATCCTACGTAGAATCCCGATTCTGACAACCTTGGTGTGAGCCCTCTCTCTCTATATACATATATTAGTCTGGTAAGGAGGGGTGGGATATGTTTGTACAAAAAAAAATCAATCCCATGGGGCGTTTTTGGCCTTCGACAATCATTATCACTGGACCAAGTTTGGCTTGGTATTTTCTGTATATGGAGAAGTTGCTTTTCTCCCAACCTGAAGAAGTCATTTTTCTTTGCACCAGTTCTCTTGACCCACCTTGAGAATCCGACTCTTTCCATCCAAATAATGTCAAATTTATACCAAAGTTCTTGCAAAGTAATGCAATGGAATTTATTTATGACAACAGGCAAAAAAATTTTGAAGAAAACATATTTTTAACGTTATTCTCTCCAGTCAAGATTGAGGTTTTCGGGTGCATTTAGCTTGAAAGGAATGCCCGGTTAATTTTTTTTGGAAGAAGATGGTCTTTTTAGGGGCTTTTTGGATAAAGAGTTTTGGAGGCTTTACTGATATAGCCTTAGTTGGTTTGCAAAGGGATTGGAGAGCTTTATGCAATTAGTTTATGGTTTTTATTATTGGATTTTTTAACTTTGAGGACTTCTTATATTTAACCCTTTATATATTCTTTCTTCTTAAATATTATCCATTTTTCAATTAAAAAAAAATATTAGTTGAAATATCTTGAGAAGAGACATTTACAGGAAGGAAAATGTCTACTATCCAATTGGGAAGTCAACTAAGGACAGTGTGAAGCCGAACTCGGATAGAAACTAAGTTTGGGTAGAAAAGGGGCAAAAGAAGATGATATGCTCGATCTATTTGGGCATCTTGGGAACTTGATTACCTTCCTTCTATATAAGTTATCATTTGAGGCTAACACGTTCTAACATGCTCTCCAAATGAAAATTTTAATTGTTGGAGTAGCCTCCAACTGGCCATTCTTCTTAAGGTCAAGGTTGGGCATAGGTTCGAAGTGGACGAGGAAGAAGAGCTATATTGAACGATGTCACCTGAGCATAACCCTCTTTAACTCGATAATTACTATTTCTTGTTGAGTGCCAAGCATATCGTTAATATGGTCATCTGCCAGTGGCATGCATTTAATAACCGTACAATCGCCCTTGGAAAGAGAGCATCCATGACCCCGAATTTGTATATCCTCCTTGACTATCAACCAAATCAAAAACTAGACTTGGACCGACCTTTCTTGGTGGAACGAGATAGGAAAGGGCCTGAGGGGGAAGGAGCAACCATTTGTATAGGTTAACCAATTTATCTTCGTTTGTATCGCATCTGAGACCTAGAGCTGAGAAATCCTTACCACGCAAGACACTCATCCACCATCATGATGGAGAAGAATCTCGGGAGAAGTCTCAAGAAATGAAGAATTAGGGACATAAATTACCATAACAACAGAAACCTAAAATATATCCTGGACATTTTAAGCTAAGAGTTTTTCCCAACTAGTCTAGTGAATATGTTTCCCCTCCCCTGACCTACTTTTCTACCAAAATCTCACGATTTGGGATTTTATTCTTGTGCCTACAGGGGATTTTAACATAAGTACAAATAGCTGAAAGTATTGACTTTTTAAGGACCTCACACCAGGCATGGAATAGAAGATTAGACATCTATCCTTGCAACTTAAAAATGCACTCAAAAAGAAAATTAAGGGCAAATTCCTTGGATCTTTCCCGCATAATTTGAAATCCTAAGCATTTTTCAGCTAGGAACATATAGTCCACCATCCAAAAATTCAGACAGGCCCATATATAGTCTACATAAGCAAGGCGCGTTTTGTTTAACCCAAAAGGGCACCCAGTTCCCGCTCTCGACTAAATGAAGATCAGTCTCGAGAAGGCCTCCATAACGAGAATAAAGAGATAGAGATAGGGGGTCTCCTGTCTTAGCCCTCTCAAGATATCAAAGGAGGTTAAACAAGACCAATTAAGCATCAGGCTTAACTCTAACCGTGGTCTCACATTCTGACCCATTAGGGGGATATGTGGTCCTCCTTTTGAATTTGGACTTACAAACGTCTATTTCTTCCATGTTTTTGATGCCTTGACTCGATACTATTCCTGGACTTGCTGCAATCCTTAGTGGTATGGAGTTATTTATCCCACTAGTTCTTGATGTTTGTAAGTTTATTTAAGTTAATTCTTTTTTTTTTTTTTGTTTAAAGTTGTCTTTTATATTTTATTTTATGACCAAATTGATTGCCTCCCATCACTAAATCCAAATAAAAATTAAAGATAAGAGACTAAATTTGCTATTAAATGAAACGTAAAAGACTAGTTTAAAAAGGATAAGAAATCTAACAACAACAACAACAAACCCAGTGCCTCCAAGGGCTCTCGCATAAGCAGGGTCTGGGGGGGGGGGGGGGGGGGGGTAGATGTACGCAGCCTTCCCCCTTGAGGGGGCTACCCTGAAGAGAGGCTATTTCCGAGGACCCCCAACGTGAGAAGCTGGTCCGTAGCATAGAGCATGGGACCTGGTAGTAGGAGAGAATCAAAGCATGAGTAGGGCAAAACACACGGCGAGCAAAATAACAAACTCAAACCCCTTGACATATCAGGCAGAAATCAAAAGATAAGATAAAGATAATAATAGAGATAAAGATAAGTACGTAAGTAGCAAGTAGCAGCTCATGAGAGCGAGTACACAACCTACGTGTGCCAAGAGGATGTCACGGCCTAGCACTAGTAAGCTAGACTACCCTACTCCAACTGGAGCATCTATTACCCCTATGCTAGCCCTCCATTGGGCCCTATCTAAGACCATCTCCTCCCGAAGGTTTAGGCGGGTGAGGTCTTGTCGGATCGTCTCCAACCATCTCTTCTTTGGCCTGCCTCTTCCTTTTCTGCCTAGTGTAGTAAGGGGCTGTTCGCATCTCCTTACTGGAGCGTTGTCCGGTCTCCTTCTAACATGTCCGAACCACCTCAAACATTGCTCCCTTAATTTATCTTCAATGAAGGCTACGCCCAATTTGCCTCTTATAACGTCATTTCTGATCCTATCCTTTCTTGTGTATCCACACATCAACCTCAACATTCGTATCTCCGCCACCTTCATCTTCTGTGTGTGTTGTTGTTTCATCGCCCCTACACTCCGCCCCATACGTCATGGCTGGGCTCACAACCGTTTTATAGTATCTTCCTTTTAGCTTCAAGGGGAACTTTGTATCACAGAGTACGAATATTTGAAATCAAAAAGGATAAGAAATCTATTTGAACAAAATTACGAATATTTGAAATCAACAAAGTAAATAACTCGAGTATTATGGTGTACCATCCTCCTTTATCGAGGAATGAAGATGAGAATAACTATATTATTGGTTCTTCCGGTCCGGTTGCGAAATAAATTCTATGTTTTTGTATCTAAAAAAGAAGGGTAAGGGTTACATTGGGGAGGGATCCCTGAAGTTCAAACCTTGGCCATTGTTGGTTGGGAGTATGGGATTTACCACTAGACAAACTCGTAAGACTTATGTGAAGTTGAAAAATGACTGAGACACAAGTAGGATAGCATTAGTGTGTTAATTTGAGTTCTTAAGATTGCATAATTGTGTCAAATTGAGTCTCGTGTTGCAATATGGAAGTAGGGTGTTCTAGATGTCACATAGGGAGTCGAAGCTTTTCCCGATTCCTTAAGGAAATAAATGTTGCTTTTAAGTCTTATATTTGCAAACATTTAAATGAAAGGCCATGCAATTATAAAATTTTATAAAGCTCTGATAATTTTTGAATGTAAATGTATTTGTAAATATGTTTTAATATTGGTTTTAATATGTTTTAATATTGCTTGTAATGCTTTAATATATATATATATATATATATATATATATGTATATATTTAATATTGCCCGTAAGGTTCTGCAATTCTTATAACAACAATGTTGAGTTTTCGATTCACACAATTCAATTCTTCCTTTTACATTTATCTGTAGTTCTTCGCTTTCTTGCGGTCTATCTTCTATTAAAAACTTTGGAAACCTCATATAAATTATGACCTGGATCAGATTTATTCCTTTTTTTGTGCATGCAATTCCCTTTTTTCTTCATTTAGAATAATATTTCCAGCAATCATAATCTTTGTGTTAACAAGCTTAAAATGTATTAAGATAAAGCAAATTAGACAAGTATTTGAAGGACACACTAATTAGGCATTTTTTTAAAAGATTTTACATAAGAAACTCGACAATACGCATGACATGAACCAACTAGATCAATATACAATTGATCCGTGCAAGGGGTTGATCAATCGGCCAAGCTAAGGGACTCATTCTGGAATTTTGATTGATCGAGGTGGTTGATTGGCCAACCGATCCACCAATCATTTGGCCAAGAAAATTGTGGCGTTTGTTGTGTTGATAAAAGGTCGATCGATTGTGCTTTTATACCATCTTGTAGGGTATAAAGGGCTCATACATTTTTGGCATCTTTCCTTAACCTAAAATTTTGTCCATCCAGAGCCGGAATTTGAGATTGAGAATCATCGAAAAGGCTAAACCACATGAGAAGGGACGAGCATGATTGAGGAAAGGATCGGGGCAACATCCATCAAGGGAGTGGACATCTTGATGAGTTTCTCATTCCTTTGTTCTTGTTTATTTTAGACTCTGATGCAGTAGTAGACTCTTAATTTATGGGAGATGGATGGTTGGGGGTCCTCGAAAACAACCTCCTTTTCACCTGGAAGGGGTAAGGCTGCGTACATCACCCCTCCCAGACCCTGCTTTCTGCCGGGAGCCGCAAGGCACTGGGACTGTTGTTGTTGTTGTTCGTTGATAACTTTTCTTATATGATTTTCGTACTTTGTGGGCCATTGGATTATATGAATGGATTTTTATTTATATGCTTTGTATCTATTTTTAATTTCCCATTAAATTTGCTTGTTTTCTTGTGCTTGTGTCTTAGACAATCGTGTAATTGTTTGTTTATGAGTGATTGTGGGTCGTAGCTATACTCAAGCCTAAATGAGTGTTATAATTGAACTGATATTGAATTTGGAGTTAAAAGAAATTCCTTAATGCTATTATATCTTATACAACACCCAGAATAAAAGGGATCATTACCCTGAAGCTTTGTTTTGCACATGGAATTGGACTTGATTTATTAAAGGAACTGGAGGTCGGACTTATCATTCCATAATAATTCCAGTCATCCTGGGTTTTAGATCAATTGAGTTGTAGTATTCAAGTTTATATAAAGGTATGGTTGAATTTTGCTCGGAAACATTGTGTTCGAGTTATTATGGTTGGAGTGATTCACTTTAAGTTCGAATTATTCAAGTCTCGAATCAAATCGGATCTAGTATTGCGTCAGATCATTTGTTGTCAAAGTCATCTTGGATTTTCAGTTAATCGGGTTATGTCTATTCAAAATTCAGGCTAGAATCAATTAAGTTTGAGTTGGATTTAAGTCGTTTTGAGCTCAAGTCGTCTTAGTTTTGGAACAAATGGATTGTATCATTTCAAATTTCGAGTTATCTTAGGTTGAGTGTGAGATAGGTCATATTAATTTTTGAGTCAATTTGGTCTAATCATTTCAACTTTGCCTCTGCTGGTCGAGTAGCTTCATTTTTTGTATTTAGTCATCTCGAGTTTTGTGTCAATCGTGTTGGGTCACTTCGGATTTCGAGTTAAGTTAATTTTATTCATTTCAAGCTCAAGTCATTCCAGTTAGGTGATTTTGAGGCTCAAGTTAAATTTTAGTTGTCTTAAGTTTTACAGTATTAGAGTCATATCAGGTTTGGTTTAATCAAGTGGGGTTATTCTAGATTTCAGGCCAATAGAGATTATACGGAATTACAATTTCTTACCCCAATCCCAAGGAATTAGAATGTATAGTTTTCAGTTAAAATCCAATTTAATGGAATTGGGCAGTGAAATTGTAAATATAATTCTAGCACCAAAAAAAAAAAAAAAAATGAATTGAGATTCTAGGCCCTAATTTCATCTCAACCCCAATTTTCAAGCTCCAATTTTATATTCTAAGCAGCTACGTTTAGTTGAATGTTAATTTGAATGTAGAGCCTGTAGCCTTAATTCTTAAAGCCGTCTTCATAAAATCATATTATCTAGGTTCGAGATTGGTGAACCCAAAATTAAGTTGTTCTATCTAGTTGTAGTTAATCAAATAAACCCTCAACCAAACTCATTTCTGAATGGGTTGAAAGTATTTAAGACTCACCATATATATACGAGCAACATAATATGAAAAAGGTGATACAGTTTTTGAAAGAAACAAAAGGGCAAATAAGCTTTGATCATCTTTTTTTAGATACGTAGTTTCTTATTCTTATTTTTTCAAATCTCATACTCTCCTTACGTATATAATGAAATATGTTTTCCTTCTTGTTCATTGTCTCCAAGTAACGGACTTCTATTTGGTTGATTGTGTGTTCTTCTCGTGCGCTTTAAAGTCCTAGTTGAGTGAGTATTGTGCTTCTCATATCGTCCATCCTCTACACATAAATATTCCAAATTAAATAAAAAATAAAATATAGAAATCCATAAAATGGTCAGATTTATCGTCAAACTTTTATATCTATCCAATACAATTTTTAAATCTAAGCACAAATAACTTTCCTTTCTCCTTATGCCTATCAACAGGTCCTGTACAACCTCTCATCTATCAAGCTGGGGGGTCCTTGGAAACAGTCTCTCGTCAAGGTCTCACTCTGATGGGGTAAAGCTGCATATATCCTACCCCCCCAGACCCCTCGCAAGCGGGAGCCCTTGTGGCACTGAGCATGTTGTTGTTGCTGTTGCTGCCTGTCGAAGGCGCAAAACATATCGTGTTATAGAACAATGTTTTGTAAGTGGGATTAAGAAAAAAGGAAAATTGAATTTAGGACCTCCTGCTGTTAACTTCAATATGTAGTATTCCGGTAGTGGACTAAAGCCTCAAACCAATCAATTACTCGGGACCCCCACTTGATCAAAGGCCCTTTTAAAAAATTAATTATAGAGTTATTTATATTTTAATACCCAATATTTTTGTAAATAATAAAAAAAATTTTGACCTTTTTGATTTATTAAAAATGCCTCTAAGGCGCCTCTCAAACATGGTAATATCATTTTTTATTGACAAAGCTGACAAGATAAATGCATTTTATTATGCTATAATAAAATGGCCTAAAGTACGCTTTGGCATTTTTATTCTTACTTTATAAGCACAAAATTCGAAATATTGTATTATGCAAAAGTCATCTATTTTTGCTTAATTTATTTCAAAATTGGTTATTAAAGGGTAATTTTATTACTTTATTGTAGCATACATAAAAATGCAGCTGCCACGTCCACTCTATCGATTAAAAATGGCATCATCACATCGAAAATGAGCTTTTTTATTAATGTGACAAAATCTTACAAACTTAGGAAACTTTTTTAATAATTCAAAAAGGTCAGAATCATTTTTATTATTTTCAAAAACTTCAGGTTACTAAAATGTAAATAATCCTTAATTATATTGTCAGTTTGATCTATTGATATCATCATTTGATATGAAAGTTTTAACAATAAATATACAATACATTATAAATGTATATGTACATACTTTTTTACAAGGTAAAGAAATACAACTCCTAAGAAGTGCGGCCAACATTAGGGAAGAGAGAAAATGAGCTTCAAAACTATGACCTCATGCTTGAAGGTGGATGGCTTAACATTATACTAAACCCAAAAACTCAATGTATATATACGAATATAGTACGAACGACCCACATTTTGGTTGGTATGATAATAGAAAGTGAATTATTCAATATATGTTTAAGCTAACCAAGACACCTCTGCTAGCAATAAAAGACCCACCAATCAAGAGCTATTTGAGTCCCTAAAATCTCGGGACTGGCTTTGCCAGAGCTTCATGGGCAAAGAGGATTTTGGCCTAACAAAAGGATGATCAAAATATATCAGGAAGTAAAATCTCCTGAAATTAAACTTTACTTGATCAACCAAGGCTGCTTCTTGTTCTCTCCCTTTTCCCATTTCTTCTGCTCTATTTGCTTCTCAAGCTCCTAATATTTGTCAGTTACTTCTCTCCTATGCTGCATAAACCTCTAACCATTCCGCCATCCGAAGACATCACCCGTCAATGTTACACCACACATGGAAGGGAATGAATTCTCTCTACTAGTGTTCTATAATCTTATGGAGACGCGAGAAGAGATGATAGAAGAGCGTCTCCCTGAGTCCAAACTTGCTAGGTGTGATGCAAAATATGGCGGTCCTCTCTATCTAAAACACTTTTCTTTCAAAACCGAACAAACTTAAAATTTGAAAATTGTGCTTCTTCCTGGAAAAAAAAAAAAAAAAAAAAAAAAAAAAAAAATAGAACTTCTTTTCCAAAAAAAAGAACCTAGGCTGAATAAGCCCTTAAGCATGTTCTCATTTTTTGGAATATTGAGTCCCCTTTGTGGATTGTGAACTCTAAAACCTCACCAGCGTGTTTCGTCAGACCTCTCTCCTTCCCAACCCTTTTCTACCTGGTCAATCTTGAGCGATGGAATTGGATCGAATGGCCTGTCATGCGTCTTTACTAGAGATGTGATGTTTGTGGATCCACTTGAAGTTGACTTGCTCTTGTATGTCCTTGTTATTTTTGAACAGTGCTTAAACTGCCATAAGAGCCAATCTGTAGGATAAAAACGTTAATTTAAACTCAAAATTTATGAACATAAATGTTTGCAACATAGCACTACCATTTAAAGCAAAGATTAGTGACCAACACTATTGGGTTTCACAGTTCAGCTATTTAAAACCTTCGGAAGACAAAGAAAAATCAGCCCAACATATAGTCTTTTCAATAATACAATTAACTACAAGTAATCACATAAGGTCAGAAAAACGAATGAAGGTGCAATGGTACGAGTCTTTATTATCCAAATGATTCACCCATCAGTTGAATCACATATCTCTTAAATTTGATATCAAATGCAAATCTAAATTTAAAATGCTAAATTGTATTGTTAAGCAAGGTGATACCTGTAGGCAGTGACATGATCTGATAATGCACGAGTTGTTTGAATCTGGAATCAAATAAACCACTGTTTAAGTGACCAATTTTGAGCTAACGGCAAAGTTACATGATCCCCACGTTACATAACAACTCAGACACTACAAGCTTATGACACAGTGACCGGTAATGGCCATTTGATTCCACTCTAAATACATTGTGCTTTCTGTGGCAACTGCAGGGATAAATGCTAATATGAATTAGAACACATGAGATGGTCAAATTGTACTCAAACCCACATGCAAATGAAGAAAACTTGAATAAGTCTCTCAGGCATGGTCATGGGATCAAATAGAAGTGGATACATAATGGATTTTAAATTAGCTGTTACATGAGTAGCTTTGTATCGGACTCCATTAATATGCATTATAATTTACATACTAAAACATACTAATAAACATATTTACATATTAAAATCTATCAAATGCATACTGAAACTAAAGGGCTCTATTACTACTAATTCAGTATATGTAACATAAGTACTAAAAGAAACCATGTTCCCAAAGACAATCAAATGCGATCACTGCAATCTGTCCGTGTAACATTCCATGCTGTCAAGGTTCTTGAGGAAAGAGCATACGACTACGGCTTTGCCCCCTCGCTGTCTTCATCATCCCCTCTACCTGATCCTACTCAAACAACAACAACAACAACAGATCCAGTGCCTCAAGGGCTCCCGCCTATGCGGGGTTTGGGGAGGGTGGATGTACGCAACCTTACCCCTTCAGGGTGTAACCCTGCTGAGAGGCTGTTTCTAAGGATCCCCAATCTTATAGGATTCGCAACACGAGGACTTCCCAGGAGGTCACCCATCCTGGTACTACTCTCGCCCAAGCATGCTTAACTTCGGAGTTCTAATGGGATCCGGTGATTAATGCCTGGTAAATGAACCCTTGATCCTACTCAAACCATGGCTTCAAATAACAGTTGCAGTCACAGAGTCGCACAAAACAAAGTGTCATAGATGTATTTATGTCATGGGACAGTTGTAATGTAAGCACAAGGCTAATTTCCTCAGCATTGCACCATTAGATTGCATAATAGTCATTATTTCATTCCATGATTCCAAAAGAAGTCATACAGTGCAGAATGTTGGCAAGTTAAATGGAAACACACGCAGAAGTTGAATGTGGCGAAGATGAGGATATTGAGGTGGATAATATTTGGGGTAGTACATACCACAGATTTAGCATAAAGGAGACACCGATTTTGTCACTAAATGGGGTAGTACGATAAGCATGGGGAACAGAATAGAACAATGGGAAGGTAGCAAGGCTTGAAAGCAACAAAAATACCTTAACATGAAATTATGTTTAAAATAAATGACACAATATCTACTATACATAAAAGAAAGACAATATAACTTGAAAAAGGAACATGATGGGCAACATGTTTAAAAAAAAAAAACAAGAAAGGAAAAATGAAGCTTCAGAGCATGTTGTTTTGTTTAAACATGTTACTTTCGTTATTCTCTTTCCAAAACTTGTTACCCTTTTTATGTGGCAATTATTACAAATGGTGATAATATTTGGGAAAAGAACTATAAAGAACATAATGTTTATTACATATATAAAAAAGGACATGTTAGAGGAAAGCCCAAGAACATTCACTTCATCAATAGTTTCCACATCATCTTTCCAATTATTGCATATGTTCCCAATTGCTTGTCACCATTCTCGTCATCTTGATGTAGCCGGTGCCTTCCTTGGTCTTCTTTCGAACTATGTTTTGCTTCCTAATCCTTTTCTAAAACATGCTTCCCTTCTTATGTACATAGTGAATCATAATTCCCTTCTTGATCCTTTTCCCAAGCCCTTCCAATGTTCATATTTCCTTCTGTCAAAATAGTAAACAATCAGTCCTTGTTCTTGCATCTATGCATAATGCCCATTTAAAGTACTTTTCCTTCTCAAAAACATATAATACAGGCAGGGGTGAAAGAGAGAATGTGATATCACATACCGGGGATATAAATTAGATAAGCTCCAGGTTGCAGATCACGGGATAAAGTTGTCCATCAGCACCGACATCGACAGGTGACTCCTTGTTTTGTTATTTTCCTCGTTGTCATGCCTGCTCAAAGATACAATAAGGGCATGTTCAGTTTCACAGAAAATTTCTAGTTCTCTAGGAAATTTTCCAATATGCTTCCATAAAAAAAAGATCGTTCAAAAGAATCTGCTTTTCCAATTTTCCAGGACATATGATTTTCTAGGATTTCTCTTTTGCACTAAATGTTAGAAAGCACTCCTTTTTCAATGACATTTTCCCTTGTTCTTATTTGCATAGAAAGCACTAGGGGAATTAGAGAGAAAATAATGAAAATTTTCACGAACTAAAAGCACCCTAAATCTAGCTAGCATGCGCAAGCATGTTATTAGAGACTCAAATTCAGAAGTAACGTACTGTGACAAAGGTGCAACATGACTTACAAAAGCTGGCTCCCAAGCTCCTTCGTAGAATCCCAATGATTTCTCCCGCTCCTTAAAAGCCTACAGGAATGGAGCCCTCTTCCCCATCATGTACCAGCATATGCTTAGCAGAGGGAAAAATCCAACACAAGTCAAACATATCCATGGACAACCACCCATATAACGCCAACAACGAATCCTCAGGTTTGGAAGAGATTGAAATAAAATATTCAACCATTTACCGAGCACACAGAGGCTTTGAGATGATTTACCTCGTTGCTATAAGAATTCCAGTTCTCGACTAAGCTATGCAAAATCGATGAAGCCTCCGGATACAACCCATTAGGGAAGTATAAGTCTAGTAACTTTGAATACTTGACGGAAAAATGGAGCTTCCCTTCATTGAAATTACTTGGCATCAATTTTCTCCATTCATTAGATCTTCCTTCCGAGCAAACACCATGTAGCAACGCAATGAACCTAACTGAATCTAGAAGGTCTCCCTTCCTTGTAAGTTTCTCATTTAACTGCAGGGCAGTTTCAAGCATCCTATATCGACAAAGAAAAATGACTATACAATCATAAACAGCTGTCCTTGGAGCCCAACCATCTGATATCATTTCCCTAAAGAACTGGAAGAAAGTTAGATTTTCTGTATCTAAATTTTCACCCTCATTCTCAGAAATGATAGCGGGCATGCTATTTGTAAAACCATTTACCAGGTAATTAAAAGTAACATTGTTTGGGATGCATTTACTCATCAGCATCTCTTCAAAAATAGACACTGCTCCTACAAGTTTATGGCTCTTGCAGAAGCTACCAATAAGAATGCTGTATGTGATAACATTAGGCACTAAACCGTGAGATTGCATCTCTCTAAAAGTTTTTTCGGCACCACAAACATCGCCATGGAGAACAAATCCATTTATGAGAGATGTATATGTAACAACGTTTGGCTTGCATTTCCTTTTGACCATCTCTTGAAACACAGTCAATGCACTACTCAAGTCACGCTGCTTGACACACCCATCTACTATCGTTGAATAGGTGAACTCATCCGGCATTAGGTTTTGGTTTAGCATTTTCTGAAAGCACGACATTGCATCTTTCATCAACCCAAGTTTGCAATATCCTTTAATCATGCAGTTGTAGACCACAACCCCCAGATCTATGCCCCTTTCCAAAATAAGATCAAAGAGTTTTTTTGCCTCCTTGAGGTTACCATTTCTGACAAACCCATCAACCAGAGTAGCATTTACAAATGCATCGGGAACTATGTTTTGGTCAAGCAACTCACCAAGTAACTGCTTAGCAGCAGCAAGCATACCCTTTTTGAACAATCCACTCATCAAGACATTGTAGATCCGAGCATCAGGCATTACTCCCCTTTCCATCATCTTCTGCCTAATACTCAATGCAGCATCAATCTCACCGCATACAACCAGACCATGAATGAGAGCTCCATATGTTATCATATCGGGTTTGTACCTTCTCTCCATCATCTCAACGAGCAAACACGAGGCCTTATCAACATTCCCCTGTTTGCAGTAGCAATGTACCAAGGGAGTATAACTAAATTGATCTGGCTCCAAACCCCTCTTTATTGCCCGCTTCAGAAGTTCATCAGCTTCCTCGACCTTCCCACTATTACACAAACCACAAATTAGAGTATTATATGTAACAATATCAGGCTTACAACCACTGTCAACGATCTTCCTTATTGTTTCCAACGGTTCAACCGAGTATCCATGCTTGTATTTGGCATCTATTATGTTATTATAAACTTGAATATTGACCATCAAACCCCTTTTCCTCATCTCCACCAAAAGCTTATCCACTGCCTCGAAACTCCCTTGCTTGCAGTACCCATTTATTAGAGCCCCGTAAGTCTCAACAGTAGGCAAAAAACCCTTCATTTTCATCTGTCGCAAGAGCATTTTTGCGCTCAAAATTTCACCTTTCTTGCAATAACCATCAATGATCGTGTTATAAAACACAACGTTCGGAATGCACCCTCTTCCCCATCTATCCTCTATCAACTTTATGCCTTCCTTGACCATACCTTCTGCACACAAACCCCTCAAAATTATGCTAGTACTATAATTATCCAAACAATTGTTACCATCACCATCTCTCTTCACCATCTCACTGTACATTTCTTGAGCATTTGTAATCCGACCGCATTTTACAAGCGCCTTAAGCAAAGAATTACAGGCAACGGCATCAGGCATCAAAAGATGCGTTTCATTCACATAACTGTACAACTCCAGAGCCTTATCAACCAACCCCGCATCAGCATAAGCTCGAATCACAGTACCAAAAGCATCAATTGTAGGCAAAACACCCTCATTCCTCAAAAAGTTCAACACATTTTCAACCTCAGAAAACACATTATTCCTTGCTAAAAGCTTCAAAAATGAAGAATATGCATACCCATCAAGAGCAAATCCGTAATTCAAAACCCAATCATAGAACTTTATGCCCAATTCAACGTCCCGAATTTTGTCGAACAGCCGGTGGGCAATCTCCGAGTGGTTAATTAAGTCATCAGCGAGGTGGGTCGCGAGGGTTTGGTCCCAATTTTGATGGGTCCGTAGAATTTGGCAGACTTCATTGGCAAGTCTTTTGGCATGGGGACTGTAGGATGATCTAGGGTTTGTGTTTCTGTGAGGTTTTATGAGAGAGAGGAATCGTTTGGACATGAGAGAGTGGGGGGAAGGAAGACGGACGTTTCAGTCATTTAAAGCTCGCAGCTTGACTATGAAAATGGGCAACTGTTTGTAAGTGAAATTCTCTCATGTGTGGTTTTTAGAGAATCGAATTGGAGAATGATACAGGCCAAAAAGTAGAAATATTCTAATTTTATAACTGAACATAATATATTTTTACAATTTTTATTTTATAAAATAGCTTTTCCAATTTTATTACCAAAGATGACACCAATACGCCGTCACCGGATCTCATAAGAACTCCGAAGTTAAGCGTGCTTGGGCGAGAGTAATACCATGATGGGTAACCTCTTGGGAAGTCTTCACCCTCAGGTTGGGGGCACTAGAAAACAGCCTCTCTTCAAGTTAACACCCTGAAGGGGGAAGGCTGCGTACATCCGCCCTCCCCCCCCCCCCCAAAGACCCTGCGTAGGCGGGAGCCTTTGAAGCACTGGGTATGTTTCTTTTTAGCTTTTCCAATTTTATTATTATACTTAATACGCCATTTAAACTTTGTAATTAAACAAAAATTAAAATAAATTATGAAAAAAATTTGGAAAATTTTTAAACAAATATACTAAAATTTTTTTAAATATGGAAAAATTAGATTAAACTAAATTTCAAATTATGAATTAGGGTTTTCAACTTCTATATGAAAGATACGGAATTTATATTTTTAGAAAAAGATAGGAATTTTATGTTTCTAAGTAAAAGATACGAAGATTTTCTAATATTTATATAAAATAATTTTTAAATTAATTATAGTAATAGCATTGTAAACTTAGAAGATAATAAAATATTTTTTCATAAAAATACTATAAGATGAAATATAATAATTGCTTTAAAACTATAAATTCTATAATTTGATTAATAAATTTAAAATTAAAAAATAGTACGAAATTATAAATTTTGAAATAAATTCTAAAAAAATAATTTTGTAAAAAAATTAAAAAATCAAAGTTAAAAAATATTATTATGCTTTTCAAACTTTTTCCAAAAAATTATTTTCTCACTATTTGTTTCAAATATTTTATTTCGTGCTTTTTTTTTAGTTTCAAATTTATTAATGTCTAAAGGGTGTATTATGTTTAGCAAAAAAGTTTAGGGGATGAGTTGTGTGTAATAACAAAGTTCAAAAGCTAAATTAAAAGTGCATGGGGTGCATTATGTTTAATTGTAAAGTTTTGGGGAACTGTTCTATAAAATTGAAAGTGCAGGGGGTGTATTGTGTTTAATTGTAAAGTTTAGGGGGCTATTGTATGAAATTGAAAATGTCGGGTGTGTATTGTGTTTAACTATAAAGTTTAAGGATCTTTCTATATTTTGCCCATTGATTTATCGATAAGATCACTCAAATTGAAAGATCAAAGCCGACCTGAGCTTAATTCAAAGCATAATATAACCAAACTTGGATGATTTCAAACATGAATTGACCTTAACTCAACTTAGATCAACCTTGATCTAACTATTAACTTAAATTATAAGCATAAACATTAGTACATAAATCATTAATTCTCGTAAATATTAGAACTTCATGATTTCACATATTAGAATCAAGACATACCTTGATCAACAATCATCTTTGAATGATAGCGAAGTGTGCAAAAGAGAACGACTGAAGAAGAAATATGATTTTCTCCTTCTTAACGACTTTCATCCACATATAATATGATGGAGTATCGTATTCTTAGTTATCTTTCATTTTCACATGTTCATTGTTGTAGTCGAAAAAGGACTAGACTCTTATTGATAAGGGAGAAATGAGTGTCTTCTGTCAAAATATTAAGGGTACACATATGTTTTCACTAATAGATATATCCTTTTATTGAAAGACACGTCTCTTTACTAAGAAACATATGTTTCACCAAGAGACATACTTCTTTATTAGAAGGCATGTTCTTGCATTAAGATATATATATCTTTTCTTTAAGAGACATACCCGTTCATTCAGAGTTATACTTCTTCATAAACCAGCTGAATTAAGTATTAATTAAATCCACTTAATTACAAGAAAAAAAACCATAAATATGTCATGATCCCAGGATGGCCTTGGATCATGACTTAGAGATTTAGGAGGAATTAGAGTTTGGGGGAGAGAAAGAATTAGAAGGAGATGAGGAAAAGAAGAGAATTAGAGGGAGAAATAGAGAGAATAGAATTGAGGGAGAAAGTATATGATTTTCATTAATATCTTCAATACCTTTGTTAGTACAAGCTTAAGCCATTTATACTACTCCATCACTTAGTTAACCAATTGTAACAATATTCCAACAACCATAACAACCACACTAACGTATTACAACACATGCCTAATTACAACTATCCTAAATCTAACTACTTCTTATTCAATTCATGACAAAATATTTGATAAATAACATTTAAAATATCATAAAGCAAAGCAACAATCACAATGCCCTAAGGACTGCCGCCTAAGGAGAGTTTGAGGGGATGCATGTACGCAGCATTCCATTAACTATACTCGAACATAAACCAATCCAATTGACTTGAAACATAAAGATGACTCAAACTGAAAATAACCCAATCCGACTCATCCGACCTAAATTTGATCCGTTCTCGATGCAACTTGATTGACTCAAAATCAAGATGGCTTGACCTCGAGATCACTTTACCCAACTCAAACGTGGCTCATGGTAACTCAAATCCCAAAATGAACCTCACAGGTTAACATGAAACTCGAAATTACTTGAAGCCAAATGAAGTGATTGTTCGAATAGGTGTCCTAGAAAAACCCAATTAGTTAGTTTTAAATATTAAATAAGTAAAATTATTTTATTTATTTATTATCTGATTATACTTTACGAGTCAAACATGCGTGTGATTGTTTTTTTAATACATTCCATGAGATGAACGTTGTCCAAGATGACAGGTTTGGTTTAAGTAGTCAATAAGATAGAACCACGAAAAGACTTAGATCAAACTAGTGACATGTTGTTAAAATATGTTCGTAGTCGGTGATAAGTTTGGACAACTTGTCTGATAAGACTATAATACGATACTTTTCAGTGGCTTGTCTTGGTCATGTGGATAGGGATCCAAAAGTATTATGTTAGTATTTTAGTAAGATTGGAACACTGAGCAGGACCACCTGAATTAGTTAGTTCTTTATTGTTATCAAAAATAATTAATTAAGAAGATAACTCTAAATCCGGGGAATAGTCCGAACTCGTGCATGGATGTTAATTGCTTTAATGCCCAAAAGGATGAAGATAAAATTGAATAATTAGGATCTTACATCATTGGGTAATTGCATGAAGTGTGGTGAGGACATATATTTTACTAGGAATCTATAAAGAAAGATGTCCCCTTAGTTGATTTGCAAATATACGAACAGATTCTAGAATCTTTGGCCAGAGTATTCCATATGTTTGACATTTGGAATTAATGCGAAAATTATTTGTACATTATTAATTGTTTAAGAAGGACGAGTCGGGAACTACGGTGATAGAGGTGAAGAAAATAACGATAGTAGTTGGGTTGTTTTTGCTCACAAATATTTAGTAAAGGGATTAATTGTCGCAATAATAACAATAAAATAATCTGAAAAATTCTTGAGTAAATATATTTAATTCTAGAGTGCAGTAGAACTTATTTAGTGGAATTAAGTTTTATTAAAATGGTAGTCAATTGTTATCATGAGACGATAATCAGATTTGACTCGTTTGGAGCTAGAATTAGATTGTCCCTGAGGTCCCTCCTCAAGCCTAACTGTTTGAAATATTTAAAATTAAATTCATGAATATGAATTATTTATTTATGAGATAAATAAATTTGTATGCTAAACAAATATTCATGAGATGAATGTTTAATAAGATAAATTGCATTGTTATTTAAACAAACAAATCAAAATTATAAAAAAATTAAAAATACAATGGGGCCACAGCACTTCTCCCTTCGGAGTGAAGGAAGGATGTTTCCGAGAACCCCAAACCTGAGGGGTCCAATATGAGGACTTCCTAAGAGGTCACCCATCTTGGTATTTCTCTCGCCCAAGCACGCTTAACTTCAGAGCTCTAATGGGATCCGGTGCTTGTGTGTTAGTACCCTCCTAGGTCCACATCATATGTGTACATGTGTTTATATATATGTTATATGCGGAGCCTTATTTTGGGGTTTTTTAATTTTGCATTTTGTTTTTATTGTGTAAGCTTTTGGTTTTAGGTATTGGAACCTAGTTTCTCCGATGAAGAAAAACCCAAAATTATTTTAGGATTTTCATAAATTAATGTTTAGCATAATTTTTCTGAAAAATTATTTTTCGAAAAGACTAAAAAGGAAAATTTTTCTTTCAAAATTTTTTCTAAATTAAATATTTTGTGAGCCCACACTCTAGTGCTAATAGAGGCCATTGCAAAGAAGATTTTCAGGTGTCAAGAAGTTCCTTCTTCCAATTTTAGATCTACAAATTCGAAGTTTGGATTTGCGCTTCATGTATGTATAATTAAATATTTGATATTTAGTTTGTTCTTTCCTTTATTTCGTTTATTCTACGTGTCATGTTTATATTTATTTTATTCGATATTTTAATTGTTATATTATGAGCTTATTAGAATAAGATCTAGGTCTAATTAAATAGTTTAATTAGATCAGGGCATTAGATTTAAAATTGAGAATTTTAAATTAGTTTTTTTGATGCGCCTGCTCTAGTCGTTTAGGAAAGTTTTTTAAAAACATGTTCTCAATAATTGGTATCAGAACCAACTCTGTATACGCTCATAATTGACATTAAAGCATCAGGTTTGATAAAATTAGGTATGTAGAATTACAAAAAATGTGAAATTAGGAATTTAATTAAAGGAAAAGGCTTACCCTGAATATTATTGTTATAAAAGTTTAATAACAAGATTGAATCTTCGTCAAAATTTTTAAAGTGTTTAAAAATTTAAATGATTCATGATTCAATCAAAAAGCGCGTTTCTAAATCGGATAAAATAAGATTAGATATACAAATAGTTGAACGATTTAGATTATTAGTTTAATGAGATTAGTTCTTGAACCTAGGTGTGAAATATCAATTGTTGAATATTTTATGACAATCCAAAACAACGAATACTTGATTGTGTTATTAAAAAGTTTAATAACAAGATTGTTTTTAATCAAATTTAAATTATTTAAATTAGGATGAATTATATTTAAAGTAGTGGGTGTATGTTTCTAAATAATCCAATGGGATTAGATGTTCAAGTAGTTGAATAATTTAGATGTATATATCTAATTGGATTAGATATTCAGTTTTCAATCTAATAAGATTAAAATTGGATTAAATTATTTATTTATTTATTTAAATAATTAAAATACTAAAAAATTGGGATGTGCTCGGCAGGGTGTTGGGTTCACCCTCCATTATTTAAAAAAATTATTATTTCATTATTTAAATAACTTTGAATAAATAGATAATTAATTAGGATAAGATCCTAAGTTAGAAAAATCTTTAATTGCTTCAATCTTTAGGCCTTAAGTGTTGCTATTCAAATTATTTGATAATGGTGTACTTATTAAATTTTAATCACATGTTTGATAGTATTTAAATGGGTAAAATATTATATATGATGTGAATAAAATTATAAGTCCATATGACTTGGTGAAATATTTGATTTCGTTGAATGGGAAATTTTTTTTAAATAGATCTAATTAGATTAGATAATTTAAAAGCTAAATTATTTGAAAGAAAAATTCTCATAATGTATCTAATAAGATTAGATTATTTAGGTTAGGTAATTAAATGACCCTAATTTGATTGTTAAATAAAATTTTGAATGAGATTCTAGCATTGATTATGAGATAATCAAACCTAAAAGAAAGATCTGCCACTATAAATTTCAAGTGGGAGCGAGGATCAGGAGTTGATTCCTCACAGTCTCCATTATCAGTCTAATATTATAGTGGATAGGCGCTACTCCCTAAGGAGTGCATTTGTTCGCGAGATACAGGGTTAAACTTCTTAATGATAAATATAGGTACTGGAAAATTGAGTGTGACCACTATGGAGGATCTTGTTTACCTGTACTAATGTCTAGGTAATGGTATACACTTGACTCGGATAGTATAATAGTCTGCTAGAGAGAGTTATGATACTGTCTTAGAGACTAAGGAAGAAATGGTGAGTTAAACATGTTTAGGAAACATATTATTTGAGAATAGTTCTCATTTGACTAATTACTTGTTACGCCTCTCCCCTAGTAACGAGTAAATTAGTTAGCTCATTGTTGCACACTCACATAGAATGAGTAGGTGGATCCATGCTTTGTCTGTTTACTAAAATTATTAAAAAGTTCACAAGACTCAAAATATCAAGCAGGAGCGAGCTTCTAAATGACTGCTCATGGCCTCCATTACCGGTCTAGTAGTATAGTAGGTGGACATGACTCCTCGAGGAGAGCGTTCATTTATGGAATACAAGGTTAGTCCTCTAAGAGATGAACTAAAGTCCAAGCAATTGAGTACAACCATGCCGATGTGGAGTATATCGAGACCTTATATGAGTGTTCAGGTAATGCTGTACACTTGACTGGGGTTTACATTAGCTTCCCTGAGAAGCTCTATTGTAGGATCTTAGAGACTGAGGGAAAAGTAGTGTGTTAAATGTGTTTAGTAAATAGTTTACAAGGAATCATATATATTGAGAAATGTTCTCACCTTTCTGATGTCTCAATTTGGCCTCGCCAATAGGGAGTTTTGGGTAGTTCCATTGGGTCTCCACGGCATACATGTAAGTGCCGGAATGTGACCTCCGAAATTTGATTGTTTGATAAAAGTAAGAAAAGTAATCTTGTATGTTATTGACTTGTTTTACAGTTTTGGTTTCACACTGATTCTTGAATTATACATTTATCTCTTCTGTTTTGGTCGCTATGATATGACATGTTTAATACATGTAGAGCATTAGAAGATGCTCAGAGTCCTCTAGGTTGCTACTAGTATATCTACTAAGTTGAAAAGAACATTAGACTAGACTAAAGAGTTAGTCGAATGCAAGATTCGGACATTAGATGTCGAACTTATTCTAGGATTGGATACTAGAATTGTCAACTGTAGTAGAGATCATCAGATACTTGAGAGAAGTGTTTGGTAAGAGAACTAGTAATATGAGAACAATTTATGATAAAAGGCGTCATAAAAACTAAAGAAAGAGTCCACTTAGGGTAAGTATCTATCTCAGGAATTAGGAACCTCAAGAGGGTGACATAAAATGGTGAGTCAAAATAGTTTTTCCTCTTTTATAAAAGTACCGCACTTTAAAAGGAATTGCCTAAGTACTTAGATACTATTGTTGCCAAGATCAAAAGCCGAAGTGACAAGGTATATGATATCCTGTCTCCTGTAGTTCTGACTAGTAGGTAGTTCACTAGTATACTAGTGAATGAGTTTTCAATAAGGGCATCAAGAGGTAGTAGTTTAAATCAGGGAATGTTGTTTTGTATTTGAGTAACCATCTTGATGTACTTAAGAAATTTAATTTTTATCTACTATTTGTTTTGAAATAGACTTTTAGTTATTTTTCTGAAAAATAAACAGATAGTTATATAAATAAAGTGTTTATTTAAAATGGTACATTTTTGCATAGTTGACTTATTTTGATCAAAGCTACATTAATGGCAATTTATTAGTCTAATACAAGCTAGGTTGTGTACCATTATAAAAGAAGAAATTCTAGAAACCATATAGCTTTTAAGTGGTGCTTAATCTTAGTCACATTTAGAGGTGGCCATGAGCCGGGTCGGGCCGGGCCTGAAGCCCAAACCGGGCCGGTCCGGGCTGGGCTTGGAGCCCAAAATCTCTGGGCCCTGGCCCGGGCCGAAGCGAGTCCAAGCCTAACCCGGTCTCCCCCCCCCCCCCCCCCCCCCCCCCCCCACAATTTTTTAAATAAAAAAATACAAAATTAAGGAAAAATAAACTCATTTTGTACAAAACTTATTATAATTCATTAATGAATAATATAAGATATAAATACAATCCATTAAAATCTTTAATCATTATTGATAAAATATATGATATAAAATAAAATATATAATAAATAATAGTAAATAATGGTAAATAATGTAACAAATGTAACTACAACAGTTGGATCCTACTATTTAAAAATGCAAATATATTTATTACAAAATAAAAATAAGATATAGACGTACAGGTACAACAATACGAAATAAGTCTACTGGGGGGGTTGCTGTGCCATCATCTGATGTATCGGTAGTGTGGCCGTCTTCATTCTCGCTCGATGAACCCAACCTCAAGTTGTTTTGCTCCCTAGTCTCTGCATGCATCCAGTCCTTTAAGCACATGGACATCTCCAAGCTGGACGATGAGAGCTTCGCCCTCTTCGTTCCAAGCAACCTGCCACCAAGACTAAACGCACACTCCGATGGTACTGAAGACACCGGACACATTAGTATGTCATGTGCCACGGTGGAAAGCACGGGATATTAGGTTTGATTTGTACACCGCCATTTTAAAATATCAAATTGCGGATTCGCCGGTGTCGTGAAGAATTGGATCATCGGCGTCCACAAATAGTAATCTAACTCATCACATGATGTGGGAGTTTTTGCGGGCGTGAATTGGTCTAACAGCGTCCACGCATATGATGACTATGAACTACTTCCATCAGGTGTGGAAGAATCAACTGTAGTAGAAGTAGCTTATGGATTATCAGATGATAATCTCCGGGAATAATGAGAAAATAAAGTGTGTAGGTCCCTATCGACTTGCTCAATGAAAACTAAGGTATTAAAAGTCGGATCTAATTTTTTGTAAAAATATTCGGCAAATAGGTTCAAACCCCTTCGTTTACAACGGGGATCGAAAATAGTCGCAAAACAATATAAAAGGGGTAGTTTAAGAAAATATTTACAAAATTTCATTTGCATTGCTGCAATCGATGCGGCCAACAAAGGGTTTGATTCATTACACGACATCCAATTTACAATATCAATCAATTTTGATATTGCTTGTGGTATAGTCGGATAATAGTAACCCGAAAAAAGTTGGTAGCCTCCCTAAACATGGTAAAAAATTTACAAATTTCATCAATTGTGTTCCAATGTACATCCTTATATGGTAAAATTCGATCTAACATATCTACCATTGACGACCACCTAGTTGGCGAGTCTAATTTAAATTGTTTATACTCTAAGCCATACGTCCTACAGAGTGATCTAAATCTTTTCTTTCTGGTTTCGGATGATTTTATAGCTATTGTTACATCTCTTAAGGTGGAAAGAGATGGGTTTATTAGACCTAGACCATCCATAACCATTAAATGTAGTATGTGACAAATGCAAAGTAGATGAAAACATCACCCACCTAACATGGGTCTCATATGCTTAATTAATTGTTTAATGGATGCATTGTTATTGGTAGCATTGTCGAACGTAATACTATATATATGTCGCTGTATGCCCCAACCATGGACTGCCTCCATAATTGCACCTGTGATTATGTCGGCAGTGTGGGGGTAATCTAAATTTGTAAAATGGATTATTCTTTTTTGAAGGGTGAAGAAGGAATCGATCCAGTGTGCTGTTACGCATAAGTAAGGCACACCAGGTTTCGACTTCCAAGTGTCGGACGTCAACGAGAACATGCTCGTGTTAGTCCTAGAAAGTTCAAAGACCTCAGTTTTCACCCTTTGGTTATCTTTAAATGCGTCCCACTTTAAGGTGTTTCGAGGAATCCTTGCGATGACGGAGCTCACCGCTGTTTGCATATACCTGACGAATCTCGGGTCTTCGCCGGTGCTAAAAGGCTTTTCAGCAGCAATTACATACCTAGCTAGCTTCCCTCTATTAGTTTCCTGGGAGAATTTAAAGTTAGCAAGCTCACCGATCGCTTGCTGTATTAACCGTTGTTGGGCTCTTTCTGGGTCTTGTTCGAGGTGGGACCTAACTATATGTCTACTTAGTGTTCCCGTCCCATTGCCGGATGGATGACTAAAGGCCTTGGGTGGGTTACATAATTTACAAAAAGCTTTATTAACTTCCCTATCTAAGTTAAAATGCTTCCAGACCCCACTAGTATTACGCCTAGTACTACTAGTTCTTGAAGACTGGGTTTCTGTGGTGGGTGTGGGTTCCTCTTCATTTTGTGAGTCAGGACAATCCTGCTCGTTGTAGGACTGTGTTCAAAGTTCCAATTTATACTGTCAGTGT
The DNA here is from genome assembly GCA_018398585.1 of Simmondsia chinensis. Lineage (NCBI taxonomy): Eukaryota > Viridiplantae > Streptophyta > Magnoliopsida > Caryophyllales > Simmondsiaceae > Simmondsia > Simmondsia chinensis. The sequence goes on from JAGTTD010000012.1 coordinate 24,118,711, forward strand.
ATGGAGGTGATGGGCCTGGTTTTAGAAAAGCTCATTTATCAGTATTAAGTTCTACAATTCTACTCCTTTTAGGTATTATAAGCGGTCGTCGAGAAGAGCTAGAACTGGAATGATCGGCTCCAGATGATGATGTGTTGTGTGCCATGATTATAATATTACTGATTAATATTTTAAAAATGCAACTATTAATGCAAAATTATGAAATTAGGTGGATAATTAGGAGAAAACAAATAAAATTTCGATACTAAAATTACCGAAGCAAGCAAAGCGAACAATGAAATTTGAACTTGAGCGAGATTCTACGGGCCGAACGCTTTGTCAACAATGAACTTTAGAAATTTAGAGCACAATATTACAAGTAGAAGAAGTATGTAGATGGATGTACGAAGAGAGAAGAAAGAATAAGAGATTTGTTTGTGAGGAAAATGAAATGAATAGGTTGGATATTTATAGATAAAAATGAAGTACTTTTTTTTATTAATTTGGAGGGGGAGCAACGGCTCCCCCTCCAAAGAGAAGTTGGCAATGGCTATCCCGGGCCCGGCCCGCTTGGGAACCGGGCCTTGGCCCATGCAAGTCGGGCCGGGCCGGGCTGGGTTACGGGCCGACCCGGCACATGGCCACCTCTAGTCACATTAATCCAATATGATTCGAAACTGGTTTGATTTGTCTTATGAATCATTAAGTACTGGAATGATAATCGGTATGTGAATCATGTTCGAATTAATGGTGACTGAAAGTGGCTTTAAGAGTAAAGACAGTAGAACCACTAAGCTGCTAGGACTTGTTCATAAAGTGTTTATGGATTGCTAAAAGTTCAGGCGAGCAGAAGCCGAAGAGTATTTCATAAAATGTTTATGAATGGCTACTTGGTAAGTTGATGTATAGATACGCCTATGAAGACTGAAGCTTTGAACCCTTTGAAAAGTTCAAAGAATTAAAGATTTAAGTTGGAATCAGTTAGGCAGTTGAATCAAGTTACTTTGATTAGATCAAAGTGGTTAGTTCAGGACATTTCTTCATTTTCCTTATTACAAAGAGTTGTAAAAAGGATCAATAATGTATTATTGAATATGGTAAGATTCATATGATGAGTCACTTTTACATAGCAAAAGGTTTGCTCCGCAAATGTTTTAGAAAGTGTTCAAAAAGTATAGCAGATGGCTTGTGTTAGATAGATTAATAGTATGAGACATTGTTTTTTACAGCTTGATACAACTTATAGTGTAGATGATGTATTATACATATCTTCAACTAGGTTATTGTCACACAAGGTACATGAGAGCTTTGATGTAGTAGGAGGATGGCCAGGGTCACATGATGGATTCATATCAGTCTTAATAGTTGAGAATGATGATGAATCTGATCCTTTAGACTACAATGAAACTCTTAAGTACAATGATGTACAACATTGGGTTGGGGCAATAAAAGTTAAGTAAGTGCATTTTAACTAAGTATGGGAACTTGTAGAGGAGTTGAAAGAAATTAAGTCCGTTAGATAGGATTTTAATGGATCTACAAGTATATGGAGTTGAGTGGACAAGAAGGTAGAGACTATACCATGCTAGATTGATGGCAGTGGGTTAATACTCTATTGGAAGGAATTGTCTTTGATGGGACCTCTCGCCAAATGTTATGATTGAGTTTGTAAGGATGCTCTTTTCTATTGTATCTCATTATGATGAGGTATGGGAATGGAAGTCAAGATGACCTTCTTTGAATGGTTATATATATGATACAACTAGATAAGTTTGTTGCCAAGAGTTGGAAGGATATAGTATGCAAACTCAGATAGTCTATTTGTAGACTTAAATAAGCATCTTGTTTATTGAATAGTATATTCGATGATAGTTAATCAAGTCCTACGGATTGAAGTTAATGGTTAGTGAACCGTTAGTGTACAAGTGACATAACATGAAAGCAAAGACTTTTTAAGTTTTGTATATAGATGGCATTTTACTCATTAAGAATGGTGTAAAATTGCAATGAGCTATTAAAGTTTAATTTTTCAGTCAATTAAAAGTGAAAAACCTAAGATGAGTCAACTGTGTACTGAGGATCAAGCTTTGAGATTCAAAAGAAAGGATATTGGGTTTATCATGGATCGTTTGTTTCAAAAGGGAGTTTAGACGTTTGTCGTCAAAATTCATATTTATCCTTAGAGTGGGAGCCATTAGATGGTGAAGAGTGAAGCAGTTGTGTATTGCTTACTTCATCATGGAAGTTGGATACTTGACAGTTAGGAAGTTGTTGAGTAGACAAGTTGATTCATAAGTTTCCTAGCAAATGAAAGCATGTGAGCAAAAAATGAGACATAGACAAATCAGTATTGGTTAAAGTTTATAGTCAAAGAGTTGACCGATCCCTAGTAGATAGTTATGCAATGTAGGGCTATTTGGGTTGAAGGACAAGTGGGAGATTGTTGGAATAGGTGTTCTAGATAAACCCAATTAGTTAGTTTAACTATTAAATAAGTAAAATTATTTTATTTATTTATTGTCTGATTATGTTTTACTAGTCAAACATGCGTGTGATTGCTTTTCTAAAACGTTCCATGAAATGGACGTTATCCAAGATGACGTATCAGGTTTGGTTTTAATTGGTCAATAAGTTTGAACCACGGAAAGACTTAGATCAAACTAGTGACATGTTGTCAAAGTATGTTTGTAGTCAGTGATAAGTTCGGACAACTTGTCTGATAAGAATATAATATAATATTTTTGATGACTTATTTTGGGCATGTGGATATGGAATCAAAAGTATTATGTTGGTGTTTTCAATAAGATTGGAACACTAAACAAGACCACTTGAATTAGTTGTTTCTTTACTGCTATCAAAAATAATTAATTAAGACGATAACTCTAAATCCGGGAAATAGTCTAAACTCGTGTATAGAATGTTAATTGCTTTGATGCCCAGAAGGATGAGGATAAAATTGAATAACCAAGATCTTACATCATTGGGCAATTGTATAAAGTGTGGCGGGAACATATATTTTACTAGGAATCTATAATAAAAGATGTCCCCTTAGTTGATTCGCAAATACACGAATGGATTCTAGAATCTTTGGTCTGAGTATTCCATATGTTTGACAATTAGAATTAATGCGGAAATTGTTTTTGTATTGTGAATTGTTCGAGAAGGGTGAGTCGGAAACTACGGTAATTTAGGTGAAGAAAATAACGATAGTAGTTGGATTGTTTTTGCTCACGGATATCTAGTAGAGGCGTTAATTGTTGCAATAATAATAATAAAATAATTTGAAAAATCCTTGATTGAATATATTTAGTTCCAAAGCGTATTAAAACTTATTTAGTGGATTAGGTTTTATTAAAGGGTAGTCAATTGTTATCATAAGATGATAATCAGATTTAACCCGTTTGGAGCTAGAATTAGATTGTTCCTAAGGTCCTTCCCCAAGCCTCAACTGAAGCTCTATTTAAAATATTAAAATTAAATTCACGGGGATAAATTATTTATTTATGAGATAAATAAATTTATATGCTAAACAAATATTTGTGAGATAAATATTTAATACGATAAATTATACTGTTATTTAAATAAACAAATTAAAATAAAAAAAATTGAAAATACAAATTCAAGTGGGCCCCATGCGAGGCCCACATCATATGTATTTTTTTTTTAGTTAAGTAAAGCCAGGGGAGGGGGGAGAAGAAGGGGTAAACCCCTCAAATCCTTAAAGAGGACCACATTTTGAGCATAGTGGGATTCGATCCCGGGTCACCTCGTTGGCACCCGGCAATTACTACCAATATGCCATGTCCCTAAGGGACACATCATATGTATGCATGTGTATATATACGGGCTTTTCTACTTTGAAAAAAAAAATATTCTAGGTGAAGAAAAAGAATTTGAGCCATTGATTTTTTGTGATTAAATCTTAGCCATTTATTTTTGCATGAGTTACCTTCTTAGCAGGTAATTCTTATTAAAAAAAAAAAAAGACCTCTTAACACACTCCCCCCCCCCCCCCCCCCCCCCCCCCCCCCCCCCCTCCCCCCCATAATAAATAAGAAATTTATTGGTTAAAAAAAAATAAATAGTTAAAATTAATACATATTAATTAATTGTATGTACCTAAAACTATTTATCATATCTTCTATGGTGCAGAAAAGTGACTTTTCTGGACCTGCAGAAAAGTCACTTTTTGTGGGGAAAAATTATTTTTACTGGTTTTCCTTACATAATTCTTTTTGAATTATTAATACATTTTTCCTATTAATTAATTAAGTCAATTATTAATGTACATTATAGAAAAAATAATTAAATTTATATATAATTAATTAAGTTAATTATATGTTATCAAATAATTTAAATATAATAATGACATAACAAATAAAAAATTTATTAGTTCAAAAAAGAAATTAAGTGGTTCAAAGTAACAAATGTTAATTAATTTTATATACCTAATCCTATTTTTAAAAAACCTAAATATAGTTATATGAAATTTTTAAAAACTAACATATGTAAGTGGATGATGATATTGAATCATTAGTTATTTTAGGGCAAATAGTTGATATATATTGAGTAAGAAGGTGATGAATTTGAGTACATGAGTGCATAGTTAGTAAAACCTCGATTCGAAGCTTAGAATCTTACGATCTACGATTCTATAACTATTGATTGATCTGAATCCTACGTAGAATCTTAATTTTCTAAAATCTTATGATTCATTAATATTGCATAAAATTAATGGATAAGATCCTAATACGATTCCACATGGATGGCAATTTTGTGTAGTGGTTTTGAGTAAATGGTGAACTTGAGTACATGCGTGGTGACTTTGAATATGTGAATGGTGATTTTAAGTACAAAATTGGTAATTTTGAGTAAATGGATAGTGATTTTGAGTACATGAATGATGATTTTGAGTACATGAGTAATGATTTTGAGAGAGTGGTAAATTTGAACACATGGGTGGTGATATTGAGTACAAGAGTAGAGAATTTGAGTACATGTGTGGTAATTTTGAGTATATGAATGGTGATTATGAGTACAAGAGTAATGTACTCAAACTCACCATGGATGTACTCAAAATCACCAATTATATATAAAAATCACAAACCATGTTCTCAAATTTACCATCTATGTACATTCATGTACTCAAAATCACTATTTATATCCAAATCACCTATGTGTCTATGTGTCGCCACATAGTTGATTTTGAGTGAGCGGTGATTTTGAGTATATAAGCGTAAACGGGTTGTGATTTTGATTACATGGGTGGTGATATTGAGCACACGAATGGGGTGATTTTGAGTGCAAGAGTGGTGGTTCTAAAATGTACTCAAACTCACCAAGAATGTACTCAAAATCACTACTCACGTACTCAAAATAATCATCTATGTACTCAAATTCACCACCTATGTGCACTCATGCACTCAAAATTACTATTAATGTCAAAATCACCTATGTGTCGACACAAAGCATGTGCGTGTCGACACACAGTTGATTTTGCGCGAGTGGTGATTTTGTGTACATGAGTGTACATGGGTTGTGATTTTGAGTACATGGATGGTGATATTGAGCACATGAATGGTGATTTTGAGTATAAGAGTGATGATTTTGAAATGTATTCAAACTCACCAAGGATGTACTCAAAATCACTACTCACTCACTCAAAATTACAATCCATGTACTCAAATTCACCACCCATGTACACACATGCACTCAAAATCACTATTAATGTCAAAATCACTTGTGTGTCGACACACAGCATATGTGTGTCAACACACAGTTGATTTTGAGTGAGTTGTGATTTTGAGTACATGAGTGTACATAGGTTGTGATTTTGAGTACATGAGTAGTAATTTTCAATACAAGAGTGGTGATTTTGAAATGTACTCAAACCCACCATAGATGTACTTAAAATCACCACTTATTACTCAAAAGTCACCCACCATGTACTCAAAATCACGATCCATGTACACTCATGTCTTCAAAATCCCCGCTCACTCAAAATCACCATTGAAAATAAAACAAACCCTCACTCGCCCGCGCTCTCTCTCTCTTTCTCTCTCTCTCTCTCTCTCTCTCTCCCTCACCCCTATCTAGTTCTCTCTCTTAAATCCTGCGATCGGTGACCGTCAAGCCACCGTCCAACCACCGACTTCAACCGTGTACGCGTCTCATCGACTTTCTCCTATGGCTACTTCAACACTATTGTTAGTGTTTGCTGACTGTCTTCCCTTATATGTCAATGTAATACTTTATATCACTAATTTTTAGTAATTTATTACATTTTATCACCAAGAATGTAGCTTAAGATTCTATTTTCATAATTTTTACTTGATTTAGATGTTTTTGCTAGAATTAGGATTTGTGTTCTATCTTTTTCTTCTAATACCTCAAAATCCATGCTGAACTAATTTTGTGTGTTATAAGTTAGTCATTTATTTTTCTCTAACCTAGATTTTCTAATTTTATTTGAGTTTATATAGATTTTTATAAATAATAGATGGTTAGGATTTAAATTTATTGTTGGTGTTGTGGTGAGTTTTGTTGAGTTTTGCTTGTTTGGCTTGTATTTGGCTTCATTTGCGGTTATTTGACTTCTAATACAACAAAATCCATGCTGAACCAATTTTGTGTGCTATAAGTTCGTCATTTCTTTTCTCTAACCTAGATTTTCTAATTTTAGTTGAGTTTATATAGATTTTTATAAGTAATAGGTGGTTAGAATTGAAATTTTTTGTTGGTATTGTACTGAGTTTTGTTGAGTTTTACTTGTTTGGCTCGTATTTGGCTTCATTTGTGGCTATTTTTTGATAAACCCATTTATTAAAGAAAATCTTGTTTATTGGTGACTAGTGTTACGGGGACAAAGAACTCAGAAGATAAGGAGGGCAATAAAAGGCCAAGAAATGTACTCGTTATATTTTGTACACCGATACTGTGAGGGGATTAGAAGAACATGCCTCCTGGCTTAGTATTAAATTTTTCTCATCTTTTTGTACACCGATACTATGAGAGGAATAGGTAGTAATGAACATCTTTTCAGTTTATGTTCTTTCTTCGGACTTGAAGAACGAACTTTATTTGAAAATTCGAATTGGAAATCATCTTTTTTCTCAGTTGCTTTATTTTCTTTCAACTAGTTTATTATGTCAAAAAGTTGTTTGATTTGCACGGCCATTGCATCAATACGCTCCTTACAGCACGTGCCAGATTTATTACAGTCGACCTTATCGATCGGCGTGCGATGCTCCTCCACAATCTTGTCGCTGCAATCACAATACGATAGAGCACAATGTACGACTTCTAATGAGGGGCTTGTTATTCCCTCTGTTGGGTCCTTCGAAAACTGTATAACACCAAGCACTCAAAGTTAAAACCAATCGTGCATGTCACAAGTTATTACATAAACGATCATATTCAATTTTGTCATGTATTACCTTGACATCACCACAATATTTATATTCTCGAAGAATGTACACTTTCTTAGCCTTCACTTCTGCATCCGTCCAAAATTGGCAATGAGGATTCGTTTGAATTGATGGGGGCATCGAAACGCGTCCATTGATTGAGTACTCACAAAAGAAAATCTAGTACATTTAACAAAATAAGAGAAATTAGACCACATATTATGTAGAAATACAATAACAATTAAGCAAGAAATGTGCTTACCATGAAGAAAAAATACATCCATTTAGTCCTTTTTTTGCTTCTTTTGTATTCTAAAACTCCCTCTACAATTCCTTTATATACAATTTTCGCCCAATTTATTCTCGATGTCTTATTGGTGTCAATTGCGGTTGATCCATGACTTCTTTGGGTTCAATCTCGCGGTTGGACACATAACTGCAGTCAATGCATAAAGAACCACCAGCACTTTAAATCGGTCATCAACATTATCGTGTGTGACTAATGCTTCTTCCATTTGATTGCATGTCCTACCGCCAAACTCTTTGTACAAGCTATTTAGTCTTGGTTCATTGACAATTGTCCGCAATTGTCAATCTCATTACCTTGGTTTTTAAATTCCAAAAGTACCTTAACATCTTTTTCGGTCAAAAAAATTTTCTTATTTGAAACGAACAAAATTTGCAACATTGGGTCAAAATTGTCCATTACACTTAAACAAATATCCATATTTATTTTTTTGCTCTTTATGTGCATCAAACCACCCAAGCCCAAAGCTTCGATGGCTATCCTCTTCTCTTCTGAGAATCGCTTCATCAATTCAATAACCCGTTGCGGTGCGCAATGTGTACATACCTGAATATCAATAAGTGCAATTAGCTTCAAACGTACAATAAAAGAACTAGTAAAATTTTTCAACATGTATTGCCCTGGGTTGGACGAGTCTTCAATTTTTCGACTTTGGTACAATCTTCAATCATTTTTTGACTCAAGTATGTATGGTTCTTTCTCCTCTTTAGACAAAGTCTTCCATACTTTGCTCATCCTCGTTACCCACTACAATTTCAAAAATAATCAATCAATTAAATATGAAAGACGTCATATTATTTGAAACTATACTATAAAGCCTTGGTTTTACAATTTTATCGTCCGTCACTCCTGTTTGATTGTTCTCCGTCTTCTTGTTTTTTCACTACAAAATAGAATATGAACCATTAGTCTAATCTTATAGGTGTCATGAATAACATAAGATAAAATGATCCTCACCAAAATATAACGAATGCATTTTTTGGTCTTTTATTGCCTATCTTATTTTCTGAGTTTTTTTGTTTTTGTAACACTAGTCACAAATAAACAATATTTTCATTAATAAATGGGTTATCAAAAAATAACCATAAATGAAGCCAAATACAAGCCGAACAAGCAAAACTCAACAAAACTCACTACAACACCAACAAGAAATTTCAATCCTAACTGCCTATTACTTATAAAAATTTATATAACCCAAATAAAATTAGAAAATCCAAGTCAGAGAGAAGAAATGACTAACTTATAACACATAAAATGAGTTCGGCATGGATTTTGTTGTATGAGAAACCAAATAACCATAGATGAAGCCAAATACAAGCCAAACAAGCGAAACTCATCAAAATCCACTACAACACCCACAAGAAATTTCAATCCTAACCACCTTTTACTTATAAAAATCTATATAAACTCAAATAAAATTAGAAAATTCAGGTTACAGAAAAGAAATGACTAACTTATAACATAGAAAATTAGTTCGGCATGGATTTTGTTGTATTAGAAGTCCAATAAACACAAATGAAGCCAAATACAAGCCAAACAAGCAAAACTCAACAAAACCTACTATAACACAAACAAGAAATCTCAATCCTAACCTCCTATTACTTATAAAAATCTATATAAACTCAAATAAAATTAAAAAATCTAGGTTAGAGAAAATAAATGACTAACTTATAACACACGAAATTAGTTCGGCATGGATTTTGTTGTATTAGAAGCCAAATAACCACAAATGAAGCAAGATACAAGCCAAACATGCAAAACTCAACAAAACCCACTATAACGCCAATAAGAAATTTCAATCCTAATCACCTATTGCTTATCAAAATCTATATAAACTCAAATAAAATTAGAAAATCTAGGTTAGACAAAAGAAATGACTAACTTATAACACACAAAATTAGTTCGGCATGGATTTTGTTGTATTAGAAGAAAAAGATAGAACGCAAACCCTAACTCTAGCAATAACATCTAAATCAAGTAAAAAGTACAAAAATAGAATCTTAAACTACGTTCTTGATTATAAAATGTAAAAAATTACTAAAAATTAGTGGTATAAAGTATTACATTGAAATATAAGAGGAGATAGTAAGCAAACACTCACAACGGTATTGAAGTAGCCATAGGGGAAAGCCGGTGAGACGCATACACGGTTGAAGTTGGTGGTTGGATGGTGGCTTGACGGTCGTCGGTCGCTGGATTTAAGAGAGAGAACTGGGTAGGGGTGAGAGAGCGAGAGAGAGAGAGAGAGAGAGAGGAGGAGGAGGAGGAGAGTGAGGGTTTGTTTTATTTTCAATGGTAATTTTAAATGAGTGGTGATTTTGAAGACATGAGTGTACATGGATCGTGATTTTGAGTACATGGTGGGTGACTTTGAGTACATGAGTGGCGATTTTGAGTACATCCATGGTGAGTTTGAGTATATTTCAAAATCATCACTCCTCTACTGAAAATTACTACTCACGTACTCAAAATCACAGCCTATGTACACTCAAGTACTCAAAATTACCACTCACTCAAAATCAACTGTGTGTTGATACACATATGCTGTGTGTTGACACACAGGTAATTTTGACATTAGTAGTGATTTTGAGTGCACGAGTGTACATGGGTGGTGAATTTGAGTACATGGATTGTGATTTTGAGTGCGTGAGTAGTGATTTTGAGTACATCCTTGGTGAGTTTGAATACATTTCAAAATCATCACTCTTATACTCAAAATCACCATTCATGTGCTCAATATTACCACCTATGTACTTAAAATTACAACCCATGTACACTCATGTACTCAAAATTACCACTCGTTCAAAATGAACTGTGTGTCGACACACGGGTGATTTGAACATTAATAGTGATTTTGAGTACATTAATGTACATGGGTGGTGAATTTGAGTATATGAATTGTGATTTTGAGTACATGTTTGATGATTTTGAGTACACCCATGGTGAGGTTGAGTACATTTCAAAATCACCACTCTTGTACTCATAATCACTATTCATGCACTCAAAATCACCACACTTGTACTCAAATTCACCACTCTTGTTTTCAATATCACCACCCATGTATTCAAATTCACCATTCTCTCAAAATCACTACTCATGTACTCAAAATCACATTCATGTGCTAAAAATCACCACCCATTTGCTCAAGATCACCGCTTTTGTACTCAAAATCACCATTCACGTATTCAAAGTCACCACCCATATACTCAAATTTACCACTCGCTCAAAATCACTGCTCATAATCACCATCAGTGTGAAATCGTATTAGGATCTTATCCGTTAATTCATGCAATATTAATGAATCATAAGATTCTATAATATTAAGATTTTACGTAGGATTCAGATCGGTCAATAGTTGTTGAATCGTAGATCGTATGATTCTAAGTGTCGAATCGGAGTTTTACTAATCATGCACTCATGTACTCAAACTCATGACCTTCTGACTAAATATCAACTATTTACTGCAAAATAACTAATTATTCAAAATCATCATCCACTTACATATGATAATTTTTAAAAACTTTATATAATTATGTTTAGTGTTTTTATAAATAGTATTAGGTACATAAAATTAATTAACATTTGTTACTTTGAACCACTTAGTTTCTTTTTTGAACTGATAAATTTTTTATTTATTATGTCTTTACTATTATATTTAAATTATTTGAATACATATATAATTGACTTAATTAATTAATATATAAATTTATTTATTTTTTATATAATATACATTAATAATTGACTAAATTAATTAATAGGGAAAATGTATTAATAAGATGCTATTAATAATTTTAAAAAAAAAAAATCTGTGAGGGAAACCGGTTGCACCCCATGGAAGATCTGGTATATATATATATATATATATGTTTTATATGCGTAGCCTTATTTTGGGGTTTCTTAATTTTACATTTTGTTTTTATCTTGTAAGTTTGGTTTTAGATTTTGGAACCTAGTTTTCTCCCACAAAGAAAAATCTAAAATTTTTTTAGGGTTTTCTTAAATTAATGTTTAACATAAATTTTTTGAAAAATTATTTTTTTGAAAAGATTAAAAAGGGAAAACTTCGTTCCCAAGATTTTCCTAAATTAAATATTTTGGAAGCCCATACTTTTGTGCTAATAGAGGTCATTGCGAAGAAGATATTGAGGTATCAAGAAGTTCCTTCTTCCAATTTTAGATCTCCAAATTCGGAGTTTGGATTTACGCTTCATGTATGTATAAATTAAGTATTTGATATTTAATTTGTTCTTTCCTTTATTTCGTTTATTCTACGTGCTATATTTATATTTGTTTTATTGGATGTTTTGATTGTTATATTATGAGCCTATTGTAGTAAGATATGGGTCTAAATAGTTTAATTAGATTAGGGCATAAGATTTATAATTCAGAATTTTAAATTAGTTTTTCCGCTGCACCCGTTCTAATCGTTTTGAGAAAAATTTTTGAAATACGTTCCCAACAGTGATCCGATTGAAACCCGACCCTAGTTGACTTGAAACCTAGAATGATCTAAGTCAATTCATCCAAAACTTGAGATACTTAATTATTAAATTACAATTCTAACTTCTATTTCGATTATCCTTGTAGCGGAATTTAATTCCATCTCGTGTTGAAATTAGAACTGCAATTCTACAATTCGATTCTAATTTCAATGTCAAATAGAGCATCAATAAAAATATATTACAAGTACAATCTATTACACATATACTAATGATTATGATCGGTTACTTTATCCCTAAGGTTTTTATTTATTTTTCAGAAGGTAAAAGGAACATGGTAAGCTATTGATAGACAATGCTTCATAGTGTATCATCATGACAATGTCATTTTGAGTTGTGCAAGTGATTCTCCCTTGATTCCCTCTCGGCCCTACCCAAGACGAGCTGCAATAGATCAATAGTGTGGTTCCCTTATCAGAAAATTTGAGAAATGCAAACAGATTAAAATGTAGCAAGCATATCTTAAATATCCTCAATGATAGTTCCAATTTAATAAGGGTATTTGAACTCTTTCTGGGGCACCTTAGTGACAATTAGATTATCACATCCTATGTGCACTTAACAAAAACCCAACTGGCACCTTCGAATTTTATTCCTTGTTGCCACTGTTAGCAATAGGGTCCTAAAACCCAATTATTTAATGCTTTGATTAATAAAGAATGTGTTTTATTTATTGTTTGGCTATGTTTTACGAGTTAAACATGCATGTGATTATTTTTTGAACGTACTATGAAATGGACATTATCCATGATGACGTATCAATATTTGATTTAAATGGTCAATGAATTTGAGCCACAAATAGACTTAAGTCCAAAGGAGCAGTATGTTGTTAGAAATAAGTTAAGTGTAAGGTTGGTCTTCTTATATGCTAACACTATAATAAATGATGAATTATCTTGGTAATGTGGATAGAGATCCAAAAATATTAGACTGATGTTTGCCAATAAGATTGAAACATTAAACTAGACCACTTGAATTGTTTATTTTTTAACGACCCTCAGAAATAAACAATTTGTATTTATCTGTTAAGCAATGACTGTACAATAACAACAACAGTCCCAGTGCCTCAAGGGCTCCCGCTTGCACAGGGTCTGGGGGTTTAGGATGTACGCAGCCTTATCCCATCAGGGTGGGACCCTGACAAAAGGCTGTTTCCGAGGACCCCCAACCTTGAACTGATGCATGTAATGTCTATCACTTTGATGCACTTAGAAGTAAGGTTTCATAGAGTCGTCAATATCCAATCTAAAGTTTATTCTGAAGATAGAAGTATCCCCTCAAGAGGATTTTCAAGTTTCCAAAAATTATGAACTTTTGGCCAAAGTATTTCAGCTGAGTGTAACTAAATTTTGATATGAGAAAAATAGTTTTTGTATCATAGAATTCATAGGGCAGACTAGAAACTTAAAGAAAAAAGTGAGAAATATAATCTTAGTAGTTTATGTTATTATTTCTATAGATATCTAATAGAGTCGTCAGTTTTTCATCTAGTAAGTACATTTAGTTCTAAAGTCCAATAATATTTATTTCGTGAAATTACATATTATTAAATGGTAATTAAATGCTATCATGTGATGAAATTTGATTTGATCCATTTGGATCTAGAGTCAAATTATCTTTAAGGTCCTTCCACGGGCCTCAGTAATACACTATTTGAAATATTAGGTGCAGTTTCAAAAAATTACTTAGATTTTTTAATTTTTCAAAGTTATACGTAAACTTTCCAAAAAAATTTAATTTTTTTGATAAATTCCAAAAATTTAACTCTTCAGAGACATTTGATAAAATCCAAAAATTATCAATGTCACACCTTAATGTAATGCTATTAACATCCTTTGGTTTTTGCTCACATGGAGTTTAAAAATTACTTTTTAAGATATGAAAGTTATCTTTTAAATATTTATAATTTTTTTAGATATTTATGAAAGGAAAAAATATTAAAGAGGAAGGGAGGTGTTGGTTTACTCGTGCTTCCTAGACTAGAGATTGAATAACAGACTAGAGAAGTGGAGGTAGAAGGGTTGGACATGGACAGTAGAAACCGTAGGCCCACCTACTAATAAATTAGTTGCCAACATGGAGTGCGATGTTACCCACACATTGCTCATCAGGCCTCACAGCATCATTATCCAACCTTGAACAGGGTACTGGAGAATTCTCATAATCTCTCATGACACCCATTGCATGCGCATGTAGGAAGTGAAAATCTAAGGGAAGTGGTCCTGGAGTACCGCAAGCTTTATCATCTTGTGCATGCCGAGATGGTGTAGATTCCCTCATTAATTTGGTAGAGGCGGCGAGGGCAATTACTTCTGGAGAGGAATTAGAGATCATTTAAAATTATCCACTTTAATAAAAACTATACAAGATCCCTTGTTGAATTGAACTTGGATCATCTGTTGAATAATTAATGAGGAGCATCTGTCACTAAGTACCCTTGCTATGTCTATACATATCGTTGCAAAATTTCTTGGGAATTAATAGGGAACCAAGTGCTTCTTGTTGGATTGCATAAGAAAAACTCTAGTGAACCCTGTAAATTAACAGTGCTACATAAAATTAGCCTGTTGCTAGACTCAAAATACATCTATTACTTATCAAAAAGTCCGCATACTCAATAGGCAGGCCCATGGATGATTGATTCCTAAGAAAAATGGTGAAGTTTGAGTTGATCTATAAACATGGGTTGTGAGGCTAATTGCATAAAAAAACCATCCTCGGGGTTAGGTAATGAATTTATGGTTTGTTTTTGGATAAAACAAGATTTTGACAATAATTCAGCATGGTTTTTGGAAACAACGGACAACTTGTGCAAGAATTTTACAGGTGCCCATAAATAAACTGTGAATGGCACGTCATCAGGGAACAATATCTTTGTTGAACTTAATTGGTATTTGTATGAAAGAGGAAGATTGTATTGTTGGCACTTGGTCCTTTTGTTCCTTTGTATGTGCTTATATATATGTATGGCACTCGGCTTGATTATATTCTTTTATATTTATTTAATTTTAATGTATAATTATAAGATTATAATAATTAGATTATAAAATTAAACTCAAATATTTTTTTTTTATAATTTATCAAGATTTTAATTTTAACATATATATAGAGTACGTGAGTATAATTATACACAAATATAATATTATTTAATGAAAAATTATCACTTAGATACCTTGAGGCTTGAGCATTTATCTCCTAACTACCTCTCATTTCAATATATACCATGAGGTACCTTGAGGTTTAAATATTTTATCACCTAGGTAACCTACATTGGAATTTGTTGATTTTTTGTAAGAATCGGACTAATTTTATACAGAAAATGCTAATGCATTACATGATTATGATAATATTTTAGGTTATTCTATTGTGATGCATGAGTTGTTCTTGTTTTGTAATTATCTTTTTTATAAAGTCACCCAGCAAATTCTTTTTATGCAATTGTAACGACTATTTGACATACATGAATGTCATCAAATACAATAAAAAATTAACAAATTGCTTTCAATGGTTTCTTCTTTCCTATCATCCTTTTGGGCAACTGATGTGGTTTTGATCTAACAATGAGAACTTTTTTTATCAATTGTTAGCGATATTAGTGAATGGAAATTCTGTAATCAAGATCTTTTGCTTTGTTTCCTGAAAATAGTATTATAAAATGTTGGTGGTTCACATTGTGTCTTCATTAGCTGTATCTTCTTGTCGCTCTGCCTTTGACTGAAGTCGAGACGTCCCATTTATAGATGAAGAAGCACCCCGGATTTGAATTGAAGTCCGTAACCCCGGATTTGAATTGGAGAATTTGAAATCTGAACACTAGGTATCAATAATTTGAATCTGCACATGTCAAATATGTCCTTTGTCTTTTCTTGAATCATTAAGCAGTATTGTGCACCTTTTGACTTTGGCCTTTGTCCTTTCTTGAATTATTGAGCAGTACTGTGTATCTGTTGTCTTTAGCATTTGTCCTGTATTAAATTATTGAGCTCCTTTGAATTATTCAGTGCACAAAATTATTAGAAGAGATTGAACGGATCACTTTGGTTTGAAGTGACTTCTTCAGCATCTTCATCAGAGGAAGAATTGTGAATTTGTTGAAGGAGTTGAGTTAGGAGTTCCTTAGAGATTTTGGATTTGGATTTCGAGGAAGAGTTTGATGGTGAGGCTATTTGAGGATGAGATTTAGAAGGAGTTTTTAGAATGCCTGAAGAATTCTGATTGGGAATTTGAATATTCTTATTTTTGTTTATGAAAAATTTTGATAGAGAATCAGCGGTGCAATCTTGTTCAAGGACGTATTTTTCCCACCACTTAATCTTGAATTCTCGAACTAAGGATATAGGATAAGGTTGTTCCAGAAATTGAGTGGTCTTGAAGGACCAACAAACAGGAATTTGAAAATTTGAATGAAAATTGATAATTGCATTTAAAGGATCATCTTCTAAATGTTTTGAATAAATGTTAAATAATGCTTTGACATTCGCTGGGTAAATGTCAGTAATGCTTCCGAAAAAGTGCCACCATTCATAAGACCAGGTTGGAAAAGTTCTTGATTTTTTCTGAAATTGAAAGAACCAGGAATGATCAAAAGGTCAGAAAAGAAAGGTTCTAAACCAAGCCATTTTGTAATCTTGATAAGTATAGCCGGTTGGGATAAAAATTTGAGAAAATTGTTTTGAAGTACAAGAAGTGTAATCAAAATCTTTGATATCCCAAATATTTAAAATTTTGCACTTTGAATATTGGATTATTCCATTATTACTTCTTTCATGTTTAATAAGGGCAGAACCTGAATCTACTAAGATGAATTCATAAAATTTCTGGGTCCTTTGAATATCGTCTGGAAGCCATTGGAATGTGGTTCGACAAAATTTTGAATTCTAACTAATAGGAGAGGTTCTCTATGTTTTGTAAGGAAAATGTGTTCGAGCTGAGGCTTTGGAAAATATTGATTTGTTTGAGCTGGTAGAGTGTTTGGGAGTTTCTGATAAAGGTATTGAGGAGGAGCCAGAGGTTGGATTGAGAGAGGATTTGGAGGTCTTGAAACAGCTACAGAGTAGGAGACTGAAGGAAAATTTTCATTTAGAATTTCGAAAGGGTTTTGAGTTGGGATTTTGATTGAAGAAGATTTGAGGATTGGGCTTAAGGGTCATTGCATAGTCTTCTGCGGATTGGATCTTTGCTTTACCTTTGTCTTTTGACATTCTCCTGGGAAAAGTAATTGAATTGAATTACGGTTTTGAAGAAATTCTCTCGAGAGAAAGTCTGATAACGAGTTATTTTCCCCTCTAATAAATTCAATTCAAGAGTCAAAAACAGAAAGAATGGCTTGTCATCTCGCAAAAATTTGTTTTCAAACCATATTTTTTACATCAGCAACAACAACAACATCAACAAACCCAGTGCCTGCAAGGGATCCCGCAAAAGCAAGGTCTGGGGGGTAGATGTAAGCAGCCTTCCCCCTTCAGGGGGCTACCCTGAAGAGAGGCTGTTTTTGAGGACCCCCAGCCTGAGAAGCTGATCCGCAACATAGAGCATGTAATTGTTGAAGGAAAGTTTTATTATATAAATCTTCTTGAAATTTTGAAATGCATAAAACAATAGATAATACTTCCTTTTTAATTGTTGAATAATTTTTTTGAGCTCCAAGCCAGAGTCTAGAATGAAATCTAATTATTTGATCAGGGTTGGACTCTATTTTTTGTTTGAGTATACCACCATAATCTATATCTGAAGCATTTGTTTCTACTATGAGAAACGCTTTTGAATTTGTAAGGGCTAGACATGGGAGATTTTTGACTCTTTGTTTTAAGGTTTGAACTATCTTAGTATGGTCCTTTGTCCAGGGAAGAAGATTTTTTGAAGCCTTTGATATAATGGTTGGCACATATTGCGAAAGTTGGGGAAGAAATCAACAACGTAATTTAAACATCTCAAAAATCATTGTAATTGAGTTTTGTCTTTTAATTCATTTGAAAATATGTCAGCAAACTCTATTGCTCTTGCAACAAGTTTTATGGTTCCTTGAAAAATGTTATGTCCTAAAAATCTGATTTTGGTTTGAAATAATTTCATTTTTGAAGCTGAAACGACTAAACCATTTCTTTTGATAGTGTTGATAAGGATATTTAAATGTTTGAAATGTTGATCAATATTTTTTAAGAAAACTAAGATAACGATGATGAAATTGTATATTGAGTAAAAATATCATTCATAATATTTTAAAATTATGATGGAGCATTTTTGAGTCCAAATGGCATTATATTCCATTCATAGTGTCCAAACGGAACTGTGAATGCTGTCTTGTAACGATCTTTTTTGTCAATTTAAATTTGCTAAAAACCACTTTTGAAATAAAATTTTGAAAATATATTCGCATCATGCAACCTATTTAATAGGTCTTTTTTGTTTGGAATTGGATATCTTATCCATTGAAAAACTTTGTTTAATGGTTTGTAATTGATGACTAATCTTGGGACTCTTCTTTCTAGCTCTGCTTGCTTGTTGACATAAAATGCAGAACAGCTGCAAGGAGATTTTGATGGTCTTATTAATTTTTTGTCTAGAAGCATTTGAATTTGAGTTTACAATGTTCTAATAATTCCTTGTTCATTTGATTAGGTCTGGCTTTTGTTCGGATATTTCTTTCATTAAAATCTTTTTCATAGGGTAATCCAATTATATGCCTTTTCCTTTCCCAAAATGCATTAGAAAGATCAGAGCATACTTCTTTAATTATTTTGTTCTTTAATTGAGTTATTTTTTTATTTGATTGGACTAATTATTTTTCAATCTTTTGATATTCTATTTCTTTTTGAAGATATTGAATATGAATTTTCTTGTTGCTGATCAGGTTTATTTGTTTGAATATTGTTGATTGTAAGAGATTAAATCTCTTTGTTGGATCGGGTTTAAGAATAGAAATATTACTGTGGTGTCCATAATCTTAGTATGAATTCATTCTTTTGTAACCATAAAAGGATATATTTGGCTTATAAATGGGGTTCCTAATATAATTCGTTGTTCAAGATCTTTGATTAAAATAAATGGTGTTTTGAAACAAACTCCATTATTACAGATATAAGAATTTGAAAGTTTATATTTGATATTCATTTTATCTCCACTAGGCTTTCTAATATTTTTTTCATAATATTTTGATGGAATGAGTCCTTCTTAGATGCAATTAAGATCTGCTCCTGAGTCTAATAGGATTTGAGTTTGAATTTTATAGTCCTTTGAAATATGAAGAGTTATATGGACATACTATTATTGATACTCTATTCTTTCGATTATTTGAAGAAATTTGTCACTTGAGATTGGTTCATCTGGTATTTGAATGTTTTCTAATTCAGTTTCTATTGAATTTTCTATTGAAGTACTTGTTTTAGACTCTATGTAAGATAATCCTGATTCTAATTGTAAATCTTTTTGATTCTAAGAGAGATAATTTTGATTTTGTTTATAAATCTTGATACTGTATTGTTATTAATTTCGTTTGTAAATGTTTAATTTGTCCTTTTAGATCGTTGATTTCTCTTTGTAAATCTCCAGTTGAAATTTGTCTAAATACATTTGGTGTGGGGTATTTCTCAAATATTTGTTCCAGAGATTTGGGTTACTTTGGCCAAGTTATCTTTTGTTCTTTAAAAATAATTTCTTTTAATTTGAGAAGATATTCTTTTCTAATTTCTTAATCTTAAATTTTTTCTACTATATCTAGAAGGTCTTCTTTGTTTGCTTTTGTTAATACATTAATTGTTTTGATTGTCCAGGGACATAAATCTTTGGTTGATTTAGATGATGTATCTTAATTAGTTGTATCTTCTTGAACTTCAAATATATGTCTTCATTATTTGAGCTTAAATCGGAAAGAAATAAATTTATTAATTTAATTTTTAAATCTTCATCTTCTATTTGATTTATTTTTTCTTTCATTTTGCAATCGTTTCGGCAATGACCAGGTTTTTTGCATTCGAAGCATACTGGAATTTTGTTTGATTTTTTCTTTGAATATCTTCTTCTATTTTTGTAATATTGAGGTGGTAGTGGTTGTTCATATTTATTTATTTTTCTTTTCTTTTTGTAAGACTTAAAGTCTTGTTGAAACGTTTTTTTTTTTGGTATTGTTTTGAAGGAGGTTTGAAATTATGAATACCGTATTGAGCACAGAAAGAACCTAATTCTTTTCTTGTTTGGGCTTTTTTAAGATTGTTACGAAGTCTTTGTTCTTGATGTAATTGTACTGCTTCCTTTTTAATAAAAGCAAATCATTGTTCATATGTTAAGTTGTAACATGGAATTGTTTAAGTTCCACAAATATCCTGAATTTTGGTAATTATTCTTTTTGCAAATAATTTTGGAAGTCCCAGTTACAAATCTTTCTTTCCAAAATGGTTGTTTTCCATCATCTCTTTTGAGTACATGAGTTAAAAACATATATTTGTACCATCGAAAATCTTGTAAAGATGGACATCTTAAATTGGTTAAAAACAATTTTGCTGATTCTTGTTCTTCAGTTATGCTGCTAAGAAAGGCAACAATTATTGACCAAATTAATATTTCTACAGCGTCTTCTATTAATTCTTCAATGTAAGGTGAATTGAAGTCATTAGGATCAAGTCGTCTTCTTTCTGTATGGGTATGATTAAGTATCAATTCTCATTCACGGAGTTGTAATGTTTTTGACTACCATGATTGAATTGTTATCCCAAGAATCCAGAAATAATTAATCTGGCTGCTATATGGTTTGTATGTGCGGAATTAAATATGTCATATGCTGTTGACGCCATTACCATTTTTTGTAGAGTATTTTTTATCTCATACTCGGATTTTCGGTCTATATTCCATTCATGGATGTCACTTTCATTGAAGGATACAGAAATAAATTGATTTCTTTCTTCATATTGTATATCGGGAGGGGTTGACCTTGGATAATAGTTTCTTGTGGGTTGGTTTTTCCAATTATTCTCTATTTTGTTCATTGATGATTCAGGGTTTTCAATTGTATTGGTGTTAAATTGTTCTTCTATTTTTTGAATCTCTATTTCACTTATGGATATTGATGAGGTTTCTTGATTTGAGTCTTCATTTTCTCTTTTGGAAATAATTTCAATTGTGGGGCTACTTGTACTTGGGTTATCTATTAATTTGAGTTTTTGAGTGATTTTTTCAAAGATATCATCATCAGAATTTTATAATTTTTTGAGTTTTATTTGTTCTTTGTCCTTTTGAGTTAAATTAAAAGGTTGGAATGAGGGTTGTTGAATTCCATTAAAAAATGGGCAGCTATCAATTTCACTCTGTAAGTTTTATTTGTATTTAAATTTTATGTTTCTATTTTCAATTAATCTTTTGTACTCAACCTATGTTTAAACTTCTCAATTAATAAATCCATCTTTCTCATCTTCTTCTGTCTGTGTCCTCCAATCCTGCCCCTTTTCTAGTATTAGAGCCATGTTCAACGTGTTTTCAACAGTAATTTCACAGACATACTGTTAAGCACTTATTAGGAACGCTTTGCTATTAAAGCACTTATTAGGAGCATTGGTAAGCCGGTAGTGTAGCGTTGGTAAGCCCTGGATAGCGTTGGTAAGCCGTCGAAAGGTGTTCCCACTGGGTGTTCCCGTTACTGTGTCACTGGTGTTCCTGTTCTCAACAGTGTCAAATAGTAAAGTTGTTCTCAACGGTGTCAAATAGTAAGACTGTTGGGTAACTGTTGAACCTAAACAATTGAGGCTGTAACCATGTCAGGCTTCAAAATTGCTGGACCATTTAGAAAGATGCTTTCAAAACAACCTAATACTAGTTCAAACATAGTTAATTCAAAAGAAGTTTCAAAAAAAATTACAAACCCAAAAGATTTTGTCAATTGGAGCATTCCAAATGAAGATTTAGAATCAATTTATTAAATTGGAACTTTTGATTGTAAATTGGCTTTTTCATGCAAAACACATGAACAATCAATGGCTATTGATCAAGAAACCCAAATAGGTCAATTACTTTCAAACTTATCCCTTCAAATATATATTGCAAAAGATTATCATTATATACACTATGGTTTAGTTCGAGTAGCTAGCAACCCTTTAACAAGGACAGGACATAACCAACCGGTTATGTTAGCTCTTAAAGATTCGACATATTTGAAATATGAAGAATCTTTACTAGCAATTGTCCAAACAAATTTGTACAATGGACCAATTTATTTCAATTGTTATCCAAACTTTTTTATTGCTCTTCGAGATCCGAAAATTTTGGATACTTTAACGTTAGATATTCATTTGCCAAATATTAATATCAAAGAGAACAGACAAAACTTTGTTCTCATTTATAGAATTTATTTCAGGCTCTTAGGAAGCCAACTCAACCCAAAATGTCTCAAACAATCTCCTCCCGGAGAAACTTTACTGCTTGAGGCTCAGGCAGAACAAGCTTCAACCTTTACCCCAAAGCGTCTCAAATGGAATGACATAACCATTCCACATATTTGGAGGATTGAAAACCCTCAACCTCCAAGCAATATTGCAAAAAGGCAAGTTCAACAAATTACTGAAGAACTTGATGGTAAAATTACCATTAAGTTTGAATCGGAAAAATAAACAATTATTTCAGAACCTTCCTATATTGAATCCTCAAAACAATCAACTTCATCCTTTCCTTACAACAGAGAAGAAGATTTTCAAAATACTTCTGCTTCCAGGTTTAGAGGAATACGTTTTAACTCTTCTCTTTCCGAATCAAAATGAATCATTTTCAAACCCAAGTTTTCCAACAGCTTCTCAAAGGAGACCACCTTCAATAACCATTTTCACAAAAGATTTTACAATAAAAAAGGAATTTTTAAGCAATGAATTTAAATTTGATCACAATAAGATTCAAAGACAATGGTTTTTTCAAACTTTTAGAAAAGAATCAACAATCAGAATTAGAGAAACTTATTACAAAGAATTAAATCAATTAAAATGTAATATTCCAGTTTTCAAATAGTTAGAATCATACACATTAAGAAATCAAATACCAAATCCTTTTATTCAAAATTTTCTAAATGCTAATACAACCTCTACAACCAAATGACTGACAACGGATGGACAAGTAATCCAAACTATTCATCCTCCAACAAAAAATCTAATTATTAATGTATAAAATCAAGAAATGGTTGCTACTCCTTTCCGTAGGGGAAGAGATGAAAAGGAAGATGTAGATTCACCATCTATAATAAAAGATATAAACAAAATTTATGAACAAAATAATTTTCAAGCTTTAAAACTAGAAACAGTTTCGGAATAATTAAATTTAATACATTATAATTTAATAAACAACAAGGATAAACAAAAAATGGAACAATCTCCAATAGTCCAATCAATGCCTCAACCAACATGTCAAAATTACACTATCCCCCAACCAATACCTCAGATACCTCAGAGTTACCCTATTCAACAAAACTTTCCACTCCCACAACCACAAGCAAACTCATTTTTTCAAGGAATTTAACAACCCTCATTCCAACCTTTTAATTTAACTCAAAAGGATAAAGAACAAATAAAACTCAAAAAATTACAAAATTCTGATGATGGTATCATTGAAAAAATCACTCAAAAACTCAAATTAACAGAAAACCCAACTACAAATAGCCCAACAATCCAAACTATTTTCGAAGGAGAAAATGAAGACTCAAATGAAGAAACCTCATCAGTATCCCTAAGTGAAATAGAAATTCAAAAAACAGAAGAACAATTTAACACCAATACAATTGAAAACCCTAAATCATCAATAAATAGAATAAAGAATAATTGAAAAAACTAACCCACAAGAAACTATTATCTAAGGCCAACTCCTCCCAATATATAATATGAAGAAGGAAATCAATTTACTTCTGTATCCTTCAATGGAAGTGACATCCATGAATGGAATATAAACGGAAAATTGGAGTATGAGATCAAAAATACTCTACAACAAATGGCAATGGCGTCAACAGCATATGAACTATTTAATCCAGTACATACAAACTATATAGCAGCCCGATTAATTATTTCTGGATTCTTGGGACAACTTCAATCAAGATGGTCAAAAACATTACAACTCCATGAAAGAGAATTGATACTTAATCATACCCATACAGAAAGAAGATGCCTTGATCGTAATGACATCAATTCACTTACATTGAAGAATTAATAGAAGACGCTGTAGAAACATTAATTTGGTCAATAACTGTTGCCTTTCTTGGCGGCATAAATGAAGAACAAGAATAAACAAAATTATTTTTAGCCAATTTAAGATGTCCATCTTTACAAGATTTCAATGGTACAAAGATATGTTTTTAACTCATGTACTCAAAACAGATGATAGAAATCAACCATTTTGGAAAGAAAGATTTGTAACTGGACTTCAAAAATTATTTGCAGAAAGAATAATGATAAAAATTCATGATGTTTGTGGAACTCAAACAATTCCATGGTACAACAAAACATATGGACAATTATTTGCTTTTATAAAAAAGGAAGCATTACAATTATGTCAAGAACAAAAACTTCGTAACAATCTTAAAAAAGCCCAAATAAGAAAAGAATTAGGTTCTTTCTATGCTCAATACGGTATTCATAATTTCAAACCTCCTTCAAAACGATACAAAAGGAAACATTTCAACAAGACTTTAAGTCTTACAGAAAGGAAAAATAACTATGAACAACCACCACCACCTCAATATTACAAAAATAGAAGAAGATATTCAAAGAAAAAATCAAACAAAATTCCAATATACTTCAAATGCAAAAAATCTGGTCATTACAAAAATGATTGCAAAAAAGAAAAACTAAATCAAATAGAAGATGAAGATTTAAAAAATAAATTAATGAATTTATTTCTTTCTTATTCAAGCTCAAACAATGAAGGCTATACATTTGAAGTTCAAGAAGACTCAGCTAATGAAGACACATCATCTGAATCAACCAAAGATTTATGTCCCTGCAAAATCAAAACAATTAACGCATTAATAAAATCAAACAAAGAAGACCTTCTAGATATAGTAGAAAAAAAATTTAAGATCAAGAAATTAGAAAGGAATATCTTCTCAAATTAAAAGAAATTATATTTAAAGAACAAGAGATAACTCGACCAAAGCAACCCAAATCTCTGGAATAAATATTTGAGAAATACCCCACACCAAATGTGTTCAGAAAAATTTCGACTGGAGATCAACAAAGAGAAATCAATGATCTAAAAGGACAAATTAAACATTTACAAACGGAATTAATAATAATACAGTATCAAGATTTAGAAATAAAATCAAAATTATCTCTCTTAGAATCAAAAGATTTACCATTAGAATCAAGATTATCATACGTAGTGTCTAAAACAAGTACTTCAATAACAAGTCTAATAGAAACTCAATTAGAAAACATTCAATACCAGATGAACCAATCTCAAATGACAAATTTCTTCAAATAATCGAAAGAATAGAGTATCAAAAATGGTATGTCCATATAACTCTTCATATTTCAAAGGACTATAAAATTCAAGCTTAAGCCCTATTAGACTCAGGAGTAGATCTTAACTGCATCCAAGGAGGACTCGTTCCATCAAAATATTATGAAAAAATATTAGAAAGCCTTCACACAGCTAGTGGAGATAAAATGAATATCAAATATAAACTTTCAAATTCTTATATCTGCAATAATGGAGTTTGTTTCAAAACACCATTTATTTTAGTCAAAGATCTTGAACAACAAATTGTATTAGGAACCCCATTTATAAGCCAAATATATACTTTTATGGTTACAAAAGAAGGAATTCATACTAAGATTATGGACACCAAAGTAATATTTCTATTCTTAAACCCGATCCAACAAAGAGATATAAATCTCTTACAATCAACAATATTCAAACAAATAAACATGATCAGCAACAAGAAAATTCATATTCAATATCTTCAAAAAGAAATAGAATATCAAAAGATTGAAAAACAATTAGTCCAGTCAAATGAAAAAATAACTTAATTAAAGAACAAAATAATTAAGAAGTATGCTCTGATCTTCCTAATGCATTGTGGGAAAGAAAAAGGCATATAATTCGATTATCCTATGAAAAAGATTTTAATGAAAGAAATATCCGATTAAAAGCCAGACCTAATCAAATGAACAAGGAATTATTAGAACATTGTAAAACCAAAATTCAAATGCTTCTAAACATAAAATTAATAAGACCACCAAAATCTCCTTGCAGCTGCTCTGTATTTTATGTCAACAAACGAGCAGAACTAGAAAGAGAAGTCCCAAGATTAGTCATCAATTACAAACCATTAAATAAAGTACTTCAATGGATAAGATATCCAATTCCAAACAAAAGAGACCTATTAAATAGGTTACATGATGCGAATATATTTTCAAATTTTGATTTAAAAAGTGGTTTTAGGCAAATTCAAATTGACAAAAAAGATCGTTACATGACAGCATTAACAGTTCTGTTTGGATACTATGAATGGAATGTGATGCCATTTGGACTCAAAAATACTCCATCATAATTTCAAAATATTATGAATGACTTTTTTACTTAATATATAGATTTCATCATCGTTTACATTGATAATATCTTAGTTTTCTCAAAAAATGTTGATCAACATTTTAAACATTTAAATATCCTTATCAACATTATCGAAAGAAATGGTTTAGTCGTTCTAGCTTCAAAAATGAAATTCTTTCAAGCCAAAGTCCGATTTTTAGGGCATAATATTTTTTAAGGAACCATAAAACCTATTGCAAGAACAATAGAGTTTGCTGACAAGTTTCAAAATGAATTAATTGACAAAACTCAATTACAATGATTTTTAGGACGTTTAAATTATGTTGCTGATTTCTTCTCGAACCTTTGCAATATGTGTCAACCATTATATCAAAAGCTTCAAAAAAATCTTTTTCCCTAGAGAAAGGATCATACTAAGATAGTTCAAGCCTTAAAACAAAGAGTCAAAAATTTCCCATGTCTAGCCCTTCCAAATCCAAAAACTTTTCTCGTAGTAGAAACATATGCTTCAAATATAGGTTATGGTAGTATACTCAAACAAAAAAGAGAGTCCAACCTTGAACAAATAATTTCATTCTGGACTCTGGCTTGGTGCTCAAAAAAATTATTCAACAATTAAAAAGGAAGTATTGTCTATTGTTTTATGCATTTCAAAATTTCAAGATGATTTATATAATAAAACTATCCGCAAAAGAAGTTTTACAAAATGATGTAAAAAATATTATTTGAAAACAAATTTTTGCGAGATTGCAAGCCATTCTTTCCATTTTTGACTTTCGAATTGAATTTATTAGAGGGTAAAATAACTCATTACCAGACTTTCTCTCGAGAGAATTTCTTCAAAACCGTAATTCAATTTAATTACTTTTACCAGGAGAATGTCAAAAGACAAAGGTAAAGTAAAGATCCAATCCGCCGAAGACTATGCAATGACCATTAAGCCCCATCCTCAATCTTTTCCAATCAAAACCCCAACTCAAAACCCTTTCAAAATTCTAAATGAAGATTTTCCTTCAGTCTCCTACTCTACAGCTGTTTTAAGACCTCCAAATCCTCTCTCAATCCAACATCCGGCTCCTCCTAAATCCCTTAATCAATGACTCCAAAACACTCTACAAGCTTAAACAAATTAATATTTTCCAAAGCCTCGGCTTGAATACATTTTCCTCACAAAACATAGAGAGCTCTTCCCATTAATTGAAATTCAAAATTTAGTCAAAACCACATTTTCCTACAATTTCCAATGGCTTCCAGACGATATTCAAAGGACCTAGAAATTTTATGAATTCATCTTAGTAGATTCAGGTTCTGCCCTTATTAAACATGAAAGATGTAATAATGGGCAAATCCAATATTCAAAGTGCAAAATTTTAAATATTTGGGTTATCAAAGATTTTGGTTATACTTCTTATACTTCGAAACAATTTTCTCAAACTTTTATTCCAACAGGCTATACTTATCAAGATTACAAAATGGCTTGAGCTAGAACCTTTCTTTTCCGACATTTGATCATTCTTGGTTCTTTCAATTTCCAAAAAAAAAATCAATAACTTTTCCAGCCGGGTTTTATGAATGGTGGCGCTTTTTCGGAAGCACTACTGACATTTACCCAGCGAATGCCAAATTATTATTTAACATTTATTCAAAACATTCAGAAGACGATCCTTTAACTGCAATTATAAAATTTCATTCAAAATTTTAAATTCCTTGGATATTTTGTTGGTCCTTTAAGACCACTCAATTTCTGGAACATCCTTAATTCAAGAATTCAATATTAAATGGTGGAAAAAATACGTCCTTGAACAAGATTGCATTCTATATAAAAATTTTTCAAAAACAAAAATAAAAACATTCAAATTCCCAATTACAAACCCAAAAGATTTTGTGAACTGGAGCATTCCAAATGAAGATTTATAATCAATTTATCAAATTAGAACTTTTGATTTTAAAATGACTTTTTCATGCAAAACACATGAACAATTAATGGCTATTGATCAAGAAACCCAAATAGTTCAATTACTTTCAAACTTATCCCTTTAAAAATATATTGCAAAATGTTATCATTATATACACTATAGTTTAGTTCAAGTAGCTATCAATCCTTTGTCAAGGATAGGAGATAACCAACCAGTTATGTTAGCTCTTAGAAATTTGACATATTTGAAATTTGAAGAATCTTTACTAGCAATTGTCTAAACAAATTTACACAATGGACCAATTTATTTCAATTGCTATCCAAACTTTTCGGTTGCTTTTCGAGATCCGACAATTTTGGATACTTTAATGTTAGATATTCATTTGCCAAATATTGATATCAAAGAGAACAGACAAAACTTTGTTATCATTTATAGAATTTATTTCAGGCTCTTAAGAAGCCAACTCGACACAAAATGTCTCAAACAATCTCCTCCTTGAGAAACTTTACCATTTGAGTTTTAGGCTGAACAAGCTTCAACCTTGACCCCAAAACATCTCAAATCGAGTGACATAACCATTCCAGATATTTGGAGGATTGAAACCTCTCAACCTCCAAGAAATATTGCAAAAAGAAAAGTTCAACATATTACTAAAGAACCTGATGGTTAAATTACCATTAAGTTCGAATCAGGAAAACAAACAATTATTTCAGAACCTTCCTATATTGAATCTTCAAAACAATCAACTTCATCCTTTCTATAGAACAGAGAAGAAGATTTTCAAAATACTTCTACTTCCAAGTTTAGAGAAATACGTTTTAACTCTCCTCTTGCCGAACCAGTTTTTCAAAATGAATCATTTTCAAACCCAAGTTCTCCAATAGCTTCTCAAATGAGACCAACAACAATAAATATTTTAACAAAATATTTTACAATAAATAAAGAATTTTTAAGTAACAAATTTGAATCTGATCACAATAAGATTAAAAAACAATGGTTTTTTTAAACCTTCATAAAAGAATCAACAATCCAAATTAGAAAAACTTATTACAAAGAATTAAATCAATTAAAATGTAATATTCCATCTTTCAAATGGCTAGAATCATACACATCAAGGAATAAAATACCAAATCCTTTTATTTGAAATTTTCTAAATGTTAATACAACCTCTACTACCAAATGGCTGACAACGGATAAACAAGCAATTCAAACTATTCATCATCCAACAAAAAATTTAATTATTAATGTTCAAAATCAAGAAATGGCCGCCACTCCTTTCCAAAGGGGAAGAAAGGAAAAAGAAGATGTAGATTCACCACCTACAATAAAAGATATAAACAAAATTTATGAACAAAATAATTTTCAAGCTTTAAATCTCAAAACAATTTCGAAATAATTAAATTTAATACATAATAATATAATAAAAAATAAGGATTAAACAAAAAATGGAACAATCTCCAATAGTCCAATCAATGCCTCAACTAACATGTCAAAATTACACTATCCCGCAACCAATACCTTAGATACCTTAGTGTTACCCTATTTAACAAAACTTTCCACTCCCACAACCACAAGCAAACCCATTTTTTTCAAGGAATTCAACAACCCTCATTTCAACCTTTTAATTTAACTTAAAAGGATAAAGAACAAATAAAACTCAAAAAATTACAGAATTCTAATGATGATATCATTGAAAAAATCACTCAAAAACTCAAATTAACCAACAACCCAACAGCAAGTAGCCCCACAAGCCAAACTATTTCCAAAAAAGAAAATTAAGTTTCTAATGATAAAACAACATCAATATTCCAACCAGAAGAAAAATTAATATCCCTCGGCATTCAAAACAATAGTCAAAGTTTCATACCTTTAAGAAAAAAACAAAAGGAAAAAAAACGTTCAAAACAAAATTCAAATAGGATATCAATCTGTCACAGGTGTAGAAAACCTAGCCATTTTATGAAAAACCGCAAAAAGAATCAACAAATAACTCAAAATGAAGATCAACAACTCATAGACAAATTAATAAATTTAGAAAATTCAATCTTAGAAAATACAAAAAATAATTCTGAAATTCAAAAGAATACATAATTTGAAAACCTATCTTCTAATTCAGCTCATACAAAAAATAAAAACTTAACCTCTGATTCAACTATAAAAACGTATCACCACAAAACAATACAACACAAAAAACAAGAATCTGAATCAAATTCAACCGTACCAAATTCAAAAGTATTTCTCATTACAAAACCTTCTGATAACAGATTACGAAATCTCATCTCTAGTCCAAAACAAATCAATACGTTACGGTTTAAAGTGAATTTTCCAAAACTTTAAAAACTTTTACACTATAAAATTCCCCTTTCAATACTGTATTATAAATTTGCAAAATTAATTATACAAAATACAATTTTAAAACTACAAATAGTTTTAACATCCTTTCAAAATTACCTTTTTCCAAGACCCTTCTCTCAGGGATTATCTTTAGATAAATATTCTGATTATTTATCTGCAGGCTATGAAGACAGATAAAGGAAAAGGGAAGATTCAATCCTCAGAAGACTATGCAATAATTCTCAATTCACATTCCCACTCTTCTTCAATGAAAAATACACTCAAAATCAAAGACTTTTCTCCTCGAAAAATCTCAACACAATCCCCTATTCAATCTCTTGACCAGTCACTTCAAATAAGCCAATATATTTCAAAACCCCAAGTGGAACATATTTTAGTCACAAGACAAAAAGAACCCTTGTCTCACTATGATATCAAAAATCTAGTCAAAACTATTTTCCCAAAAAATTTTCATTGGTCTCCCGATGACATTCAGAAAACTCGTGAATTTTATGAACTCATTTTGATTGATACTGGATCTGTTCAGATTAAGCATCACAAGGGTGATAGTGAACAAATCTAATTTTCAAGTTGCAAAATTTTAAATATTTTACACCTTAAAGATTTTGGTAAGAGTTTTTACAAACCAAAGCGATTTTCAAATTCCTTTACCCAGAAAGTTTTACTTATCAAGATTACAAAACAACTTGGTTCAAAACTTTTTTATCAATCATTTGATCATACTTGGTTCTTTCAGATTACAAAAAAATTTCAAATATTTTCAACATGGTTTTATAAATGATGGCATTTCTTTGGAATCACCATTGACATTTACCTTGCTATGGCAAATGATTTACTTGATATTTATTCAAACTATTCACAAGATGAACCATCAGATTCAATTTTACATTTTCATTCAATTTTTCAAATTCCTTGGATCTTTTGTTGGTCCTATGCCCATACTCAATTTTTAAAAAAACCCTATCCTCTTTCACTGGTTAGGGAATTCAAAGTCAAATGGTGGGATAATTTTGTTTTTAAAGAGTACGAAACCCCCAAAACCTTTTTAAAATACCTAAAATAGAATTTTCAAATGTTTGATTTGGAATCACAAAATATTTCAAATGTTTCAAAATTATTTTCCAATTTAACAGTTTCGGCTCCTAGCAAAAACCATGACACTTCTTCAACATCGACTGATTGTCCTCCTACAGGCAAATCCTTACCTCTCCAACAAACACAGATTCCTACTGATGATTCTCTCAAAGTTCAATTACAACAAAAAACCGATGAATATAATAAGCTTAAGCAACAGCTTATTACTTTACTAAAACAGACTCATACTCAAAGTCAAAAAGAACCTCTACATACCTTTTCCTCAATGTAGAAAGCTACAAAAATAAGAGTCTTCTTCTTACCATAGATATTCCTTACTCATCTTCCTCAAGACATTGCTAGTCATATAGCCTTCGTCACCCAACGTAGTAACAATAGACTTCTGATCAAAATCCAACAATTTATCCAAGACTTATCCGCCAATGGAATTTCAATTCCTGGCATCTCCTATCTATGGTTCACCTACTACAATTTTCCAGCGGATTGCAAACAAACTCAAAAATGCCCCAACAGGTCAGACAACAGTGGAGATTGCCCTTGCCATCTCACCTATTTAATTGTTCGAGTTTGTATTGACATGGAAATCTATGAACCAATAACCACTATTCATGAAGGTCAAGAAATTGTTCTCACCGCCAAAAAACTTCTAGATTGTGGATTTCTATTCCAGCTTATCTTTACAAAACAAAAGGCCAATCAATTTGGCAGAAAACTTACATATGTAGTTCAAAAGAATTTTCAAGATGATGTCACTTCTATTGAACTCATTATTCAATCAAATGTTGCAGAATTCTATAACATCTATATTAGCCATAGTCAACATAGGATGCTCATTTACGGTTCACCTATTAGACGTCCTCTCATCCCTTCAAATGATCCATGGCCATGCCCTAATACTATATCAAAACAAATTCGACATTGGTGAGCAAGAGAAACCATTGATATTATTATCGGCCCTGATATCACAGTTTCAAAAAAACATGATGTCTTCGGCAACTTTCTTGTCTTTGAAGACTTTACCCAAAAAAATCTTTTCTTTCAATAAAAATTTCGAAGTACCCTTTCTCAAAGAAACTAAGCATGAACTTTTACTGGAAAAATCTAAAAAACTCAAAAAAGAAAATGAGGAAGCCTGGAGCATTCATCCTTTTTAAGTTTTAAAACCTATACTCCTATCCAAATCCTTGACAATTCTCAAAAACATTTTGATTGCTTAACTCCTTCAACAAATTCAAAATTCTTCTTCTAATGAAGATGATGAACAAGTTAGTTCATGCCAAAGTAATCCATTCAATCTCTTCTGATAATTTTATACACTAAATAATTCAAAGGAGCTCAATAATTCAATACAGGACAAAGGCTAAAGATAACAGATGCACAGTACTGCTCAATAATTCAAGAAAGGACAAAATCCAAAGTCAAAAGGTACACAGTACTGCTCAATAATTCAAGAAAAGACAAAGGACATATTTGACATGTGCAAATTAAAATTATTGATACCTACTGTTCGCATTTCAAATTCTTCAATTCAAATCCGAGGTTACGGACTTCAATTCAAATCTAAGGTGCTTCTTCATCTATAAATGGGACGTCTCGACTTCATTCAAAGGGAGAGCGACAACTACAAGAGCAAAAATTACAGCTTCAATACGAGAGAAAAATTTACACTCTCAGTTAATTCAAGAGCGAGTTTTAGTATCAAATTTTATTTTGTAATTTTATTTCCAAGTGTTGTATTCCAGTTTTCAATTTCAATCTGTAAGTTTTATTTGTATTTCAATTTTATGTTTGTATTTTCAATTAATTTTTTGTACTCAACCTATATTTAAACTTCTCAATTAATAAATCCATCTTTCTCATCTTCTTCTGTCTGTGTAATTTTAACATGTTATTGTTGCGGAATGGATCTGTTTTTATGTATTAAATTTAATTGTTTCAAAATTGTTTTGAGATTTAAAGCTTGAAAATTATTTTGTTCATAAATTTTGTTTATATATTTTATTGTAGATGGTGAATCTACATCTTCTTTTTCCACTCTTTCCCTACGGAAAGGAGTAGCAACCATTTTTTGATTTTGAACATTAATAATTAGATTTTTTATTGGAGGATGAATAGTTTGGATTACTTGTCCATCCATTGTCAACCATTTGGTTGTAGAAAAGTATTAACATTTAGAAAATTTTGAATAAAAGGATTTGGTATTTGATTCCTTGATGTGTATGATTCTAACCATTTGAAAAATAGAATATTACATTTTAATTGATTTAATTCTTTGTAATAAGTTTCTCTAATTTTGATGTTGATTCTTTTGTAAAAGTTTGAAAAAACCATTGTCTTTGAATCTCATTGTGATCAGATTCAAATTCGTTGCTTAAAAATTCTTTATTTATTATAAAATCTTTTGTTAAAACATTTGTTAAAGGTTGTCTCATTTGAGAAGCTATTGGAGAACTTGGGTTTGAAAATGATTCATTTTAAAAGACTGGTTCGGCAAGAGGAGAGATAAAATGTACTCCTCTAAACCTGGAAGCAGAAGTATTTTGAAAATCTTCTTCTCTGCTATATAGAAAGGATGAAGTTGATTGATTTAAAAATTCAATATAATTTTTTGTTTTCCCGATTCGAACTTAATGGTAATTTTACCATCAAGTTCTTCAGTAATTTGTTGAACTTGGTTTTTTGCAATATTTCTTGGAGGTTGAGGGTTTTCAATCCTCCAAATATGTGGAATGGTTATTCCATTCCATTTGAGACGCTTTGGGGTCAAGGTTGAAGCTTGTTCCGCCTGAACCTCAAACAGTAAAGTTTCTCCAGGAGGAAATTGTTTGAGACATTTTGGGTTGAGTTGGCTTCCTCAAAGCCTGAAATAAATTCTGTAAATGAGAACAAAGTTGTGTCTATTCTCTTTGATATTAATATTTGGCAAATGAATATCTAACATTAAAGTATCCAAAATTTTCGGATCTCGAAGAGCAATCGAAAAGTGTGGATAGCAATTGAAATAAATTGGTCCATTGTCCAAATTTGTTTGGACAATTGCTAGCAAAGATTCTTCATATTTCAAATATGTCGAATCTCTAAGAGCTAAAATAATCGGTTGGTTATGTCATGTCCTTGTTAAAGGGCTGATAGCTACTTACACTAAACCATAGTGTATATAATGATAACCTTTTGCGATATATTTTTAAATGGATAAGTTTGAAAGTAATTGAACTATTTGGGTTTCTCGATCAATAGCCATTTATTGTTCATGTGTTTTGCATGAAAAATCCATTTTAAAATCAAACGTTCCAATTTGATAAATTAATTCTAAATCTTCATTTGGAATGCTCCAATTGACGAAATCTTTTGGGTTGTAATTTCTTTTGAAACTTCTTTTGAATTAACTATGTTTAAACTAGTATTAGGTTGTTCTGAAAACATCTTTCTAAATGGTCTAGCAATTCTGAAACCTAATATGGTTACAGCCTCACCTGTTTGGGTTCAACAGTTACCTAGCAGTCTTACTATTTAACACCGTTGAAAACAATTTTACTATTTGTGACTGTTGAGAACGGGAACACTAGTGACACAGTAACAGGAACACCCAGCAGGAACACCTTTCCACGGTTTACCAACGCTATCCAAGGCTTACAAACGCTACATTACTGGCTTACCAACGCTCCAAATAAGTGCTTTTATAGCAAAGCATTCCTAATAAGTGCTTAACAATATTTTTATAAAATTACTATTGAAAACACCTTAAACTTGGATATGATACCAGAAAGGGGGCAGGATCAAAGGACACAGACAGAAGAAGATGAGAAAGATGGATTTATCAATTGAGAAGTTTAAACATAGGTTGAGTAGAAAAGATTAATTGAAAATACAAACATAAAACTGAAATACAAATAAAACTTACAGATTGAAATTGAAGACTAGAGTACAACACTTGAAAATAAAATTACAAAATAAAATTTGATACTAAAACTCGCTCTTGAATTAACTTAGAGTGTAATTTTTTCTCTCGTATTGAAGCTGTAATTTTCGCTCTTGTATTTGTCGCCCTACCTTTGAATGAAGTCGAGATGTCCCATTTCTAGATGAAAAAGCACCCCAGAAATGAATTGAAGTCCATAACCCCGGATTTGAATTAAAGAATTTGAAATCCGAACAGTAGGTATTAGCAATTTGAATCTGCACATGTCAAATATGTCCGTTGTCTTTTCTTGAATTATTGAGCAGTACTGTTCACCTTTTGACTTTGGCCTTTGTCCTTTCTTGAATTATTGAGCAGTACTGTGCATCTATTATCTTTACCCTTTGTCCTGTATTGAATTGTTAAGCTCCTTTGAATTATTCAGTGTACGAAATTATCAGAAGAGATTGAACGGATCACTTTGGCATGAACTGACTTGTTCATCATCTTCATTAGAGGAAGAATTTTGAATTTGTTGAAGGAGTTGAGCAATCAAATTGTTTTTGAGAATTGTCAAGGATTTGGATAGTAATATAGGTTTTGAAACTTGAAAAGAATGAATGTTCCAGGCTTCATCATTTTCTTTTTTGAGT
The DNA here is from genome assembly GCA_018398585.1 of Simmondsia chinensis. Classification (NCBI taxonomy): domain Eukaryota; kingdom Viridiplantae; phylum Streptophyta; class Magnoliopsida; order Caryophyllales; family Simmondsiaceae; genus Simmondsia; species Simmondsia chinensis. The sequence continues at coordinate 24,155,327 of JAGTTD010000012.1, forward strand.
TTCTCATATTTTTCCAGTAAAAGGTTATTCTTAGTTTCTTCGAGAAAGGGTATTTCGAAATTTTTATTGAAAAAAAGGATTTTTTGAGTAAAGTCTTCAGAGACGAGATTGCTAAAGACATCATGTTTTTTTGAAACTATGATATCAGGGTTGATAATAATATCAACGGTTTCTCTTGCTCGCCAATGTCGAATTTGCTTTGATATAGTATTGTTAGGGCATGGCCATGGATCATCTGAAGGGATGAGAGGACGTCTAACAGGTGAATCGTAAACGGGCATCCTATGTTGACTAGGGATGTTATAGATGTTATAGAATTCTATAACCTTTGATTGAATAATGATTTCAATAGAAGTGACACCATCATGAAAATTCTTTTGAACTACATATGTAAGTTTTCTGCCAAATTGATTGGCTTGTTCAGGTTTTGTAAAGATAAGCTGGAATAGAAATCCATGATCCAAAAGTTTTTGGGCGGTGAGAACAATTTCTTGGCCTTCATGAATAATGGTTATTGGTTCATAGATTTCCATGTCAATGCAAACTCGAACAATTGAATAGGTGAGATGGCAAGGGCAATCTCCTCTATTGTCTGGTCTATTGAGGCATTTTTGAGTTTGTTTGCAATCTGCTGGAAAATTGTAGTAGGTGAACCATAGATAGAAGATGCCAGGAATTGAAATTCCATTGATGGATAAGTCTTGGAGAAATTGTTGGATTTTGATCAGAAGTCTATTGTTACTGCATTGGGTGACGAAGGCGATATGAGTAGCAATGTCTTGAGGAAGATGAGTAAGGAATATTTGCGGGAAGACGAATCTTATTTTTGTAGCTTCATACGTTGAGGAAAAGTTATGTAGAGGTTGTTTTTGACTTTGAGTATGAATCTGTTTTTGTAAAGTAATAAGCTGTTGCTTAAGCTTATTACATACATCGGTTTTTTGTTGTAAATGAACTTTGAGAGAATCATCAGTAGGAATCTGTGTTTGTTGGAGAGGTAAGGTTTTGCCCGTAGGAGGAAAATCAGTCAATGTTGAAGAATAGTCATGGTTTTTGCGCGGAGCCAAAATTTTTAAATGGGAAAATAATTTTGAAACATTTGAAATATTTTGTGATTCCAAATCAAACATTTGAAAATTCTATTTTAGGTATTTTAAAAAGGTTTTGGGGGTTTAATGTTCTTTAAAAATAAAATTATCCCACCATTTAACTTTGAATTCCCTAACCAGTGAAAGATGATAGGATTGTTTTAAAAATTAAGTATGGGCATAGGACCAGCAAAAGATCCAGGGAATTTGAAAAATTGAATGACAATGTAAAATTAAATCTAATGGTTCATTTTGTGAATAGTTTGAATAAATATCAAGTAAATCTTTTGCCATAGCAGGGTAAATGTCAACGGTGCTTCCAAAGAAATTCCACCATTCATAAAACCATGTTGGAAATATTTGAGATTTTTTTGTAAACTGAAAGAACCAAGTATGATCAAATGGTTGATAAAGAAAAGTTTTGAACCAAAATGCTTTACAATCTTGATAAGTAAAACTTTCTAGAGTAAAAGAATTTGAAAATCGCTTTGGTTTGTAAAAACTATGACCAAAATCTTTAAGGTGTAAAGTATTTAAAAGTTTGCAACTTGAAAATTGGATTTGTTGACTATCACCCTTTTGATGCTTAATATGAGCAGATCAAGTATCAATCAAAATGAGTTCATAAAATTCACGAGTGTTTTTAATGTCATCGGGAGACCAATGAAAATTTTTTGGGAAAATAGTTTTGACTAGATTTTTTATATCATAGTGAGACAAGGATTCTTTTTGTCTTGTGACTAAAATGTGTTCCACTTGGGGTTTTGAAATATATTGCCTTATTTGAAGTGACTGGTCAAGAGATTGAATAAGGGCTTGTGTTGAGATTTTTCGAGGAGAAAAGTCTTTGATTTTGAGTGTATTTTTCATTGAAGAAGAGTGGGAATGGGAATTGAGAATTATTGCATAGTTTTATGAGGATTGAATCTTTCCTTTTCCTTTATCTATCTTCATAGCCTGCAGATAAGTAATTAGAATATCTGCCTGAAGATAATCCCTGAGAGAAGGGTCTTGAAAAATGTAATTTTGAAAGGATGTTAAAACTGTTTGTAGTTTTAAAATTGTATTTTGTATAATTGATTTTGCAAATTTATAATAGATTATTGAAAAGGGAATTTTATAATGTAAAAATTTTTGAAGTTTTTTAAAATTCACTTTAATCTGTAGCATATTGATTTGTTTTGGACAAGAGATGAGTTTTTCGTAATCTGTTATCGGAAGGTTTTGAAATGAGAAATACTTTTGAATTTGGTACTGTTGAATTTGATTCATATTTTTGTTTTTTGTGTTGTATTGTTTTGCGGTGATACATTTTTATAGTTGAATCAGAGGTTAAGTTTTTATTTTCTGTATGAGCTGAATTAGAAGATAGGTTTTTAAGTTCTGTATTCTTTTGAATTTCAGAATTGTTTTTTGTATTCTTTAAGGTTGAATTTGATAAATTTATTAATTTGTCTATGAGCTGTTGATCTTCATTTTGAGTTATTTGTTTATTCTTTTTGCAGTTTTTTATAAAATATCCAGGTTTTCTACATCTATGACAGATTGGAATCCTATTTGGATTTTGTTTTGAATGTTTTTTCCTTTTGTTTTTTCTTAAAGGTTTGAAACTATGACTATTGTTTTGAATGCAGAGGGATCTTAATTTTTCTTCTGGTTGGAATATTGATGTTGTTTTATCATTAGAAACTTCATTTTTTTCTTTGGAAATAGTTTAGATTGTGGGGCTTCTTGTAGTTGGGTTATTTATTAATTTAAACTTTTGAGTGATTTTTTTCAATGATATCATCATCAGAATTCTGTAATTTTTTTAGTTTTATTAGTTCTTTATCATTTTGAGTTAAATTAAAAGGTCAGAATGAGGGCTGTTAAATTCCTTAAAAAAAGGGGCTTGCTTGTGATTGTGGGAGTGGAAAGTTTTGTTGGATAGGATAACTCTGAGGTATTTGAGGTATTGGTTGGGGGATAGTGTAATTTTGACATGTTTGTTGAGGCATTGATTGGACTATTGGAGATTGTTTCATTTTTTGTTTATCCTTGTTGTTTATTATATTATTATGTATTAAATTTAATTGTTTCGAAATTGTTTTGAGATTTAAAGGTTGGAAATAATTTTGTTCATAAATTTTGTTTGTATCTTTTATTGTAGGTGGTGAATCTACATCTTGAGAATGTGAGAAAATTAATCTACACCGTTGGATCATAAGTAAGACTGATAAATGATTCTAAGAGGCTCATCGTGCCTAAAGCCCTACCACCACCGAATGGTCACCACCACCACCGCGGCTGCCACTCCTTTCCGCCACCCCCACCACCACCACCTATCTTAGATCCCTATGGTCACCACAACCATCCCCACCACCGTCGCCACCCTCCCCGCCGCCACTACTCCTCTTCGCCACCCCCGCCACCGTGGTAGCGGGTGGCAGTGGCGATGTTAGTGGTGGTGGGCGGCGGCTATAGCGGTAACCGTTGGGATTTGAGATGGGATGGAGAGAGAGAGATGGGTGGCGGAGAGGGGCGGCGGCGACGGGGAGGGTGGCGGCTGCGGCAACGGTGGGTGGTGGTGGTGGTGACCAAATAGATCTAAGATGGGATGGAGAGAGACTGATGGACGGCGGTGGCAGTGGCGACGGTGGTTGTGGTGGTGGATGGCAGTGGTGATGAGTGTTGGGATCTAAGATGGGTGGCGATGGCGGTGGCGGGAGTGGCAGAGAGTAGTGGCAGTTGTGGCGGTGGGTGGCGGTGGTGACCATTGGGTGGTGGCAGGACTCCGGTTATGATGAGCCTTTTAGAACTATTGATCAATCTTATTCAAGATCCAATGGTGTAGATTTAATTTTCTCATATTCTCACAGAACTTCCATTCTCATTCCAGCCGCTCCCTACCGCTGGATCTTAAGTAAGATTGATCAATAATTCTAAGAAGCTCATAGTATCCGGAGCCCTATCACCACCCAATGGGCACCACCAAGGCTGCCCAACACCGCCACCCGTCTCAGATCCCTATGCTCATCACTACCGCCACCCACAGCCACCACCACTGCTACCGCCACAGGCCACCGCCACCCATCTCTATCTCTCCATCCCATCTCAGATCCTTACAATCACCACCGCCGGTGGTGGCAGGTGGTAGTGGCACTGGTGGTGGAGGTGGCGGCAGTGACAGTTGGGATTTGAGATGGGATGGAGAGAGAGATGGGTAGCGGTGGCGGGGTGGCGGAGAGGAGCGGTAGTGCTGGTGGGGGCGGGTGGCAGCAGCGGGGTGGCGGAGAGGAGTGGCGATGGCTGTGGTGGGTGGTGGTAGGGCTTCGGACACGATGAGCCCTTTAGAACCATTGATCAATCTTACTTCTTTGCAGAGGTCAAAAATATATATTCAATTTTTCACATTTTTTTCTTTTTTACTTTAGATACTCATGTTATGGTTCATAAATTGGAGTTGATGATCAAGGCTTGAGTCCATTTTGAACTTAGGCCCTGCTCGACTCAACTCATTTACACTATCATAGGCCCCACTGTTGCATTGTTCCATCACAGTAACCCCTACTAAGGTCGATGACCAAATTAAACTCTTCCCCTCATCTCTTCATCACGGTAAGCCCCACAATCACATCATACTAGGTTTTTTCCATATGATGCACAAGTGATGTTTGTTCATTATATGAAAAAGTATATACGTTTCTTAAAAAATAATTATTTAATATTACTATTAGAATATAAAATTAATCATAGGCTTTTTAGCCATCAGCTTAAACTTTTGAAAAAGATAGTTACTTGACATGGTATCCGAGCCGTATTGACTAAGAGGCAATAAGTTGAATCTCAATAACCCCCACTTTTAAAATTAGCATAATTTAACCATGAGGTATAAGGTAAGCCTGTGTAATCTCCACTCTTCAAGCCAATGGGTATTCGTGTGAGGGGGCATGTTAAAGTATAAAACTATTTCTTACAAAGCTATAGACATATTATATTCAAAAGAAAGAGCATAAAAATACAAATATAAATATAATCATAGAAAAATAGCAAGTATTTTATTCCAAAACTCAGGAACTGGAGAAGTTTTTCTTCTGTTTGAATAATTCTCTCAATATCTCATTATTCAATTTTTTTCCCTCAGACTCCTCTCAATTCTCCTTACTCTCATATTCTTTTTCTGCACTTCTATTTATACATATATAAGTTATAGATGAGTCATCCCCTTTTGGCTTTGCAGAGGACAAGCAGGTCATCTCCTTTTACTTTGTAAATGCCGTGTATTGTACGGATGTTATTTATGTAAATTGCCCATGTATATATATGTAAAGGTCTTTTATATAATTTCTAATTTGATAATATCCAATGCGATCATAAAAATTGTACCTAAAAAATATCAGATATTTACGATACTCCCCCATTGGATATTTTCCTTAAAATATTTGCAGGACATAACACTCTTGAAAGTGTATAGTGTCCGAGTTATATACACTTTCTAAACTACTTGGTTAAAAATCTTGCCAAGAAAAAACCTAGTGAAAAAAATCATAGCGAAGGAAAAAAGAGTATAGTGCGTATTTAACTCCCCCTCATGGAAGCACATTAACAAGCGATGTCCCGGAGTTGGTAAATGCCAAACTTGTGTTGATTTCTTGAAAGTTTGTTGCAGATGTTTTCCCAAATAACTCTTCCAGGTCCTTGGGTGAATTTGTTAACATTTGCTTCATCCTTCTTCTGAAATTCAAAAGTAGAAAGAACTTTGTTGAAATGTGCTTGGTTCTCTAAAATCCCCTTACCTTGAATAATGTAGACTTATCTTTATATGGAACTATTGGACTCCCCCTAATTGTTAGAAACTTACAAAATATGTTGGATTAAGGGCTCTTGTTGGCCCTAAAGCCAATATTATTGTAATTTTGATGATAACAACTATTTAGTGAGTCATGGGATTTAAATTGTTCTAATCTCATTTTTAAGTGACTTATAAGAAAGCTAGGAACATCAAGATTAATCATGGATACGAAGCTTTCCAAAAGATGATAAATCAAGAGAAAAAGAGATAAAAGCCGAAGAAAAGATTCATCCAAATTGAAGAGAACGTGATCCGAGTCCGAGCATCCTAAGTTATTTATTTTTATTGTCTAGGACTTAGGATCAGGATATATCAATTGAGTCCTAGTCTCAATATTGATATGTGATGCTCTTACAAAAATGTTTTTGAAAAATATTTTAGAAAGTTGATTTATCAAATTTTATTTGAAAAATATTCAAGTCAAAATTAAACCAATCTAGCTTATCAATTAAAATAATTTTTAAGATTGGTACTTTGAAAAGTATGTTCAAATCAAATAAAGACAAAATTTTAATGGGTGATGATTTAGCTTGATTTATGGAACCAATTATTTTTATGAGCAAAATTAAGTGGGAAATAAATTCAAAAAAATTGAACAAATATAGCAATCAATCAATCAATTTTTTAACTTAGGGAATGTGATAAAAGTATCCCACCAATCAAGTAAATTGATCAGAACGTGTAAATGCACCCGGGTAGGCTGAGTGTCGACACACAGACGGTATGTGTCGACACACAGGCTTACAGTAGCCACAAAGAGCTGTTGTGTGTCGACACACAGACTGAAAAAGCTCAAAACGACTACTTTTGACTTGATTTCTTTCCAAAACCTTTTCCCAACTTTTTGAACGTCTTATTGGCCCTCATTTGCCTATAAATAGGGCTTGAATGCTTTGGTAGAAATCATCCAATACTCTGTAAGCATTCTTTGAAAAAAAGTTCTCTTACATACTTGCACTTTAAAGGTTTGTTTTTAAGTTTTGTTTAAAACTTTTATTAGAGTATCACTTGTTCTCTTATTGTTGATCTTTGAGCTTTATTGGCATATCCTTAGCTTTGGCTAAGCTTAATCAAATGTCAATTCGCTCTTGAAAAAGTGAAGAATTTGAGTGCTTTAATTCTTTCATTGCTTTATTAAAATTCTTTGCATTGTAAAGATTGGATCCTGAGCCTACAGTTACAAAAGGATCGGCTGTAAGAGGTTGGTCTTGAGCCTACGTACAAAAAGACTGGTTGTAAAGGTTGGATCCTGAGCCTGTTTTTAAAAGGATCATCGAGCTTAGTTAAAGGCTCAAGTGACTAAGAGTAGTCACTTGAGGTGTGAACTAGCTTCCGGTTTGGAAGTGAATTACTATAAAAATCTTTGTGCATCCCTTTTATTTTTGTCTTTATCTTTTTCATTTGACATTCATTGTTTAGCTTTTAATTAAATTTTTGGTTCATAAATTTAAATTTTCATTTATCACTAGAGAACATAATTCACCCCCCTCTTAGGTTACTATTTGGACATTCAATTGGTATCAGAGCATGTGCTCTATTCTTTTTGGGTCTAACAACTTTAGATTGATCCTATGGCAACTTTTACTCCAATCTTAGCCGTGGGTCAATCGGCCAACAAGCCTCCGCTTTTTGATGGGGAAAATTTTCCCTATTGGAAGCTAAGAATGAGACTTTATATTACATCTATTGATTTCGACTTATGGCTTATTACAAAAAAATGGTGATTACGTACCCTTAAAGAAACAAGGTGAGAAAACCATTGAAAAAGAAGAAAATAAGCTTATGCAAGATGACAAAGAAAAACTTACAAAAAATGCAAAAGCTCATTATCAACTCTTATGTGCTATTGCCTCAAATGTCTTTAACCATGTGTCCGGTTGTCAAATTTGGGACAAGCTAGAGGTCACCTATGACGGTGCGGATCAAGTTAAATCTTCTAAAATAAATATGTTGGTAAGAGCTTGCGAACTTTTCAAAATGAAACCGGAGGAGTCAATAAAAGAGATGTACACTAGATTTTCGGATATTACTAATGAACTCCAAGCTCTTGAAAAAATGTATTCAAATGAGGAGCAAGTTAGTAAAATTCTTCGATGTCTCCCTATTTCATGGCAAGGCAAGGTCACTACTATTCGAGAAGCTCATAACCTCTCTACTTATAAACTTGATCAACTAATTGAAAATCTCATGACCCATGAGATTGACATGGAAGAGTTTAAAGAAGAGGAAAAACAAAAGAAAAACAAAGACATAGCATTTAAATCATCTCTAAGTGACGAAAGTGATAATAAAGTTGTTATGTCAGCAAAAAGATTTTACAAACGTCTTGAAAAGAAAAGATTTAAGAAAAACTTCAAAAAGGATTCATCTTCCTCCAAAGATGAACTGTAATACCCAGTCTAATTAAATTGAACTGGGTTAGGTATTATAATAATACTAAAACCTACTACTATTCTAATTAGAATAAATAAATTAATAGATTAAAAGGATTAAATACCCAGCCTAACTAAATTAGATTTGATATTGCAATATATGAAACTCAGGATATTTAAATTAAATTAGACTCGATAGTATAGTATGTGAAATTTAGGGTATTTAAATTAGGTTAAAACTCTTATTTCAACCGGGTTACAAATAAATATAATTGGTAAAAAAAAGGGGGCGTGAGGCGCAAGGGAAGTGCTGGGCAAGGAAAAGAAAAAAAAAAAAAAAAATATATATATATATATACGTATAAATACCCCCCCCCCCCCCACCCTTGTTCTCTCATTCACCTCACGGCACTCTCTCTCTCCCCCCCTCGCCTTTGCCGCCACCTCGCCGGAGCAGCTCCGGTCACCTCGCAGGTAACACTATCTAGCCGATTCCAAAGCTAATCAACTATAGAACTGGGTTGTTGGATTTAAGCTAGTGAATGTAAGTATACCACTTTCCCTACTTGTTTGTAAAGTATGAAAATTGCTTTAGATGACTTGATTTGGGTGATTTATATGTTGAATGATTTATTGGTTTGATAAAATAGGATTGGACATATGTGTTTATGTGATTATGTGATTTATACTGTTATAAGTTGAATTATATTGGTTTATACGTTGATTTAATATGTGAATTTGAAGGTGTTTTCACGAATATGTGAATTTCGAAGGAAATTATTGTGAATTTGTCATTTGAATTTCGAAGGAAATTATTGTAAACTTGTGATTTGAATCCGGCTGTGTAAGCGTACGCAAGGGAGACGTCTGAATCCCGATACGTATGAGGACGCGGGGGAGACATCTGAATCCTGGTTGTTACATAGAAAGAAATTATCGTGAAATTGTGATTTGAATTTGAAAGGTTTTATGGGAAGAGCTTACAGATAACTATGTTGACCCTCCGGGGTCTGTCGGCGATGTGAAATGTGAAATACGAAATGTGAAAAGTCGATCTTTGACCCTGTCGCGGGAATAATACTGGAACATAGATCTATGTTCGATCCTATTGGATCTGTCGACTTAGAACCGGTTCGAATATGTGAAATGTGAACGTCGATGTGTGACCCTGTCGCGGGAATAATACCGGCCGTAGTATTCGATGCGTCTGTAAGTTTTACCGAAGAAGCTCTTGTGAATAAGTTTAATCAAAATGCGTTTGCAAATTGATTTAAAGCGTAAAGTAAAAATTAGAGCCATCGATCTTCAGATCAATTCCAAGGAGCTCGGTTTGGTATGGGACAGACCCTGCTCCAGAGTCATGCTCGGTCCGGAATGGGATGGACCGTGTTCGATGGCCGTAATTAAAAGTATAAAGTGATGATTTATGTTTCTTAGTGAATGTTGGAAATAAAAGAGATTTTAATCGTTTTACCAAAGCCTTCTTGTGAAATGAACTAAGTTATGAAACAATGGTTTGTGATATCTTAACATGATTTTTCAAAGATCATTGGATTGACTGGTTTCGATTGGAATTTTATTCGTTTTAAATAATATGCCTGATCCGGGTAGGGAGTGTGGTGTACTTACTGAGCTTGTTGTTTGCTCACCCAATTCATTTACTTTTCAGATAGTTGCTTATGGCAATTATAGAGGAACAAGGAAGGCAAAGCGGCATATTGTTCCGAACATTGTGTTGATTTCGAAGGTTTAGATATTAAAATAAATTCGTAGTTGAATATGATGGACTATTTGAGGTATTGTAATTTTGAGCTTCCGCACTGTTAGATTTAAGTGGTTGGTGATGATGCATTGGATTTGATGTCATATTTGTTGGGAAAAATTTATGGAAATTTGAGAAAATTTTGATCGAAAGATTCGGGCTTCGTACTATGATGTTGGGATTTATTGTAGTACGGCCATGTAGTGCCTTTTAACTTAAGCCTATTCAGTAATAAAGTTGGGGGCGTTACATGAACCAACTTGCTATGAGTGTGGAGAAGTCGGACATCTTAAAAGAGATTGTCCCAAGCCAAAAAATAAGAAGTTATTCAACAAACTCAAAAAGAAAGACAAAAAGGAAGAACGGAAGAAAGCTTTTGCCGCTTGGGAAGATAGCGATGATGACTCCAATGAAGAAAGTGAAGAGGAAGTAGCTAACTTTTGTCTCATGGCTATTGACGATGATAGCGTTAAAGAGGATGAGGTAAACGATCTACCTTATGATGAACTTGTGGTTGGTTTTCAAGAGTTATATGAGAAATATAAAAAATTAAAAAAACAACACAATGCTTTTGTAAAAGGTCTTGAAAAGACGGGATTTGAAAAGGATTCAAAACAACGTTTAGTGCTTGAACTTGAAAATGAATCCCTAAAGAAAAAGAACGAGTCCTTAAATAATGAGATCATTAAATTAACAAATGAAAAGAAGTCCTTGGAAGAAGCACTTCATACTTTAAAGAAAATGAGAAAGGAAAATCCAAGGAAGACAGATCACTTTTAAAAGAAAATGAGTCTTTGGAAGAGAAAATGGAAGAACTTTCGAAAATATCAAGCAAATTTTTTGATGGTCAAGAAACACTTGACAAAATTCTTGCATATAACAAAGATGGAATAGGTTATAATGGAAATGTCCAAAAGAAAATTTTGAATGTTCTTTTTGTTGAAGCCTCATCACCTTCAACAAACTCTGTAAGGTGCAACTATTATGGTGACTATGGGCACATCATTTACTAATGTTCTTTCCAAAGAAATTTGAAAAAGACAAAGATGGTTTGGGTCACAAAAGGATCTCGACCACCAAATGAAAATGCTAACAAAAAAAGACCCAAGAAAATTTGGGTAACTAAAAGTGTCTGAATTGTGATAGGTGTGTATGAAAATCCAAAAACAGAAGTGGTACTTGGGTCGTGGTTACTCAAGACACATACCGAAGATAAATCCAAGTTCACTTCACTAATGCCAAGAAAAGGAAATGTCACCTTTGGCGACAATAAGAAAGGAAAAATAATCGGTATCGGCAATGTTGCTTCTAACTCCTCTCCTTGCATTGAAGATGTCTTACTTGTGGAAGGTCTTAAGCACAACTTGCTAAGCATTAGTCAATTACGTGATAAAGGCTATTGTGTGAACTTTGAATCAACTAGATGCATAGTTAAACATGCTAAAACAAATGAAATTTTGCTTGTTAGTCTACGATGTGAAAATGTCTACATGATTGATCTTGATTGTGTAGACTCATTAAAATGTTTTAGTGTCTTGGATGAAAATGATCCTTGGATTTGGCATAGAAGATTTGGACATGCTAGTATGGATTTAATTTCAAAACTTTCAAAAAATGATCTTGTTTAGAGGTTTACCAAAGCTAAAATTTGAAAAAGTTCATATTTGTGATGCATGTCAATATGGCAAACAAACTAGATCATCATTCAAACACAAGAACATAGTTTCAACATCAAGGCATCTTGAACTCTTACATATAGACTTGTTTGGTCCTACTCGTCATTTGAGCCTTGGTGGAAAGCGATATGGACTTGTAATTGTTGATGATTACTCTCACTTTACTTGGGTCCTATTCCTTTCTCATAAAAGTGAAGCATTTGATAAATTTAAAAAATTGTGTAAAAAGGTACAAAATGAAAACGATTTGAAAATTGTTTCGGTTAGAAGCGATCATGGAAGGGAATTTGAAAATGATGATTTTGAAATTTATTGTGATTACTTTGGAATTGATCATAATTTTTCGGCATCTCGAACTCCTCAACAAAATGGAGTGGTTGAAAGAAGAAACAAAACTATTAAAGAAATGGCAAGAACAATGATTGGTGAAAATAATTTGCCTAAATCTTTTTGGGCCGAAGCCGTCAACACCGCTTGCTATATTTTAAATCGTTCTTTAATAAGACCAATTGTAAAAAAAACACCATATGAACTTTATAAAGGTAGAAAGCCAAACATTGCATATTTTAAACCTTTTGGGTGCAAATGCTTCATTCACAACAATGGCAAAACAAATCTTGGAAAATTTGATTCACGAGTTGATGAAGGTATTTTTATTGGATACTCTTTAACAAGCAAAACATATAGAGTCTATAATAAAAAGACAAAGGTTGTAGAAGAGTCTATACATATAGTTTTTTATGAAACTAATGTCTTGTCCTCTAGAACTCCTTGTGATAACGATGATACAGTAATCAAACCAATAAACATCACACACTCATCCAATGAGCAAGAAAAGGTTATATCTAACGCTCAAATGAATGAATCAAAAGGAGATAACCAAAATGTAGAATCCAAAGAGGAAAACTTACCAAGAGATTAGAAATATTTGAAGGATCACCCAACAAGTCAAATCATGGGTGATCCCTCTCAAGGTGTAAAAACTAGGCATGCATTAACGGAATATTGTCATTTAGCCTCATTCATCTCCCTTGAAGAACACAAGAACATAAAAGAAGCTCTTAATGACGCAAACTGAATAATGGCAATGGAGGAAGAGCTCAACCAATTCAAGAGAAGTAATGCATGGGAACTTGTAGATAGACCCCAAGATCATCAAGTCATAGGTACCAAGTGGGTCTACCGCAACAAGAAGGATGAGGAAGGTAACGTGGTAAGAAATAAGGCAAGGTTGGAAGCAAAAGGCTATAACCAAGAAGGAGATATAGACTATGAGGAAACCTTTGCTCCCGTTTCTAGGCTAGAAGCTATTAGACTCTTATGTGCATTTGCTTCATTTAAAGATTTCAAACGTTTTCAAATGGACGTTAAAAGTGCATTTTTAAATGGTCTTATTGAAGAAGAGGTTTATGTTGAACAACCACCCGGATTTGAGAATGACAAATTTTTCAATCATGTTTTCAAACTCAAAAAGGCACTCTATAGATTGAAACTTGCTTCTAGAGCTTGGTATGAGAGATTGAGTTCCTTTTTAATGCAAAATGGATTTTTAAGAAGAAAAAGTTAACACCACACTTTTTATCAAACACTCTAAACATGACATGCTTATCGTAAAAATTCATGTTGATGATATAGTGTTTGGTGCTACTAATCCATCTCTTTGTGATGAATTTGCAAATCTTATGAGTAGGGAATTTGAAATGAGTATGATGGGAGAACTCAACTACTTCCTTTGTTTACAAATCGAGCAAGGCAAGGAAAAAATTTTCATCAACCAAACCAAGTACATAAAGGAAATGCTCAAGAAATTTGGCATGAAAAATTCCAAGGCAATAGCAACACCAATGAGCTCAACTCTTAAGTTATATATGCATGAAAAAGGTAAAAAGGTGGACCAAAAGCTATATCGAGGTATGATCGGATCCCTTCTTTACCTTACCGCTAGTAGACCTGATGTATTTTTCAGTGTACATTTATGTGCTAGATTTCAAGCATGTCCCATGGAATCTCATCTATGTTCCGTGAAAAGAATATTTCGATGCCTAGTTGGTACTCCTACTTTAGGCATATTTTACCCTAAATGTGATTTCTTTGATTTAGTTGGATATAGTGATGCAGATTTTACCGGAAACAAAGTGGACCAAAAATCGACTAGTGATACTTGTCAATTCCTTGGTCACGCTTTGGTATCATGGTTTAGCAAAAAGCAGAATTCCATTGCTTTATCCACCACTGAGGCCGAATATGTTGCATGTGGTAGCTATTGTGTTCAAATGTTATGGTTAATGCACCAATTAAATGACTATGGCATTCATATTGACCATGCTCCCATAATGTGTGATAACACTAGTGCTATATGCCTAACTAAAAACCCAGCTCAACATTCAAGAACAAAGCATATTGAGGTTCGACATCATTTCATTCGTGATCATGTACTCAAAGGAGATGTCATTGTAAAATTTGTTCCCACCAATGACCAATTAGCAGACATTTTTACTAAACCTCTAGGTGAAGAAATCTTTTGCAACATTAGAAGTAAAATTGGCATGTGTAATCTATTATCTTAACCTTGATTGCATACATGAGTCATTTGCATTTAATATTGAGTTTTAATACTTATCATAAAAGAGTTATCCAATTCATGGATATAGGAACTTGGACCAATTTTTAAAAATATTAAATAAAAAAAACACACACACTGAGAAACAGAGCGCAGTTCTGTCTTCTGTGTGTCAACACACAAAATCTGTATGTCGACACACAGAGCAGCAGTACTGCTGCTATGCATCTGTGTGTCAACACACAAATAGTGTGTGTCGACACACAAAGAAAAAAACAGAACCTTTTTTTCTTTCACTTCCCAATCTTATCCACTCTTCATTCATCTTCAACACCCTCTCTCTATCTCTCTCAAACCCTAACACTTTTCCTACAAATTTTCTCCAAAAACCATCATTTTTCTTCAAATTTCTTCCAAAAATCAAGTTTTCAACTACATTTCAACATCAAAACCTTCAATTTTTGTCAAAAACTCATCTTTTCCACAAACCCTAACCCAAATCCGAGCCCACACAACTTTTTCTCATATTTGTCGGTTTTTCTTCCCTTTTCTTCATTTTTCAAGTTCAAAACACTCTACTTTCACTACCATTTCATTTTCTTTCACAAACTCATTTCTTTTTCAAAAAACCCTAACCAACCTCCGATTTTTTTTTCCCTTCGATTTTTCCTCTTTTCTTCCAAATCTCCTCAAAGTCATTCATCAATGGGTCGCAAAACCACTGCTAAGAAGAGATACGGACACACTAAAGGGGCCTCTTCTTCTTGGGGTCCTAACTCGGTAAATTCCTTTAACCCCTTCCTCAAAAAGGAGGTATTATTCGGTAGATTTACTGACTGGACTTGAATTAGGACTCATAACTTGGGAGAATTATTTTCTCTGTTTGAAGGAGTAGGTTGGACTGAAATTTGCTTTATGAAGGACCCGGTATGTCCGAAATCAGTAAGAGAACTTTATTTCAACTTAAACATTTCCAAAACTATTCCTTTAGAACTATCCTCTGTTATTTCAGGTCAAGAAATCAAATTTACTATTGCTTATATAAATTATTTGCTTGGTTTTAATTTTAATATAGAGGATCACTTTAATTTTCCCAAAGACTTCCACCAATTCCCACTCCCCGAACCTGTCCGACACTCCCTACTTCGACAAGTTTGGGTGATATACCAATTTCCAAACCAACAAGGCCTAACCTAAATGATCTAGGATTGGTTCTTAAGTTAGCCCGCAAATTAATTTGTATGAACATCACTCCAAGATCGGGTGGCTACGACTTAGTCTCAAACCTACACTTGTTCCTACTATCTCAACTTCTAAATAGCAACAAGATCAATCTAGGGGACTTAGTCTTAAAATTCATGTTCCATATCCAATCTAGAAAGACTAATCCCGCATATGGCATGCTTCTTACCCGTATTTTTCAACGCACCTTAACTCACTCATATTTTAAAAACCCCATTCCCTATCACTATGACTCTATTGAGACATCTTTGAGAAAAATGGGTTTCGAATTCAAAAATCATGAATGAGTAAAGAAGCAAAAAGGAGTTAGGAGGATAGAAGAAATAGATGAAATTCAAGACGAGGAAGGGGAAGAGGAAAATTTTGACAGGGGAGATGAAGTTAATGAGGACGAACCTCAACTGGGATCTCCGAAAAGAAGGAGTGTAGATGACCGACTTACTTGTTTAGAAGAACAAATGTCTTCTATTCAAGCACAACAGTCCACCTTACAATCCACTATTGAT
Organism: Simmondsia chinensis; assembly: GCA_018398585.1. Classification (NCBI taxonomy): domain Eukaryota; kingdom Viridiplantae; phylum Streptophyta; class Magnoliopsida; order Caryophyllales; family Simmondsiaceae; genus Simmondsia; species Simmondsia chinensis. Next base: position 24,171,364 of record JAGTTD010000012.1, read on the forward strand.
GAGTTTCGACAAGAAACACGATCCACCTTTCAAAAGCTTTTGGACTTTCTTGCATGCAGACAAAGACCCCCTACTCCTTAGATTTATTTTCTTTTCCTCTTTTAAAAAAAAAATTTAATTTTGGAGCTACATTGTCATTATTGTAGAAACACTATACTTTAAGTGTTGCAATGTTATGATTCATCCTTGTGTTTATATATGCTCGTTCTAACATTTTCTATCCCTCATCTTGTGCTTTTTGTTAATGACAAAGGGGGAGAAAATTAGTGTGTAATATTCATACATAGTTATGTGCTTGATTGAGAAATATTAAAAATGATCCCTAAAATGCATCAACTTAAGGGGAGCAATTGAGTTTGAATCTAAATCATGATATATATTGCTCCATAAGTTTATAGTCATGTGTATGCTTCTATAAGTGAATACTTTTATGGTGAAATCTATACTTCAACTTTCACATTTCCAAGAGAAAACACCAAATGTTTGTCATCATCAAAAGGGGGAAATTGTTGGCCCTAAAGCCAATATTATTGTAATTTTGATGATAACAACCATTTAGTGAGTCATGGGATTTAAATTGTTCTAATCTTGTTTTTAAATGACTTATAAGAAAGCTAGGAACATTAAGATTAATAATAGACAGGAAGCTTTCCAAAATATGATAAATCAAGAGGAAAAGAGATAAAAGCTGAAGACAAGATTCATCCAAATTGAAGAGAATGTGATCCGAGTCCGAGCATCCTAAAGTTATTTATTTTTATTGTCTAGGACTTAGGATTAGTATATATCAATTGAGTCCAAGTCTCAATATTGATATGTGATGCTCTTACAAAAATATTTTTGAAAAATATTTTAGAAAGTTGATTTATCAAATTTTATTTGAAAAATATTCAAGTCAAAATTAAATCAATCTAGCTTATCAATTAAAATATTTTTTAAGATTGGTACTTTGAAAAGTATGGTCAAATCAAATAAAGATAAAATTTTAATGGGTGATGATTTAGCTTGATTTATGGAACCTATCATTTTTGTGATCAAAGTTAGAATTTTTTACCAAACTAACACAATTTTTAAAAAAAATTACCAAACTAGCATAGTTTAAAAAATATTTACCAAATTAGCACCTTTTACTGTAGCACCATTAAGAAACTCCATCGGTAATGGCGCCTGAAAAGTGAGGGGGTAGGGACGCCGTCCGTACCGGAGTTCGAAAGAGGCGTCGACGGCGTCCGAAACTGGTCTCAGTACCGGCGTGCCTCTTACAATATTCCCTGCTCCTCCCTACAATATTCCTCTTCCCCCTACCATATTCCCCTACTCCTCCCTGTAAAAAATATATGTTGTATTAATAGAGTTAAAGAAGTAAAAAAGAGAATGAAGATGGAGATGAAGGGGTAGGGGTGTTGGGGGTGTGGAAGGGCAAGGTGGACAGCGTATGATATGCCTGCATTTCGAATGCCGAAGTGGAGGGGTGTAGGTAGGCCTTTCGGGCGGCGTCCGTCCTCCCCGGCGACCGAAATGAATCCCTTTTGAACACCATAACCGCCTTTCGGACGCCGTCCGTACGCCGTCCACGATGGCGTTCGAAAGACGCCTCTTTCGAACGCCGGTACGGATGGTGTCCCTACCCCCTCGCCTTTCAAACGCCGTTACCGATGGCTTTTCTTAATGGTGCTACAGTAAAAGGTGCTAGTTTGGTAAATATTTTTTAAACTATGCTAGTTTGGTAATTTTTTTTTAAAATTGTGTTAGTTTGGTAAAAAATTCTCAAAGTTAAGTGGGAAATAAATTCAAAAAAATTGAACAAATATATCAATCAATCAATCAGTTTGTTAACTTAGGAAATGTGATAAAAATATCCCACCAATCAAGCAAATTGATCAAAACGTGTAAATGCACCCGGTTAGGCTGAGTGTCGAGACACATATGGTATGTGTCGACACACAGGCTTATAGTAGCCACCAAGAGATGATGTGTGTCGACACATAGACTGAAAAAGCTCAAAACGACTACTTTTGACCTGATTTCTTTCCAAAATCTTTTCCCAACTTTTTGAACGTCTTATTAGCCCTCATTTGCCTATAAATAGGGCTTGAATGCTTTGGTTGAAATCATCCAATACTCTTTAAGCATTCTTTGAAAAAAAGTTCTCTTACATACTTGCACTTTAAAGGTTTGTTTTTAAGTTTTGTTTAAAACTTTTTTTAGAGTATCATTTGTTCTCTTATTGTTGATCTTTGAGCTTTATTGGCATATCTTAGCTTTGGCTAAGCTTGATCAAGTGTCAATTCACTCTTGAAAGAGTGAAGAATTTGAGTGCTTTAATTCTTTCATTACTTTATTCAAATTTGTTGCATTGTAAAGGTTGGATCCTAAGCCTACGGTTACAGAAGGATCGGTTGTAAAAGGTTGGTCTTTAGCCTATGTACAAAAAGACCGGTTGTAAAGGTTGGATCCTGAGCCTATTTTTAAAAAAGGATCATCGAGCTTAGTTAAATGCTCAAATGACTAAGAGTAGTCACTTGAGAAGTGGACTGGCTTCCGGTTTGGAAGTGAATCTTTGTGCATCCCATTTATTTTTGTCTTTATCTTTTTCATTTGACATTTATTGTTTAGCTTTTAATTAAATTTTTGGCTCATAAATTTAAATTTTTATTTATCACTACAGAATCTAATTTACCCCCTTCTTAGGTTGCTATTTGGACCTTCAGCTCTAATGATACCCATTCTCTATTTGCTCATAAAGTGCAAAATGTCTCAATAGTAGCTGCAATTGTTAGTAGATTGCCAAAATATAACAATATAGCTATATAAAGAAATATTACGCTTTGTTACTTACCTTGTGGGTTTCAAATAAATAACCAGTATTAGCACTTAAAATCAATTTCAAGTTTGACATGATAGAATAATGTTATATTAGTTATTCCATTAGGATAAATGTTTATACGCATTCTAATACTTTCATATTGGTGTCATATCATATACTAATGACAAGTTAATCAAAATATACCTAGTGTTGTGACAACTATATTCATTAGACCAAGATATTGTACTTTAGAGTCAAGAATTCATTCGTTATCTCATTAACGACTAAAAGAGGTCTTTATCTGTATCAGAAATCAAACAAAATTGAGGCACTAAACAACATATTGAAAACATTTAAAGTACCATACTCATATATATATACCAATAGAGTAATACTCTATCATATTAGTGCTAGATCTACAAGTCGAGACAAAATCTTTCCTTATTTGAGATCCTTAATCTCGAATTCTTAGTTTAGGTGCATAACAGCTTCTTTGAATTCTTCAAGAGTTATGATGATATTAACATATCTCTCTTTTAGTAGATATGCACCGTGGATTTGAATTATATGCTTTTGATATCTTTGGTCCTTCAGGGACTTTTATATCATATATATGGCGCATATAGAGATTGCCATACCAATTGCATCCATTTCTTCTCTATATGTATATCCATCTACTTCCGGTCTCTATAATGAACCTTGGGCTACAAATTGTGCTTTTCACCACCTCATTCTCTTTGAATCAATATTCCCAATACAGGTTTGCATTTTAGGCATTTGGACTACAGGTCCAAAAATCATACATAACTAATTCAGCTAGAATTGCGTCTTTCTATTTAGCCAATCATTTCTTTGCTAGCATTTTTGAACAAACTCTAATTCAAGATTTTTCAACTTCTTTGATCAGATCAGTAGCTACTCTGTATATAAACATTTGATCAATTTTTATTTCTTTTCGGTTCCATCATATCCATAGTTCATAGATATCTCTTTATCATTACAATTCCAATAGTTTCAATAGTCTTAGGTACCTGATAATCTTGAGGAACTTTATTTGTACAATCTTTTTGTACTATTATCTTTGCAGAGTTTTCTTCTCAAGAGATTTATAGTAGAGAGACTAATCTTTTCTATTGCTTCTTTTTCTCTCTCAAATTATATATTCAGGACAAATATATCTGCTATGCTTCTAGCGTGCAATGGATGCATTTATCAATATATTAGAATATCGCTCAATTGAGATATTAAATCGAGCAGGAGCATCTATAGTGGGATGTATTATTTAGTCACCCTCTTTCCGTTAATAAATATATCTGTGAATCGACTTGGAATATTTTACAAGTGAACAATTCTTTGAACTCCTAGTTAAATGATATATTTCACATAAATTTTCATTTCCAACTTTCGTTTTTCTCCCCTAACTCTAAAAACCTTGTTTCATCAAATTTACAATCAGTAAACTATGCTGTAAAATATTTTCAGTTAATATATCCAGATATTTTGTACTTAACGAGAATTTAAACCCAATATAAATTCCAAGTCCCAGTGTTGGACCCATCTTTCAACATTGAGGTGTAGTAGTTGGGACATACATTATATAACAAAATTCATAAATGGGATATATATCTGGCTCTTGTCAGAGACAAGTTATATTGGAAAAATCCATGTTAATCAGTTCGTCCAGCATGAATTAGTGCTGCAACATATATCATAACACGTACCTATGTAAATATAGGCAACAGTAATGGTCTAGTCATTCACTGCAGGCATTTAATCAGAAAATTTGCAAAACCATTTTGTGTCTGTATCTGGGCTATATGGCAGTTAGTTGTCATCCCAATTGACATACAATAATCATTAAACTATTGGGATGCAAATTCTCCTACATTACCGTATTACATTATCCAAGACTAGAGCTCATAGTTGGATCATTTATGCAAGGTGTTGCACTAATGTCTCATAACAAGTGTATTATTTACAAACATGTGACCAACGGGCAGAGGCCTCTATTAATATCATAAAATACTGAATTGGTCCACATAAAGAAATAATTAGCCCACATATATCCAATTTGTATTCCTTCAAATGCATGCGATTCAAACCCAATTTTAATTGAGTATGACATGGTAATTACTTTGTTTTAAATACGAGCAGCATATGATGTTTTATCCTATAAGAATCTTTTGGTTCTTCAATGGGTGTGAGAATTTTCAACGATTCTTTTAATCATCTTTATACCCGAGTGACCCAAATATTCATGTTATAAAGTAAAAGCCTCTGGCTTTATTAACTTCTGGTTAATCATCCCAACAAGTACCTCGAAATTAAATAAATAGCCTTACTTATGAAAAATATTGTTTCTTTAAAAAACATGATATATGCTCTTTTAGAGCCTTTAATTAAGTTTCAAACACCCATTATTATTAGACTGTCTTTTAGACATGAATTTCCACCATTCATATTCAAATATAAAAATAGATATAAGCAACTAATGAAAATATAAGCATGATATCACAAAATATTTTAAATAATCATATTATAATAGTGAGTTTTATAGTCTTCACAAATTGAGACTAATTTTGCATATATAAGAAGAGTCATCATATCTATGTTCGACATTCCTACAAATTTGTTCAAATTTCATAGTCAAATTAATGTTTGAATGGATAAAATAATAGTAGATTTAAATTATAGTTTAATTTGTTCATTCTTGGTAACAAGACATATCAAAAATAATTCACACATATATCTAAACATATATCATATAAAATATTAGATAGATAATACCACTCTAGTTTGCACATAGTGAGGCAACATTTTCAAACATGGTTCAACACAAAATGTGAAACACAAAAAACCTAAACATTAGTCAATTTGAACATAAGATGGGTATTAGCAAGTATATGGTACTCCCACTATCAGAGACAGAATATAAAATATTAGGGACATTTCAATTGTTAACAAGGAGAATTTTATACCTTGCTCGTGTTATACAAGAATGGAGAATATAATTTCAACTGTAGTTTTGATCCTACTTAAAAGTATAGGGACATATTCTCAAGTAAATTGTTGGTAAATTCAAATAGAACTATACCAACATCTTTACATTATACTCAAGGGATTAGCAAATTAAAAACTTAAAACATGCCCAAAGCTTTGTTTATATATATATTAAATTTTAGAACTGCCTAGTGAGACAACATAATTTTATTAAAGTCAAGAACAGTTTAGTACAAAAGACAAACTTCAGAACACGAAATTTAGTTATTTTAAACATTTTCATCACTTATTAGATGATCAATTCTCCCACTAGGATCTTCAAAAAAACCAGAAACATCTAAGTCTGTATCATTAAGTGGAGAATGATCTTCAACAATATTGCTTTCTGGGAGTTTTTCTTTCTCGTTCAATGATGCCTGGTAAAGGTCCCCCAAGTGTTTGGTTGTATGACAGGTATACATCTAATGACCTTTCATACAGCATTGATAGCAATCTTTTTCCAGATAATTTGACAAATTTCATTCAAGGGATTTCTCTTTTCTATTTTTCTCTTTATAATTTGTGGACTTTTTAAATTTTGGTCCACTATAGGTAGCATACTGCCGGTTATTATGACCGTGACTATAACCTCGTCAATGGCCATGACCACGTTTATAACTTCGACCATGTCCTTGGTGGTTGTATGTCGAAGCATTCACTTCAGGGAGTGGTTCGGACACAGTTGGTTGTGACTGATAATTTTTCATCAATAATTCATTACTTTGTTCAGCAACGAGAAGACATTATATTAACTCTGAGTATTTTTTAAATCCTCGTTCTCGATATTGCTACTGCGGGAGCATATTCGAGACATGAAAAGTAGAGAGTGTTTTCTTTAACATATCCTCTTCAGCAATATTTTCTCCGCATAATTTCAATTGGGAGGTAATACTAAATGCCGCAGAGTTATACTCACTTACAGTTTTAAAGTCCTGCAGTCACAGGTGCATCCATTCATAGCGAGCTTTAAGGAGGATCATAAACTTTTGATGACTAAACCTCTCCTTTAAATTTAGCGGAAGGATATACGGGTCCTTTATAGTAATATACTCAGCTTTCAATCCTTCAGAAATATGATGCCTGAGAAATATCATTGCTTTAGAGCAATCCTGCAGAGATGCATTATTTTCCCTTTTAATTTTATGTCCAACATTCATAGAATCAAGGGTACATGGCAAATAATTTTTGCCAAACATATCAAGAGCGGTAAATTCAAGATCAGTAAGATTAGACATTATAAATCACAAAGATTAGGGAATGAAAACTTACCTTCAGTATAGAACGATCCTCAACTAGCTAGAGACTCGTACTGATAACATGTTACAAAACTATAGACATATTATATTCAAAAGGAAGAGAATAAAAATACAAACACAAATATAATCATAAAAAATAGCAAGTATTTTATTTTAGAACTTAGGAACCAGAGAAGTTTTTTTTTTTTCTATTCAAATAATTCTCTCAATATCTTATTATTTAAATTTTGTTTTCAAACCCCTCTAAATTCTCCATGCTCTCATATTCTCTTTCTGCACTTCTATTTATACATATATAAGATATAGATGAGTCACCCCCTTTACCTCTGCAGATGACACTCAGGTCATCTCCATTTACTTTGCAAGTGTTGTGTATTGTACATATGTTATTTATGCAAATTGCCCATGTATATACATATACACACATACATACATACATATATATATATATATATATATATATATATATATATATATATATACATACATACATATATATATATATATATGTATGTATGTATGTATGTATAAACATCTTTTACATAATTTCTAATTTTCTAGAATATTTGATAATATCCAATTCGACCATAAAAATTACAACCGAAAAATATCCAATATTTATAACAAAATTATATTTTATCATTGTTTGATATATAAATAAAAAAAGGTATTTATCATAATGCTTGAAAATTTATCACCAATTTAATAGTATGAACTAAGTTTTTCCCGCGCGATGCAAGGGTTTTTTTGTTACCTGCTTTGTGTTTTTACTGTTTCTGTCTTTGTAAGTTGTCTCAATAAATTGAATTGATTTGAGTTGCCAATAATCATGGTTTTATTATTGTAATTACATCACATAGTTTAGTTCATTTTTAGCTTTTAGGGTATTCTAATGGAGATACATATTTATTGTCTCAATATTTTATTCTAGGATTATTCACATTTTAGTACCTTAACGTTTTTGAAAATAATAAAAAGGACCTTAACCTTTTTGAATTATTAAAAAGGCCCCTAAGTTTTTATCGCATTAACAAAAGGCCCCTCTTCGACGTGATGACATCATTTTTAGTCGACAGAACTTACACGACAGCTGTGTCTTCATGAATGCTACAGTAAATTAAAAAAAATACCCTTTAATAACCATATTTTGGAATAAATTAAGTGAAAAGATATAGTTTCTACATAATAAAACATCTTGAATTTTGTGCTTATAAAGTATGAGTAAGGGTGTTGAAATGTACATTTTGTCAATTTATTATAGTATTAATAAGAAGCAGCTACCATGTCAGCTCTTGTCGATAAAAAATGACGTTATCAAGCTTTTTTATTAATACAAAAAGTTAGGAACATTTTTAATAATTCAAAAAGGTAAGGGTCTTTTTTATTATATCCAAAAACGTCAAAGTACTAAAATGTAAATAACCATTAATTTTACTAATATCTTTGGTCCAAAAATTTGTATTTTTTTGTAATCTTTGAATACAATAATTGGAATACATCATAATGCTATCTTTGAGCTCTAAAAATACCATTTTATTTTTTGGATTTCATTTCATAATTTTAGTTATTTTAATTCATTAGATGATTAGTAGCATTTTTTGTTTTCCATTAAACATAAAATCTTAGAAAAAAAAATTTTCTAATTTTTTTTGAAAATTTTTCCAAGTTTGTCTTTAAATATCTTTTTTATTGGTATTTTTTTTTCATCTTAATGTATTTATATATTTAGAAATGTGTTATTTTTCTATTTGGTAACTGAAAGGCTTAAACCTTATCAACATTTTGTGTTTTAATAATAATTTTTATTGGTCTAAGCCCATTTGTTACATCTAATCTTTTACATACTACTAGGTTGTTCCCGTGTGATGCACGGGTTATTTTTGTTACATGCTTCATATTTTTTTCTTTGTCCTTGTAAATTGCCTCAATAAATTGAATTCAATTAAGTTGCCAAAATATATGTGATGAACAAAGTGATAGATATTGTCATATACCTAGTTTTAAGTATTTTCTACTTGTATGGGGTGTGTATTGACACACAGGGCCAGTGTGTCAATACACAATCCTACAAAACCGAAAAAATGCAACCGTGTGTCGACACACAAATCTTACTAAATTACAGTAACGTTTCGATAAGATGGGACATCTACTAAACCTTATTTTTTTATATATTTTTCCCCTTGTTCTTTGAAGAACACACATAAAAAATCTTTGCTTGCAAGTATTATAAAATATTAAAATTGGGAAGTGCCACTTCATGTCCCTTCATGAAGAGACAATTGAAAACTATAAATAACCCTCTTCACTCTCATGTTGAGAGATGATGATGTTGATGAGTTTATGAAAACGAATCGCAAGAAACACTTGAATCAATTCATAATGAAGTGTTGTGAAAGTCTTGAAAAACACCATTCTCATTCATCTCACTATGTCTCTCCTCTTACACATCTTCACTTCATTTTGGGTTGTCGTTATATCCCCGAGGATATTTCGGACTCCGAAATAAGCCTTAAGGAAAGTGATTACATAGTCTCGACACCTGAGATCTTTTGGTTACCCGGTTCCCGGTTTATTGGGAAATTCTCTAACATTCTTAAGGCTTATCTTAATTGAAAATGGCTTCTTCACTTTATGGGATTCGATAGCGAACCAAATGCTGAATAGAGAGGATTCTGACTTTTCCTTGGATCTTTCTCTTATATTAATTGCTAAAGATCAAGGTATGTCTTCTGATTTAACTACATGTGAATTGATGTGTATTCATTGATGAGTATCCATGTGATATTAAAATGGAAGTCATAGGCATTGATTGTGTGAATCATGAACTCTGATAAAGTGTTTACAATTACACTTAATTTGATCAAATGATGGTGTATTATCATCATGTAACGTAAATATAAACATGGAATGACCCGGACTACTTAAACGCATGTAGTTTGAGAATAATTCGATTCGAGGCATTGTTGATTAATTAATGAAGTAGTGGTTAATGCATTGTTATTTATGTATGAAAGTAAATTTACTTGTGGGGTTGAAATTCCAAATTTAAGAATTCATGGTTGGCAATTAGGCATTACTTTGATGATATGTATCATGTATTTATGATCAAGTGTCTTGAATCAAATGATGATTAAAATCATATCCATTTATCAAAAGGAAAATCGAAAAAAAAAAAAAAAGAATCAAAATAAAATTGGCAAATTGCCAGTTAGGCATCGAACTTGCGCCCTCGGAGGAAGAGATAACATCTGCTAACTGCTCATGTAAATGTTATCAAACGCATTACAGCATGCAATTAAATTATTATAGATAATAAATTATTAAAAAAAAGGAAAATGGCATTTTAAAGACTTAATACAAATAATAACAATATATTTTGATTGGGAAGAGAATCGAACCAAAGTACATGAAAGGAGGGGGGTGCTCAATCATTGATCCATGTTGCTTTCATGTGTCATATATGCAACAAAAATATATGTGGCTATCATTATATATATAAAAAGAAAAAGAAGGGGATACCTGACTACAATTCCAGGGAATCGATCCCGAATGCCCCGTGAATGTACATGCAAGGGTAGCTATATGCTACCAGTGATCCATCTTTTCTATTGTGAACAATTAGAAAACATTATACATTTATAGATGGATCTGGTATTTAATACTTAAAACCAAAAATTGTTTTTGCCATATAATGCGTGGAATGTAGTTTTTCTATGGTAAATTTTCAGTGTAATGTTAAAATATTTACTCCATAGTAATACATGAGTTGTATTAATTATTGTAAATGGTGATATGTCATTATGTATAAAATTCTTGTTTTGGGTGGTTGTTGAAACCAGATGTCGAGGCGATGCTAAAAAGGAAAATCTTTGTTTAGCTTGGTTGTTGAAACAAGACGCCAAGACGATGCCAAAACTAATAATAATAAATAAGTGAATGAAGTATGCTGATAATAATAACAGGTTCTTTGTGAAATATGAAAACGCATTCATAGTTTGGAACAAGGTACAAATTATGCATTATGTATAGTAAATTCATTGTTGTATGAATTTGTACTATGAGTAATTAAGTTGAGGTTTAATGCATGTATGCATGATTAATGCAATCATAAACTTTGTAGATTTAATTTGTAAACATGAATATTATATGTTTACTTGGTAAATCTGAAAGAGACTTGAATTTGAATAAAATTAAAATTATGATTCAGGATAAAATTGTGTGATATTTTATATAATGTGGATATTAGATCATGAAAGGAAAAGGTTATAACTAATACATATTTGTGTATTTGGATATATGATTGGAGTAAAAGAAATTGGAAAATTATGAAAGATAATGTCTATATGATCATGAATATGAAAAGAATTTGAGTATGAATATTTATATATATTAATGGAGTTATAATGTTAATGCATGTTAGTTAATATAACTAATACATGCATGTCCATAGATATGAAAGAAAGAATAAGCATGGGTGTTAATGTGGTTGTATGATTAATGCTTATGTGCATGTTGATACAATTATGGATGTGTGATTTCATTAAATTGAGGCTGGTGCTTCATAAAAATGATTTGTGTAACCATATGTGTTGATATGGTTATGATGTTAATATGTCCATGAACATGAATGCTGTTTGTATGCTTGATAAGTGAAAGTGATGTGAATTTGAATAGAATTAGTGGGTCATGAAATATATGGTTATTTTACATATGTTGATACTTAATAGGATTGATGTAAAAATATATAAATTGAGGTTCATGATTAAGGATGATGAAAGGGGTTGTATAAATTACTTGGAAATAATGAGTCATAATTTCATAATTGACCGCGTATCTCCGGTGGGTTTCCAATGTTATTAGATGTAATTTTTCAATAGAAATCGACATGCGTGTAAAAAATTTATCACTCGTCATGATTGATGCGGTTGAAGTAAAAATTACTTGCATTTTAATGGCATATGTATATGATAATTGAGTAGTCGGTTAAAATAAAGTGCATTTATGCAATGAATGTTAAATGCTCAAACTGAGTTATGGTTATATGTAGTTGTTGCATGGAAAATGAGATGATTATGTGATCCTGCATTCACATGTTTTTAGTCATCAAAGTGACAAAAATAAAGAGTATATGAATACTGAACTCTGATGATTCATGTGTTACCCATAAAATTAGATGCTTATAAGTGGCATGATAATTCATATAAATGGCAAGTAAATTCGTATGACTGAATTATGGGTGAATTGAATGAATTGAACATCTTAAGTTGTAATGTGCATGAGTATATAAAAGTGACTTTGAGTCTGTTATTGATATTGAACGATGCATTATGATCATGCGAAGTAAAGTATATTATGATGAAAATCATGATTGAGGGAAAACCCCTGAAAATACTCTAGAACTTTGAAAGAGTAAAAGAGTATGAAAAGAGAAGTCCTAGCTATCAGACTTGTATATTTCTAAAGGAATGAACTAGAGATAATATAAATGTTAAGTTCAATATTGTTGTGTTATAGATTGTGATCCTATGACGAGACTATGAAGTCTTGTGATGTTGCCTTTTGAAAGAGGTAATTAATGAATCCGAAAAGTGCATATGGCAAATTTAACAATGATATAGGATTTGTTGTATGTATGTACATTGATTACATGTTGAAATTTGGTATGAATATTTAGAACCAAATGAAAGTGTTTCAATAGTATAATTGAAATTTGAAAAAGATTAGATGTAGCCTTTGTTGTTGGATAGCTAAGTATATATAACTAGCTATGTAAATAAAGTAACTAGCATGTGGTACATAAGGTACTAGAATGACCATAAATTATGATGGTATTTTTAATAAATAATCGTCTATTTAAAAGAATACTTGGATGGCAGTTGTATATCCGATAAGGAGGATTACGCTTCTAAAGCGAGTGAATGTTGGGGTTGTTGTTCTTTGGGTTTCAAAAAACTAACACGTATTATTAAACCCACCGTGATTATAGAGTTTATTGCTCTGGTTTCTGCTTGTAAAGAAACAGAATGATTAAAGGATCTTGTGGTTAAGATTTCTATGTGGCCTAAGCCAATATTGACTATTTCTATCTATTGTGATAGTGAGATGTGCTTTCAAATGTATAAAAGTGAGATTTATCACTGAAAGTCCGGACACATTAGTGTCAAATATTGTTAAGTGAAATAACTCATAAAAGATTGAGTGACCACTGTGGACTTTAAAATGTAAGTCAAAATCAAGCGGATCTCTTATTTAAAAACATTGCTAGAGACTTGATAATAAATAAATGAAGAGTTGGTGTGAAACCTGTCATTTTTCCCATGATATGCGCTCAGCTCAACGCCTAGTATGACGCTAGGTATCGGGTTCAATGAGAGAGACTTGTCATCTGTCTGACTGCAAGCACTAAATGAGAATTTTTCCATCCCATGAGTGTAGTGCTTGGAACCTACATCAGAGATACTAAGAGGATGAGCTAAGGCTCTTAATGGACCTGGTTTTAGAAGTTATTAAATGTCGCGTCACAGAGACATGATCAATGAGGTCCACCTTAGTGTGTGTTGAAGTTTGGCCACTTCAAAGGGGTGATTTTGACTAAGGGTTTGGCTCTGAAATACTCACGAAGGGTACAGGACACAAGGCCATAAATGTGTCGTTTTGGGAGTTGTAGGGTGTGTACGGGGAGTACACATTGTGAGCGGTTAGATAGTCGGTTAGTCAAATGGGTTGTATGGCTCAAAGCTTGGTCTACCATTTTCGATCCAATTAGCTGTATGGTTTCTTCACTAGCTGGGGGTTCAATTGTGAGACACACTCATTGATGCACAATAAAGCCTCCTTTACTTGAGATATTATTATTAGAGAATGATGGCATTTTGAAAATGGTGGGGGAATGTTGGTGTATTTTCAAAATATATGTGATGAATAAAGTGATAGGTATTGTCCCATACTTGGTTTTAAGTATTTTTTACTTGTATGGGGTGTGTGCTGACACACAGGGCTCATGTGTCGATACACAATCCTATAAAACCAAAAAAATGCAACTGTCTGGCAACACACGGGGCCCATGTGTTGACACACAGATCTTACTAAATCACAGTAACATTTTGATAAGTTTTGGATATCTACTAAACCTTATTTTCTTATATATTTTCCCCCTGGTTCTTTGAAAAGCACACATGAAAAATCTTTGTTTGCAAGTATTATGAAATATTAAAAAGGGAAAGTGTCACTTCGTGAAGGCATGTGTCCCTTCGTGAAGAGACACCTAAAAACTATAAATAACCCTCTTCTCTCTCATGTTGAGAGATGATGATGATGAGTTTATAAAAACTAATCGCAAGAAACACTTGATTCAATTCATAATAAAGTGTTGTGAAAGTCTTGAAAAACATCATTCTTATTCTTCTCACTATATCTCTCCTCTTACACATCTTCACTTAATTTTTGGTTGTTGTTGTATCTCCGAGGATATTTCGGACTCTGAAGTAAGCTTTAAGGAAAGTGATTATATAGCCTCGACACTTGAGATCTTTTGGTTACCCAGTTCCCGGTTTATTGGGAAATTCTCTAACAGTTACATGCTTCATATTTTTTTCTTTGGCTTTGTAAATTGCCTCAATAAATTGAATTCATTTAAGTTGCCAATAATCATGGTTTTATTCTAATAGAAGATACCTATTTATTGCCATAATGATTTATTCTACTAATATTTTTGGTCCAAAAATATGTATTTTTTATGATCTTTGAATACAATAATTGGAATACCTCATAATGCTACCTTTTAGCTTTAAAAATCCCTTTTTTTTGGGATTTTATTTCACAATTTTAGTTATTTTAATTCATTAGATGAATAATAGCATGTTTCATTTTCCATTAAACCTAAAATCCTAGAGAATATTTTTCTCTAATTTTTTTTGAAATTTGTCCTACTTTGTTTCCCTTTTTTTTTTTTTTTAACGTTAAATATCTTTTTTGTTCGTACTTTATCTATATATTTAGAAATGTGTTATTTTTCTGTTTGGCAATTCAACGCTTAAACCTTATCAATATTTTATGTTTTAATAATACTTTTTATTGGTCCAAGCCTATTTGTTACTTCTAATCTTTCATATACTATTCTATGAATTATCCAATAACTGAATGTTCACAAATGTTTACCCAAAAAAAAAAGAATGTTACCAAACGGAACTAAATGTCTCTTTACTGACTATTTGTTTATTAATGTATGCCTCAAATGATGTTATATAGCCTTATACTATTGTTTATTGTTGGTGGTTCATTGATTTTGAATAAAATTTTGGGCAAATTACAGAAAATCTCTTTATCTTTTGCTTCAGAAATAGAAAACCCCCCTCACAAATAAAAGCACTCACAAAACCCCCTCACTTTTAAAAATTTATCACTTAACCCCCATGCAACTTATTTTTGACCATTTTGCCCTTAATGTTTAATTTTATTTTTAGAAAAGGGTTTTATATTATTAGATAAAAATTAAATATTTTATATTTTTATATAAGTTCAGAAAATAAAACGTATTTTTAAAATTTTCAGAAAAAAATATTATGAGATAAAATATAATTTTTTTTTTGTTGAGGGGCAAAATGGTGAAAAAAAAGTTATTTGGGGGCAAAGTGAAAAATTTTCAAAAGTTAGGAGGTTTAATGAGTGATTTTATTAGTGAGGAGGTTTTTTGTTATTGAAGCACAATTGAGGGGGGTTTTCTGTAATTTACCCTAAAATTTATTTTCATTGTATTTTAATAGATGATACCTATATATTACCAAAGTAATGCGTCTTATTAATAATTTATGGTAAAATAATATGTATTTTTTGTAATGCTGTGAAATATAATAATTAAAATGCATAAAAGTCACATTTTTAAAATTTCAAAAATCACATTTTAGTTTTATTCGATATGATTTCATAGCTATGTTATGTTTAATTTATTAGTTTCTCAGTGTCGTTTTTATTTTTTTCAATTATTGCCAAAAATTATGAAGAATTTTTTTTCTTCTTTTTTGAAGTTTTTCTTTTTTTGTTTTGAATATTAGTTGGCTTTCTATTTTTTTAATGTTTTTTATGAAAATTTTTTTAACTTGGTCTATTTTACATTAAGAAAAGTGACTAAGAACAATATATGCTTGTGTCACATAATAATTGAAATAATAACATTGAGAATATGTATTGACGCACCAATAAGAAGACACTAAACATGAGTTAAAAGGAATAGTATGTTAGTGCTGCTATTTTAAAGCTCATAAGTTGTGTGCTAAAATTAAAAAAATGTTACATATGATTTTACCTGGATCTGATGCTGCTATCTCTTTTTGATTCCTTGCATGAAATTTGTAACATTCCTATTTGAAAATGAAGATGTTGTCCTAATACTATGGTAATATTAGGTTGGCTTGTAAAGTAATTTGCTCATAACTTCTACTATTTATTGACTTTTTTTAGTTGGATTTGTAGAGGCTTTATGTCCCCATGTATTCTAATTTTTAAATTCCAACGGTGTAGATTTCTAGTAATGCATTTTTTTATGACATAAGTGATTGTTCATTATTATTCAAAAGTGTAGGTTTTTTGTAACCATCATCCACTATTTATTGGGTTAAAGATAATGCAACAGAAAGCTATATAATGAAGGCTTATTCTTTTCTTTATATATATATATATATATATATATATATATGATTTAGAATTTATCTAATATATTATAACAAAGACACCCTGTTGAGCAAAAATATGAAATTTGTAAAACAAGAATTTTCTTATATACCTGGCATACATAGGTTTTATTAATTTAGGAAACGTCCCTGTTCAAGGTGACGTACACCCTTAATTACATCTCCCTTAGGAGAATAACCTTCGATTCCGACTAATGATATATTTATGTTTTAATCAACTAACAAGGTGACTAGCCGATTAATTGATTTAAGTCAATGAGAGACATTTTAGGTTAATTTGTATTTTGAAAGGTTCAACTTGAAGGTTATTTGGGTTTAGTCTTGGCTTAAGAGTTATTTGTACTTTGGTCTGACTTGAAAAGTATTTTGGATTTAGGTTCGACTTGGAAATCTTTTTAGATTGGAGTTTAATTTGGGCTTAGGTTCGACTTAGAAATCATGTTAGACTTGATTTGGCTTTAGTTTAGACTTGAGTTGGAAATTCAGACTTGATTTGAAAATTTAGATTTTGGTTTTGTCGGGAAGTAACTTGGATTTAAGCTTAGCTTTGGAAGCAATCTCCGTTTATTTGACTTCAATGTAGTCTCGAGTTTCGGTTTGACCAGGAAGTTTTTTTTTTTTTTTTTTTTTTTTTTTAACATCGAGGATTGACTTGAAATTTATTTGGATTGGAGTTTGACTTGAAATTTATTTGGATTGGAGTTTGACTTGGAATTTATCTGGATTGGGGTTTGACCTAGAATTAATTTGGATTTGGGGTTTGACTCGGTTTTAGTTTGGATTTGAGGTTTGACTTGGTTTTGGTCTGGATTTGAGGTTTGACTCGCTTTTACTTTGGATTTGAGGTTCGACTCAGGTTCAAAATTGACTGAAACGTCATTTAAATTTGAGTTTAATTTGGAAGACATCTTGACTTAGGTTTGGCATTTAGGATTTGAGATTGACGTGAGATTTACTTTGAATTTAGACTTGACATAGAAGTTAACTTGGCTTAGGAATTTAGTTTTGAGTTTAAATTTGGTTTGACATGGAAGCTCTTTTGAATTTGAATTTGACATGAAGTTGGGGTTTAAGTGTGATGTGGAAGTCAATTTGAAGGTTTGAGTATGACATGGAAGTCAATTTGAGTAGTACCGCGATAGGTGACCTCCTGGGAAGTCCTCTCCCTCAAGTTAGAGGCACTGGGAAACAGCCTCTCTTCATGTTAACATCCTGAAGGGGGAAGGCTCCGTACATCGCCCCCCCCCCCCCCCCCCCCCCCCAAAGACCCTGCGTAGGCAGGAGCCCTTGAGGCACTGGGTATGTTCAAGATAGAAGTCAATTTGAGGTTTTGGTTATTATGAATTTGAGTTTGAGCTCGATGATAGTAAATTTATATTTGGGTACAAGATGACATTAAATTTGGGCTTAGGTTTGACATAGAAGTCTGTTTGAATTTAGGTCTTGACATGGAAGTCGTTTTGAATTTGGAACGGACATTAGAGGTATTTTGTTTTGGATTGGACATAGAAGTCATTTGGTTTAGGTTTTCCGAGTCAAATTGAACTGAGTCAACTAATTAGACTTAATATTGATTTCAAGAGAGAAAAAGAATTTATTTTATTATTTGGGTTGTATTTGAACTTAGTTGCCTATGTACCTCTTTAAGGGATCAAGCTGTTCGTAGTTCAACTCTATGTTGGATTTAATTTAGAGGGGTCGGATCTCATTTAGCTAATTAAAGCATTTCTTGTTCAACTCATTCATATTTCCTCTTTCTTTTTTTTTTTTTCTTTGAACATCGAGCTTACGTTCTTTTATGTCATTTTGTATCCTTGTCAAATCAACTTTAACATTAGATTGTTCTTGGTCAAACTACCTGAGTCCAGCATTGTAAATTTGGCATTTTTAAATTATGATTGTACCCGTAATTTAATATCGGGCTTCCTACGTACCCACTCTGGGATCACGTCAACGTAGGTCTAAAAAGGATATAGAAATTTTCAAATCGATTTTTTAATATTTGTAACCGCACCCGACTTTTTATTTTAGGTTTCCTACGTACCCTTTTCGGGGTCAAGTTAACGTAGTTCTTAAAAGAACAACTGAAATTTCAATTTGATTTTTAAACTTTTGTAACCGCACTCAAAAAATTTTTATACTAAACTTCCGACGTACCCTTTTTGGGATCAGGTTAACGTAATTCTAAAAAGATCATTGCAAAATGTTTTAGTTTGATTTTGAACGTTTTGAATTTTTACTACAACTTTTTTTATTCATTATTTTTTTCTCTGTTCTGTATTTTTTCTCCTTTTTTTTAATTTTCTTTTCTCTTTCTCTTTTTTTAAATAAAGAAAAGGAGAAAAAGAAAATAAAAAAAATTAATTTTTGTGCGTACCCCTCTCTTTCTTCTTCCCTCTTTCTTTATTTATTTTTATTTTATTTTTTTAATTTTTGGGGGTACTGTATGTACTCCTTTTTTGGTAATTTGAAAATTTTTTTTCTTGCGAAATTGCTAAGTAGATTTTACGGGGTCGAAGGAGTTTAATTGGAACTATTATGTTTCATAGACTCAAAAAGTCCATTTTGGTAATTAAAATCAAAACATTGAAACTGTTAGGTTTCATAGACCCGTTAGAGTCCCCATAATTTGTTGGATCCGCTAAAATCTATAGACCCATTAGAGTCCGTATAATTTGTTGGATCCGCTAAAATCCACGGACCCGTTAGAGTCCGTATAATTTGTTGGATCCATTAGAATCCACGGACCCATTATAGTCCATATAATTTGTTGGATCCGCTAGAATCCGCGGACCCGTTGGAATAGTATAATTTGTGGGATCCATTAGAGTCCGTATAATATGTTGGACCTGCTAGAGCCTGTACAATTTATTGGATCCATTAGGATTCGTGGACCCGCTAGAGTCTATATAATTTGTTGGATCCGCTAGGATCCGTGAATCCATTGGAGTCCAAATCTTGATCCAACTCGGATCCTTTCAAATCCACTGTGGGTATAACATTTTTAAATTTAATCCTTTTGGATTTTGCATCGGTAAAGCATTTTAGGTTTAAAGTGACATAGAAATTTTTTTCTTTTTTTTTTTTTGAACTTGGTTTGAGAGAAAATATTTTTTTTTTTTAAAGACTAATTCGACATATGCAAAGGATAAATAAAAAATTAAGAGTAAAAGGTGAAATCAAGAATAGGAAATGGAAGATAAAAGAGAAATCGTATACCTTCTATCAACAACTAAAATCTTTCTTTTAAAAATGTTGATACAAACAAATTTTTTTTTGCTTGTATTTTTAATTTTTTTGAGCTTTTCATATTGCATCTTTTCCTTGGAAGATAGTAGGGCACTGACAAAAATTGGTTTCGGATCCTCATCAGTTCCCAGGTTAATTTCTTGAAGCACATCGAGAGTTGCTTAGCCTTCATCCTCCAATTCTCATGGGGCTGGCTCAACTAGTTCAATGAAATCATGTGGATGCTTTTGGACATTTGAAGCCACTTGGTCTTATTGTTGAGATTGGACTTCTTGATTGGATGCAATGTCACCATGAATGACGTCACATGATAGTCCACCTCGGGACGAACTAGGATGGGAGTAAGACTCGAATCCCTCGCAATTTGCGCTGTACGAAATGGATGTAACGTTAACTTGCGCGACTTGTTCATCATCAAAGTCGCCATATTTGAGGATAATTGACTTCAGCTGTTTCTTCTTCCTCGGTCTTGATCCTTCAGCTCTTCTCATCTTGATCCTTTTAGGATTTGACCCAAAAGGTTTTCCCAACCTTCGAAAGACTGAGATACAAGAAGATGTCGGCTCATCATTTTTCAAGGTTTCTTGTTTACTTGTTATCAAAATTGTAGGTTCGGCAATATGCGCCTTACCCTTGGCTTTTCTCACTTTGATCCTTTTGGAATTTGGCCCAAAAGGTTTTCCGAATCTCTGAAAGGCTGAGATATGAGGTGGAGCTGGCTCATTCTCTTTGAAGATTCTTGTTCTCATGTCGTCAAAGTCATAGGCTCAGCAACATACGCCTTAAGAACTTTGCCCTCTTGTGAAATCTGTAACCTATTAGTTATGTCGTCTGAAGGAGGCACTTCAAAGTCCATAATCTCATCTACATTCATTCTTCCCTCATCAATTGGGATGTTCTTAGCACCAAGCTTTTCCGCCCTTACCCTGAATCGTGAGCGGGTAAATATGGATGCATCATTGTTAAATACCATCATCCGACATGCTCTTTCTATTCCTCGAAAGGAGGTAGAGATGACCATAACCATATTAGGCATAGACTAATTCATTCTCCACAACAGACAAGTATAGCTTTTCACGAGGGTGCTCATAATCTCCTCAACTGGTGTTAAGGCATTTTGCCCACTTTTTCTCTTTTCTTTCGGGACATACTTAAATAATGTCTTGAATTGAGAGGCCTTTAAGGTCTCTACTTCGCCAATATGAGCACTCTTTGAACTAGAGCCATCGACCTCTAGAGGAGTAAAGGACTTCGGATAAGGCCGCACATCGAGAATCTTTCTCTTTCCTTTTTCAAAACTGCCCTTCGTGAGCATATCATTGGTTGATCGATAAAACTTGGCATCGGCGTAGTTGACATCTTCTCTGTGAAAAGGGTTAGGGTCTTCACGAATCGTTCTTTCAACCTCGTTTTCATCTGTGCATTTTAGACACTGATGAAGTGTAGAGACTATAGATTTGCTGTTGTGGAGCCAAGGTCGCCCCAATAGGGCGTTGTACGATGTATCTGAGTCTATAACATAGAAAAGGGCATCTCTGTAAAGGTCACCAAATTCTACTTTCAGTGCAATAGTACTCAGAGCTTTCTATCCTACTTGATTAACCCTTGAATTGTGAGCAAGGTAGGGGATAATTGGTTTGGCGTTAACCTTATAGCTTGTAGGGCCCTCAAGGGAGAAGATTAACAGCGGAGCCATAATCAAGCAAGATTCGATTCAACACTTTGTCTCCGATTGAACCAGTTATGTAAAGCGGCCTGTTACGATGTTCAGTCCCAAGCTGAAGGTCTTCATCAGGGAATGTGATTCATGCCATACCAGAAGCACATTTATTTTTCACGAACGTGTTGTCAACTTTAACCTGATCAACTTCACTTTTGTAGTCATCGGGAATCATAAGAGCTTGGATGAGTGCCCTCCTCAACTCTTTAGATAGCTAGAGCGCATCATTCATTTTAAATGAGTAAGAACATCATATCGGACTCTTTCATGGTATGGTGCTTGTCTTACAATAGGAGGGACCAGAATGGGAAGATCTTATACGGGAAGTGCCTTCTCATTCACTGCTAGGGCCTTTCCTGACTGCTCATCTGGCTGCTCCTCAACATGAGGTGATGTCATTGCTTGTTTTGCTAATTGTGTAGGCTCTTTGCTTTTCTCAACTGGCTTTGGTGTTGGTAATTTGAGGCAAGAACGAAGAGTGATTTGATCAACTTCAAGGTTTGCCTCCTCTTCTTTTTCCTTGAAAGACACCATGTAACAAGGAGTTGTCCATTCCCGTGCCTCATCTTAGTCACTCGAGGATTCTTCTCCAAGAAACTTCTTCAGGAAGTAATCCTTCAAAGTTACAGGAACCCTAGTAGGGGGAACATATTCCTCGTCTGAGGTCATTTTTGCCTTCTTGGATGATTTGGATTTCTTCTTTTTGTTTTTTCTTCTTGCTCTTCTTTTTGGGAGGATTTTGTCCTCGAATCTTTACACCTGGCAGACTAGAGCTTTGTGCGATGTCTTTTCGGAATACTCCCTTGCTAAAACAAGTCTACCACTCATATTCGCATCATCATCCTCTTCATGGTCGGTTCATAAGTATGGCAACTCCAGGATGAGGCATGCCAGTATAAGCCCATTGAACTATGACTTCTCCATCAACAATGAAATGGACCTATATAGCACGAGGAGATAACTCCACTGTTGGTATATTGTCCGTCTTAAGGGGTAACTAAGCACCATTCTCATCCTCTACACATGATATTGTATTCGAAGAAGCAATTGGCCCCTTGGAGGATGTTCCGGCTTTGATTTCAATTTTCCCTTTGTTGATCATAGCTTTGATTATGTCTTTAAGGACGTGACAATCTTCGATCGGATGGCTTACAATCCAGTGATAAGGGCAATACCTGGGATTATCAATCTTGTCATCTTCATCAGAACGTTTTGGATCAGGAAAAGTAATTGCTTTTGCTGCTATCAACTCGTCGAAAATACCTTGCACATCATCATTATCGAATGGGTACTTCTTCTCCTTTCTTTCCTGAAGAGTGAGCCTCTCAACTTGCTTCCCTTTGCATTTATCAATTTTTCTGTCTACAACATTGATGTCTTTCTTAGTTGTTTGGATAAAGGTGGCCATAGCCTCACTCTTTTTTGCTGGCTTTTTATTTTCTCCTTTCCTTTCGTCAATGGTCCAGATTTTATGAGAAGCAATCTTCTATCGAGCGATTTGTCTCTTGACATTACAAGCTTTAGTAATGAGTGCATTAAAACGTTGGGGTTCTGCAGTAAGGACATATGTAGCTGCCTCTGGCTCAAGGTTGTTGGCACACATTTGAACTGCAGAGTGTTCACTTAATTTCTCGAGACATTAGAGACTTAAGCTCCTCCATCATGTAATGAAGTCGTTTGCACTGTCATTCGGCTTTTGAACGGCATATGCTAGATCCATTATCGACACTTTTTCTTGGAACTCACTAACTGGGCTAGAAACACCTTCTGCAAGTCATCCAAGGTTCGAATTGATCTGGGTTGTAGCTGAGTGTACTACATAAACGCCGATCCCTTTAGGGACTGGACAAATTGCCATATTAGTAATGCATCGCTTAAGGCTGTCTCACCGCATGCAGAATGATAGTGGGCCAAATGTTCATGCGGTGAACCATTCACGCCATCAAACTTCTCAAACTTCGGTTTCTGATACCCGTGAAGGAACGGCACTGTATCGTAGTGTTGGATATGGCTTCTGATAACACAAGACAAGTGGGTTTGTAGAAGCTTCGTATTCCTTTATCCCTTCAGCTATCATGGCTTTAATATTTTGTTGTGTCAGCTCAAACTTCTAACTCTGAAGCTCTTCTTGTGGCTGTGGCACTCTTGTTGATGCACTAGCTTGATTGGCTACTTGTGTAGCGAGCGCAACAATTTTAGCCTCCTTCTCAGCGAGCTTTCGTTGCAATTCCTGTAACTACTCTTCTACACTCGTAGTTCCGGTCACTAAAACTGGAATATTCTCTTATTGGTCTGGTCTATTCAATTTCTGTTGAAACTCCCTCAGAAAATCCTCTTCGATGAAAAGAGAACTAATGTCTTCATACATGGGTGAGCTTGCATCCTCCATCAGGTCGGTGGGCTTCTTTTGGCTTGCTGATACCATCTCAGCATATGTCATCGACTTAGCCATTGATCGAGTGATTGGACCAATATAAGATCTAATTTCCTTCAAGGATATCACTCCTTCAGAACTCAGATTACTAGAACCTTCAAACGTCATCAACATGTTCTCCTCCCCTTCCTCAGAGGCTTTAGGAAGAACATTCCACTGTTTCTGGAGTGTCTTTGTTTTCGCATCCGCTGGTTTTGGGTTTGAAGGCATGGAGGCTTTAACCCTTTGCATTTTTGGCTAGACATCCTCCTCAGCATAGGAGGTGACCATGACTTGCTCAACTGGCCCCAAAATGATTGGGATAGAGCCGATGTATGTCTAATTCACGACATTAGTGACAGGTTCTTTGGTAGATTTCTTCACGGTGAATTTTTTTTGGGGTGACCACTTTCGAAGCTGCCTTCACGGGCTTCATGGAGAAGTTAGGTGCCAATTTTTTGTTGGCTTTCTTTGTCTGTCTCTTTGCTATCCTTCGTGCATTTCTTTTAGCACTCCCCTTTTTTGGGACTACATGCTTGATTGTAGCGTCCATTGAGACAGACATCTCATCCACCTAGTTCAGCAATTTCATAGAATTCTTCAGTGAGATGTAAGCAGTAAGCGAATTTGGTCCCACCTTGCGAAGCACCGCAAAGTTCTTCTTCTTGCGGAGAAGCCCTCCTTTGACCATGAGAGTGGTCGGGAGCTCATTAAACATGATTGTGACTAGTGGTGCCATTGTTCCTACATAACGCCACAATAGTAGTTAGTGGAAATTGGAGTTCAATTAGAGATGAAAAGGAGAATAGGCTCCCACCGAGCATGCCAAAAATTATGTTGAGCAAAAACATGAAATTTGCAAAACATGAATTTCTCTATATACGAGGTGTACATAGGTTTATTAATTTAGGAAACGTCCCTATTCAAGGTGACGTACACACTTAACTGCATTTCCCTTAGGAGAATACCCTTTGATCCCGACTGATGATATGTTTATGTTTTAATCCATCGACAAGGTGACTAGCCAATTAATTGATTTAAGTCAATGGGAGACATTTTAGGTTGATTTGTATTTTGGAAGGTTCAACTTGAAGGCTATTTGGGTTTAGTTTTGGCTTAAGAGTCATTTGTACTTTGGTTTGACTTGAAAAGTATTTTGGATTTAGGTTTGACTTGAAAGTTTTTTTAGATTAGAGTTTAATTTGGGCTTAGGTTCGACTTAGAAATCATGTTGGACTTGATTTAGCTTTAGTTTAGACTTGACTTAAAAATTTAGACTTGATTTGAAAATTTGGATTTTAGTTTTTTCGAGAAGTAACTTGGATTTAAGCTTAGCTTTGGAAGCAATCTCCGTTTATTTGACTTGAAAGTAGTCTTGAGTTTTGGTTTGACCAGGAATTTATTTTTTTTACATCGAGGATTGACATGAAATGTATTTGGATTGGAGTATGACTTGGAATTTATCTAGATTGGGGTTTAACCTGGAATTAATTTGGATTTGGGGTTTGACTCGGTTTTAGTTTGGATTTAAGGTTTGGCTCGGTTTTGGTTTGGATTTGAGGTTTGACTCGCTTTTAGTTTGGATTTGAGATTCAACTCGGGTTTAAAATTGACTGAAACGCCATTTAAATTTGAAGACATCTTGACTTAGGTTTGGCATTTAGGATTTGAGATTGACATGGGATTTACTTTGAATTTGGACTTGACATAGAAGTTAACTTGGCTTAGGAATTCGGTTTTGAGTTTAAATTTGGTTTGATATGGAAGCTCTTTTGAATCTGAATTTGACATGAAGTTAGGGTTTAAGTATGACATGGAAGTCAATTTGAAGGTTTAAGTATGACATGGAAGTCAATTTGAAGGTTTGGTTATTATGAATTTGAGTTTGAGCTTGATGATAGTAAATTTATTTTTGGGTACAAAATGACATTTAATTTGGGCCTAGATTTGACATAGAAGTCCTTTGAATTTAAGTCTTGACATGGAAGTCGTTTTGAATTTGGATCAGACATTAGAAGTATTTTGTTTTGGACTGGACATGGAAGTCATTTGGTTTAGGTTTCCCAATTCAAATTGAATTGAGTCAACTAACTAAAATTTTGACTTAATATTAATCTCACAAGAGAAAAAGAATTTATTCTATTATTTAGGCTGCATCTATACTTGGTTGCCTATTTACCTCTTTAAGGGATCAAGCTGTTCGTAGTTCAACATTATGTTGGATTTAATTTAGAGGGGTGGGATCTCATTTAGCTAATTAAAGCATTTCTTGTCCAACTCATTCATATTTCCTCTTTCTTTTTTCTTTCTTTTTTTCCTTGGAACTTCGAGCTAAAGTTCTTTTATGTTATTTTGTATCCTGGTCAAATCAACCTTAATATTAGATTGTTCTTGGTCAAACCACCTGAGTTCGGCATTTTAAATTTGATATTTTAAATTATGACTGTACCCGAAATTTAATTTCGGGTTTCCTATGTTCCCACTATGGGATCAAGTCAACGTATTTCTAAAAAGGATATAGAAATTTTCAAATCAATATTTTAATATTTGTAACCACACCTTGCTTTTTATTTCAGGTTTCCTACGTAATCTTTTCGGAATCAAGTTAATATAGTTCTTAAAAGAACCACGGAAATTTCAATTTGATTTTTAAACTTTTGTAACCGCAGTCAAAAATTTTTTTATATTAAATTTCTTATGTACCCTTTTCGGAACCAGGTTAACATAGTTCTAAAAAGAACATTGGAAAATGTTTTAGTTTGATTTTGAACGTTTTGAATTTTTTTTGATCTTATTATCCCATTGAGGGGGTATATGAGGTTCGAACATGGGGTGGTGGGAGTGGCACTCCACCCCACTGTGGGGCACCCCATGTAACTTTTTAAAATTTTTACAGTAACTTATTTTTTTATTCATTTTTTTTTCTCTGTTTCATATGTTTTCTCCTTTTTTTAATTTTCTTTTCTCTTTCTCTTTGTTTGAATAAAGAAAAGGAGAAAAAGAAAATAAAAAAAATTAATTTTTGTACGTACTCCCTCTCTTTTTTCTTCCCTCTTTCTTTCTTTTTATTTATTTTTTTAATTTTTTTAATTTTTGGGGGTACTGTAGGTAGTCCTTTTTTGTAATCTAAAATTTTTTTCTTGCGAAATTGCTAATTAGATTTACGGGGTCGAAGGATTTTAATTGGAACTATTATGTTTCATTCAAAAAGTCCATTTCGGTAATTAAAACCAAAACATTGGAACCGTTAGGTTTCGTAGACCCTTTAGAATCCCCATAATTTGGTGGATCTGCTAGAATCCATATACCTGTTAGAGTCCGTATAATTTGTTGGATCTGCTAGAATCCATGGACCCGTTAGAGTCCGTATAATTTGTTGGACCCGTTGGAGTCCGCATAATTTGTTAGATCTGCTAGAATTCACGGACCCGTTAGAGTACCTATAATTTATTGGATCCGCTAGAGTTTGTATAATTTGTTGGATCCGTTAGAATCCGTGGATCTGCTAGAGTCCGAATCTTGACCCAACTGTAATCCTTTTGAATCCACTGTGGGTATAACATTTTTAAATTTAATCCTTTTCGGATTATGTCATCGGTAAAGCATTTTAGGTTTAAAGTGATATAGAAATTTTCTTCTCTTTTTTTTTTTTTGGAACTTGGTTTGAGAGAATTTTTTTTTAAAGACTAATTCGCCATATGCAAAGGATAAATAAAAAAAAAATTAAGAGTAAAGGGAAAAATTAAGAATAGGAAATGGAAGATAGAAGAGAAATACTATACCTTCTATCAACAACTAGAATCATTCTTTTAAAAAAGTTGATACCAACAAATTTTTTTTTGCTTGTATAATTTTCTTCTTCTTCTCCTTCTTTCTCTTTTCCCTTTCTCTTTCTCCCTCACGAAATTTTTTTTTTTTGCCCTTTTCTTTCTCTCAAAATATTTTTTCCCCCTTTTTTCCACTGAATGACCCCTTTATATAATGGTCAATAACTGCTACTTCTAAAGATCCCACTGGCAAGGACGTGCAAGCATGGAAATGGTTTTGGGGATAATGGTATTAACTTTTTTTTTTTTTAATATCATAATTGAAATGTTTAGATTTATTTATTTTTTCATGGGCCTATCTATGGGCTAATTTTAAGTTGGGTCTTGAGTATTATTTTTAGTTTACAAAAGATATACTTGCATATTATTTAAGATTAGCCCATACCAACATGATTTTGTCAAGTATAAGAATGAATTAGACATTGTGAAAATTTCATGTGCAACACACCCTTTTCACCAAACGCAAGCCTTGTAGTCAAAAAGAGTTTTTTCACGGCTTTAAGCTGTTAAAAAGCTAAACCAAATGCAGCCTAAGAGAGTGAAGGATGGTCATTTTTTGTATCTCAACCAACGAGGACGGACAATTTAAAAAGAATTCAATAAGGCCCAATTCCATAGAGCCTAATACAATGTTTACAATGGCTATAAGCAGTAACAAATAATCCTATAAAAATATATCGAGTCATGCAAGCAAATATGCTCCCATCAAATATTTTATGCAAGACAAGTGGCCAACATTAAAATTGAAACACATCCAACAATCCCCCAAATGATTTAATTTGCGGGTTTAGAAAGAAAATAACTAAGCAAAAGAAATCACACTTAATGATATCGATATCTTTTGGACTTGAATTGATATCTAGTAAGTATGCATGTCTCACAATCTTACAAGGTGAATTAAGTCTTGAACTTGAAAGGTTATTCCAAAAACATATAGACCCACTATATTTAATTTTAGTATTGAGATTCTCGCAAGTGAGTCCATCAAGTATGTTGCCCCATGCCATCTTAACAAGCTATTGACATCATTAGGAGCATTAAATTCAACCTCAACATCCTGGAAGAAACAAAAATACATATACTACCATTAGGTCGGAATGGGTAGTGAACACAATTTCCTAACCCTTGACTTTGTTTGACCCATTGAACCTGGAAGTTACTTTAACTTGGGTATCTATCAAGATTGGGTCATAATATAGGCTTAAACTCCATTCCCATGTTATATCATAAACTGGCCCTCTTAAAGACCTGTTGTATAAGTCACCTTCTTAAAAGGCATTTAGTATAAGTTGCCTTCTTAAAAGGCCTTTAATAGATCACCTATTAAGTCTCACTGCTTTAACTTGAGTAAGATCACATTATCCTCAATCAAGTGTCTTAGAACACCAAGTCTAAGGCAAATATGCCTTCGGTTGCCAAACTCATCAAGTGTACAGTGCCTCACACCATCGTTTAAGGACTATAGGTTAGGTTGAGCATCAAGCTCAACCTTCACAACTAGTATTTTAACACTAAAATAAAATATTTGGTCAATGCCAACATCATTTAAAAATTGGTCTTCCCTCACAATAAGGCATCTGCAACAAGCACCTGCACAATGAGCCATTTGCAACAAGCACGTTCACATTGAAGCATTGCAAGAAGCTGTTAACCAACTAGCTTCATATCCTGCCAACTCATAAGCAACACATAACAGTGAAAAGTACAGTATATCAATAGAACACAACTCCAATTCAAGTATGCACATTGTACTAACTATGTACATGATTAGTTGGCAAGTAGATATATACTACATTGTAGCACCTACTATTTAAAATATTGGGAAATCGTACGAAATGGACCCCCCAGCCCCCCTTTAATCTTTTTTAGACCCCCTTAACCCAAAATAGATCTTTTTGGACAAAATTGCCCCTCCCACTTCAAAACCTAACCTGTGCACTCCCCCCCCCCCCCCCCACTTCTCTCTCCTCATTTAATGCATAGCAGGCAAAATGATACTTTTTTGACTTTTTTCATTCTTTCTTTCAATTTTTTTCCCGCCCATTTGTTTTCCATCTATCATATCTCATTCTCTCCCTCCTTTTTTTGAACAGAGATATCGCATTCTCTCTTCTTTCTTCTTCTTCTCTTATTTTCGAATTTTTTTGTCAAAAAAAAAATATTATTTTCGAATTTTCGAGCTCCATTCTTGGCATCCTGCATGTTTCCTCGTCCTACTTGGGTCTTTGGGTAAAATCATACACGGTGTACAGTAAGTTTTAATAGTCTAAAATCAATATTTGCATTTTTTTTTCAAGTTTTACTGGTATAATAGTGTAAATCAACTTTTATAAGTGTGTTTCAAGTAATTATTGGTGTATGTTGAATCATACACTGTGTACGATTGGTTATATTGGTGTAAAATCAACTTATATTAGTGTATTTGAAGTAAATAGTGGTGTATGATCAATCATACACAATGTATGATGAGTTTTAATGGTCTAAAATCAATATTTGTATATTTTTTTTCAAGTTTTGCTGGTATAATGGTGTAAAATCAACCTTTATAAGTGTGTTTCAAATAATTATTGGTGTATGTTGAATCATACACTGTGTATGATGGGTTACATTGGTGTAAAATCAACTTATATTAGTGTATTTGAAGTAAATAGTGGTGTATGATCAATCATACACAATGTATGATGAGTTTTAAAGGTCTAAAATCAATATTTGCATTTTTTTTTTCAAATTTTGCTGGTATAATAGTGTAAAATCAACCTTTATAAGTGTGTTTCAAGTAATTATTGGTGTATGTCGAATCATACACTGTGTATGATGGGTTATATTGGTGTAAAATCAACTTATATTAGTGTATTTGAAGTAAATAGTGGTGTATGATCAATAATACACAATGTATGATGAGTTTTAATTCTCTAAAATCAATATTTGCATTTTTTTTCAAATTTTACTGGTATAATAGTGTAAAATCAACCTTTATAAGTGTGTTTTGAGTAATTATTAGTGTATGTTGAATCATACACCATGTATGATGGGTTATATTGGTATAAAATCAACTTATATTAGTGTATTTGTAGTAAATAGTGGTGTATGATCAATCATACACAATGTATGATGAGTTTTAATGGTCTAAAATCAATATTTGCATGTATTTTTTTCAAATTTTGCTGGTATAATAGTGTAAAATCAACCTTTACAAGTGTGTTTTGAGTAATTATTGGTGTATGTTGAATCATACACTGTGTATGATTGGTTATATTGTTGTAAAATCAACTTATATTAGTGTATTTGTAGTAAATAGTGGTGTATGATCAATCATACGCAATGTATGATGAGTTTTAATGGTCTAAAATCAACATTTGCATGTTTTTTTTCAAGTTTTGCTGGTATAATGGTGTAAAATCAACCTTTATAAGTGTGTTTCAAGTAATTATCGGTGTATGTTGAATCATACACTGTGTATGATGGGTTATATTGGTGTAAAATGAACTTATATGAGTGTATTTGAAGTAAATAGTGGTGTATGATCAATCATACACAACGTATGATGAGTTTTAATGGTCTAAAATCAATATTTGCATTTTTTTTCAAATTTTGCTGGTATAATAGTGTAAAATCAACCTTTATAAGTGTGTTTCAAGTAATTATTGGTGTATGTTGAATCATACACTGTGTATGATGGCTATATTGGTGTAAAATCAACTTATATTAGTGTATTTGAAGTAAATAGTAGTGTATGATCAATCGTACACAATGTATGATGAGTTTTAATGGTCTAAAATCAATAGTTGCATGTTTTTTTTAAATTTTGCTGGTATAATAGTGTAAAATCAACCTTTATAAGTGTGTTTTGAGTAATTATTGGTGTATGTTGAATCATACACTGTGTATGATTGGTTATATTGGTGTAAAATCAACTTATATTGGTGTATTTGTAGTAAATAGTGGCGTATGATCAATCAGACACAATGTATGATGAGTTTTAATGGTCTAAAATCAACATTTGCATTTTTTTTCAAGTTTTGCTGGTATAATGGTGTAAAATCAACCTTTATAAGTGTGTTTCAAGTAATTATTGGTGTATGTTGAATCATACACTGTGTATGATGGGTTATATTAGTGTAAAATTAACTTATATTAGTGTATTTGAAGTAAATAGCGGTGTATGATCAATCATACACAATGTATGACGAGTTTTAATGGTGTAAAATCAACATTTGCATGTTTTTTTCAAGTTTTGCTAGTATGAAGGTGTAAAATCAACTGTTACTAGTGTGTTTCAAGTAATTATTGGTGTATGTTAAATCATACACTGTGTATGGTGGGTTATATTGGTGTAAAATCAACTTATATTAGTGTATTTGAAGTAAATAGTGGTGTATGATCAATCATACACAATGTATGATGAGTTTTAATGGTCTAAAATCAATATTTGCATGTTTTTTTTAAAGTTTTGTTGGTATAATAGTGTAAAATCAACCTTTATAAGTGTGTTTCAAGTAATTATTAGTGTATGTTGAATCATACACTGTGTATGATGGGTTATATTTGTGTAAAATTAATTTATATTAGTGTATTTGAAGTAAATAGTGGTATATGATCAATCATACACAATGTATGATGAGTTTTAATGGTTTAAAATCAATATTTGCTTTTTTTTTCAAATTTTGCTGGTATAATAGTGTAAAATCAACCTTTATAAGTGTGTTTTGAGTAATTATTGGTATATGTTGAATCATACACTATGTATGATTGGTTATATTGGTGTAAAATCAACTTATATTAGTGTATTTGTAGTAAATAATGGTGTATGATCAATCATACACAATGTATGATGAGTTTTAATCGTCTAAAATGAACATTTGCATGTTTTTTTCAAGTTTTGCTGGTATAATGGTGTAAAATCAACCTTTATAAGTGTGTTTCAAGTAATTATCGGTGTATGGTGAATCATACACTGTGTATGATGGGTTTTATTGGTGTAAAATCAACTTATGTTAGTGTATTTAAAGTAAATAGTAGTGTATGATCAATCATACACAATGTATGATGAGTTTTAATGGTCTAAAATCAATATTTGCAATTTTTTTTTCAAATTTTGCTGGTATAATAGTGTAAAATCAACCTTTATAAGTGTGTTTCAAGTAATTATTGGTATATGTTGAATCATACACTATGTATGATGGGTTATATTAGTATAAAATCAACTTATATTAGTGTATTTGAAGTAAATAGTGGTGTATGATCAATCATACACCATGTATGATGAGTTTTAATGGTCTAAAATCAATATTTGCATTTTTTTTCAAATTTTGCTAGTATAATAGTGTAAAATCGACCTTTATAAGTGTGTTTTGAGTAATTATTGGTGTATGTTGAGTCATACACTGTGTATAATTGGTTATATTGGTGTAAAATCAACTTATATTAGTGTATTTGTAGTAAATAGTGGTGTATGATCAATCATACACAATGTATGATGAGTTTTAATGGTCTAAAATTAACATTTGCATGTTTTTTTTTCAAGTTTTGCTGGTATAATGGTGTAAAATCAATCTTTATAAGTGTGTTTCAAGTAATTATCAGTGTATGTTGAATCATACACTGTGTATGATGGGTTATATTGGTGTAAAATCAACTTATATTAGTGTATTTGAATTAAATAGTGGTGTATGATCAATCATACACAATGTATGATGAGTTTTAATGGTATAAAATCAACATTTGCATTTTTTTTCATGTTTTGCTGGTATGAAGGTGTAAAATCAACCTTTATAAGTGTGTTTCAAGTAATTATCGGTGTATGATTGGTTATATTGGTGTAAAATTAACTTTTATAAGTGTGTTTCAAGTAATTATTGGTGTATGTTGAATCATACATTGTGTATGATGGGGTATATTGGTGTAAAATCAACTTGAAACGTCCTCTCCTCCATAACTTCCTCTGGCAACGTCCGTCCCCACCCCCTCGTAGTGCTCCCTCTCAATCCCAGTTTGACTTCCACCACCAAAAAGTCCAAAATTCATCACCTACTCCGTTTGTCCTCTGTCCTTTGTCCTTTGGTGAACCCTAAAGTCATGTCCTCCTCATTTACTATCTTTGACTATTCCCAACCTTAAATCCGAGGTTGGTGGAGTCTTAAAAGCTGCCTAACCCCCACTTTTTCTTCCCAATTTCTCTGACCTTCTCATCCCTCCCTTCTAGGTTGGTGGAGCCTTCATTCTTTGTCCAACCCCTCTGTTATTTCCCCTGCCTTAGGTCTATTTAAACTATCTCCTCGCAATTCAGTCCAATGAAATCCCACATCTATCTGCTCTTAATAATCCAACAAATACAAACATCTATATCTCCTGTTCTACCTAGTTAATTTTTGATGGAGAAAACACCTTGGCATGAATTTTGCTGAACAGAGCTTGGTAACCTTCGATTGCCTCGATCTCAAAGAAGACGGCGAATTCAACCAAGCTTTGGAAACCAGAACCTTGTTTGGGAAGATTTTGTCTGACAAAGCGCTCAAAGTTGGTCTAGTAAGGGCCACTCTTGGAAAAGCTTAGTAACTAAAAAGTAAACTCAGAATCCATAAAGTTGAACCCAATCTATTCCTGTTTGTTTTTTAGAAGAAAGTTGATAGAAACAGGGTGTACAAGTGGCATTCCTTGGCCCATTACCGACTCCAAGAGGTGGCCAGTGGGCCAGGTCCCCCCGCAACCTGGCTCGGCCCACCCCGGCCCGCTACTATAGCGGGCTGGGCCTCAGCCCCCCTAATATGGGGGAGGCCTAAGCCCGAGCCAGAACGGCATTAACCATTGCCCCCATATAATAATAAAAAAAATTTCTAATTTTTTTCTATAAATACTATTCTCATTTTCTTATTTCACCACACAATAATTTCTCCAATTCTCTCTTCTCTACTTACTTTACTTACAACTTGCTTTAAATTTCTCACGTTCAAAGTTGCAACTGTATTTTGCTAGTAGAATCTTGTAGAAGTTCAACTTTTAGTTTTTGCTTCGGTAAATTTAGTATTAAAATTTTATTTGTTTGTCATTTTTATTTACCTAATTTGCATTCACGGGTGCTATTATGGAGGCATGCCATCAGTGAGGGGATACAGTGCAAAATTTTTAGCATTACTTTTGATAATGCTTCAAACAATGATGCTTTTGTAAAACAATTAATTAGGCATATTAGACTCATGTTAGATGGAAAATATTTCCATTTACGTTACATATGTCATATTCTGCATTTAATGGTAATGGATAGTTTAGAACTTATAGATGCTTCTCTTGAGACTTTAAGAGAAATAACCATAGCAATTAAATCATCTGGAACTTGGAAAAGAAAATTTAAAGCTCTTTGTAAGACGCATGGTATTCATTTTACACAATTTAAATTAGATACACGAACTAGGTGGTCATCCATGATAGAGATGTTGGAAAGAATATTACCGTACAAAGATGTTTTAATTGAATTTGTGCAGGACAGTCATTCAAATCTAAGGAGTTTTAATTTGTTTAACTCAGATTGGGATACAGTTAATGAAATCTGTAAATTTTTTATAATTTTTAAAGATGCTACGACTTTTTTTTTTCTGGTTGTTATTATCCTACCATTCCACAAGCAATATCTAAACTTGCAGATATTGCTACTTGGATGGCAGAGAACAAATCCAACCCTGTGTTAACGAACTCTATTACTGCCATGAAGCTAAAATTTTATAAATACTATTCTAAATTATCACTAAAATATTATTTTGCCACAATTTTGATTCCCGCTATAAACTTACGAGTTTACAATTATTTACATAATTTTTTGTTCGACAAACTAAATCCAACTAATAATGTAGCACCTTTTATTTTGCGAGTTAATACAGATTTACGTGAATTTTTTTCCTCGTGTTCTCGAAGATTATCATCTGATAATCCACATGCTTCTTCTATATCATCCTTTACATCCTTCGGTAAAAGAAAATCATATACATGGGATTTGTTGGACCGATTGAAGCCCAAACAAAATCCCACGTCATATGATAAATTAGATTTTTCCTTGCATTGGCCTATGCTCGAGTTCTACCCGACGCAGGCGACTTCTTATTTTGATATTCTGCAATGGTGGTGTTCTAATCAAGCTCAATATCCCGTGCTTTCCACCATAGCACGTGATATACTAATGTGTCCAGTGTCTTTAGTAGCATCAGAGTGTGCTTTTAGTATAGGTGGCAGGTTGATTGGATCCAAAAGAGCAAAGCTAGCACCGTTCAGCTTAGAAATGTTGGTGTGCTTGAAAGATTGGTTGCATGTAGCGGATAGAGAGCAAGATCGACTAAAGTTGGGTTCATCGAGTGACGAAGAAGACGACCGTACCACTGATACGACAAGTTCAGCACCAACCACTGCCAGTTTAGACGAAGTTAATTTATTTATATTGTTGTAATTCTATTTCTTTATAATATATTTTCTTTTATATAATATATTTGTAATTTTAAATAGTGGGATCATATTGATATAGTTGTATTTGTTAACAATCTATGATACATTTTATTTTATTAAATATATTTATAATTATAATTGTGTTGTATTGCATTTGTATGTTATATTATTTATCAATAAATTATAATTATTTTTGGTCAAAATGAATGTATATATTTATAATTTTACAAGGCACTGTTATAATTGTATTATATGTTATATTATATGATGTAATACATAATATATATATATATATATATATATATATATAATACATATATAAAATTAAGGAGGGGGGGGGGGGGGGGGGGGGGGGGGGGGGGAAGGGGGAGCCGGGCCAAGCCCGGACCTGGGCCCGGTCCTGGGCTGGGCCCGCGGGCCCGAGCCAAAACTCGGCCCAGCCCGGCATGTGGCCACCTCTAACGACCCCCTTTTGGGTATCAAGGAATGGCCAAGGAACTCTCCATTCTCCAAATTTGACTTTTGCACCTATAAATCCTGGATCCAAGTCCATAGGCTCCCCCTTAATATGATGACTCTGGAAAATGCACTCAAAATCGACAAACTCTTACCTAATGTCATAGCAATTGATATGGACAAGGACACACTCTCTATGGTGTTAGTTCATTAGGATGAAAGTTGAAATAAACCACGACTGGCCCTTGAAAAAGGGATTTCTCCCTAGGAGAAAGGGTAAAATAGAATCTGGATCCAATTTAAATACGAGAGATTGGGTGACTTTTGTTATGCTTGTGGAAAAAAATTGGTCATGTTCGAAAATACTGTCCCAACAAAGAGACATCCTTGAATGTTCCTCGATATGACAACAAGTTTAAAGCTAGATAATTTTACTTGAAGAAAATTGATCTCGGATCCCCAAAATTGCCTTCCCCAAGTGGAAAACACGACAAGATCGACCTTGATACCCATTATAGAAAGGAGAAAGAGGCAAACCTTAATTAGGCTTTGTTCACTTTGAAGACCATGGACCAACCAATTGCTGAAGAGGGTGAATGAATTTTGGCTCCTTTAAAAGGGGCACTCCATAACATGTTTGGGATGATAGTAAATGGACGTTTTGTGGTCTAACAAGAAAGGCAAGCACAACTGTAATGAGCCCTCGGGTGCACTTGTTATAAGTAAGAAAGTAAAATATATGCTATAAGATATGATCTCAGACTTTGTTCATAAAGATAGTAGAGGGAATTGGGTCCTTGGTCATTCCATTTCAAGGGATGAGTCCAATATACTCAGGGGCATCTTTGTAGAACAGGGACTAGTTATTGGACACTTTTCGTAAGGAACAAGTAATGTCAATAGCTTGTTGGGTCCGGGGGGTATGGCAAGGCTTAGAAAGATCAAGAGGGTTGCAAGGTCCAGCGGCCGATGTTGCATGTACTCTAAGGCTGTAATTTCCCCATCTGTTAATCCTAGTCCTTCAATCATAGAGCTGAAGGAGGTCGATGAATCATGTAATGAGTTCCCGATTCTCCATAGGCTTACGACGATTGTCCTAGAACAACTACCTTGGGAGCCATGAGTATTATTTGTTGGAACTATTAGGGATTAGATTGATCCCTGAC
Source organism: Simmondsia chinensis (assembly GCA_018398585.1). Taxonomy (NCBI): domain Eukaryota; kingdom Viridiplantae; phylum Streptophyta; class Magnoliopsida; order Caryophyllales; family Simmondsiaceae; genus Simmondsia; species Simmondsia chinensis. Next base: position 24,209,409 of record JAGTTD010000012.1, read on the forward strand.
AGTTCAAGCCCTCAAGGAGCATAGTTCCAAAGTCCGACCCTTTTATTCTTTTTTGTTTGAATCTAAGCAAAAGTATGAAGTTTTTAGCAGAAGAGCTACTTCTTTGGGTTTCCTGTCATTCTTTACAATGGAGCCCATTGGAATGGACATGCTTCTTGCTCTCATATGGTCCATTAATGTCTCCTCATTGATCATCTTCTCCTCTAACAATTTCATAATAAGTGAAATCGAGGAAATTTGTATCGACAAAAAATAGTTCCATGTGTTTGTATGTGGTGAACTATATAGGACAAGAAGAGCAAGATTTTAGGCCAATCTCTCTTTGACCTATTAGACATTAATTGGCCTTTCTCTATTTTAGGGGATTTAAACTTCCATTACTTTGGCTGATGAAATAATTTACAGCTCCGAGATCAACAAGAGCCAACTCAGATGGGTGCTTAATTTTTTCGATTCTTGTTACCTCCTTGAAATTTCTCCCTCCAGTTGTCATTGTAGTGGTTTAACAACCTACCTGGAGTTAGAAATATCAAGGTGTGCATTGGCAAAGCTGCTGTGAATGCCAAATGGTTGATGAGGTTCCCAAATGCTCATGTGTCCCTCCTACCGACCGTTGGGTCCAACCGTTCTCTTTTGATCTTCTCCATCTATGGTGATATTACTGGCCACACAAGAGACCTTAACTTTGAATCCAAGTGGCTACTCTAGGATGACTATCATGAAACAATGAATAATGATTGGTCTTTCCATGGGAATGGTTCGAGAAAATTTTTTTTTTTTAAACCGTAAAACTCATGAACTGCTGCAAAAAGCTCAAAGATTGGAGCAACTTATGCCATGAACGGAAAACAAAACTCCTTAGGGAGACTTTTCAAAGGCTCACGATGCTTCAATGTAGGTCTTGATCTTGAGAAGTTCTCACCGAAGAGAAAAAGTTGAAATCAGTTATCGAGAATGATTGGGAGGTGGAGGAAAGATTTTGGCTCGAGAGATCGGAGTTAATTGGTTATCTTTTGGTGACAGGAATACCCATTTCTTCCATGTATCCACCACCCAAAGAAAGAGACCAAATGTTATTCGTAGAATTTTGGGGCCCGATGGAACTTGGGTTGATGATCTAAACTGTACTGAGAACTTGGTGATGAACCATTTTTAGAGCTTTTATGAATCACGTCAGGTTTCCCAAGTTGATGAGGCTCTTGCTTCCATTCAGGACGATGTGACTGATGATAGAATGCCACTCTTGTTGCCCTAGGCTCTCTTAAGGAAGTTTGTGCCATGGCCTACAGGGGCCTAAAAGCCTCGGCCTTGGATGGCTTCCTTGGTATCTTTTATTCCATTTTCTAGGATGTTGTAACATATAACATTTTTCAGGTTGTTTGTGGTTTCTTTGATACCGAACATCTTCTCCATAACCTCAATGCCACAAATATTATTATGATCCCTAAAGTTCCATGCCCCGACAAGCTCTCATAGTTTAGACAAATTAGCCTCCGTAATTTCAGTTACAAAATCATTTCAAAGATCATGGCGAATAGGCTCTGTCCACTTCTGGACTAGCTCATCTTCCCAGCCAAAGCGGGCTTTGTTAAGGGGAGGCAAATCCAGGATAATATTGTTGTTGCCTAAGAAGTCTTCCATGCACCAAAAAATAGGAGGGCGGTAAATATTTTATTGTTATTAAACTTGACTTATCTAAAGCATAGGACCAGTTGGAATGGACTTTTCTTGAAAAATATGATATTAAAAAGGGGCTTCTCCCAATCTTTTGTCCACATGATTATGGAATGTGTTTGTACTGTTACTCCCTCCCCTATTATTAATGGGAAAGGGCTTCTCCCTTTTCTCATCAAGAGGGGGCTAAGACAAGGGGATTCCCTATCCCCTTATCTTTTCTGGTTGCTGATAGATTTCTTGTCAAAGATGATTTTTGATGATGAGAATGTAGGTGAATGGAAAGGCCTGCATATTGAGAGAACTTGTCCCCCACTCACCCACCTTTTCTTTTCCGACGATAGTCTTTTATTCATGTAAGCTTCTACAAATGCATGTGGATATGTGAAAAGGATTATTAACCTCTTTTGTTTTGCTTTGGGGGAATTGGTGAATTTTTGAAAAATCTCAAACAGTTTTGTGCTCCAATACCCTGGATCATCATATTAGGGATTGCAAGGATACCTTGGGTGTCGGGCTCATGGATGAGGAAGATATGTATCTTGGACTTCAGGTTCTTTGAAACTAGTTGAAGAAAAATGCACTTCAATTCTTCTATGAACTTATCAGAAAGAAAGTATAAGGTTGGAAAGCGAAGCTCCTTTCTTATGGTGGCTGTGAGACTCTCATCAAGTCTGTCCTCTCCTCTATTCCTTCTTATGTGATGCACTGCTACAAGATTCCTATCACTTTTGTAGTAAACTCAATAGTTTGCTTGCTCACTTCTGGTGAAGAGGAGGATCCGTCGATGACACAGGAATCCACTAGATTAGGTGGGACATGTTGACTAGACCGAAAGCTTATGGTGGTTTAGGTTTCCGTGACTTTGAAGGGGTTGACCTTGGAATGTTTACAAATTAGGCATGGCGTGCCTCTCAGAACTCTGATGTCCTCTGGGTCAGAATCCTTAAAAGGATTTACTTGCATGATCCCTCCTTCCACAAGGTCGAATTGGGTCATAACCCATCTTAGGGTTGGAGAAGCCTCCTTGAAGGGCGCAAGGTCCTTGAAGGGGGTATGCGGTGGAACATTATAAGTGATAAGCAGGTTAACATCTGGGAGGAAAAATGGTCCCTACTAATCAGGTTTCCACATTGTTTCCCCTTGCCCTCTGGATTCCCTTTTTCATTTGTTAATCAATTGATACGGCATGATCATTGCAGCTGGAACCGCAACTTGTTGGCTTGTCTTTTTGATGATGTTGATGCTGGGTATATCTCGGCCATTCCGGTGGGGAATCCTCATGCCAATGATGCTTTGGTATGGCACCATTTCAAGGACGGGACCTTCACTATTCAGTTCAGGTATGCCTTCTGAAATGCCTCTCATATGCACTGCTTGGATTTGACTCACCTATCCACCTCTAACCTGATCCCACCCTCAAAAGTCCTCAATTCAATATGAAGCTTCCCAATTATTCCTGAGCTAAAGCATTTCTTATGGCGTGCTTACTCTAATGTTCTTGCTTCCAATGAAAACTTGAAGACAAGAGGTAATTGTCTCTCTCCCTGATGCCTCCGTAGCGAGATGGACAAGGAATCCTCGGAGTACATCCTCTTCTTCTGTCCCCCGCTTCGGTCGCTTGGTTTTGCTCAGATCTTAGGTTCAAGCCTTCACTGGCGGGCTTTCATAGTTTCAGGTGGTGGTCGGATCATAAGTTTTTTGATCTGTAGCTCTCACAAGAGACTTTTTGTAAGATTGATTTTTTTATGTTAGGAAATTTGGAAGGTTAAAAACTCTTTTGTTTCCAATAGGGTCAATTACGAACCTAGAGAGGTGGCTGTCCACACATCCCTGCCTTCTGCTGCCCCAGCCTTCCAACCTTCGGATTTCGAGCATGGATCCCTCCCTTACTCACTGCCCCCCCCCCCCCCCCCCCCCCCCCCCCCCCCCCCCCCCCCCCCCACCCCCCCCCCTCTCCCCTCATGACTTTGTTAAGGTTAACTAGGATGCGGTTTGGATTATGAAATACAAGCAGGCTACCATTGCTGTGGTTGCTTGAAACAAGGAAGAGAGGGTTGTCAGTGGTTGGTGTGGGTCCGCTCCTGCCTCCTCCACCTTGACGGTGTTCTTTGTTGCTTTCTTATGGCTGGCCCAGGGTGATCTTTGAGTCAGACTGCATGATCATTATTGACTCCATTCCTGAGCGGGGCCTAATGCTTTGGGAGATCAAGGCCGTTGTTGTTGATGTTCGGTCTCTAGTCTCCCCCCTCAAGTCCTTTCGTAGGTTTTGGCCCCTACTCATTGTAATAGGGTGGCCCATTTGGCTGCAAAACTTTATTGTTTTTCTTTTCGTAACCATGATTGGTGGAGGATTGTTCCATTGAACCTTATTCTAAGTGTATTATTTGACTCTAATGGAATATAATTTTTCGCCTGTGGGCATTTAGTGTTAAAAAGATTGTTATATCCATTCAATAAAATTATAAAATAGCTTCTTAATTATATCATCATATATATCACACAAATATTAAAGTTTACGTCATCATCTATACTACTACTTACTCTAAAACTATTACGATAAAAATTGTACATAGTTTTGTTTTAAGCCCAAACACCCCCTTTCACATAGGAACAAATAAGCCTTAATACTATTTCTTTCCCCTTTAAAGCACGCACATGCCTTGGATTGTCCCAACCAACTACCAAAGCATTTCCCAGCAAAGGCTTTGAACTCATTGCGCCTTTTGTTTCCTTATTATACCCATGATCAAAGGCTTTGAACTTACTAAGTTTTTTGTTTCCTTTTTTCTGGACCTAATTAAATTGAAAACTGAAATGGAAATTAGACCAATCAAAGCATTAAAATAGAATTTAAATGTGTAGAGAGAAAATATAGAAATGAATATTAATTTCATTGACTGTCTTTGGAATATAATGACACTTTCTAGTTATATAGTGTCTTCTCTCGAAGGAGTTATTTACACCATTGGTCCCTTATCTTTTTAAATTTGTTCAAATTAGTTTTTTATCTTTTGTTTTGTTCAAATTGGTCCCTTATTTTTATAATTTTGTTTAAATTAGTCCCTCAACTTTTTAAATTTATTTAAATTAGTCATTTATCTTTTCTTTTTTCAAAATGGTCCCTCATATTTTGTTTTATAACAAAATTAGTTCCTCGTATTGTGACCAAAATTATGTAAAAATTAAAAACATGAGGGACCAATTTTATCATAAAATAAAACATAAAGGACCATTTTAAATAAAAGAAAAAATGAGAGACAATTTTAACAAATTTAAAAAAATAAAGAACTAATTTCAATAAAATAAGAAATAAAAAACTAATTTACGTTGTAAATAACTCCCTCTCAAAGTTAGTTCATCCTAATGTAACAAGGCCACATACCTAATTTAAACACGTATTGTGCCATTTTTTTCCTCTCATTCTAGGCCCGCTGAGTCTTCTATACACAAATTCCAGCAAGGTTGCTCTCAAGATCTCTCTTGCTCTCCAGCGCCACGCCAAGACCCAAGGCCACCTGCGAAACAAGAAACGACTTTAGCATCGGCACTCGAGACACCGCCAACCGTCACTGCTCACCTCTGTTCACCTCACACTTAAAGGTACAAAGTAAACCCTTGCAATACCATCTCAGCCACCTCGATCCACCGATCCATGTCGAGCCTTCACCGTCGCGCTTCGCATTAAGGTTTTATTTTGTTTGTATTTTTTTAATAATCGCCGTAACAACATTCGCGAGGCTTTGAACTCGTCGCCGGCGCGTCCCACCGCCAGAGATTTACCGTAACCATTCACCGGGTTTGATTGAATATCATCAGATTGAATATCCTCTCATTGAGACGGAAAATTGTGGTCCGCTTTGATTGACTGTCGTCTGAATTCGACTTTGAAAATTTACTGAAGATCTCATGTAAAATAACAAATTCTCAAACATCTTTTTGCATGAACATTTCTAATTACTCACTCTTCTTTTTAGGGTTGGTGGGCCTTCAGAAACAATGTCCCGGCTAGCACCTTGTAAGAATAAGGCTGCGTACTTTTCTCCCTCCCCATACCCTACCTTGGTGGGAGCCTTTGCACTAGTTTTGTTGTTGTTGTATTTCTAATTACTCACATCTAAACGACTATTGATTATTGAAAAACTAAGGGGAAGTGTAATTAGGGCTTTTCTAAAAGACAAAGATTGTTGTTGTGCCATGAAATTTATCACTGCTATATAGTCGTTTGCTCCTGCATTTTTACAAACAGGACCAAATAGGACTTCAACCCCATGATTAACACGATACCCGTCACTGTAGTGTACTTTAAAGGAGTAGACTAGAATACCTTCCAACTTGCTCAGTTCTAGATCTTTGATAAAATGAAGGCGTGAATTGGAATCAAAGAGCAAAGGATAAGGGAGTGAAGGATTGTCATGTTGTGTATCTCAAGCAAGGAGAACACCCATTATGTAGATGGCATAAAAAGGTATAATCTAGAATTAATGATGGACAATTCGATGGCATAATTCAATAGGGACCAATTCAATGTTTACAACAGCCATAAACTAGGTAACAAATGGTCATATAAAAATGTACCGAGTCATCCAAGCAAATATACTCCATCAAATATTTTATTTAGGACAAGTTTCCAACATTAAAATTGAAGCACATCCAACAGTGAAGACACAAAAAGGGTTAGTTAGTACAGTGTGGTCGATAAATGATAGCTATAGAATACTATAGAAATAAACAAAATGATCTACTCATGGTTTTCATCGATTTGGAGAAGGCATATAATGGAATGCCAAGAGAGGTCCTATGGAGGGTCTTTGAGAAGAAAGGCATCCCTGTACCTTATATTCGAGTCATTAAGACATGTATGAGGACGCATTGACCAATGTGCGTATGGCGGAATGGGAGACAAACACTTTTTCGATTATAATTGGGTTACATCAGGGATTAGCCTCGATTCCTTTCCTATTTATTCTAGTTATGGATGAGCTCACTAGGCATATTCAAGGGATTGTGCCTTGATGCATGCTTTTTGTGGATGATATAATCCCAGGGGGCGAGTCAAGAGAAGAGGTAAATGAGAAGTTGGAACTTTGGAGAAGGGCCTTGGAATCGAAAGGCTTATGGCTCAGTAGATCAAAAATTGAGTATGTGGAATTTAAGCTCTGTACCTTAACCAAACCAAGCATAGAAGGCGTGAAGATTGGGTTAGAATGCATATCGAAAAAAGAATGCATATTGAAAAAAGAATGCTTCAAATATTTGGGCTCCATGGTGTAGCAAGATGGCGGAGTTGATGAGGATGTCAACAACTGGATTAAAGTAGAAGTGGAAGATGACTTCTATGATACTGTGCGGTAGCAAGTTTCTGCTAAAGCTAAAGGAAAAATACTATAAGATGGTAGTGAGACGGGATATGTCATGCAGTGCAAAATGTTGACTAGTAAAATGACAACACATGCAAAAGTTGAGGGTGGTGGAGATGAGGATGTTGCGGTGGATGTATGGACATACAAGGAAGGATAGGATAAGCAATGACGTTATAAGAAGCAAATTGGGCGTGGCTCCAATTGAGGACGAGTTGAGATAGCAATGTCTGTGGTGGTTTGGGCATATTACGAGGAAACCGACCACTGCTCCTGTTAGAAGATGTGAACAACTTCATATTACACACGGGAGGGGAGGTAGAGGCAGGCTAAAGAAAAATTGGATGGAGATGATTAGCCATGAAGTCACCCGCCTAAACCTAAATGAGGAGAATGCCTTAGATAGAATTGAGGGGTGGGTTAAAATACGTGTAGCTGACCTACTGGTTGAGGATAGAGGAGCACAACGAAGTTAGTTCATAGAGCCCCTAGCTTACTTGTTTGCTATTATTGCTTGTTGTTTGCATGCATTGTTGCTACTCTATTGTTACTTTTTTGCTTTGTTGCTTTATTGTTTTGTTTTTGCTTTATAGGGTGAGACCCTCGGATGCAGCCTCTCATTAGGGTAGCATCCTGAAGGGGTAAGGGTGCGACCCCCCGACCTTGCTTTGGCGGGAGCCCTTGTGGCTCTGAATTTGTTGTTATTAGTGTTGTTGTTGGGTGACAAAGAACCTCTTCAATAGTAGTATAGGCATTTGTTTGCTATGGATAATGGTATATCATCTTTCTACTATTGTGTTGGTTTCATACCCCAAATCCATGAGACCAAGATTATTCATTCCACCCCAAAGTATCCAATTTGAATGCAAAACTGCTTTCAATGCTCTAATTACAACCACAAAACTTATGGATATCCATGGCATATAGCCAAATTCAACCCTCAATTACGTAGCCATTCGACCCCTTTTCTAATGTCTGGGCGATAACGGCACATTAAGTCCCAATATAGAGTTACTATTTTTGGTTCTCTTAACTTTTTTACACCATAGGCCCATGCGATAGAAACTTCTTGTTAAAGTTAAAGGGAAAACATTATAAGTCAGTAGTGAGACCAGCTACGACATGCGGTGCGGAGTGTTGGCCAGTTAAACGGCATCATACGCAGAAGTTGAAGATGGTAGAGATGAGGATCTTGCGGTGGATGTGTGGACACACAAGGATGGATAAGATAAGAAATGCTGTTATAAGAAGCAAATTGGACATGGCCTTGATTGAGGTTAAGTTAAGGGAGAAACTTTTGCGGTGGTTTGGGCATGTTAGGAGGAGACCGATCGCTACCCCTGTCAGGAGATGCGAACAACTCCATATTGCAAATGGGAGGAGAGGGAGAGGCAAGCCAAAGAAGAGTTAGATGGAGATGATTCGACATGACCTCACCCAATTCAACCTAAATGAGGAGACTAGATAGAGTTGAGAGGCGGATTAGCATAGATGTAGCCAATATAGCGGTTTAGGATAGACAAGCACAACTAAGCTAGTACTAGTGCTCTTAGGCTTATATGTGTGCCTGTGTAATTATATTTGCTATTGTTGTTTGTTGGCCGCTTGTTGTTTTGTCGCTCTATTATTTTATTGCATATTATTGCTTTATCCTTTCTCTATGCCGTTATTTTTATGCTTTTATGCTCTTATGATTTTTGCTTTTAGGTTGGGGGTCCTCGGATATGGCCTCCCTTTCGGGGAGCACTTTTAAGGGGTAAGGCTGCGTACATCTCACCCTCACTCCTCTAGACCCTGTATATGCGGGAGCCTTTGAGGCAATGGGTCTGTTGTTGTTGTTGTTCCAATATCTATGCCATTTCCTTACTATCTTACTTTAATTATATCTTCTAGTTGTGGTCGACTTCTAACTAAATTATGTGAAGAGAGAATAACCTAAGTTTCTGTTTTGTCTTGGGTTCAGTTCCAGCACCTGATATCATCAATTGTGATGGCAAGTACAGCATGTTTTATGATTGTCAGTCGTAATGACATTCCCATATATGAAGCTGAACTTGGCTCAGCATTGAAAGTAAGCCCTTATTTCTTTATTGCTTGTTACTTTGATTATTAATCATGTAGTCTCCGTTACCAGAAATATATACTTCTGTACACAGTCCTCTGTTTCTTTAGCGTTAACACTTCTTAGCATTGATGCTTATCTAAAAAATGAGACTGATGTATTCTATTTTAGATTTGTTCATGATGTTTGTGTATTTTCTTTTTTCTGTTGTACATTTACATCAATGGGAACAATGGGAATTGAAATGAATATGCTTTTAAATTCTATTGCAATCCAACTGCTGGTGCGTGCGATGTAGCTATCTTCGTGTCCCAATATTTAGCATTGAGTAGCATGTAATGCACATATCATTCCCAGTCAACTGAATCATTGATGCTAGTGGATTGGATTGCACGACAAGAGATGACAAATTGAGATATTTGTTCGTTTTTAAAGACTAATTGAAATGGGAGACTTTGGAGTTGAGCATATGTTTGACTTGTGTTGGTGCTTTCCACAAATGTTCTCTTGGGCATTTTTGTAACTATTATGCATTTCTCTGTGTATAGTGGCAAAATTATTTCTTAGTCTCAATTCCCAGCTTCTTTCTCTCCTAACAAATGCAATATGCAATGGGGTTTTCTCCTTCTGTGAGGCTAATCATATGACTTCTCCTTATGTGACTCCATTCCTGGATGTAATCTGTTAGGACTCCTCCCCCAATGCTTAGATATGTCAATGGAATTACATTTTGGATGTCACAAGCTAAACCATTTCTCACTTGAGTCCCTGGCTCTTGGCATTTGTAAAGCATTTAAAAGCATACTAGAAAACCATAACTTTTCATGGTCACCTTGTTGATCCATAGTGGTCTTCTCGTCTGATAATGTGTTGCTTGCTGTTATCTGTCAGAAAGAAGATGCTGCACAGCAGCACCAGTTCATACTGCATGCAGCTTTGGATATAGTGCAGGACCTTGCTTGGACAACTAGTGCAATGTAAGCTTCAATCTTTTCAGATGACCTTTTTTTACCATAAGCCTCCCAATTCACTTTCTGTTGGTACGTCATTTTACGTTTTTAGCCCTTTTATATCCTTTCTGTTTCTCATCATTATTGATTCAGGTTCTTAAAAGCAATAGACAGATTCAACGACCTGGTGGTGTCTGTATATGTTACAGCTGGTCATATCCTTGAAAATGTTCAAACATATTTGTCATGTCTTAAATTTTCATAAAGCTAGTTGGGTGCTTCATCTATTCTCCAGTATATTTGATCAGTGAAAATTTGGATGTTGATTCGGATACAAATACCACTTGATTGAACAACAAAGAAAAGATTAATTTATTGTTGAAATAGAATACAAAATATAGCCTGCACATACATCATACTTAATCGTTCTCCATACTAACTCACATGGTTCTCTTATGTGTCCTTACTTTTAAAATCATTTGTGATAGTCTTCACTCTGATATGCTGCTAAGAACCTGGGAATATTCGGATAACTAGCATCGACAATGTAATAATAATTTGGAATCAATTAATGAGACTACTATGGAATTGATGGCAAGGGCGTGGGAGGTTGCAGAAAAGAGAAGGGAAAGGGTGGAGTGAAGAAAGAGAAAAAGAATAAAGATGAGAATGAGAGAGCACATGAAGAAACCTATGAGTAACGTAGAGGTTGGACTATTTTCCGAATTTTTCAAAAGAATAAGGAAAACTCTTTTCCAACTTTTATAATTGGAAAACTGGGTTTTTGAACAACTTTTCCAGATCTTTTGGAAATTTTTTTTGGAAAACTGAAAAAATCTTTATTTCTAAACAACCTCTAAATGTTCTTTCCTGGACTAGTCCTTGATGAATTGAGAGTGTATACATTAAGATAAATTTCTTACGGTTTCTTGAGCCAACTTGTTTGTGATGCTTTTAAGTTTGCGAGCTGCGAATCTCTGTAGTTCCAATCAACACGAAGGGAACTGGAAATTGATTTGCATGAAATGGATATAAATTGTAGCTTTCTAATGAGGTTTGAACTTTGTATATGCGAGAATTCATTCTGCAGCTTTTGGGGAAATTTCAGAATGGCTATTGTAAATCTATGTCAGCCGAGTCTGACTCAATGTATATACTAATGAACAGCATATGCTGTTAGGAATTTTATTTTTCTAAACCATTGAACAACATATGTTGTCAGGCTTCTGATGATTTGTTTATTGCATGTATCAAAGGCGCAAATATCATTAATTGCTTCAAACTTTCTAACCCTGTTAAGGTTTTCTCCTGCCATTTTCCATGTTAGTGGTAAATTGTGCTGTGCATTTGTTCTCTGTATTTTCGATTTGGCGTTCTCCTTTCCTGTCAGTTAATTACCTTGTAACTTAGTTCAGCTCATGATCTTCTTTAACCAATTCATACACACGCGATTTATGCTACTTCATGATTCACGAAATGAAGATGGAGTGAAAAGTTTCTTTCAGGAGGTCCATGAGTTATATATAAAGGTACGCCTTTGCTTTTTCTGCCTTTCCCTTTATAGAACGAATTGCACGAACAGTAACAGATTACTGAATTGAACTTTGCGCTTCCCTTTATGTAATTATTGAACATACACCACTTGTCAATTACTTACTGTAGTGTTCATGTCTTTAACTTATTTTTAGGGTGTTGTCACAAATAGCCCTCCATATTATTGCTTACCTTATTCCTTCAGTTGCTCGTTTCCCGGTATGATGATGGTGATGCTTCACCATCATATATGAAATTTTTGGTAGCTGCGTATAGGAGGACTCGGTGTAGTGAGACGGCTGTTGGAAGTTGGAAAAGGCATGGAGTCAAGTGAGGATCATCATACAACATAACGGAATGTGAAAGATCTCAAGCTAGTTGTTACCAAATTAACCGTTGTTTAAGGTTAATTTTAATGGCTTTTACAATACATATATATTGCATTTTATTTATTGAAAGATAGAGATTTCTATCAACATAAAAGTTAATGATTGCGTAGATGATAATTCATGTTTTGCTATCATAAGTCTTAAAAGCAATTTATGTTCTTTAAAAAACCATGACCAAGCATGAAGACAACCATGTCCCAATGGTTTAAGTGTGTCCTAATCGAGCATGAAAGGTATATGCTGGGATAATTTGACTGAGGTTTTGCAATGCTTTCTGTCCAAATGTTGCATATGGGAAGTTTTATGGTAGGCGTGCCAAAGTTACTTTTGTGATGAGATTATTATGAGGATAGGTTTTAGATTATGATTAGAGATTGTAATCCCAAAATTTTCATAGTGAATAAGACACCCGTTTGGGTCTCGCAATTTTACAGTCAAGAGCAGAGAAGGTTTCCATGAAAAATCTGATGTGGTGTTTGATTTTGTGTGATTGTTCTCAACAAGAGTTTAGGGGTTTAGTAGAAGGTAAGACTAGCTCTTTTAGACTGTGTAATTGAAAATGAATATCAGCGCATGATCTCTTTCTCCGGTTCTTTTCTTAACCACGGTTGCAGAGAGATGAAACAAGAGTGAGAACTAGAACGGGGGAGCAAGTAATCATAGAATTTTCTAAGGTTATTAGTGGGGAAGGAACATTTGTAGTAAATATATTTGATATGCTAGAAAATTACTGAATTGTCATTAGTATGGTACTAACCAAGAAAATGGAGTCATAGTTCTACTCTAAAATTCTAACGGATAAGATTGAGAAAACTGAACCGAGCATGTAAAATTCTTTTTTTCATGTTATACAATTAGATAAAAAGTCATCAGATAAGCCTAGAAAAATGAATCAACCTACACCAGGTGTTTTTTTTTTTTTTCCTATCCAAACAATTCAATTTCTAGTTGAATCTCATTTCTTTGAGCTCAATGCTTTTCCAAATGGGAATTTAATTTTTTTCATGTGAAATCAAATTTCTGGCGTTAATACATTGGCATTTTAGGCATTTCTTGCAACTATATTTTTGACAACAATGGGTGGGTAGGCTGCTTTGATAAATTTTAACCTCTCTTCTGTTTACGATGTACCTTAGAACAACCAGATGGTGGTGGTGAGGTAGCAAGGAAGGAGTGATAAAACTATTGATGTTTGATTCTGCAAGCGACTTGAGGAATATTTAGAGAGAAATGAAAAAAGAATAAAGAGCACTGGAAGAACATAGAGCCTAAAATAGAATGCTATATATTATTGCAAAGACACCCTCTCCACCAAGACCCCTTAATTCCTAAACAAGCATTTTCATGAGCCCTCTCTTCATGTTTCTCTCACTCAACTAATCTATCTAATATATTATTGGAAGGACCCCCTTTCCACCAAAACCTTCTAATTCCAAAACCAAGTATTTTTATGAGCCCTCTCTTCACCTCCCTCTCTTTGCCTTGCTGCTGCTGTTTGCCTACTCTTTTCAGCTTATTTGCTGCTTTATACTCTATAGAGGCTTGCTATGTGTCTTTGTCTATGATCGTACACCTCGTACACCTAGATGCTTGTATGCTTGTATGCTCCCATGCTTTCATATTCTCATGCTTTTATGCTTGTATGCTTTCATGCTTTATGCTTGATGTTTTTTAGGTTGGGGATCCTTGGAAACAACTTCTCATCAGGGTTACACCTTGAAGGGGTAAGACTGCGTACATCCCACCCCTCTCAAACCCTACTTATGCCGGAGTCCTTGAGGCATTGGGTCTGTTGTTGTTGTCTCTTCACCTCCCTCTTACACAACTAAATCAAAAGAAATAAAAAACAAAATTTGTGTAAAATCACAAAAAAGGAAAAAAAAAAAAGGTTTTACACAACTAAATCAAAACAAATAAAAAAACATAATTCACATAAAATCAAAAGAAAAAGAACAAGATATAACTTTAAATTTGAACAAAAATTTAAAAAAATGGAAAATTAAAGGGTCAAAAAATTAAAGCACATCTTTCAATTGCATTCTGAGCATTGCAACCATTTAAATTCTAAATCAGATATAAAAAGAAAGAAAAGAATAAGCCTTCATTATATAGCTGTCAATTGCATTATGTTCAACCCAATAAATAGTGAAGATGGTTACAAAAAACCTACAGTATTGAATAATAATGGACAATCACTCACATCATAAAAAGAATTCATTACTACAAATCTACAGTATTGGGATTTAAAAATTAGAAAACATAGGGATATAAAGTTTCTACAAATCCAACTAAAAGAAAGTCAATAAATAATAGAAGCCATGAGCAAATTACTTTACAAGCACACTTAATATTACCTTAATATTAGCACAACATCTTCATTTTCAAAGAGGAATGCTACAAATTTCATGCAGGGAATCAAAAAGAGATAGCAGTATCAGATCCAGGTAAAATCATATTTAATATTTTTCTTAATTTTAGCACAACTTATGAGCTTTAAAATAGAAGCACTAACACACTATTTCTTTTAACTCATGTTTAGTGTCTTCTTATTGGTGCGTCAATCTATATTCTGAATTATCATGTAACACAAGCATATATTCTGTTCTTAGTTACTTTTCTTAATGTAAAATAGACCAAGTTAAAGAACTTTTCATAAAAGCATTAAAAAAATACAACGCAAAAGAATATTAACAAAAAATAAAAGTTAGAACAACTTTGAAAAAGAAGAAAAAAATCTTCATAATATTCAGCAATAAGTGAAACAAATACAAAAATGAAACTAAGAAAGTAATAAATTAAACATAACATAGCTATGAAATCATATTTTATAAAACTAAAATGTGATTTTTAAAATTTTAGAAGTGTAAATTTTTTGCATTTCAATTATTATATTTCATTTCATAGCGTACAACAAATGCATATTATTTTACCACAAATTATTACTAAGACGCATTACTTTGGTAATCTATAGATATCATCCATTAAAATATGATGAAAATGAATTTTATGCTAAATCAATGAACCACCAACAATAAACAATAGTATAAGGCTATATAACTTCATTTAAGGCATACATTAATAAAAAATAATTAGTAAATAGTCATTTAATTCGGTTTGTTAACATTTTTTTTGGGGGGGGGGGGGGGTGTTAAAAATGTGTTACCATTCAATTATTGGATAAGTCATACAATAGTATATGAAAGATTAGATGTAACAAATAGGCTTGGACCAAACATAAAATTTCGATGAGGTTTAAGCGTTTCAATTGCCAAAAAGAAAAATAACACATTTCTAAATATAAATACGTTAAGATGAAAAAGAAAGTACCAACAAAAAAGATATGTAAAGTTTAAAAAAAAAAAAAAAAAAAGTTGGACAAATTTCTAAAAAAATAATTAGAGAAAAAATTCTCCCAGATTTTATGTTTAATGGAAAATAAAAAAAATGCTACTAATCATCTAATGAATTAAAATAACTAAAATTATGAAATGAAATCCAAAAAAATAAAATAAAATGGGATTTTTAGAGCTCAAAGGTAATATTATGATGTTTTCCGATTACTGTATTCAAAGATCACAAAAATACAAAATTTTGGACCAAAGATATTAGTAGAGTAAATTATTTTGGCAATAAATAGGTATCTTCTATTAGAATACCGTGAAAGCTAGATATGAACTAAATTATGTGATGTAATTACAATAATAAAACCATGATTATTGGCAACTTAAAGGAATTCAATTCATTGAGACAATTTACAAAGACCAAAAAAAAAAAAAAAAAGAAGCAAGTAACAAAAAGAACTCGTGCATCGCACGGGAAAAACCTAGTTGTTATTACTGGAATGCGGAAAATTATGGAGGGGAAGAAGCAATCAATAGGCTAAAGGACTCTGGTCAAAAAGCTACCAAAATGAGCCCAACCATAGTTGCAGGAAAAAATGCTAACACTCCACACTTCGGAAACGCGATTCCACATTTCAGTGTCAGATTCACGTTTCCTACGTGTATCAAACTCGACAGAACATGATTCGAACAATCATGGGAGCATTTTGATAAGAAAATACTTATTAAATGGTTTGTTGGTTAAGTATATCACTCGATTTTAAAGAATAATTGAATTGCATGGACATGTTGGAGTCAATTTTCTAGATCTTATTTATTGGAGTACTTGGATTTCTTGATTATTACTTAATATAGACTTTGTTTTGATATTTATGCTTTAACGGCTCAATTGATAATATTTCATTACTTTTTTTATATATCTAATATTGGTAATATAAATGCTCCCTCAGCACTCTCAACCTTAGAAACTTTTATGATTGCCCATTGCCCCGCTGTCGCTCCCGCGTCGTGCAACTATGAGCCTAACAGACTTATCTAACAAATGTAACAACACAAAGGCAGTTGGATAACACCTTGGCCTTACAAACAAAAGTCCCTCATTGGAAAAAAAAAAAAAAAAAAAAAAATATATATATATATATATATATAACAATTGAAAATAGAAAAATATCTAAAGTACAAAAAATACTAAAAAGTTGTAGTACGCCTCCTCAAGTTCGAGTATATATATTAGATACACCCAACTTGTGGAGACAAACAAGAGTCTTGGATCAGACTATGGCTAGTTAGACAATCAGCCGGTTGTTACAGGATCCAATGTGCAAAACCTTAAGAAAAACTTCCTAGACCTTGTCTCCATGAAATAAGGATCTATCTCTATATGCTTTGTTTTTGAACAACATCTCTATATGCTTTGTTTGTCCATTAAAAATGGGATTTTGATTGAAGTGTGAGGGGGCTTATATACATTTATACAACAAATCCAGTGTTCCAAAGGCTCCCACCAAAGCAGGGTCCCGCGGGGGGCGAGGGAGGAACATAGCCTTATTGCTTTAGGGTGCTACCCTGAAGAGAGGTTGTGCCGAGGGCTCCCAATCCTAAAAAGAAAAAAAATGAAACAATAAAGCAACAAGGTAATGCACAACGTCGAAGTGGTACGGTATGTAGAAATCAGTCCAGTGAGCCAAATCGATTAACACTTAGCTGCAGCCATGCTGTGATATTTAGCTTCCACTGAAGAACAAGACACAGTGTGTTGTTTCTTAGATTTCCAAGCTATTGGGAGAGAATGCAAAAAATTCACAAACTCATGACTAAATGTTTGGCATCCAGGGAGATTTCCCGATTGACATCATCAAAGGCAATGAGATGAAGAGAGGAAGTGGAAAATAGAAATGCCCTTGACTAGGTGTCTGCTTGGGATATTGAGAATTCGGAAAGTGGTTTGTAAAAGAGGTAAGCTAGCAGAGGAAAGAAATTGACTAAGCTTATGAATGGAATAGGAGATGTCAAGACTTGTGATTGTTAGGTATAAAAACTTTCCAATAAGGGTGATAAAGTATTAGATTGGCTATTAGATCTCGCTTGTCTTTTGAAAGAGAAATATTTGGATCCATGGCTGTGGCGACAAGGTAATACCCGGAGGTTTGACATGCTACCTCAAGACCAAGAAAATATCGTTGGGGGCCAAGGTCTTTTGAGATGGAATTGGGCATCAAATGTCGTTTTGAGGGTATTGGCTGTATCCAAACCGTTGGTAGCAACAATGCTGTTATTGACATATACAAGAGTATGAAAGAAGATCCACGGGTATGTGTGAAGAGGCTGTAGTCATGCTTGGACTGGGTAAAACCCATGGGTAACTAAGTGAGAGACCGCTTTGCAAACTACTATTGACTGGCTTGCCGAAGCCCTTGGAGACTCTTGTGCAAGACAAAAGGTCCCAACACCCCCTTAAGCTGACCACCCGGTGGAGTCGTCGTGTAGACCTCATAATGGAAGTATCCATGGAGAAAAGGATTATTGACATCAAGCTCTGGGAGATACCAATTTGGATGGAAGTGAAAGCCAAAAGAGTTCAAACTGTGGTTAGGTTTGCAACAAGTTACAAGGTATCAAAGAAATGCACACTTTTTTAAGTAAACCTCCGGCTGCAATGGTCTTTATGTCGTTCAATAGAGCCATTGAATTGTATTTGTATTTAACTTTAAACATTCATTTATACCTTTAAACATTCATTTATACCCAGTAGCCTTCTTACCCGGAGGAAGAGGTACATGAGACCATGTAGGATTCGCTTCGAGAGAATCCAGTTCTGCTTCTTTGCAATGTGCCATTGAGGGTGTTTCAAGGGCTTCAACATGGATGGGCTCTACATGGGAAGACACTGCTAGGTTGTGATGATGGTATGACTCATAAAGGCGATCACAAGAAAGTATCCGAGAAAGAGGGTTGGATGTCGAGGCTTTTTCAGTAGTGGAGGAATCAACAAGGTGACACTTGACAGTCAAAATCACGTAAATACCACGGTGGCTGCATAGTTCTGGGACTGCACCGAAGGGCAGGCAAAGCGGAGAGTTGGTTTTGGTCTACGTCCGGAGGACTAACAGGTGTGGGTAGGCCAGTTGTTGCGAACACTGATGTGGGAGGTGGTGATTCCACTATTGGACGATCACGTGGGGTAATTTTTCCCTTATAGGTAGGGAATTATAATGAGGAACTGAAAAGCCTATATGAGTGAAGGGGTCGAGATAGGGATCACGATTCAAGAATGGGAGTGCATTCTCATGAAAAACTTCGCTTCTTGTTTTCAAAAATGGTAGCCGATAAAAATGCATACTCGGGTTTTGGAGGAAAATTTATGTTGAAAAGACTGAATGATGGATACATGCAAAGACAACCAAAAACACAAAAGTGATCATATATTGGGATTGACCCTTAGAGAGCCTCAAGTGGTGAGCGGTTATGCAACGAGGGCGTGGGCAAGTGATTGATTAGGTGAACCGCTCTAAGTGTACAATCCCCATAAAAATTAAGTCGTACATTAAACTGGAAATGTAGGGTTCTGGGAACATTTAAAAGGTGTGGGTGTTTACACTTCAACATCGAATTTTGTTCAGGTGTGTCGACATAGGACAGCTAGTGAAGACCATGTGTTTTGAAAAAAGGCCATAATAGAAACTCGATCCTATTGTCACTTTGGATGCTTTTTATTTTTATTTTATATTGAGTTTGGACTATTGAATAAAAATAAGAGGCTCCCTACTTATGACTTCTGGCTCATCTTATATGCCCAATTGTTATGCGTATGATTATGGATAGAAGAAAAAGAATAATTATTGATGGTGGCTACATGGAAAGGTTCCCTGGTATCACAATTAATTAGTTTAAATGGTGTTTGCGAAGAATAATTGTTACATGTAGAAGGTAATCGTCTTTGCTTCACTAGTGGACAAATCATAGTTATTATTTTTACGCAAAGTTAGAAGCGTAACATGAACACATTATCAGATGGGTGACCTAGGCATTGATGCCAATGGCCTGGGGCAGAAACAGTAGTAAAAGGTGCACTGTGCCGAGAAGTGGAGCACGATGCCACTTGCTACAAAGGGATTGTAAAATGTGAAAATTTGCCAACTGTTGAAGAGGCCCCTGACCTTAACACCCTTCCCAATTATTTTGGAAATTGCAATCCTGAATAAAGCAAGGTCAGAAAATGTTGATGATGAGTTGGGAAACTTCACTGAAATGTTAATCACATCTGTTCAAATAGTAAACAATGATCGGTCATTAAGTTATGGTTTGTAGCAGCAAACTCTATGATCCAAGTATGTTAGTTAATTTTGGCCAATGTTCAATGGCGCGTTCAAATGTGTTATAAAAGCAAAAAGTTTGGTATGTATCAAAACTGGCCAAATTGGTTGAGGTAATAGCCTCACCTCAGGCTCTCGGTGTAACCCCAGGGACTATATTCCCTTGAGAAGCTAAGTGAGTGCGAAAGTGGGCCAACATTTTTTTTACTACAAGGGCCACGCCGAAGTAAAGGGAATGGGGCTATTTTTTGTATTGGAAAAGCATTTGTTTGGAGCACTTCATTGGATGGAGTAGAAACAAAGGATGGTGCTTCCTTCATTGCTGCAACCTTTTTTCACCAGCAGTAGGACCACTGGAACCAGCTTTAATCACAAACTGTAGGTGGTGATGACTTCCCTCTCGGATGGAAATTTGGCGACTTAAAACATTCCTCTGCCATCTGGCCAATGTTACCATGTTGACTAAAAATTGTGGTCCCTTGGACCTATTTTGTTGGATCCTTGCTAGCCTATGCCTTGTTTAACACGGCGAAGGCATCGTCAAAGTTTCTTATCTGATGGAGCTTGAGTTGTTGCTCTTATTTGGAGAGTACAATGTTTATACTTGGTGGTGGCTCCACGAGGAGAACTTTGTCCCAAATGGATGAGTATTCATCTTTCATTCCACAAGAAATACCTTTACATCATCTCACTCCTATCCACCTACCAATCTTTTCACCAGTCAACAAAACATGATTGGTGTCTGGCAGATGGTCGTAAGCCTAGTATTCATCCCATAAAGATTTTAATCTAGCAAAATATTTTTCCCTTGCTTCAACGTAGAAATTGTTCTCTTCAATCGGAGTATCTTTGGTCTATTGTTTTCTGTATAACTTCGCTTGATTTCGTCGAATACCTCCTTTGCACAGCTCTCATATAGTATTCTAGAACCAATATCTTTTGATTGAAACAAAGCTTACAATCTAGGACATCAACTTCTTGTCACACCTTAGCCACTCTTGATAGGTTGCATCTGACTTCTTTGGCTGCTTGATTTTGCCATACGAAGCCAATCTTTTAGAGCACAACGTCCATAGAGCTCGTAATGGATACTAGATTTGCACCGCCAATTAAAGTTAGAGTCACAAGAGTGGCCCCCGTATTTCTGTTCATGCATTCAGCCATCTGTTGTGCAATGTTGATATCGAAGATGATCAAGTTCAAAATTGAGCCCGAACTCGCTCAATATTTTCCTTGGGCAAGAATTGATTGTTGAGAAACAACAACGAACCAAAAAGGAAAGGAATCAGACTATATGCAGTGGAATTCATGCTGCTCTGACACCATATTGATGTTGGTTTTGCAAGTGAAGTGAGCAATTGTTGAGAGAGATGAGAAGAGGACGAAGAGTGCAGAGAGTGCAAGAAGAACACAAAGCTCAAAACAGAACATCGAGTGGTTAACAAGCTCTTAAAGAGCCATTAACAAAGTGTTCATGAACTTCAACGAGTTGAGCACCCACTTGTTTGAGACTCACTTTGTTTAGCTTCTGTGCTTGTTCATCTCTCAAACAAACATTAATCAGTCATAATTATTTTCGAATACGAGCAGTTTATTGAGAGTTTTGCTCTCTTAACCATTAAGTATAGGGGACGTGCTTTTCAAATATGAAGAAGGCGTCTAGCGTCTTGCTGGAAACATTATGCTCCGTCTAAATTTTTGTAGTGGCTTTTGTCTGGACAATTAGATTATGGTTTGTAGGACACTTACATGTAAGTTTACATGGATGTTAGGAACTTTTTAATTCTTTTATTTAGAATTATTTTCTTGTTCTTTTACTGTTTTGTTGCATTAGGGGTTAGAATATATTCAGTGTTTCGTAGTCCACAAGTGCAAACATGTAGTGGCAATTAGAATGTTGCATTTGATGTGCGGGTACACAAGGAAAAATAAGTTTAGAAATGAGCGCATTCAAAATATAGCGAACATGGCAACTATTAAGACTGGTTGACACTTGAAATTGTAGTTGCACTGTGGAACTACATTTTTAATTCTAATACTAATTGTGATATAACTGGAATTAGGGTGAAATTGAAATTCCATTATTTTGATGAATAAAAGAATTAGAGGTTTGGAATTGTACTTTGAGTTACCTCAAGTTTTTGGGGTCTAGTGGGATGGATTGTTCCCAGTTTGGGTTCATCGAGGGTCGAGCTTTGGTAGGATTAGATCATTTTGAGTTGCTTGAGTTTCAATTAAGCTCAAGTCTAGTTTTATTCAAGCCAAATCATTTGATGTTTGAGTCATCTCAGATTTTTGCTTAATCAGGTTGAGTCATTTTGGGATTTATGCTAGCGTGGTTTGGTCTTGATTTTGATAGAGTCATTTCAACCTCGAGTCATTTTAGTCTAGGTTCATCAAGTTGATTGATTTGAATTTTGGGTTACCTCAAGTCTTCACAAAATTGAAGTCAGGACAGAGTTGGGTTGGGTAAATTTTGGATTCGATTCATCTCAAGTTTTAGGTCAATTAAGTTGTGTCATTTGGGTTTTGGGTCAGCTTAGTTGGATCACATCAAAGTCGGGTTCGAGTTAATTGAGGTCTTTTTGGATTCTACTCATCCTTGTTTTGGGTCAATTGGATTGGGTGATTTGTGATTGAGTTTGATCGGGTATGGGTCATTGGAGTTGGGTTATTTCGAGTTTAAGTCAAATTGTAGGTCAGGTTGGGTCTTTCAATTGCGAGTCATTTTGGGTTTTGGTTCAATCAATTTGAATCATATTGGGTTTTGATTTAGGGGAGTTAATATGCAATTACAATTCCTTTCCCTCATTCTACATGATTAGAATGTATGAGTTTTAAGTTAAAAACATAATTCTAAGAGATAGAGTAGTGGAATTGCAATCCCCATTAATATAGGTGAATCAAACAATAGAGTTGGAGTTCTCGACCTCAATTTCATTTTCAGCCTCATAATCCCTTGTGTGACACGGAACCTGAAGGATGGGGTGAAATTGATGTGTTTGTGATAGTCTAGGCATATAATAAGTATACTTGTGATGTGCACATGCAAAGAGTTGGGTCAATGGGAACAAGGGGTGTAAATGTGTTGAGTTGGTTCATTATTTAGCTCGAAAAGCTGCATTTTTTAAGCTTGAGGTAAGTTAAGTTGGCTCATTTACCCAACATGAGTTGAGCTCCATCCTAAATGAGCTTAAATAAGCTTGTCTAAGCTAAATTGACGCTAGATATGCTGAAATGAGCCAAATTTGAGATTAAATGATATCAAATGATTCCATAGATTGTTGTTCCGTTGATTATTGTTGGTTAATTTACGAGTTATGCCATCAATCTCACAATGGAAATTTGCAGACTCTTCTCAACCCCCTTTACTTACCGGGTTCCCGGATTGCATCATCGCATTTTGACACCAAAGTACGAGCACTTGCGAGGAAGTACCTGTGAGATATAAGCCATTTGTTTTGAAGGTACCAGTTAGCTCAGCTGGTAATGTTTCTACATGATGGTACTCGAGATTTGGGATTGAATACCGTCCTCATCACGGGGGAGAAAGTTTAGGGGATTTGGGGAAAAGGATAAAAGGAAATGCCATTTGTTCGCATTTTAGTTTAAATGCATTGATGTTTGTTACGTTGTGTACAAATCTTTGTGCAACGGATTTTGAGTGAGCATTTATGCACTTACGTGTGAGGTGCTTTTGTAATAGCCTCATAAATTATATTTTTTTTGCAAAAGATAGTTACCTATGTCTCGACCTAATAGTTACCTATGTCTCGACCTATTCAAGATATAGATATATTTTTTTTTAGATTCAATGTTTTATTTTTGGCTCTTGGAAAGACCCAACATGATTGTGCAACACCTAAATTGAGGTTTTATGTTAAAAAGGTTTTGAATTTATGTCCGCTATTTTCTTGCCCTGTTTGCTTACCAGAAATACAGTGCTGGACAGAAGTTTCTTTCATGACTAGTATTTTCTCTTTTATTGCTGGGGATGACATCTGGATCCGAGCTAATGGAGTATCCGTCCAATCTGATCCATTTAGAATGGGTTAGATGTAAAAATGGTTTCAAATGGATTTGAATCACCCGACCCAAATCCAATCGGTATATATTAACTGCAGGTATTTTACTTTTGAACTTCAATTCAACTAGCCGACCCCACTTGGATATGTATATTTTTAATATTCAATTCAGAAAGAGAGGAGAATAGAGCCTGAAAAGGCCCGCCAAGCAAGAAAGTGAACGCTTGTTGGTTTGTTTACTGAAAAGAGAAGGATAACAAACGTTAGCTTGTCTTGGGTCTTACTTACAATCAAAGGTTTTCACAGCTTCAAGATGAACCAAAAGTAGTCAATTTTCTCTCGGAATCTATGTGGGCTTTTTAGACCCAACTAAACATGGGAGTCATCCTTTCGAGACCTTGAGGAGGTTTGAAGAAAAAATTAAAGAGCGTGGAAGGTTGGAAGATTCTTTTCTAGGGGAGATGGGTGTTGGTCGTTGTGGTATTCGACATTATTTCCTTCTTTTGTAAGGATTGGTTTTAGGTGATAGGGAATTTGATAGGATTTTGTCTTTTTCTTTGGTATCTTCAAGGTGCTAAAGATGAATAAGAAGCCCTAGAAGAAAGCAAAATGAACGTAACTCCGTAGCTAGTTTATGCTGTTTGGACTTTTCAAACTTAGCTAACTGAAATATGAGTAGCTAAGAGAAATTGCCTTGGGGCAATCAGCCTAATCTTTGATAAAGTTGCGCAATTGAAGTGGGCAAGTTTGAATCTGCCGATGGAGATTGTATCAATCTTAGCTGTATTGATAAAACTAAAATAAATTTAAAAATTTTTTTTTAAGATCTCATTAAGAAGAGTGGGAATTTTTTGTGTGAAAACAATGTCATGATGGGGCAGTGCTTTAAGGATCATGAATGAAATGATTACTTCAGACAAATAAAAGACGCAAATTGCGTAATGAAATTCATGTTAAACTTTAAAACTGAATTTGAAAGGTTTAACTGCCAACATTGAGTTGGAGAATTAATTTTTTTCTCTATACAAAATAACTATGCTAAATGTGATGGTAATAGGTAAAAATGTGAACCACAGAATATCCAAAGTAGGTTGTTGAGAATTAGAATCAACCCCGGTGATGAAGACTGTGCTCTTCGCCGCATTCAAGGATAGCCTCGGAAGTGCAGCAGAACATCTCCCGAATAACTGAAAGATTGCCCTCATCCGCCTGACTAAAAATCATAAGATCATCAGCGAAGCAGAGATGTGTGAGCTGTGTACTATGATGATGTGGGTGGAATCGAAACCGCGGATAAGAGGTAGCACTGTGAAGAAGACGCCAAAGTCCCTCCATGGCAAAGACGAACAAGTAAGGGGACAGAGGATCCCCCTGATGAATGCCCTGACTCGTGCCAAAAAACCCTTGAAGCTCGCCATTAATAGCGACCAAGAACCTGGCTATGGAAGAACACTCTGCACCTAGTCAATCATAACCTCCGGGATACCCATACAACGCATAGCAGACAGAATGAAGTCCCAACGCACTATGCCAAATGCCTTGCGAATATCAATCTTCAAAGTACATCGAGGTGACACCGTCGGAAGGTGATAGCCGCGCATGAGCTCCCGAGGGAGCAAAATACTATCTCAGATCCTCCTCCCAGGAACAAAGGCAGACTGCGAGTTATCAATCAGAAAGGGAAGAACCCTTTTAAGCCTGTTTGCAATGATCTTAATGATACACTTACATATCACATTGCAACAGGAGATTGAGCGATAGTCGGCAAAGGTGGAGGGATTCTCCACCTTTGGAATCAGATTGATATGGGTAGTGTTCAGGGTGCCTAGTATGCGTATTAACTGGAAGAACGAACGGACAACCTGCATCACGGCCCACAACATCCCAGGCCCTCTTAAAGAAGGGGGAGGTCTAGTCATCAGGACCAGGAGCCCTATCATCACCCATGGAGAAAAGAGCATCCCACACGGCAGCATTAGAAATCGGAAGAGTCAACGGTCTAGCCTGATCCTCAGAAAGACGAGCCTAGAAGAGACCCAAGATATCCTCACGAAGCGACCCACTCGGCTCAGTCAACAACTCCTGAAAATAAGAGACCTTAGCCTCCGAAATCTCCCCCTTATCATAGGTCCTCACACCGTCAAGATGAACAATAGAAGAAAGTCGGCTTCTAGCCTGCCGATGGACTGCAAACTTATGGAAGAATCGGGCACCCTGATCCCTTAAGGAAAGCCACTAGATGCGAGACTTTTGATGATAGAAAGCCTCCTCATCCCTGCAAAGCCTCGAATACTCTCGAGATAAATGACGCTCCTCCACTCGAAGGACCATACTCTCAGGATCGACATTTAAAGCCCTCTGGCCTGCAGCCTAGGTGTCTCACGCCGCCACCACTCTAGCCGAGATATGACTATAATGTCTAGTATTGAGGGCTTTCAGCTCACTCTTCAGCCACTTCAGCTTCTGAGTGAGCTGATACATAAGTGTGCCATCAATGCTAGACTCCCATGCCCTTTGAACCATGGGAAGAAACTCCATGTGATCGGCCCAAAAGTTAAAGAACTTGAAAGAGAGCCACGATGTGCAACGCTCTCCAAGTCCTATAACTACAAACAGACAATGGTCAGAGAAGATCTCACGCGGGAGGAACTCGACTGATGAGGCAGAAAAAGCACGCAGCCACCCCTCACTTACCATACACTAATCGAGACGCTTCAGAATGAGAGCATCCCCGTCCATCCTATTGGACTACACATAGCGCAGCCCAGTATACGGCAGAACAGTAAGCTCGGACTCATAACAGAGTCTCGAAAGTCGTCCATATGGCTAGGCCAAGTGTCCCGACCACCACATTTATCGCTAGGACTGAAGATAGCGTTAAAATCTCCTAAGAGTATCCAAGGCTCCTCTTGAAGACCCACTTATCTCTTCGAGGCTTCAGTTCATCCACTGCAAGCCTCTCTTGGATTGCATCTTGGCTCGCATTCAGCTTTGGACTTCACGGGCTCTTTCTTATGGTAGGCGTTTGCAGCGGATTAGGTCGGTGCTGTTTTCTATTTAGGTCTATTGGTCATCTGTCTTCATTCTTTCGAAGGCAATGATCGAGAAGATGGAGTTGACTTTTGCTGCCTTTCTGTGGAAGGGCACTTCATTAGTCCCGGGGGGAGCAAAGTTGCCTGGAGGCATCTTTGTTACCCTCGTAAAGAGGGCAATCTTGGGATTCGCCACCTAACTGAGTGGAACCAAGCTTCTATTACAAAGCACATATGGGTTCTACTCACCACGCGTGATTCTCTCTGGCCTCGGAGGATTCATGCAAACCGACTCCATGAGAAGAGCTTCTGGGAGATTGGGCTGACATGGTCGATTCCTTGGTCGTGGAGGAGCATCCTTAGTGTTTGGTCCTCGTGTGATGGAGCATTCAGACACATCATTGGAGACACTGCACTTTGGGCTGATTACTGGCTACCTTATGGGTCACGACCCGCACTTTGACTTCTACTGGTCACCTATGAGGCTTATGCATTTCTGACATTATTGAGGGTGATCCATGGAGGTTTCTGCAGGAGAGGGTTGAGCTACTACCTATTTGGGATTCTGTTGAAGTCAGACCTTAGCCAGGTGTAGCTGACCATGTTAAGTGGATGGGTGATCGTTCAGGGATATTCACCACCAGATCGGCCTAGGAGATGAGTCGTAGGAGGAGGGAGGAGAACTCCATCCATCATCTTCTTTAGTTTTAGTTGTACATTCCGAAGCACTTGTTCATTCTGTGGCTTGCCTCCTGTGAGCGACTTTGGACCCATGATAGATTGCTGAGACATCAAGTTCAGGGCGCCCGATCTTCATGCGTGCTATGTGGTTCAGATGCTGAGTTGCATAGCCATCTCTTCTTTGCCTGCAGTTCTTCTACTTTTGTTTGGTCTAGGGTGTCATCACGCACATCCTTTGCTTGACCTGCTCTTTCTTGGCGTGAGCTGGTTTCTTGGGCTGCTACTCAGCTTCGTGGACGTGTGGTGGATCATGTTCTAGCCTGCCTTTGCCTCTCTGCGACTGTTTATTTCCTATGGTATGAGGTAACCTAAGGATTCAGCGCTCTCAGTCCAGACCTTCTTTAGCTGTTGCTGAGGAGATTATAGGATTGGTTCGTAGCCATCTCATTGCTGTTCCTACTCTTCGTGGTGCTCAGCGTCACTCTCATCTTATGCATGAGTGGGGGATTGAGCATTAGTTTTATTTGGCTTCTAGCTTTGTTTTGCTTTTGCTATTGCTGGTCATGTCAACCTTTGATGGTTTTTAGCGTTCTTTGATTCACTAATATAGGCCCTTTTGGCCATGACTTTGAGTATGCCCTTTGTAGACTTCTACATATATTTCTTCATATATGGTATTTCTCACTAACTTACAAAAAAAAAAAAGGTAAAATATGTATATTTTTTTTTAATTAAAATCCAATGATTTTTATGTTTTGAGATGGATTATGAAAAAAGAATGTAAACAAGTTGAGTCATTTGGCCAAAGTAGTAGCCATCTTGTTTTTCACCTTAAGGTTTATTTTGTTTTGAGTTTGATATGAGCAGAGAAAAGTTGGCTTGTTTTGTTAAGCGAGCCGAACCTGAGCCCTATAGCATAAGAGTTGCAGCTTGTGATCGCTATGGATCCAAAATCATGAATATTGAGCTAAACTATTAGCTTAAATGAGTCAAGCTCAAATGATAAACCAATCAATTGTAGCTTATATATTATTAAAAGAGCGAACTAGGCCTAAATAAGTCTAATTGTTGAATTAGAGTGCAATAGAGTTGAGCTAAGATCGAGCTTGTGACTAGGTTATTTCCAACGTAGTGGAATAATTTTACATTGAGCTTTGAGCTAAAATAAGCTTGAGCTTGAGTTTACTTGTCCAGGGCTATTCAGAATCTCGACTAAATCAAATTGCATTAGGCGTATTTTTGCCCATCCTCGATCAAAGATTAAGAATATGTTTTAGCATTCAGTTTGATCCATCACCAATGCCCTTGTCCACAAGACCATACCTAGACACCCCTTCTCGCTAAGAAGCTAATATGCCTCAATTTTATAGATGACCATTGCATCTCACTTATTGCCAACACTCACTGAAGATCCTAGATGAGTAAAGGCTACAATTTTTTTTTTTTTTTTTTTTTTTTTTTTTTGTTAATTAAGAGTACAAAGATCAACCAAACCCAACCGGATTGGGGAAACGATCCTCAAAGCAAAAACAAAATCCAGCACAACACAAAGGACAAAGGATAAATCAAAAGAACAAAAGACTTCAAAGACCACTCCCCTTACTACCTAACACTACCCCCCATATTGGGATTACTACCCAACATTACAAATACACCCAATATAATTGGCAACCCCTCACTAAGCAAACGAGAAACCTGCAAAAAATAGTCAGAGCCACGCCAAGAGAGGGGATGGTCTAGATACTGCATTCTTGGCCAAACTATCCATAATCTCGTTCACTTCTCTAGTCTGATGCATGAATTTTATCGACTCCAACCCTCTGTTTAGTGCTAAGATACAATTAATTAGAAACGCTAGCTTCCATGGATGCTTGTCATTTGAGTTGATCTAGTTGATCGCGTTAGGAGAATCTGATTCCACCACCATTGGGAAAGCCAATCCGTAGATGCACTAACCTTAACTGCATATTTGATTGCTAGGACCTCTGCTTCATTACTTTCCCGACACCCATGGGTTTCGAGAGAACACACAAAATCACACCTTTTGGGTCCCTTAAGACGCCTCCTATCCTTGATGGACCCAGCTTCCCCAAAGATGATCCATCCACATTCCACTTAAAAGCCCCACACTCCCGAGGAAACCATAAACGTCTCGGATTCTCCCGCTTGGGGCTCGATCACGTGATAACCCACTTGATGTTGGATGCAATTTGAGACATCGAATATGGAACATATATTGGCTAAGCTTTCACCCAGTGACCAACCCGAAGTCTCATAAGATTGAAAGTATCTATCCTGCATGCCTTTCTATTTCGGGAAATAATATTATTTCGACCAACCCATATAGTCCAAACAATAGCAAAAAAGACATTGAACCATACTTTCCTTTGATAATTACCTATAAAAGGGGTTTCTCAACTTTGATATAAGTCCTTTATACTATTAGGAAGTACAAAGTCAACTCCCCACCAACAACATACTTTTTTTCATAGATCCCAAGCAAATGGGCATAAGAGAAAAATGTGGTCAATTGTTTCTTCAAACACATTGCACCCGGGGCATTTAACTTCATCTCTAGGAATAATCTTCAATTTTGCCAATTGAGACCTATCATTAATTCTCCCAATCAACACGAATCATATCAAGAGATCCACCTTAGAAGGAATAAGACGCTTTCACAACCCTTTGAACACTCTCAAATTAGAAGCAAGTTTTAAGTCCGCAAGTGCCCTACATAACTGCTTTACCGAAAAAATACCTTTCGGATTAAATCCCCAACACAATCTATCGGATTTGTCAGGACGGAGGAAAACCGGGCCTAGAATTTCATCGAGCTTACCCTTCAGTTCATTCTCATATTGAAAAAAAGGTCTTCTCCACACACAGCACCACCGCTATTGCTACCTGTCCCACACACCCGTACTAGCTATATTGTTGCCCTTTTGCTCCGATAGAGAGAATAAACGAGGGAACATTTCCTTGAGAGGTTTATCCCCAACCCAAAAGTCATTCTAAAAAGATGTTTTTGTGCCACACTTGATGGTTACCATTGCCTCTTGATTAATCACTTCCTTTATGCAAGGAGACCACCTCCGAACATTACAGATTTTGCCCCGAACACTATGACTTCTCACCTTTTGAAGGTCCAAGATTAAAGCAGAAGCTGGGATGTTATAAATTGATGAAATTACACATTTCCAAAAGGTTTGACAATCATCAGAGTATCTCCACCACCATTTATACTGTAGTCTGTGTTCTTTTGTATTAAACCAACCCTGAGACCACCTTAATCTTTCGAAAACAGAATAACATCCCATTTAACAAGGAGAATTTCATCCTTCTCATCTTTATTCCCCCAAAAGAATTGCTGCTACAACTGTATGACCTTCCTTGCTACGAACTTCAACATTCTAAAGAGGGAGAGTTAGAATAATGGAAGGTTATTGAGCACCATTTTAACTAGCACCAGTGTTCTGACCCCAACTAGAAGTAGGATCAAGTGGAACCACTTTCAACTAAAATTTTGCAGCAAATTACAAATTATCAATAGAGGAATGCAGAATATCAACTATTCTGCAGAGGAAGGAAACGAAAACTGAGGGGGAGATTAGAATTTAGAAATTTAGGTAGAGAGAAGGGAAAATCGAGAGGGAGAGAGAGAATTTAGGGAGAAAAAATGTAAATCAATTTTATTACTTCACAATTGAATGAATACAATGGAGTATTTGACACCTATTTATAGATATTACAAAAATAACTAACTAAAGCAACTAACAAAAGTAACTAAAAATACAAAATTCTGGTATTTTTAGCCATTACCCTAACAAATCCTAACATTAACCTCCCCTTGAAGCCAATCCTTGCCTCAAGGATTGAAGGAAGAAAACTGACTCATGAGGAAAGTGTAATCTTCCCATATTGTGTCTTCCTTATCCAAGTTGGACCATTGTACTAAAACTTGCCCAACAGACTTGTTGTTGCGTTTCACCACTCTAAGATCAAGGATGGCAATAGGCTCGGCCACCATTACCCCTTCTGTAGTCACTAAGGGTAATCTATCCCTTTACTTGTATCTAAGACAAAGACACTAGCAAGGCTTTTTGTTAAGGGATCCGCTAGACTCTGATTTGTATTTTCAAAGTCCATAGTGATCATCCATTCTTTCATAAGTTGTTTCACATAACTATGTTTCACACTAATGTGTCTAGAATTTCAATTAGACACCTCACTCTTTATGCATTTCAAAGCATAGGCTCACTATCACAATGGATAGAAATATGCAATATTGGCTTCGACACAAAGGAGTCTTATAAAAGTGATCCTTTAATCATTTTGCTTGTTTAATAGAAAAATCAGAGCAATTAACTATATAATCATGGTGGAACTAATACATATCTATTTCTTGAAACCCTAAGAAACAACACCCCTACCATGTAGGAATGCCCACTCACTTGTAGAAGTGTAGTCCTCCTTATCCGATATACAATTGGCATTTGAGTATTCTTCTAAAGTAGAGGAATATCCATTAAAATTAATACAATAATCCATGGTTATTTTAGTACTTTATGTACTACATGCCAGAAAAATTTACTTGGATTGCTAGTATATTTACTTACCCCATCAGGGACATACCCTAATGAGAGGCTATTTCGGAGGATCCCCATCCTGAAAAGCGAGAGGGAAAAAAAGCATGGAGAGCATGACAAGCATGGAAGCATCTAACCAAGAGCAAAACGCGAAAGCACCAAGCATCTATAAAAGGGAGCCTACCTAACGACAACATGCAAGAATATAAATGATGTAAGCTACAAGAAGCAAGGTAGAAATGTGTACAACAAACAGGCATGCAAGACGCCTGGTGGTGCTAGTACTAGCCTAGAAGTGCTCGACGTTCTTACCTCGCTATATCTGTTACCCCCTATATTAATCCTCAACTGGGTTCTATCTAAGGCCATTTCTTCACTGAGGTTGAGATAGGCGAGGTCCTGTCGAATTGCTTCCATCCAACTCTTCTTTGGTTGGCCTTTTCGTCTCTTCCCATATGTAATATGGAGTTGTTCGTAGTATATTTACTTGGCTTCCAAGAATTAAGTTCATACTCCAATTGTGCTACTGGTGTACCTTCATTTGGTACTAAATATCAATACGAAATATCAACATGTAATCAACATACAAACATATAATGACTCCTTTATTATTATTAAACTTGTTATATACGCATTTATCCAATTCATTTTTTGCCTTTTTCCAAAGGTGACTTTAATGACTAATAGCATCATAACATATGAATATAAAATGACATAATAGTCTTATTGTCCATGCAACAATTGCATATACATTAAACTCAATTTGAGCATCTTAACATTCATTGTATAAATGCATTTTATTTTAACCGATTACATGAAAAGAAACACGATTATTACACCAACTAATTATGGATTACTTAACCATCCATACGCATACGCCCTTAAAAATGCATGTAGTCATTACCTCAACAGCATTAATTATGATAGGCAATTAAAATTTTCACATGCATGCATGTTTCCATTGGAGTATTACATTGAATGACATTGAAAGTCCATGGGAGATATGTGGTTAATTATGAAATCATGAAGGTTGCAATAATCATCATTTCCATGTTCTTTTATTCAACTTTTTTCATCATTCTTATGCAAGTAAAAGTTTATAAATGGAGGATAGCGATAGAAACACATGTACAACGGTAAAATACACATGCAACGGTAGAAACACACATGCGAATTGTGGCAATTATATACACGACATGATAATAGGGATCTATATAAAATATAAATAATCATGTAACTTTACCTATTATGATCCACTAATTTTTAATTTCGCTCAAATTGACTACTTTCGTGCTCATTGAGCAAACAAATAACATTCATCTTTACAAATTAAAAACCGCAACATTCATGATTGCAACAACATGCATGAATGCATCAACATGCATTAACGCTTCAACTTTGTAAGTGCATCAACATATATACATATATACTTAAATTCTTTTTTATTATTATAAATATATATGCATTAAACCTCAATTTAATTATTGTTCATATTACAAATTTATACATCAATAAGTTTACCATGTGTGTATATATATATATATATATATATATATATATATATATATAGTTTTGGTATTGTCTCAGTGTCTGGTTTTAACAACCAAGCAAAATAAGTATATATATTTTTTTTAGCACAGCCTCAACAATCGGTTTCAACAACCATTAAAACAAGGAATTTTATATATAAATACATATTTTTTTCCTTTTTGAATTACACGCAAAATACTATGTGGAACATGGAAAATCATGAGTTCTTGACTTTGGTTATGATAGCATATGTAAAATTTAATCATGTGCATAATCAACAATGCACAAAAATACTAATTCTCATACATCATAAGAACTTCATGATTTTCACATTATTTGAATCAGAAAATATACCTTGATCCATAATGATTTATATAACAAAAGGATCTAATATGACATCTCATTTCTCTTTTAGTCACTTTTTCTAATTTCACAAAGTTCGCCATCAAATCACACTAAGAAAAGAAACCATTTTTATCGACGAAATATAAGTCTTAAGATTGTTAGGGAAATATGTAATACAGGTATTGAATTCAATCGCCGGTCCCAAGGCATGTAGCGAACTATTTTCTTTAAGACTTGTTTCATGAATATCAAAATAGTCTACGGGATACAATGAAACTCAAAAATAATGTGAGAGTAAAAGCGTAGAGAGGATGGATAATAGAGACTAAAGAATAAGAGAATGATGTTGTTTTTCAAGTGTCTTTTTCCATATTCTTCAAACTTAATTTGATGGGTTTTATATAGAAGTCTCAAATGTCTCTTCACATGAAGAGATGCAAGCTTTCACAAAAATATAACAAAACTATATTTTGTTTATTTTAAAAATACACAAACACTGTCAACCATCAACCCCATCAAAGCCATCCATCTCAACCCCTTTCGAATGTTCGAAACTAAGAAGGAAGTTTTATCCTCTATCAAGACTAATCTCGCTGCGCCGTCTTTTGTAGCTGGAATACTAACCCACTCGCACTCCCCCTTCCCCCAGATTTTTGAGATTAGCTGTTGGTCCACCTTCTTTGTTCTTGTCTCAACTAAACCCAAAACATCTGGCTTTTTCGCATTCACAAGAGAAGCACACATACCTTTTTTTTTTTTTTAGGAGTCGATCCCATCCCATTAACATTCCACGCTAACACATTCATTAAAAAAAAAATAGAAACACTAGTAAAGAGCCGTTGACTATGAAGTGGATACCATACCCATCTTCACGGGTGCAAACCCATGCCTATATATTCACCCCACTACATAAGTATCCGTCATTCGCTTATACCTTCTCCCCCCAATTTTTGTACCCAAGGGCAATTATTTTCCATACCCGCTCACATATATAAATATAAAATTACTTTCTATGATCTATTATTTCAAATTTGATGGTATGAAGCACGTATATCCCTTTTTTCATGTCTAATTAATTAACTACAAATTAAGATGGGTAATGCAAGGTGGATATGGGGTGGGTATGACGGATATGTTAAAATTTGACTAATAGCAGTGAAATACTGTGAAAATTACTACGAGAATACTGAAATACTGCAGTAAAAGATGCTGGAAGAATTGCAAAAAAATTCAAAAATAATTATCAAACATTTGTTAGGAAATAGACCAATTTTCAAGCATGGCAACGAACATTGCAACTAGGAGAGAGCAATTAGAAAGATCTTACAGAAAGCAATGATATCGCGCCGTGGTAAAGGCCACTGTCCTAAAAGACAATTTCGTCGCTGCTCCGGTGCACACAGTATAACCGGCGGCTGTCCTCCAGGATTAATGCGATCCAACTCTTAACGTGCACTCATTAATTGCCGAGTAGGAGCTCCTTGAACTTTGCCCAAATTTTAGGAGAAAGAAAAATTAGAGAGAGAGAGAGAGACCGAGAGTGTATATCTTTGTTTGTTACAGCTAATGACATATATATGGCGTAGAAAACGGTAACAAGAATTAAAAAACTGGGTGCAATGAATTCCAACGGCTATAAACGGTAACAGGCATTAAGTCATTGGCTGTAATGAATTCCAACGGCTATAAACCGACGTAATAAATTACAACGGCTATATTGTTAATAAATTCCCAATGGTCATAATTTTAATGACCATAAACGACTAGTAAAAGTATCCGAAAAGTAAATATACCCTTTAAGAAAAGGACCACCCACACTGTTTTTCCAACGTGGGATACACTTACAAAAAACTAAAGATTAGCTTGTATCATTTTTCCAACAATGCCCTACAAAGGATACAAGCGGAAGAGAACAAAGAAGAATAGATTGGGCAAAGGAAGTTCTGTTTTACAGTGCCGATGTCTCGCTACTTGAATCGTCACCTAGTGTAACCCAAGTTTAGGACCAACATCTTGCGAGGTGACTTTCGTCTTGAATCTCACAAGGGGTTGTGTAGTCTGCCACTCGGACACATATTAAACTCCAAATCTCGGCAACTCCAGCTGTTTGGCGCTTTTTATCGGCCATGCGCTTGTCCTTGATATTCATAGGTGCTCTAGAAGGCAAGTTTTAAACGTTCATAGGGAGCGGCCAAACTCCCACACCTACATAGATGGATCCCATCAAGTGTGTATTACCGCATACCACCAAACATATGGATATGGGTCCATTTAGAGCTAAAGCTCAACCTCACCCCTTGGTAACATACAAATAGTGTCCATCAAGTGCAAGCCTCGCTTATACCTCCAAACATATGGCTATGGACCCGTCTCCGCACTGTCACACCATAGGGAGGGATAACATAAACATAGTGCATTCCTTGAATGAAACTATGACTTTTCACATTGAACCTGTTAAGACCAGGTTGGATACATCACAGTTTATTTGTGTATAGACTTTAGTCCCGTCCCCCTCGATGTTTCCACAACCATTTTTTGACATAGCATCTATCAATGGATCCACAAGGTTCTTTCCAGACCTTACACAATTTAGTGATCACTTTCTTTCGAGTAGATCGTTTACAATCTTATGCCTGAGACGAATAAGTCTCCTCTCGTCAAACCCATCAAGTGTGCAGTGTCCACACCATCCATCACGGACTATGGATTAGGTTAAAGCATCATGTTCAACTATCATACATGGAATTTCACACTGTATTGCAACAAAGCGGTACTTGAGATTTGACCATTGTCAACCCCAATCACGAGTTGTTCTCACCCCCACATAGACATATCTGTAATGAGCTGTTAAATAACTAGATCCATCGCCTACCAACTTCAACAAAAGTCAGTATAACACAATAGTGGAATAAATATCATATCAATAAAATCATATTTCCATCCTAAGTACTCACACAGTACACATATCGTACGTATATCGTATATATAGTTGGCATGAAAGACATATACCACAATTTGTCACTGTCACATTTTATCACAATTGTGAAACATTATTACCAATTTAGGTCACAAAAGACTATATACCCATTCTCCTCGTACTTAGCGTACATGTATTATTACTATTAAGGGTAGTCCATGTCTTACCAATTTTGTATCAAATTTTGGTGATATCAAGAGAAAGAGGTTCATAAGACTATAATTCAACAGATGCCTTTTACAACTCAACTTAAGGCAACCCAAGCCTCTGCAAGGCTCTCAAGCCCAAGTGCTTAGCATAATCAACCTATTTACACCGACTTTGGACAATCGCCAAAATAATATTTCCACCATAATCAGTTTTCATGAGCTAGCTATAACTAGCAAACATTGGTAAAACATAATATTCAGAAAAGATTATGAAGACAATATACCTGGGAAGTCCTCACCCTCAGGTTGGGGGCACTAGGAAACAGCCTCTCTTCAGGTTAACACCCTGAAGGGGGAAGGCTGCGTACATCCGCCCCCCCAGACCCTGCGTAGGCGGGAGCCCTTGAGGCACTGGGTATGTTCCTTTTTTTAACATACCTCATAGGCTCTCGGGTGCTCTTACAACCCCCCACAATGGAATATCTCACACTACATTCCTAAGCCATTTAATTTTTCTACCTGCCAACTCAATCTTTAAGGACAACTAAACAATGCAGGTTTCAGAAAGGTGTCACAAAATATAGCTCACTAAGGAGCCTAAATACATAGTCATTAGTAGAATATCTTTCATCGATATCCGATGCCTAATACGAGAAGAAGTTTACTACAACGTAAACCCCATTCATGATGCTTGACTAGTACTTCAACAATTTAACTAGAGCACTTTGATACTTGTCATTTGGATCAATGTATGTAGACAAGGTCTACCACTAGCATATGATATAACAGGAAGAGTGTTATATTATTCACCAAAATATAATGCTATCAATTACCTTAGCATATTAAGCTTGTGATGTGATGCCACATTTTTCTTCTCATCAAATAAACACTAGGGTCATATAGTATATCATTCAAATGACCAATACAAGCATACAATATATGACAATAATCCAAATAAGGTATCTAGATACAAGCTAAATACCAAGCCTATAATCAATCAAGGCTCACATTAGACCTACACTTTACTCTTTTCACAAAACTAAAAAAGAAGGCATGAAACAGTGATTCTAAGGGCATACAAGTCTCCAAGGATAACACAAGTCCACATATGATTCAAATTATATTACATTTTCCCAACCACAAGCTGCAAATTCAGCAAAGCATAACAAATTGCAAAAATTTTCAACAGCTAGCAGCCCATGATAGCAAAAAATGCGGCATCTTACAGCAGCAATCATTGTTTTAACAGCTACAAATCAGTAGCTACACAATATACAACCCAAAAACCAATATGAACAGCACCAAATTCAATATCGAGTATCAACATTCAGCAACACCGAAATATAGCAGCAACATACAGCCGAGCTAAACGTGGTGCAGCATATTTAGCTTGAAAATAGTCCATAAACAACATGTTCATCATCACTTCAAGCAACAAGTATCAACATATGATCAACGTGCTTCAAACATAGCCATGGGAACACATGGGACACATAAACATGGAGACTAATACAAAAAAACATACAAAACTTTTCACAAGAACTCACAAGTCCTATTAGTCATTTACAATGATCAACTATTTCAATAGGTCATTCAAAACATACAAGAAAATCCAATTGTCACATACAAGATCTAAACTCATGGTTAAAACTCATACATGCAATACTCTACCAACACACATTCAAATGTTGCCATAAATAGACTCTATTAGCAATTGATTCATCCATGGCCAATGTTTTATCAAATATTTGATGCATTCTTTCAAGAGCTTCTTTAAACCATGGTAGAGATTTACAAGCTTGTAAACTTTACTTTTCATACTGAGAGTGACACACCATTCTAGTTGTTGCGTTTGCCATTCAAGAATTCAGTGACTTTTGATTCAGCACAAAATCATGGATAGAAGTCAGATCTATCAAACTCTAAATGTGCCTACTTTAATCACGGGTGACTTGTCAAGCAAATCAACCCCCTTTTGCAGAGTATTTCTCTTAGCTATTAATCTTGTCTTAAACTTATCTTTGAAGCCAGTAATCTTCAATTTGTGTATTGACTCTAGTCTATTATTTGTGATTTCTTTACAAAATTGAAATGAACAGAGTTTACGATCTCCTCGTAAGTTTTGTGGGCTTTGTCTAACATATAAATGTACAAAATTTTCCTTTCTTTATTTATTATATCAACCTCTTTTAATCTCAAATACTCGTCCATTTCAATTATGTTGTGCTTACACTCAGAGAGCAATCAAGCTGTGGTATGTCACGCACCACTACTAGGAAGAACTATTATCACTAATTGGACCAACATAATTCACATTATCCTCTGTTTTTTTTTTTTTTTTTATAAGTCCAAATAACATATCCTGCGTAACAAGTTCTAGCAAACTAATCATCATTGTTCTAATGACAATACCCCCACATTTCGCTAACTCACAGCGTCTAGCATTGTGAGTTAACCTCAATAATGGAAGTGGCTCAGAGCGTGTAGAAGACAACAAAGCTCGAACAAATACAATATTTTAGTTCTACATATGTGGGGATATAATTTCAAATCAAAATGTAAAAATTTGCCCACCTGAAATTTGGCAACAATTATCCTAATCATATCATGTATGCCAAAAAACATATCACATGAATATAAATATTAAAGTACAAGTCACCAAAAAATATGTCTACACAATTTAGACAATGTTCTACTGTCATCATTCAAAAGCATTAGCCCAAACTACATTAGTACCAAACGAATGTTGTTTTATTTATCATTATTATATTCTAAATATGTTTAATTGGACCTAATATATTTTCCTCTTATTAAAAGGATTTTATCATTTAAAGGTGCTCTAACAGGCCAAGAGATGTAAATGAGCCGTGCAATGGTTTTTTTTTTTTTTTTTTTCTTTTTTAAAAATTAAATTTAGCCGCACAATTGGGTTTTCGTTACTAATCACAAGCAACTTTGGAATATCAAGAGTAGAAGCCTTATTGCCATGATTGATTATAAAATTGTCTTTTAAATTGTTAAAAATTGACTAATAACAGTGAAATACTGTGAAAATGACTACGAGAATACTGAAATACTGCAGTAAAAGATGTTGGAAGAATTGCAAAAAAAATTCAGAAATAATTATCAAACATTTGTTAGGAAATAGACCAATTTTCAAGCATGGCAACGAACATTGCAACTAGGAGAGAGCAATTAGAAAGATCTTACAGAAAACAATGATATCGCACCGTGGTAAAGGCCACTGTCCTAAAAGACGATTTCGTCGCTGCTCCGGTGCACACAGTATAACCGGCGGCCACCCTCCAGGATTAATGCGAATTCGACTCTTAACGTGCACTCATTAATTGCCGGGTAGGAGCTCCTTGAACTTTGCCCAAATTTTAGGAGAAAGAAAAACCGAGAGAGAGAGAGAGACCGAGAGTGTATATCTTTGTTTGTTATAGGTAATGACATATATATAGTGTAGAAAACGGTAACAAGAATTAAAAAACCGGGTGCAGTGAATTCCAATGGCTATAAATGGTAACAGGCATTAAGTCATTGGCTGTAATGAATTCCAATGACTATAAACAGACGTAATAAATTGCAACGACTATATTGTTAATAAATTCCCAACGGTCATAATTTTAATGACCATAAACGGCTAGTAACAGTATTCGAAAAATAAATATATCCATTACAAAAGGACCACCCACACTGTTTTTCCAACGTTGGATACACTTACAAAAGACTAAAGATTAGCTTGTATCATTTTTTCAATAGGATATGGGCAGGCTGGAGCGAGTATAACACTATACCTATACCTTTCTCATATTTCTAGTGGGTATTTTCATGTGTATCTTATCTTTTCGCTACTTGCCCCACTCGCATATCCTTTTTTTAAATGTCTAATTAATTAAATACAAATTAGGATGGGTATGCAGGTGGATATGGGGTGGGTTGGAGAAAGTACAATATTATACCTTTATCTTTCTCATATTTGTGGCGGGTATTTTCATATGTATCTTATCTATCTACTACTACTTGCCCCACTTGTACCAATACATGCCCCAAATGAAGCGGGTACCCAGTCCATGGATAATGGATTTTACCGGGTTCATTGCAATCCCTAATCATGTTCTAAATTCTTATTTTCAAAACGCCCAATACAATTTTGCAAGCGAGCAAAACTCTGGCACATCTAGTTCATAACATGATCCCTCCACAAAAATGAAAAATTCAAGAAATATAAAACAACGTGGAAGAGATAGTTGAGGCTTGTTTCCATGAGCCAGTGCCCGAAATTACATCAAAAGAAAAATATTTCCAAAACTAACTTTCAAAATAAAATATTTATCTAAATGATATTTATGTCATCTTTTGGTATGGTTTATCCTTTTGTTTTGTTTGTTTACTTTTTTTCAAAAATACTAGTGCACATGCATGTATGTTTTATTTTTTTTAAAAATTATAATATTTTTTAATTATAATAAATAAATTAAATTAAATGGCTTATTAAAATTTTAAATTAAATTATTAAACACAAATTTAATTTTAATATTTAATAAATAATTTAATTTAGTTTTTTCTTGTAATTAAAAAAATATTATAAATTTTTTTAAAAAAATATACAATTATATACATGAATGAATGTATTGAAAATTGTGTACTGAAACTTAGTTTTTTTTTAAAGCAAAAAAAAAAAAAAAAAAAAAAAAAGAAAATGCTAAAGATATGGATGTCATTTGGAAAAATACTTTTATTTAAAAGTTAGTTTTGGAAATATTTTTTATTTTAGTATTATTTTGAGCATTGGCTGTGTTTCCACACAATGAAAATATTTTGAAAAAAAAAGTATTAGTGTCCTAGCTGTGTTCATGTATTTATATCAATCCCATGTACATATGATAAACCATGTATCATGGGGCCCATATGCTTAGCGAAAGGCTAATCAAGATAGCACTTCTCAAGAGTATCCTAAATATCCTGTTTTAGATGTTGTTGAGGAGGGACCGATCCAGAGTTGTGGTTATCCAATTTTGAAAGCATCAATCAGTGCAAACCTGCAAACTGCAAGTTCAGGTGAATGAATCATAAAAATGGGAACATGGGTTATAGGACAAGGTGAAGAAGAGTCAAGAAAGCCCCTCGCATCATGGTTAATGAAGAGGGAGATCGGCTGGTCCCATCAAGTAATGTAAGAGACATAACCCTGAAGCTTCATGGTGAACATGTTGGTGATGCTTAGAGGGTTAAAAGTGTGGCAAGGTATAGACACCAGCCTTGCCAGAAGGAAACAAATAGGAGCCATATATCAACCCTAATGGCCCAAGGAAAGACCCTACCACATAGGATTGGGGCCAATGAACATGGATGCATGCATGAAAATGGGTGACAGGGGTTGCATCGGTAAAAAAATAAAGTGATAGGAGAAGTTATTGACATAACTAACAGGGGAGGACTAATGGCTAGGACGAAGAGACAAAGGAACGAATGCTAGGGGTTGCCTTGCCAGGGAAAAAAGGGACTCGATAATGGTGTGACTGCTGGGCTCAGAGGGGAGAGGAAAACCATAAAGCAACCGTGGAAGGGAGAGATTGGGAAATTGATGATGGGAAGTAGAGTTTATATGCAAAATTTAAACACTAGGTACTAATCTAATATGCTGGACCCATTGAGGTCCATAGGAAAAAATCATGTGGTTCAGACCTCATTATTAAAATATAACATTGTTCTTTTATTCTAGCTCACCCAAATAAAATAGAAGCAGGGTCACCCATACTCTTTTTGGGAATCATTGTTTGAACATCTCCTTCAATTGTAGTGGGAACAAAGATTATTCCCCACTATTCCAAGTGCCTAAACCAGGTTTGAGTTATTCGTATTTATGGCTTCAAAGTTATCCTCATTCCACGATGCAACTAAGCCACATGATCCCTAAATTGCCTTCAATTCACACCACTTTGGTAATCAAGTCTTTAACAACCTAGTTATGTTCCTTTCCACCCAGACCTCTAATATTTGAGGAACAAATACTTGTCCTCAAAACCAATTGCATTGCTCATATCTCAGGGTCATGTTAGGGTGTTACTTTCTGATGTCCTAATCTTTTTGGGGTTCTTCTTCCTTAATACCTTTCTTAGATCTTTTGAATGTCTTTTGCCTCTTACAATTGCATTCAACTACTCTTCCATGGTTGAACCGAGCCATCAAGTCTCAAACCCTACTTTTTCTCCATTGTCCATGCCTTGCAATTAATGCGAGAGAGCCAGGGCTTGAATCAATATCAAAGATGTTTTAGGAGGGGGATAATGCTGGAGTTTGGGTAAAAGATGATTTTTGTGTGTTTTGATCTCCTCCTCAATGATATTTAGGTTGCTATATCAGTTTGAAATATGCATAATAGGGATTGGGAACATTCTTGGCCTATGAAAACTCTGGTGTCATCTTCCTTTAGGCCCCTAATCCCTCAGTTTTCCGCAATTGATAAAAAAAAAATCCCCCAATGGGATATTGGTCTTATCTTAGGCCTTACTATTAAGGCTCGTTATTGTTTTGAGGGTTACCAACTTGGAAGCAGTCTAAGTAGTTTCATCATTTCCCAAATTGCCACATTGTTAACCCACTACTCCACGAGAGGCTTCCGCTATTTCCCTTTGGGATGGATGCTTAGTGTATCAGTTGAGATCTTCACTACCTTGTGGAAAGGAGTATCTCTTCCGCTTCCATCTCCTTTCATTTTTGCCTCCATGTTGCCGATCCCAAAATTGTTGCTCACCTCTTCCAATTCACCAAGTATCATGTTAACATGGCCAATCATGTTCAATTATTTCTCTTTGCCAGCATGCATTTCATC
Organism: Simmondsia chinensis; assembly: GCA_018398585.1. NCBI lineage: Eukaryota > Viridiplantae > Streptophyta > Magnoliopsida > Caryophyllales > Simmondsiaceae > Simmondsia > Simmondsia chinensis. Next base: position 24,253,194 of record JAGTTD010000012.1, read on the forward strand.
CATGCCATCTCCGCCTTCCAATTGGTCGAAGCATGCACTTGGCATTTTCAACTAGCGAGTAGCTGCTTGTAGACATGGGAGAGTAGTTGGTAGTAGACATAACCAGAATAGGCTTGTATCCATGGCATGTAGCCGCCAAGAGCAGCATCTAAACTTGAACACCAGTAGAGGCATAGAGCGCCACTAAACAAAGGTTGATTCAACATAGGCAAGTAACAAAAAGCAGCCATCGAGAGGTGTAGAGTCCATCATGGCTCCACACGACATATGCCGCCCTTGAACAAAATGGTTGCCACCCTCCATGGACACTGAAGTCTCTAGTGCCACCATCATGGGTGAGTATCCATAGGTGAGTGGCCCATGACAACCACCAATAAGTGGCTTGCGGACCCACAACCAACTTCTATATTTCTTGCTAGGGACGAGTACAACAATCACAGTTGCTACCCGCTCCTTATAGGCCTAACCACCATGTTCGCCCTCCATAGGGACCTTCCGAGTTCTACTCGTCTCCTCCTAACTTCAACCGCCATAAGTGTGAATGACCATAAGCGGCTAGGCTACTCACCTATTTCTATACGCCATTATGAGGTGAATAAGGTACAATCTACCTGATCAAGTATGGAGCATCCGATGTCAAATAATGAATACCTAACTTTGAGTACCTAGTACCCTGTGTTGGCTAAGGAAAGTTACTCAGACCACATGGCAGCTAAGGAACTAGGTTAGTGTTCACCCTAGGGACGCCTCAGCCCCTCTCTTTACCTTTATAAATATCAAACCCAAGGCACCCCTGTTGCATTTGAGGGATAGTGTGCTTCAATTTTTCTTTTCTTATAATTTGCCTCAGTCAGACGTAGAAAGAATAGAGCTAGAAAATCCAATTTAAATACCCCCTCTCCTTGTCCTTGGTAAAGTCTTGTGGGCCTAGAGTGGGCTTAATAGACTAAACACGTGACGCGCCAGCGTCGCTTCGGGTTGTGGTGTGGACTTTTTCTAACCCGAACCTTTATTTTTACAAATATTGTGTTTTCAGTTGTCATAAAGGAACTTCAGGTGAGTTCTTTAGACTGAGCTCGAAGGGTATGTGCTTTAGCTAAAGATGTCCTCTCCTGACAATCCTCAAGGCTACTATGCTCGATGTTTCACTGTTATTCCGGGTTTGCGGTTGAGCTTGAGTACACGGTTTTGCTCGTACGACCACCCACTCTTTCCTTAACTGTTGTTGCTTTAGCTGTCGCCATATTTATTGCTCCACCATATCCTCCCACCTTCCTAATAGAGGCTGGATTTTTTACCCACAATCCATAACTTACTTTTGCTTGTATGTCAAGTATTTTGCATACAAATACCGTGCCTTAAAGCATTATTCAATACACTGAATACATAGCTATCATACTTCTCTTATTCTCTCCAATATTCTCCAAGTTCTTCTCCATTACTCTAGTTACTGAGCAAGTTAGGTCATACTCCAACCCATCACTCGAGGATATACTCCTATGTTGAGTTTCGTGTTATCCTTGGGAGTCGGAGTGTCTGATGATCCCGTTTATACCCTAGAGAGGGCATAAATGACTTATCGAAGTGGTGAACTTTGATAAGCCTAAATTCGTACATAATTATTTTTATCATTTTGATGTATTTTTAACCATTTTATATCAAACTTTTATCGTTTTTACTCGGTTTTGCTCATTTTGAATCATATTGCTATTTTCTTGTGGAAACACTCATTTTATGTTAAATATTGCTAGGTTTTATCATTAACATCAATAAGTATATGCAAGATATATCAAACAAAAGTTAAAAAAAAAGCCCCCAAGATTCACGGTTCAAAGCAAAGAACCACCAAAAATAACAATTTTTGCACACAAATTGCTTTGGATGGCAGATTTTTTTTTTCAATATTTTATGTTTAAGTTCATTGTATAATTATCGTACAACATCAAAATGATCATTTTTTGTAGGTTTTGGGCAGTGCAAAGCTGAAAAGAACATAAAATAAGGAAGAACAAAGCAAGTAGGAGCAGCAGCCGCAAGTCTTGGCAAATAAGGATGAAGATGAAGATAATTTTCTACATTCTTTACTCACCCATCAAATGCTATATAAAGGGGTGTTTTGTGAAGCATTAGATTATCCCTCAACTCAGCAAAAGCAAAAGCAAAAAAAAAAAAAAAAAAAGGGGTGGTGAGAAAGAAAAAAAAAATCGTGAGGGAGAAAGAAGGAAAATGAAGGAGGGAAGTTTGGTTTGTAATTTTGTACTTTTCTTTCTATCATTTTCTTCTTTAAGTTCATAAATTTTGTGTTAATAATACCTTATATTATGTTTGTCATGAACTAATTTTGTTATTGCAATGGTACGATGTAGCCTAAGTTGTAATATACGCTTTATTCTAATTCAATGTTTTGTTATTGTGTTGTTGAAGTATTTATCATTGTTCTTCATGAGTTTTAAATACTTGATCACCATTTAAAGCCTATAATTATTCATAATGAGTCCGAGAGGAGATTTATGATGAATGCTAAGGTCATAAGCATTGCAAATTGAGCGAATGCTCGAGAGAGATTAATGCGATTTATGTGGTTTTTAAGTGAAAATCATAGAGCTTCAAAAAATCTTTTCTTATTTAAATTCATGCACGAGAGTGATGGGTTAATATGTAAAAGAGCAAGCTAAATGTTGCTCGAGAGAGAATATTTAGTAAATTAGGGTTTTCAACCATCAACACGTAATAACAACTTGAATAACGAGAATAAAAAGGCGTATTGACGCAACTAGGTGAAATCGGATGCCTTGGATTTTATTAAATCATAAAAACTTCAAAAAAATAAAATAAAATTTCAGTAAGCTTAGTTAAAAATCAGTTAACACATTTTATTTCTTTTTATTTTATTTTATTTCATATCAACATCCCAATTTTTCAGTCTTTCAAATAGCATTAAAGCTATTAATTTTGGTGCTCGCTCAATAACAATCCTCATGGGAACGATACTCTACTCACTACTTTATTACTTGATACGACCAGTGCACTTGCTAACGCATACGCAAAGTAAGCATCAAACTCCATGGCGAGGCGACTTCCTTCTGTTCAATCCTTCTTCTTTGAATCTTTTATGTTTAGCTGTTTAATTATTTCATTCAAGTCCATTTCCTATAATTCGAGGTCTATAGTGTTCAATTTTATCTTTGAGCCAGTTTAAGTTTTCTCCCCATCTCAAGTCAGCTTTTACCTCTTGAGCTTGAGAATTTGATTATCCATTTTTCCTATTTTGCCAACAATCTTAGTTATGTATAAATTGAGTAATCAAAGCATGGCTAATGCTGATTTTACTATTTCTGGCATGTCAAAGACTGAACCTTCAGACGGAAAAAACTATAAGATATGGTCTGACAAAATGGAGTTTTTCCTTGGACAAATTGATGACCATTACACTATCTCCAAAAGGCTCCTCCTAGGTCGAGCAGCAACTTCGAGAAAGATAATCAAACCTGTAGGGGAATATTGCTGCATTACATGATGACCCTTCTGTGCTAGATTTATAATAAACTAAAAACTGCTAAGGAAATTTGGGAGGCCTTCCATAATAAATATGAAGTAGATGATGGCGCCGCTAAGAAGCATATTTGCGCTAAGTGGTTGTCCTTTACCATGGCTAACCACAAACCCGTCTTAGATCAAATTCACGAGTATGAGAACTTGTGTGCTGACATACTTAATGAAGGAATATAAATATGTGATAAATTGCCTCCTTCATTAGACAACTACATGGCTCAATTAAAACATAAGAAGAAAGACATAACTTTGCAAGAGCTAGTTTTCCACATTAACTTAGAGGACCAAAACCGAGAACAAGTAAAAGAAAGGTCCCCGGAGCACTCATCTGCGCTGCTAACCTTATTAAGTCAAAGAGTACAAAAAAGAATGATAGGTTTAAGAAGCCAGGGACCAATATATGTTCCAACTGAGGCTTGAGCGCGAACTAGAAGCAAAAGAAATCCCATGGGAAGAGGCCCCAAAACAACCCTAAAGGTGGACAGAAATGAGTTAAGGGAACATGCTAGATCTGTGGTAAGATAGGCCATACTCGAGAGACTGCAAGAAGGGATTTGGAACTGAAAAACCCAAAGAACAAAAAACCCAAGCCAACCTCACCAAAAGCACAAATGTCATTGTATCAATTGTCTCCGAGGTCGATATGGTTGGGAACATAGTTGAGCGGATTTTAGATACTGGTGTTTTGATGCACATTTCCACTAATAAGGACCTGTTCCAAGAGTATCAAAAAGCCAGTGTCGGGGAGTGTGTGTTCATGTGTAATTCCAGTTCAGTCCCTGTTCTTGGCAAGGGAAAGGTCCTTCAAAATGGTAAAGTTTTATCTTTGAAAAATACGTTGCATGTCCCTAATCTGCGTAGGAATCTTGTTTCTGGTGCTCCACTTAACAAAGCTGGCTTCAAATTGACTTTTGAATATGAAAGCTTGTTATCACTAAGAACAACAATTTTGTGTCAAAAAGTTTTTGTAATGGGGGTCTCTTTGTACTCGATGTTGAGATGAATGAGAATGTACCTACTTCTGCTTATATTTGTTGAGTCTTTGGATTTATGTCATGTTAGGCTCGGACATGTTAATTATAATTTGGTTAAGAAACTTAAACACATTAGTTTAATTCCCAACTATAGTTTAACCATGTTAGGAACAGTTATTATTTGATTAATAAATAAAATTGAAGTCCCAGTCGTTTCCTAGTTAAATATGTGTAAGCGAGCATTTATACTGCATGTGATTTTCTTTTGGGAGACATCCATGAGATGGGTGTAGTCTTTAGAATACAATTTACATGTTTGTTCTAAGTAGTTTATTAGACTCAGCCACAGATAGACTTGGAACAAATGGTGTGGATTGTTGTTTGAAAGGCTTGTAGTCGAAGACAAGTTTGGACCCCTTGTATGCTAAGACTATAACATGACACTTTAAATGACTTGTCTTGGTCATGTGGATGGAGATCCAAAAGTGTTGGGTTGGTGTGTTTGATAAGATTGACACACTAAGTTGGACCATGTGGGTTACTTATTTCTAGACTACTATTGGAGATGGGTGATTCACGTTGTACTGTTTGAACATTGACTCTAAATCCAAAGGGTATTCTGGACTTGTGCATGGAGCGTTAGTTACTTTGGTGTACTATAAGTGAGGTCTAAACGAATGACGGAATTCCCACGTACAATGGGTAGCGGCGTGAAGTGTGACAAGGATCAGGTTTTCAATAGGGAATCTACAGTCTCTTATGAGATATAGATGTCCCCTTAATTGATTTGCAAATATTTGAATAGTTTGGAAACTTTGGCCAAAGTATTCCAAGTGTTTGACATTTGAAATTTATACTATGAATGTGTTCAAGTATAAATGAAATATTCAGTGAAAGGCGAGTCGGTAACTAATGGAGAAGCTGTGAGAAGGATAATAGTAGTAGTTATATTTATCCTTTGTCATGGACATCTAGTGGAAGAGTTATTGTCATCAATACAGTCTATTAGGGAAATATCGAATAAATGATTTAAGTTTAGAGTGCAGTAAGATTTATTTAGTGGAATTAAGTTTCATTAAATGGTAATTAAATTATTTCATGAAATGATTAATTTAACCTATTTGGAGCTAGGTTTAAATTGTCCTTGAGGTTCCTGTGCAAGCCTATGTATTTATTTCCATCAAAAAAATATTAAAGAATTAATGAGATGAATTATTTATCCATGAGATGGGTAAATTAGTTTTGCCAAATATTATTCGTGAGATGAATAAAAATTAAAAATTATAAAATAAAATGATTTTGGAAAATTAAACTTTATAAGATGAATTTTTACATGTGAGAAATGAAGTAAAAAAAAAAATCGCGAAATATACACGCACAGGTATCAATCCATGTCTATGCGTATCGGCCAACCAATGCGTTGCCAGGGCATGATCCGTGCCTTTGGGTGCGGACCAATCGCGTGCCGCTACGTGGCATGCTATGATAAGCCAAAAACATGCGGGATTTTGCTTAAGTGAAATGCAACGTTTTGACCATTATTAACTTGAAACGATGCGTTTTGATTTTAACTGGGCAAATCCCATATCGAAAATCAGCTTATTTTTCGCTCTGATAAACTACTATAAATAGAGGTACCTATTCCAAAGGTTTGGCATTCAACTGAAATTAAAATTTTTGGGTTTCTAAAAATTATTTCGGAGACCTAATTGGAGAGAAAAATTTTCGTTGAAAATTTTCTTTCCTCAGTTTAATATTTTTCGGAGCCCACCCTCTGGGCAGTTTGAGGTCATTGCATAGAAGATCGCGGGGTCTTGATTTACTTGGTTTTCTTATTTTGGAGCAATCCAGTTATGTTCTCTTTCCTTTTTCTTTTAGTTTCGCTTTTCTATTTATTTACCGTATTCATTATTATGCCTCCATGCTTGTCATGCTCTCCATGCTCTCTGTATTTTTTTATGCCATCTTGCTTTCTAGGATGGGGGTCCTCGGAAACAGCCTCTCATTAGGGTATCCCCCTGACGGGGTAAGGCTGCGTACATATTCCCCCTCCCAGACCTCGCTTACGTGGGAGCCCTTGTGGTATTGGGCTTCTTCTTGTTGTTGTTGTTGTATTATTATGCCTGTTTAAGTTTATGTATTATTATGAATGTATTACAGTGAGAGAAGAGTCTCCTACTCTAAGTGCTCTAATAGGTGCCTATTGTTGTGACCATAGTTGAGTACTGTGAATCCAATAGTCGGCATCAGAGTTTATTTTTTCTGACAAAATTTATATCTTTTCCCAACAAACTGAACCTGACAAATGTAGTTTATGTGTCGAGGCCAGGCACCCAAGAAAGCCGTTTAAAAAATTAGGTGAATGACCATCTAGCCTACTAGAACTCGTGCATAGTGATTTAGGTGATTTTAGACAAATCATGAGTAGAGGTGGTAAGAGGTACTATATTGTCGATGACTACTCAAGATTCACCAACGTGTATCTCCTGAGTTCGAAGGATGAGACTGAGGAGATGTTCCTCCAATATAAGGCAGAAGTTCCAAAAAAAATTAGACCATAGAATTAAGAGGATTAAGTCTGATAGAGGAGGTGAGTATGATACCACCTTCCTTAAGAAACATTGTGATGAACGTGGCATAATTCAGGAGCTATCAGCCTCATATACACACTAACAGAATGAAATAGCTGAAAGAAAGAACAGACCCCTTAAAGAGATGATCAACGCTAGCTTAGGCCTACTCTCGAGCTTGCGGGGTGAAGCCATGTTGTTTTCATGTCTTGTGCTAATTAGGGTTCCATATAAAAAGCCAAATAAAACACCTTATGAACTATGGAAGGGCTATGTGCCTAACCTACAATTCCTTAAAGTATGGGGATGTCTAGCTCAAGTTGGGCTCCTGAATATTAAAAAAGTAAGATAGGTCTGAAAATAGTAGATGCTGTGTTTATTGGCTTTGCTATGAACAATGCTGCATATAGATTCATGTAATTGAATAGCTCGAGCCTTGGGCTCAGTAATCATGGAGTCTCGAGATGCTGGCTTTTTCGAGCATGTTTTTCCCATGAAAGAATCTATGCGTGCGCCATTACCTGTTTCTCTACTCGATGCATCTACTCCCTCATCTAGTCATTCAACCCTTGAACTCAAGGTTCAGGAACTTAGAAGAAGAAAATGGGCTCGAACTAAGACTAGTTTTGGAACTGACTTCATTACTACGTTCTTGTCTGAACACCTTGATTTTGATGAGCATGTTGTTAGTACATTCATGTTAAAGGAAGATCCTAAGACATATCACGAGACCATAAGATCCATAGATACTCCACTTAGAGATAGGCCATTAGTAATGAGCTAGACTCAATAATGTGTAACAACACTTGGGTGTTATTGAACCTTCCTAGGAGATGTAAACTTATAGTATGTAAATGAGTGTTTAAAAAGAAATTAAGGGTTGATAGGTGCATTGATAAGTTTAAGACTAGATTAGTGCTGAAAGGGTACTCTCATAAATAAGGTATAGATTTCTTTGATACCTATGCACCTATGACAAAGATAGTCACTGTGAGAGTTTTGATTGCTTTAATGTCCGTACATAACCTTGTAACACACCTGATGGACACACCGTACTACCATGACGTGAGGACGAGCTTAAGGCTCTTAATAAACCTCTGCACTTGTGACGAAGATAGTCACTGTGAGAGCTTTGATTGCTTTAATGTTCGTACATAACCTTGTAACACACCTAATGGACACACCATACTACCATGACGTGAGGATGAGCTTGAGGCTCTTAATAATGTCCATAGCGTATAATGCTGGTGTGAGGCAGCACACTTGATGGACACACCTACAAGAATGTGAGAGTGGAAAGATATCCTCTGTTGAGAGTAAGGTTGTAATGCCCCCAAACGTTAATACCGAATAGGCTTAAGTTAAAAGGGCGCTACACTGCCGTACTATAATAGAGTCCCACATCATAGTACGTAGCCCCAAAAAAGCTTACGAATTAAAATTTCTCAAAAATTCCGTAAATTTTGCCAATATATATGACCTCAAGTCCAAATACATCAATACTAACATTTTAAAATTAATAGTGCGGAAGCTCAAATTATAATATCTCAAACAGTCTATAATATCCCACTACAAAACTATTAAATAATTAAACTACAAAAATAGACTAAATCCCGAAATAGAGAGCCGCTGCATCATCCTCATTCCTCTAGAATTTGCCACCGGCTACTAATCTGGAAGATAAATTCATTGGGTGAGCAAACAACGGCTCAACAAGTATACCATAAACCCTACCCGGATCAAGCATATTATTTAAAATGAGTAAAACTCCAACCAAAGCAAGTAAAATCAATTTATCTTCAGAAATCATGTTGAAGTAGCACCAAACCACTACTTTACAATTTAACTTATTTTACAAGAGCTCATTTTGGAAAAACTCACAGACGAAATGAAAACTACGGCCGGTATTATTCCCGCGATAGGGTCACAATTGACGTTCACATTTCATGTATTCGAACCGGTTCTAAGTCGACAGATCCTCTAGGATCGAACATAGATCTATGTGCCGGTATTATTCCCGCGACAGGCTCACAGATCGACTTTCACAATTCACATTTCGCATTTCGCATTCTATCGTCGATAGACCCCAGAGGGTCAACGTAGTTATCTGTAAGCTCTTCCCATAAAATCTTTTAATTCAAATAGCAAGTTCACAATAGTTTCTTTTGCATAATCACAAGTACAATTTCTTTCAAGATTCACATGGTTAAACATCAATTCAACGTATAAATCAGTACAATTCAAACTACATATTAACACATCAAACAATAGTAGAAATCACATATTTAAACAACAAATTAGCATATAAATCAGTATATACTAAATCAAAAGAGTAGAAATCTCGCAATTAGTCAAATATATATGCCTGAACATATTTTAACAAACCAATAAACTATTCAAATATAAGTCTTACATATCAAACCCTTAAAATCAAAATTTTCGTATTTATAAACAAGTAGGGGGAGTGATATACTTACCTTTACCAGCTTTTAATCCAAAAGTCGAACTCCTATTATGGGCTAGCCTCGGATCCTATCAAGCGAGAATCGGAATTTAGGATTTTGACGAGAAGAGAGAGAAAACGAGAGAGCGAGAGTGAGAGAGGCGAAAGGGAATAGAGAGAGATGCACAGCGAGAGAGATGTGAAAGTTTTTGGGGGGGGGGGGGGGGGGGTGGGGGTCTCAGGGGCCCCTTTTTTTTCGTTATTATTATTTTTTTCTTTTTCTCTTTACATATATATATATATACCTACCTTTACCTATTTAATCACTTTAGTATTACTAATAGACCCCTTTCTGATAATTAATTTATTAATTTATTTATAATCACATCGAAATAATAGTGAATTTTAATTGTATTATAATACCTAGCCTAATTTAATTAGACTGGGCATTACAAAGGTCTTCCTCTGTAGAGTGTTCCTAAGTACTCATGTATCGAATCTGTTTTTTTGAGAAGGACCTAATACGTCCAGATTGCGGAGTGCGTTTCACCCTCGAGATCCACCTGAAGGGGATGTGTGTGCTCTTCACCATGACAGCCCGGGTTCAAGACTACATTCACCTAGGGTGGTTATGGGACATGCATGTTCATTAGGTGCCAATTTAAGTCCAAAAGACATTGGTATCATCAAGTGTGAATCTTATTGCTCAGTAACCTCTTTTATTTCTTCCTATCTCAAAATTGAATCATATAAGGGATAGGTTGTATTTGGGGGATAGTGTGCTTTAATTTTGCTTATCTTGTAATTTGCCTAAATCTCACATAAGAAGAATTGAGGTGGGAGGTCTAGTTTAAATACCGCCATCTCCTTGTTCTTGGTAAAGTCTTGAGAGCTTAGAGTGGGCTTAGTGGACCACATGCGAGCTCCCCGCCCCGCCTCGCCATGCCAGTCCGAGCTCGGGGAGCGTTCCGATGTGGTGTCGTGTGGACTTTTTCTAATCCAGACCTTTATTTTTACGGACATTGTGTTTTAGATGTCGTAAAGGAACTTGAGGTGTCGTGTGGACTTTTTCTAACTACTTAGGGCAGTAGTGAACTCCACAACATGGCAACTTCCTTCTGTCCAGTCTTTCTTTTTTGAATCATTTATCTTCAGTTGTTTAATTATCTTGTTTCAGGTCCATTTGCTGTAATTTGAGGTCTATAGTGTTCAATTTTATTTTTGAGTCAGTTTAAGTTTTATTTGCCCCATATGGAGTTAGTCTTCGCCTCTCAAGCTTGAGAATTTTGTTACCAATTTGCCCTATTTTCCTAAAAACTGCCCCCTCCCCTCCCGCCCGCCCCTTGCGCGTGATGGTAATGAGGTGGAACGGGCCCGTCACCTAAATTCATACATATCTCCGTCACATTACTCACTATGGGTATGAAGTAGATATCCATTACCCGCACTTATTCAGTACCCGCCCCAATTTGGTATACCCGCTTATGTTAGTTATTTAATATTATATTTTAAAATCTAATTATAATTTGCTTTAACATTTGACACAAAGTTAAATAACTAAATCAAAAATATATTTTTAGTTAAATAAAATACAAATTGGTGGGTATGGCATGTATGGAGCGGGATGGGGCGGGACGGGCACAACATCATATCGTTACCCGCCCCATACCTATGGTGGGTATTGTAATTTATATTTGACTTGCACTCGCTACCCGCCTCACTTGCCTGACAGTGCCTGCTAATAATGGGTTTTACCTGCCCCATTTTCGTCCCTATCCCCCCAATTGTGCCTACATCTTCTACTCACCTCTAAGCTAAGTGTATTATCATATATTTACCTAGCTCTAGTTCTATTTCCCTTTATTATAATTACTTTTCATCATACTAATTTAAGCAACGGAAGGGCCCTCCACGGACAAAACTTCTTGATCCTTGACGATTATTCATTTTGCAGTAAAAACCATCAGACGCGGAAGATGCTGCCTTCCTTCCAAATTGCACTATTGATTTCACACAACTAAACCTTGCACTTCAAATTTGTGAAGCTTCATGAACTTTGTAATTAGAGACAACTCATTCCTTGAATTTTGTAGTTAGATATAACTTACCCCTTGTGTATTTAGTTTCATAAAATAGCTCCTAAACTTTGTGACTAAACTCAAATTGGTATTCATATTAAATATTACAATTTGAATTAAATACAAATCACTCCTTATTAGCAACCTTCTAAGTTATAATACTATAAGCACAATTCAATCATTGCACGTTAAATTTTAAGAAATAACCTCTTAAACAATATTGTTAAACTCAAGTTACCATCTATTCTTATCTATTAATTCTAAGTGCCCTCATACTCCATATCTCTTCTAACCTCCAATTAAGCCAATATAGACCTCCAACCCTTTAGCTCCCAAATAACACAATTTCCACAAAAATCTTCTCAAATGCATTAAATGGGCCAAAACACAATATATTATTTGTGATTTATTAAGGTGTGACATTGAAAACATATAAAATGTTGATGGTTTGTGAAATTGCAACTAAAATTTAAGTTGTTGTTAGTAAAAAAAATCCATAAAAATATTTGTATCTAAAACTCTATGTTCTCAAGCATGAGGAGAACGGAAATGATTGAGGAAAATTGGAGATACAAGCTAAAAATCAAAAGCCACATAACAAATATTTAATGAAATTAGAAATTAAAAGTCATTAATTAAGAATTAAATTGACATCTTATATATAGTTGATTAATAATCAAATTATATTCACATTAACTATGAAAAGTATTACATAAATAGGGCACTCAACTCAGATTTGTGGTTTAACACTACGAAATCAGGATTTATATACACCCATGAACCTCCTATTCAATAAAAAAGAGTCTAAATTCATCTTCGTCCCTAACCCATCATGAAAGAAAAAATAACTCACACTCTTACATGTGACGCACCTTAAAAAAGTAAGATGACACACCTTACATCTATTATTGGCTTGTGGGATGAAAGGAAAACAGTAAATGCCAGGTATTAGCCTCACCAGCGATAAAAAAGGTGACTAACCTAGACAAATCCATTGGTAAGTAAGGTTTACATGAATAAAGGGAGGGTAGGGTTTCCCTAGAGCAAAAGAAAAAGAAACCCTAACATAAAGCTTCAAAACGACGTCCTCTAAAAAGAGCAGTAAACTATATGATCACTTGGTGTTCCCCTTGCCAACAATAAAAAGGCATCTAATTTGGCAAATACCAACAAGTAGGGTTTAAGACTACATTTTTCCTCAGGGTGAAAGATACCGAAAGAGGATTAATATATCCTAGACCTAGATCTTCAAAATGACGTCGTTCAAATAGGGGCAGTGAACAACAAGAGGATTATATATCTTAGACCTCAAGCTTCAATAAAAGATGTCTAATACGACTCCCAAACGTAACTCCACACGCTTGCCGCTTCATAATGTAGCCTATCTTGAAGGTTCTCCATCATTCGAGGTTTTAAAAGTTTTTTGAAGGCTTAATAATCACATGTATTTTTCTTAACTAATTGTTTTTTGGTCAAAGTGTTTTTCTTATCTAAGATTCTCATCATGAAATAAAAAGCTATTACAACGAGAATCAACCATCAATAAGTTCACAAGTGCCACAATAACCACAACATGATGAAAACATGACTAAAAGCACATATCAAATACGATCTTGAAAGAGATGATAAACATGACGTGTAGTATTCTCTAATTAGAATAAAAACTATTAACTTTTGAATAGGAAGGAGAGTATAGTGAGTACGAATGAGCATGAAAACGACACGGATCAATTATGAAGATCTAGATTGTGACAACTATACTACATTGTACACTCAAGACCAATTAAAGAAAAGTGCAACTATATCGAAGAGAAACAATGATAACGCATCTCATATACAATGTCATAAAATATACAAAAAACCATGCATCACACGGGGAAAAACTAGTACATTTTAAATTTAATTCTTAAATTAAACACATTTTCCTCTTTACTATCAAACTAAAGTGACAGTTATTCTTAAAAGAATAGATAAAAGGAGTGGTTTTTATATAATTTACGCATTAAACTTGATCTGTATGAATAATTTGAGACTAATTAATAAAATAAGAGAAATGCTACGTGGGGTTAGATTTTAAAATTGATTGTATAGGGCATGTGTTACATTTGATATCATAATTTAGAAGGTTAGAATTCAACATGAGGAGGTGATTTGTATTTAGTAATAAAGTATAAGGGTTGAGTTGTGTATAAATATAGTCAAGGAAACTAGTTCATGAAATTAAAAATGCGACAAATAAGTTACGTTTAATTGTAAAATTTATAGGATGAGTTGTGTTAAATTGAAAGTGCATGGATTGACTTGTGTTAGCTAAGAAAATTGAAGAACTATCACATTAATTTGCTTCGTTTTTTTCAATAGTTAGAGACAAGCATCGTAAAATACATGCAAACCTGGAAAAGGGAGGCCTGAGCCAGCCCACGTAAAAGCGTGCAGCAGAAAAAGACAGAACTAGCCAACATATTATACAATAACACCATATAGCACAGGAGATGATAGCATATATGATAACATATTATACTAGCCAATATGTTATTGCTCGCACAAAATTTGTTATTTGCAAAGTAACGATGTGACTTACAACTATTAATAGCTAAAAATTATCTTAAAAATTACAATATTGCTATGACAAGAACAATATTTCCCAGCAATAACATTACCCCTAGCACAATTCTCCTATGAAGATCCGCTGAAAACATGTGCACAAAACTAGTTACATCCCTATATAAGTACAAGGAAGCCAAAATCATTTTTTCAATTATCATTGTTATAGTCCATCAAATTTCTACCCAACTTCATCCATATTTTAATTTAAAAAACTAACATAAGAATCAATAAGAGATAGAGGATAAAATAACAATTCGAATATCTAAAAATTTTGACATATCAATATATCTTAAGATGCAAAGGTTCGAAAAGTTTTTGTTTGGAACATCTCTAATACATGTATAGATCAAAATCCAATAATTGTGTAAAAAACAATGCCTATGTATCAATTGATTCATGCAACGCCGTTAATATTTCCAACAAAAATTTATCAGAAACTGAATAATGATGCAAAAACACACCAAATTTCAATAATATGAAGACAGGCTTCACATAGCATTTTCCAACAAAAATTCCCAATATTATATTATATACAGTATAATAACAGGATACTTATACCAAATGCCATGTCACCCTCTTCAATTGCCCTTTATGTCACCTCCTCCTGGGCCTAGTGGGCCTGGCCCGGCCCGTATTCGTCGTTTTGGGCCCAAACTTCCCGCAGCACCCACACGCCGAAACCCGCGGCGACGGCGGCTCAGCCGCCTGAGATTCCCTCCTTAACGCAAACGCCACCGTAGCACCGCCGGATCGGGCGGTCCTGATGGAATCTATCTTGATTCCGTCCTCTTTTGCCGGAAATTCCCCGGAGAAAAACTGCCGGTCGGGCTTGTTACGGCGGTTTAATTCGCCGGAAAAGAAGCCGTCTTGCCAAACGAGGCCGGAGGAGCCTTGACGGCGGAAGGACACCGCCGATCTCTGTAGGCCCGTCGTATTTGCCATTCAACGTCGATGAGTTTGGTATATCTCTCTTCTGTTTTCTCTCTCTCTCTCTCTCCTCTGATGGTTTATGATTGTGAATGTGGGGTAGTTGTTTAGGTTGGGGATTTGAATGAGGATGGACTTTTCTGTTATTTATAGTTGGTAAAGGGTTGGGGTAAAAGTCGATGTTTCAATATGGATTAATTATTAAATCAAAATGGGGTCAAATTTGACGGTATTTTCCTGTTGGGTTTTCCATGGGTGGATCTATTCACAGCTTAGCTTCAGCTTAGAATTTTTACTACTTTAAATTTTGATATTTTAATTATATTTACAGTTTTTTGTGGGATATGCGATGTGTAATTAAATTTGAACTATATTATAAATTTTAATTGATAAATTATATTATTAATATAAATAAAAAATAAAATTTGCCTATGCAATGATTTTTGTTTATTTTGTTAGAAAATATAACGTGTGTAACAACAATACTGCGTATAACAATGCGTAAAATACTACGTAAAATATTGTTATGAATTACCAAAAAAATACCCAAAAATTACAGTATAAATGAAATGAAAATACCGCTGAAAATTACAGTGAACTGAGCAAACAATTGCAGTAAAATTACCCAAAATTACTATAAATTGATCAGCAAAAAGTACTCGAAAAATAAGCCTTAAATCTCGGTACAACGTAGTAAAATATTCCAGAGAACTTGTATCGAAAACCGCAGCCGAATAAATGAACACGATAATCAAATAATACTGTAAGAGGAAGAGTAGATTAGAAAATACCGAAGATACCGTGCTGTAGGAAATACCACTATCCTAAAAGATGATTTCGCCGCTGCTCCGGTGCATACAGTAGTGTTGGTGGCCGTTCTCCAGGATTAACACGGTCCAACTCTTAACGTGCACTCGTTAATCGTCGGGTAGGGGAGAACGAGAACTTTGCCCAGAGTTTTGAAGGAAGAAAGAACAAAATAGGATGAAGAATCAAGAGAAATGTGATGACTGTTGGTGCTACACTTTGGCATTATGATAGAACGTGGTTTTATAGTGAAGTGAAGAGCAGCTAGCGGTAACACTCAATTGGATAAACGTTTTGCAGTAATGGCAGGATTAATAGGTAAATATTGTATAATTAACAGGTCTTAACTGCCAAAGAACATTTAATTGCTGCAGTAAAGAGCTTCACAACGGTAAAAAGGGTTAATGCAGTAACGGTGACATATTTTTCATAAAATAAATATATCCTTTAAGAAAAAGATCACCCACACCCACACCCACGCCCGAGCACAGCGGGCAGGCGGCGCGCGCGCGTGTGTGGTTCCCACCATTCCTTCACCCAAGACATAATTCAAATGGGTTAAAAACACACCCCCTTATAAACCCAACCCCACTTCCTTAAATTATCAATGTGGGATGGGGTTATTCACAAAGTGTTTCTATATGGTTAGATTTAGCTTGTATCATTTTTTCAACAATCCCTCACAAAGAATACGAGCGAAGAAGAGAGAAAAGAATAGACCGGGCAAAGGGAGTTTAGTTCTTCAGTGCCGATGTCTTGCGACTTGAATCGTCACCTAGTGCAACCCAAGTTTAGGACCAACATCTTGTAAGGTGACTTTCATCTTGAACCTCATAAGGGGTTGTATAGTCTTCCACTTGGACACATACCAAACTCCAGATCTCAACAACTCATGCGATTTGGCGAGTTTAATCGGCCATGCACTCTTCCTGGATATTCATAGGCGCTCTAGAAGGCAAGTCTTAATCCTTCATAGGGAGCGGCCAGACTCCCACACCTATATAGGTGGATCCCATCAAGTGTGTGTTACCGTACACCACCAAACATATGGATATGGGCCCATTAAGAGCGAAAGCTCATCCTTACCCCTGGTAACATACAGACAGTGTTCGTCATGTG
Organism: Simmondsia chinensis; assembly: GCA_018398585.1. Taxonomy (NCBI): domain Eukaryota; kingdom Viridiplantae; phylum Streptophyta; class Magnoliopsida; order Caryophyllales; family Simmondsiaceae; genus Simmondsia; species Simmondsia chinensis. The sequence continues at coordinate 24,270,271 of JAGTTD010000012.1, forward strand.
CAAGTCGTGCTTACATCGCCAAACATATGGCAATGGACCCGTCTCCGCACTGTCACACCATAGGGAGGGACAACATAAAACACAGTGCATATCTTGAATGAAACTATGACTTTTCACATTGAACCTGATAACCCCAGGTTTGATACATTATAGTTTATTTGTGTATAGACTTTAGTCCCTTCCCCCTCGATGTTTTTACAATCATTTTACGACAAAGGTCTTTTGTCAACGGATCCGCAAGATTCTTTTCTGACTTTACATAGTCTAGTGATATCACTCCACTTTCTAGTAGGTCTCTCACGATCTTATACCTGAGACGAATGTGTCTCCTCTTGCCATTATAAACCTTGTTCTTTGCCACAGCAATTGCAGCTTGAGTGTCACAGTGAAGTAACATTGATGGGGCTGGAAGCCCCCACAATTGCACTTCAACACTGTATTGCAACAAAACGGTACTTCAGAGTTGACTACTGCCAACATCAATCACGAGTTGCTCTTACCCCCACATTGAGGTACCTGCAATGAGCTGTTAAACAACTAGCTCCATCGCCTAACTTCAATAAGAGTCAGTATAACACATTAGTAGAGCACACATTATATTAGTAAAATTACATCTCCACTCCAAGTACTCACATAGTACGTATATCATGTATACAGTTGGCACGAAAACCATATACCGCAAATTGTCACTTTCACATCTCATAACAATTGTGAAACATTCTCACTAGTTTAGGTCAAAAAGGATCATATACCCATTCTCATAGTACTTAGCATACATGCGATATTACTATTAAGGGTAGTTCATATCTGACCAATGTTGTACCCAATTTCGGTGATATCAAGAGAAAGAGGTTCATAAGACCATAATTTACAAGATGCCTTTTACAACTCAACTTAAGGCAACCCAAGCCTCTGCAAGGCTCTCAAGCCTAAGTGGTTAGCATCATTAAGCTATTTACATCGACTTTGGACAATCGACAAATAATATTTCCACCATAATGAATTTCCATGAGCTAGCTATAACTAGCAAACAACGGTTAAAACACAATAATCAGAAAAGATTATGATCAGATAATATATCTCATAGGCTCTCGGGTGCTCTTACAGGCCCCCACAATGGAATATCTCATACTACATTCTTAAGCCGTTAGATTTTTCTACTGACCAACTCAGTGTTAAAAGGACAACGAAGACATGCAGGTTTCAGCGGGGTGTCAGAAACATAGCTCACTAACGAGCCTAAATTCATTGTAATTAGTAGAATGTTTCTCAACGATATCAAACACCCAACACAACAAGGAGTCTATTACGACGTAAACCCCATTCATGATGCTTCACTAGTACTTCGACAATTTAACTAGAGCACTGTCGATATTTGTCATTTGGATTAATGTATGTAGACAAGGTCCTCCACTGACACATGATATAACGGGATGAGTGTTGTATTGTCCACCAAATTATAATGCTATCAATTACCTTAGTATATTTAGCTTGTGATGCGATGCCACTTTTTCTCCTCATCAAGTGAACACTAAGGTCATATAGTATGTCATCCAAATGACCAACATGAGCATACAACATATGACAATAACCCAAACAAGGTATCTAGAAATAAGCTAAATACCAAGTCTATGATCAATCAGGTTCTTGTATGACCTGTACCTTACCCTTTTCCCAAAAACTAGAAATAAAGGCACGAAACAATGATCCTAAGGGTATAACAGTCTCCAAAGATAACACAAGTCCACATATGACTCAAGCGTATCATACTTTCCCAACTACAAACTAAAAATTCAGCAACATAGTCCAAAAAACCAGCATAATACTAGTATGGACAGCAATATTCAGTAGTTAAATGATATAATCTGTAGTATGTACACAACATACAATAGTAGCACATCATAAACAGCAAGTATTACTCCAGTACTGCAAAATGTAGCATGTAATAGTCCATAACAGCATGTACATCAGCATCTTATAGCCCACAATCCGTATATGACAATATGGATAGTAACATACAGCCCAAAACAATATGTAGCAGCACATTTATCTTGAAAAAGACATGTTTCAACACTTAAAACGACATGCTTTTCAACATTTCAAGTAACATGTAACAACAAATACAACTTGCTTCAAACATAGTCATGGGAAACATATGAGACACATCAATATGGAGACTAATATGCAAATTACATATAGTTTTTAACAAGATCTCACAAGTCCTATTAGCTCTTTTCAAGAACCATCTATTTCACTTGGGTCACTCCAAATATGCAAGAAAATCAATTCTCACATATAGGGTTAATCTCATGGTTAAAACTAAAACATACCATGCTCTACCACATAAGGGATTCAAGATTGTGTAACTCGACATGCCTAATCTAAGAGTTGCCAACTCTAGGTTCAAGACTTTATTCTATCAAGTTCACCATCAACCTCAAGCGTTAAACATGTATTAACCACAAACACAACTCCACTGGGTTCTCATGTTGCTCTTGTATCATACACTCTGTTGACAATTGATTAAACACATCAGGTTACTATCTTTCATATATCCCTACTAGGACGGAATAGGAATACCTCTACCTAACTAGATGAAATCCAACATAATTAACATTGTCCCTTGAGAAGTTAATGCATTCCACATAAGACTCCTTCCTTTTTTCGTTAGATAATTATTGCTGTCCTACAAGACAATGCCCCCACATTTCAGGAGCTCATAGCATAAGTTATATGAATGTGAGTTTACCTCAACAACAGAAGCGACTTAATATATATATCGCATGAGACATCAGAACTCAGTTAAGTACAACATTTTTCATGCTACATATGCATGAACGAAATCACATATTAGAGTGTGACAATTTCATTTGAAAATTTTAGTTGAGACAACAATGTCATAACCATAACATAAATGCTAGCAAACATATCAAAAGAGTATAAATGCTAGATTTTAGATTATTAAAAGGTATGTCTACTTAATTTAGACAATATCTTTATATTCAAATTTCAAAAACATGTGCCCAAGCCAATTTTGACATCAATCATGTTATACCTTTATATAGTCAACAATACCAACCGATTCTTTTTGTTGTACCTCAAATAATCCTACACCTTAATCCAAATTCTTAAAATTGGGAAGTAAATAAAATGAAATAAAAATCAGATCACACTTGTTTCTAACCAACAGACATGAATTTATCTCTTTTAAAAAGTATGTCCTGACTTTATCTTATAGTCATTAGATGAGACAATGACTGACATTAATAAAATTGAGAAAAATAACGTTGAACTTGTATAAAAAAACAATGCATACAGTCAAACCATTTTGAATTCCCTACATTTAACCCATTTTAATGCATACTAACTGACATTAGTATGTCATTTTCCAACCTATTGAGGATCATTTCCTGATCAATGGGTTTCTTTGTACTCAACAACCCTAAAAATCCCATCTTTATTTTTCGTTCGAATGATTATGCTACGCAGTGCCACCAATTTCTTGCAATGAGGTTTCTAGGAGATATCTTCTCTAGATAAACTAAGATTTGGGGCTCTATTTTATCAAACATTCATATTTACCTTGATGATATTTTAAATTAAATAAATATAGGACCAGTAAATCCTTGTTTCTTACTCTAATTTCTAGTGGGCCCTTATTTATTTATTTATTTTGAACTCTGGGCTTTGGTAGATCTTATACCTTTCTCCTCAAAACAAATTCAATTCTATTACATCTTAATTACATATTGTTATGCTTGTTTCACCATACACTATCAACTTTCTACAGAATCGTCTTTTAGATTGTTAGAAAATATGACGTGTGCAACGACAATACTGTGTATAACAATGTGTAAAATACTACGTAAAATACTGTTATGAATTACCAAAAAAATACCCAAAAATTACAGTATAAATAAAATGAAAATACCGCTGAAAATTACAGTGAACTGACCAAAAAATTGTAGTAAAATTACCCAAAATTACTGTAAATTGATCAGCAAAAAGTACTCAAAAAATAAGCGTTAAATCTCGGTACAACGCAGTAAAATATTCCATAGAACTTGTATCGAAAACCGCAGCCGAATAAATGAACACGACAATCAAATAATACTGTAAGAGGAAGAGTAGATTAGAAAATATCGAAGATACCGTGCCGTGGGAAATACCACTGTCCTAAAAGACGATTTCGCCGCTGCTCCGGTGCGTACAGTAGTGTCGGCGGCCGTCCTCCAGGATTAACACGGTCTGACTCTTAACGTGCACTCGTTAATCATCGGGTAGGAGAGAACGAGAACTTTGCCCAAAGTTTTGAAGGAAGAAAGAACAAAATAGGATGAAGAATCAAGAGAAATGTGATGACTGTTGGTGCTACACTTTGGCATTATGATAGAACGTGGTTTTATAGTGAAGTGAAGAGCGGCTAGCAGTAACACTCAACGGGATGAAACGTTTTGCAGTAATGGCAAGATTAATAGGTAAATATTGTGTAATTAATAGGTCTTAACTACCAAAGAACATTTAATTGCTGCAGTAAAGAGCTTCACAAAGGTAAAAAGGGTTAATGCAGTAACGGTGACATATTTTCCGTAAAATAAATATATCCGTTAAGAAAAAATCACCCACACCCACGCCCGAGCACTGCGGGCAGGCAGCGTGCGCGTGTGGTTCCCCCCATTCCTTCACCCAAGACTGAATTCAAATGGGTTAAAACCACATCCCCTTATAAACCCAACCCCACTTCCTTAAATTATCAATGTGGGATGGGGTTATTCACTAAGTGTTCCTACAAGTTTAGATTTAGCTTGTATCATTTTTTCAACATATTTTAATTAAGAGAAGATAATTAATTTTATTATAAATAAACTCTTATATATATATATATATATATATATATATATATATATATATATATATATATATATATATATATATATATATATACACACACACACATATATATATAGTGCAGGTTTTTTAGGAGTGACAGGTGAAATAATAACCTAGAAATTTAAGAATTGAGAATGGAGGCTTTGGGCAGAAAAAAATTTCTAATTAATATATAAATATAGATATAAATGTAGTATACTATACAAAGATAACAAATTCAATGCCTAAAAGGCTCCAGCCAAGGCATACTCCGGGGATGGCTAAATGTATGCAACCTTACACCTATGGTGCTATCTTGAAGGAAGGCTATTTCCAAAGGACCCCAAAACTTAAAAAAAAAAGGGAATAATATTTATAAAATCAAGTCATCTTTGATTTATGTCATCCTACTTTAATTTGAGAGGAAACTTTTTATCGCATAGTATCGTTGAAGCCATCTTTGACTTATGTCATCCTACTTTAATCCTGTTGTTGACATTCTCTTCAACTTTGCCATCATGCTGCAACGTGGAGCCCAAATATCAAAAACAATCCTTTTCCAGTATGTATTCTAACCCAATCAACACGTCCTCTATGCTTGTGTTCGATGTCTTACAAAATTTATATTCCATATACTCAGTTTTTTGATTTACTGAATCGTACACCTTTCGATTCTGAGAAACTTCTCTAAAGTTCCAGCTTCTCATTTACCCATTGTCTTGACTCACTTGTCGAGACTATATCATCTGCAAATAATTTACACAAGGTACCTCCCCTTAAATTTGCCTAATGAGCTCATCCATAGCTTTAATAAACAGGAAATGGCTCAAAATTAATCCTTGATGCAACCCCATTATAGTCGAAAAAGCATTGGTCTCTCATTCCATTGTATAGACATTGGTTGATTTTTCTTCGAACATGTCTTTAGTGTCTCAAATATATGACATAGAGATGCGTTTATTCTCCAAAACCCTCAATACAATATCTCTTGGCACTATATCATACGCCTTCTCTAAATAAATGAAAATTATGGCCAGATAATTTTTCCTATCTCTGTAGTGTGCTATAGTACAACTTAGGAGATGGATCACTTCCATTGTAAGTTTGCCTAGCATAAATTCAAATTGATTCATTGAAACACTTGTTTGTTGTCATAGCCTTCTTTATATGACCCATTCCCACAGCTTCATAGCACGGATTATGAGTTTGATACCCATTTAGTTAGTACTGCTCTAAATATTGCCTTTATTCTTATAGATCGGTATCAGAGTACTCTTCCTCCATTCATCAGGTATCTTGTTCCTTTGAAGAATTAGGTTGAATAGTTTAGTCAACCAACATATGCCCTTCCCTCTGTTGCATTTCCATGTCTCAATGGGTATTCCATCTAGTCCAACTACTCTAACCCCAACTTGTTTTCTTTTAAGCATCCTTGACGTCCTTTGGTCTCATACACTTGTAGTAACAATAGTTCCTTGCTCCTCATATAATAGGAGTTCTCCTAGGGAAATATTGTATTCCCCTTTTCATTCAACAAATTGTAAAAGTACGCTTTCCATCTTTAATTTGTTGCTCATCTATGGGCACCTGTCCATCATCCCCTTTTGTGTACTTTAGTCAATCTAGGTCTCTAGGTCTCCTTTATCTAACTTGGAAAATATATATATAAGCATCCTTAACTATCTTTGTTTCTTTCTTAATATGTTTATATATATATTTCTTGTCCTTTTCTCCACTTTGATCCCAATGCTTGAAATAGTCTCTTTTGTACTTAATTTTGTCTTGGACTTCCCTACACCACCATTAAGATTCTTGCTAGTTTGGCGTGCCTCCCTTTGATTCACCTTGTACTTCACATGCCGACCATTTGATTTTTTGTTCCATTTGGTTCTGTGGGTGGTTCACATACGCCTCGAAGACCCAGTCAATCTCAACATGTACTCTTTTCATAAAGGTTTAATACTTGCATAGCTTCAAATCCCGCCAACGAGAGAGTGAGTATGCAAGTTTCCTAGTTCTTTTGACACTTTTTTTCACCTTGACATTTGCACATACCGTACAGTCTTTATGCATTTTTTTCCTTAGTAGTATATAATCTAAATCCTAGTCCACCGCCTCTGTATGTGATGATATGCTCTTTCATTTTCCTTAAAAAGGTGTTATCAACCATTAACTCATAAGCCACCACAAAGTCTAAGATAGCTTTTTCCCTTCATCGTTCTTAACTTTAGAGCCAAATCCTTCGTGGTAGGACATGTAGCCAATTGTAGCCATGCCCACATGCCTATTAAAATCACCACCTATAAAAACTTGTTGACTTTGGGGTATGCCTTGTAGTGTTATGTCTAAGTTCTCCTGGAATCTAGCCTTCTTCTGCTCTATTACCCCCATCTAGGGGCATAGGCACTAATGAAGTTCATTATTTCCCCGTCCAGAACCAACTTGATGTCAATGATCCTATCACCAAGCTTAGATATTCCCACTACTTTTTTCCTATCCACAAATGTGGTATTCTATGTTTTCACTCATCACTTAGGCACCCTTTTCAGAACTCAATGAATTTTGGTAAAAATTCGACCAATTTTTATCATAAAATGTTGATGTAGTACATGATTACAACAATATTTATGTGCTATCAATGTTTTCAACAAAAAATTAACGAATTGTGAACAAAATACTAGTAAACTATGATAAAATATATCTACATATTAGTAAAATAATATGTCATGTTAACATTTTAGATAAAAAAATCCTTATGACTTGGCTTTTTTAAAGTTTATTTTGTTTATGCGTGTGCGTGTGTATTTTCCATTTTGAAAGGTAAGTTTAATTGCCAAAAATATGATAAAATATACATTTTTATCATGTTCTTCTTATAATCGGCATATAATATCAGTTATATTTTTTCCATTTTAAAAATAAATGATACTTGAAATTAATTGATATTTACACTTAAATTTATTATCGACAATTTTTGTTTTAAAATTTTTGTCATTTTAACTCTCAACCTATAATATATGTATATATATAATGTGTGTGTGTATATTTTCCATTTTGAAAGGTAAGTTTAATTGCCAATAATATGGTAATATATACATTTTCATCATGTTCTCCATATAATCGACACATAATATTAGGTATCCATATTTTTCCCATTTTAAAAATTAATGATACTTGAAATTATTCGATATTTACACTTAAATTTATTATCCATAATTTTTGTACATCTATTTTTGTAATTTTAACTCTCAAATTATTAATGATACTCTATCTTTGCTATGAGTTCTGCTTCCACTGCTATTATTATTGCTAACGACATCATTTGTATAATATCAGGTATCATTTGTTGCTCCCTCTAAGCATATTCATGGTGGTTCCAAGCTCTTGAGCCTAGATCCATGGTGGTTACTTGCTACTGGTGAGAACACGCTGCAGATTAAGGTTAGATTTGTAAGTTTCTAACTTAGAAGTCATGTATTTGAGTATGCAATTGCATACATGCATTGTAATTTGGTTGTAATTCATCTGTGAATTGTAATAATCACCTACATAATGGAGATCTCTCTAAAAATAGGGAGCCGAGGACTAGGACCATCTTTTTAGGGTTTGACCCTCGTAAAAATTCTAGTGTTCTTGTTTTGTTGTTTTTAGTTTCGAGATATCAGGTCTGTAATTCATTTCTTTTGCTTTTCACGACTTGTATTATGTTTAACATTAGTTATCTCACCTAAATTGCTAAACATTGAATAATACACATAGGTAGTAGATTCTGTTTAATTAGCATACTATATTTTATTGATAGAGAGTAAAATGAATGAAATAACTAAAACATTAACTAAAGAAATGTACATTAAATTATAAATTGAAAAATAAATAGAAAGATAAAAAAGATAATTGTTTATCTCCTAAGGGGGAAGCACATTCTTTGAATAAAGGAATAGGGAAAAAAACGTGCAGAATAAGAAAAATGCAAACTAAGGTTGATGGCTTTAATAAAAGTGAATTTGTTGTACTTTAACTCAATATTTCGACTGATGGGTCATTTAGTCCTGAACTTGTACACTGAGGTATTGTACTTATGATTAGCCTTGATACATGTAGCAATTGTTGGAGTGACTTATAACTTCATAATATTATCTCCGCCTTTAAATTGATCGATGCACACAAAGAGAGAAGCAAACCACCACATTGATATCCTAGTGAAGAATGGAGTGTAGTAGAGTTGTCCTTCGATTTGGCTTTAACTAGTAAAGAAACCATAAAAGCAAGAACAGAAAAAAAGAGTCTTTGTAGAGTGGCTTTGATACCTTATGAAGATACAAAGAAATGAAATAAGACTATTGTATTGAATGAATGAATTACAAGCTAAAAGAGCTCTATTTATGATGCATACACGATAGAAGAAAGACAATAAATCTCATAGACTCTAGAACTGGGGACAAGGGTAGAAAGGGCAAAGCATGTCAACCTATAATTACTTTCATAAAGTGCTCCTTAAATAGTTTTCATAGTCTTTCCCTTCCTTTTCTTTGTATGAGTATTTTAATCATCAAAAAGATCATTGCCCTCAAGGATATATGGTCGGAAATTGTAGATTTAGGGATGACATGTCTCATCATGTAGCCTTTCCAATTTCATGGTCTTCCCATGCACTGAATACTACTTCTGTTTTCTTGTTTGTGTGTTTACGGTTATCGTATAATTTAAGTTAACGAACTTGGAAATGGATTTGCCACGACTAAGGCCCAAATGAAGTCCAAACTTTTTTTTTTTTTGGTAAATCAGTGATAAATACTATATATAATCAAAATATATATACAAGTCTACGAGGGACATACCCCAAGCCAAGGCTAGAAGGCCTACATCAAAGAATCAATCAAAAAAAGAATCAAAGTAAGATGTATCAACGATCAACATTATCAAACAGAGAGAACAAGCAAATGAAGGAAAACAAGCTAATGTCAATCCCCCACTCCTGCAGAAGCTGCGAGTGGCGATGAGCATCGCGAAGTGTAGGGGCAGCAATCAGACCACTGTGGACCAATCCTATGATCTCCTCAGTGATGACTGCAGAAGGCCTGGACTGGGACCGATGAATCCTCAGGTTACGCTCATACCAGAGGATGTAAACCGTAGCGGAGAAACAAAGGCAGGCAAGCATCCGATCCACCCCGCGGCCACGAAGCATGTGATTGACTTCAATCGCTCACTTGTTATATTTATTTATATTGTTTGGTGTCTTGGTGTCTTTGACTTTGTTTTGTAACTTTGTAATTAGTGTGGATCCCACCAATGCTCTAATTACGGAGAGCATCAACATTTTATATTTTAATGCATAAAAATAAAGATATGGACCCAACTCGAGTGACAGTTAGGGCAGAGCACTGCATGACACTCCAGATATACCTTACCAATGACACAAGCTAAATAAAGGTAAATGAAAGGGACTATGGCAAAAAACACACTTAGAGTGTTTCTTTTCGAACACCATATCCAACACTTTGATTGCACTTGCAAAAGCAAATAAAAACTACAATAATGACTACTATTATATATGAAAAAGGACAAGAAATATAATTTGAAGAGCTTATGATGTGGTTGTGGAACCCTTTGCTGAGCTAACATTAATTCTCTTACTTATAGACTCCAGGAATTTACTATTGCTATAAGTTTCATGCAAGCACATTTATGTCCTTAAGCTTCTCTGTGATCTATTAGGATTCCCATAAAAACGAAATGTGTTGGGCTTTAACGACCTTTTGCTTCATGTCTCCCATCTCCTTGAAACTGTCGATGAGGTCCACGTCTCTTTAGGCACTTCAAGTAACTGGCCTCAAGCTTGTGCGACTGTCCTTTTATGGCGTTTCAGATAGTTGCCTCAAGCTCGAATATCTAATCTTCTTACAATGTCACTTTCGAGTGCTTACCTAGCTCCAATTATTTTCAATCACATACTAGTCACACGCCTTATTAAATAAAGGACATCATTTCCGAACCCATCATTTTTTCTATGTTAACGAATGCCCCTTCTATTCGTTGGTATATATTCCAACATTACAACATATAAGAAAGATAATTTGACTTCCAAAGGAAACTTGACATAGTAATTTCACATAAACTTTCACCATTTCACTGCTCATCTTCTTTTTTAAATCCTTAATCTCTTCAACATTTGTTTACTGAGATCTTGGTGCCTGTCATTTTGTGTTCTTAGTTTCTTTCTTCGTTTGCTTGAATCAAACTTTTGAAATATCAATCAAACTACACAATGCATGTCCCTCCCAATTGTTGATTGGAGTGGTGCAACTGGGTAGTTCATGAACTTGCTTCAAGATAATTATCATACAGTTGTTGATCAGTTTTAGGTTGTGACTAATGCCTCTTCTCTTGAGGGAGTCTTCCTTCATCTAAAAAGGGGGATTCCTCTTTGACCCCTCACTTCAAAATATAGAGAAAGTCTCTCAGCTCCCATGGGTGTTCCTAGACATACTTGAGGCACCTCTAACTTGGTCTTTCTCTACTTACAGAGGATTAGAGGGAAGCCTCAATCTACAAAGGCTTTCTCCCATTCAGGAGCTAGACACTCCTAGGAGCCGATTAAATGGTACGAGTCCCTTGAACCAAGAGTTGGAGGGAGATGGAGAATGCTCCGTATCTATGAGGCCCTCCCGTTCTCTGCATACCATATTAGGTGTTATTATCCTATAATTGCTGAAGATATAGCAACTCTAGTACATCTCTCCCCCTTTTTTCTTGTCCCTTAGCATCCTTATATGTCTCAGGAAGCAAAGGACTATCTTTGCTCAGCTCTTTCAAGTTCAGTTATTTTTCTTTTGTTAATTTTTACTTAAACATATCCAATGCTGAATCATCAAAATCAAAGGATGAAAAAAGATCCTTCTATTTATTTTTGCTCAACATTTTTTTTTTTTCCTTAATTCATCTGACAACTATTTGCATTGTGCCAAAATTTTAGCCATCCATATTGCTTTCAGTAGTCTTCTGACCCTGGTACAATTATTTTGGTGTAAGGTTTATTGGTGCCTCCATGACATTGTTGTCTCTAATTACAACATCTCCATTGGGGGCCCATTTCTAGTTCGTCCAGTTGCGGCCACTTCTTATTTCCCAGCCTTATATTATAGAGGCCCTATAAATTCAACCACAAGAGTTGCTTGTTGCTCGGGGAAGGCCCTAGCTCCTAGGGTTGTCACTCCGTCCACCGTGGAGCATGTTTTACTTCATTAATCAATGCCACATTTCACACAAAGAACTCCTCGTAGACTCCTACTCAAAGAAGGAGCTTTAGGGCTTTTTGGTTCAAGGAACTCAACTTAGGCCAAGAGGTAGGCATTAACTCAACTATTTGACAAATAGTCCTTAGCCCCAAGACCTCTTAGTTTTTCACTAGGCCAATCTTGGAATTGAGACATATAGGCCTAACCCATTTGTTCAAAATTTTTGAATGGTTTGAGCCTCTAGTGGGCACAAAGGCCAAGTGCTAGCCTGTACAGCTTGAAGAGGTCCCTAATACCAACCTAGATAATAGGTAGTTCTATCCTAATCTTACATCTTATATGTATCACCAAGAGGCACCAAATCTTTTTCTGTTTGTACTCACTTTACTAGAACACCCTTGATTTTATAACTACCAAACAATACTTCATCGGTTTTCTTCCTAAGGATGCCTTAACTTCAGGTATCCGGATTCAACTTGCCATAGTGTTTGGCTCAAGAAAGCCTTCAAAAAGTTCTACTTGAGGTACAGCTTCTCAACTCTTGTTTGCGTCTTCAAAACTACAGCTTGAATTGGGCACCTAACTCCAATCTCCTCCATTTGATTCAGGTTACGTAACACCTTCCCCACCGCGTAAGGGGACTTTGAGATAAGTCCCTATTGCATGAAGCATGTCGAGAATGCTCTCCACAACAGAGCCTCTTTTGATCCAACCTCAACTTGTAATGCCCCAAGGAGGCAACCCCTCAAGCTTGAGAAACAGGCCATGGGGTTGAATCTATGCTACTAGCAACCCTAGAAACTAAAGCTCTAACAACATCATCAATAACAAGAGAGGAAGATTTAGAGTCCATAATTTCTTTAATCAAGCAGAGGAAATCCCTTAGGCTACAGCATTGGGCTTGTTTCTTTGGGTTGAAATATATCATATTACAACTTTGTTGTTCTTTCCTTCAGGGCACTAAGTGTGAACCTTTTTTGTATTTAATTGAAGCTTATCCATTGACCAAGCCATTGGCTTAAGGTTTAACCCATTTCATTGATTGCACTAACAAGGAGCCACTCCCAAGCTACACTCCATGCCCTTGAACTATTGGAAATCTGTATCAAGAAACCAAGGACTTTGTCTTCCCAATGCTTCAACATGCAACTAGAAGCATTTAACCCATCCAAATTACGGCCATCAAGAACTACCCCTCCTAGACCTCTCATCCAAGTTCCTTTCCTGGTAACATTCCAGGTTGTCGAACCTAACCCAACTCCTGTAGCAGTGTAGGAGGACTAGGTGGAAACTCATGAGAAGAACAACTCGGTAAGCTTTGTTTGAAACTCAACATTTTATTCTTCCTTTGTTGTTTCGAGACTAGTCATCAGTTTCTTTATTTTCAGCGGAAGAAGGTCTCCCTTAGAATGCAATGGTACACTTTAAGGGTCTCCATTTATTTTCAATCCTTTTTATTGAGCAGGCAACCCAAAAACCTCCATCCCTCCTTGAGACGCTTAAGCAATTTCTTTTGCTCCAACTAGCAGTAATGCTCTTTCGTTAAAATGCTAATATTGCTTTCTACTTCACTTGAGACTTTTTGAGTGCTTGAACTAACCATCCATGCAAATAAGATTTTGAGAAGTAATTGATCTCAAACTGATTGGGCTTGTTTGATATGATTTTTTGTTTATAATTTTTGATTCTTGATAAAATAAAAACTAAATTTCCATTTCTTTTTTAGTTTTGGTTTTTATTTCTCAATTTTCCGTTCCGTCACACAATAAAAAGATCCAAAACAGAAAAAAAAAAATCTAAAAATATCGATTTTGAATCAAACTTTTAATTTATTCAGTAATTAGCAAGAAGATTGACGATACAAAACAACACTCCGTTTGAGATCATACAAGATAAAAAAACGAAAGGACATCAAAACGGGACTAGCTAATACAACCCAAACGAGAACAACAAGACAGGAACTCCTAGCCCCCGATTGCGCACTAGACAGACTTTTGATACAATCAATATTTCTAGCAATTTTCTCCAGCGAGTAAGGGAATGAATCACACCATGCGTTAACCCATATAAGCCCATTCTCATATTGATACTTCAAAAAATTTCATCCGTTTGCCATTGGCCATTGTTAAAGTCTATTTTGTTTCAGATTATCAAACTATTATGCCTCTGAAAAAACGACAAGCTAAAAAAAATAATGTATTTTTGTGATAAAAGACTATGTCGAGGGTTTATTTGAGTTTCAAGTCAAAATGGCGGTACGAAATAGGTGACTTTTTGGCAATTTGGTCGCCGTCGTATAATTGTCACCTTTAGATAAGTAAAGCCTGCAGTGTTTTAATCCCACATCTCTTTTTCGTTTGACTAATTTTATTGGCTATTCAACTATTAGTTGTTCGGATCTAAAATTCACTTATAATATATATTTTCAACACGTAAATATACTATTTTATTTAAAAATGGGGTTCATATATTATCACTAATAATACAGTTAAATAAGCGTTTTCTAGATGGTATCTGTATAATACATGTATTATAATATATATCCATATTTTTCTTATTTGAAAAATACATAATGACAATTGAAAGTAATCAACAACTACAACTAAAATAAATATCTATATTTTGCTAAATTTATTACTTTAACTCTTAAATTATTGATTGTACCACGTCATTTAATATGTATTATGTTTTCGTTTCTGCTATTGTGACTAACTGTCAAGGAATCAACTATTTCAAAAGCTTAAACTGATGAGTGAAGGTCCAAGAATAATTTTACACTGTATGCTCCCTCACGCAAATTTCAATTGGGCTTGAAGTGTGAAAAATACACAAAACCACTTGGTACCTACACCTTGTTCTTGAAATATGTTAATATTTAGAGTGGGAGTTGTGGCGTTTTAGAACTTGTAGTCTCTTAGTTAACAAGAATCTACATGTGAAGGAATCAATTATTCAACAGGGTTAAACTGATGGGTAAAAGTCCAAAAATAATTTTATAATCTAAAACCAACATTATTCTTTGCTCTTATAAGTCAACAAACTGTTAACCAGTGTTTTCGTATATATAGCCGAATAATACTTGTTAACCGTGGTTGAGATTGAATTAGCATTCAAGTCCCTGGCATTTAGGTCATATTAGATTTAAGATTGTCAAACTTCTGAGCTTAGCTATAATTTTCAGGTTGGTTAAGGTTTGACTGGTTGGAACGGGTCCAAAATGTAATACCCATTATTAACTTTAAAGAGCACGTAACTTTTACTACTAACAACTCGAACGGATCTGCGATTGCTCAGGGATATATACCTCTTAGGATATCGATACATAATAGAAACGTAAAATCGATTGAGCACCTTAAAATTGAAAGATAAACGTGAAATCTACCCAAGAGAAGAGAAAACTAGGTTTGTATAGCAACTATATATAGGCAAAATAAAACAAACTCTAAAACGTGAAAATTACAAAAATACTCTAAAATACAAAATTACGAAAATGCCCCTAAACTATGCGGAAAACATAAAAGTGGCTTGAAAACATGTTTAAAGGTCGAAGTTGGGGAAAATAGGCAGGCTAGTGGCAAAGCAACTGGGGGTTACATATACCCTATAACTCCTTATGGATCAAAAGTGATGGCCATTTGAAGTTGTCCACGTAAATTAGTGCTTCCGGTCCACTTGTTTAGGCTTCTGGTGGCCTAGTTGCTCCAAAAACTGTTTTACTACTCTTCCTATATCAGATATTTGTCATAAGTTGGGCCACTAAATAATGGTCTATCATAAACATAGTTAGTAAAATACATTAAGGGAATTAAATGGATTTTAATACATCAGCTCTACGCATAAAAAATTTAGTCAAAATTTCGATGAGTTCAAAAAAAAGTTATACATATTGCATTCATGTCTTTAACAACTTATTTTCATATGCTTATAAAGTAAGGGAAAAAATGTAATTGTATGAAAATTTGATGGTGTTACCTATAATAACAGTAGTAGAAAAGCATGAGACGTACTAAAAAGTAATTCATAAGTCACTAATTAATGAAATGAAGTGACAAATTTTGTAAAACATGGAATATACATGGATACTTAATTTCGGCATAAGTATTACTATTTTCAATTGATGTTTCCCCTTTTAGTCCCAAAAATATGGATATATGCTATAAAACATGTATTCTACGGCTAACATAAACGACCGCATATTTTACCATATTATTGGCAATCACTCGTAAATGCCCTTTTCAAACGTAGAAATACGGATACATGTTTAATATATCGAGTATACACGTATTTTACTAACTACGATCATAAATTAGTGATACTTGTCATATTGTATTTTTTTTTTTTGAGATAATTAGAGAAAACTCTTAATATAGAAATTAGCGCACATGCAAAAACGGCGTCCAAGAAAACGCATAGGAGTGGGACAAAAATAAAAGAGATGTATCTCCTAGAACAACTAGGAATACACTCCCAAAACCCTGAACTCCTCACTTGTGCCAACTCCGAAGACACTACGACCTATGACGCCTAGTTGTCACATTATATATGTATTGAGTGCAAGGTGAGTACAAGTTATAAAATTTTTCGGGACTTAGGCCAATTATTTACAAGGTTAGCGTTAATATGATACACATACAAGTCTAAGTGAGGTTAAATAGTAATATTCGAGTGTCATAAGGTGAAGTAGCACTCTAGGTTTCTATACAAATTTTTTCTTTGGCACAATTCTAATATGAGATTTCAGACTAAACTTATATATGGAGTCCTTAATATTTTATCTCATATGAGATTCATCTTAAAATCAGACATACCCTCACTTTCTCCACTCTAATATAGATTATGTATAACTGGATCCAATATTCATTGGAAAGATCATCAGCACATTAAATTTAAATGCACAACTCTTTTCTCGTCTTGGTGCATCGAACAAGAGCCATCATCATCCACCTGCTATAATACAATTGAAATGTTATCAAAGAATTAATATACACAAGGTCGATATGTCCCTTTGGGACATAACATGATGGTGGAGAATGCCAATGTCCATATGCCACTTGGGTTAGAATCCGTACTTGGGCAAAAGTGACTCCCTATTTATGGGGAATTTAAGGGGATTTCTACCCCTCCCCCCAAAAGACATTACTGATATAAAAAAAATAAAAATAAAATAAGGTCAACATATAAATTCAAGTAAGATTTTATTCTAAAACAGTTTGACATTTTATAAAGTAGCTCACTAAATTTAACAGCTGATAAATTTCTCTCAAATCAAGATATAAAATTTGACCAAAAAAAATTACAGTATAAAATTTCTTACTTTTTGAACACTTATAAAATTTCTTACTAGACTTGTATCTCGTGTCACAAAACTTAACGTACATTTGTTATTACTCTTCCTTCAAAAACTTCAAACATGGAGACTTATCATTTCTGCTGACTGAAAGGAGTCAATGGACTACATATGTGGGCGTTTAAGAGTGAGAAACATTGGGGCAACGCCTTTTACACGAAGGCAAAATAAGAAAAAACAAATCCATTATTGTCAAAATTAAGAGGATAAAATCCATTCTTGTCAACAGAACATAAAAAACTCCACTTTAAAAAATAAAATAAAAGACCAATCTTTTTTTTTTTTTTTTTTTTTACCCTATTACGAGTATTTGAATGTCGTTAGTTAATTTTTGACAAAGATGGACCCTAGGTTCCCCTTCCATTACAGTAGTCATAATTTTTGAAACTTTTCTTTCTTTCTTTTTATAATTAGAGAGATAACTCTCAGTAAGAAACCGATGCACCTACTAGAACAGAGCCTGAAGAAGCCCACAAGAGCCGCAAAAAACAAGATAAAACATAGCAGAATAATAGATCCCAAAACTTTAGACGCCTACCAACATGCCAATCCTTGAAGTATAATAACATAAATTAAAAAATTGAGATGTCTATACCCACACAAACCTCTGAAATATAGAGAGCTAAATGAAACACATCTATATGAATTTTTGAAACATAATTTTTGAAAAATAAGGTAAAGTTCATAAAACTCGCGCAAAAAAGAGTACATAAAAGTATAAAAATACAATATGGGGATAGAAGATGCTGACCAAAAAAAGAATAGAAGATGATAAACTAGCTTATCAATTAATTGCTAAAAGGTAGTTCTACATCGTGCACTCGGATGTTGAGAAGTCGAGATGCCTTTGCTCAAGATGATCAAATGAAAGATTTCAACACTTTTGTTATAGCAATCATATTTTTTTCCGATAAATATTAATATAGCCGTAGTACATACAAGCAACTTGATAAGACGAGCCCTTAGCCACCCCATAAATAGTAGTGGGCACAAAAAAGAGACCAGTTCAAACAGGAAAAAAAAACAGGAACCAAAAACAAAAACAACACAAAAACAGGCAGAGACCAGAACAAGCAGGGGAATGGACGGATCCGAAGCAGAAACACACCCAGAAACACCACACAGAAGACGAATGATGACCTCAGAGAGGGTGGAGGACAGGAAGGGAAAATCCCCAGCCTCCTGCGGAGCGAGCGAGGTATCAGGTAGGAGCAAACAAGAGGGGTACCAAGCACACAGCACAGGAAAGGGGAAAGAGACTCCGAAGAGGCGGGTGGGAGACGACGGTGTGTGGATATATTAATTCAAGTGATAATACTTAATAAGTGGTCAGTAGAGTTCTTTTTGTGTTTTTTGATGGGGTTCTTGAAAGAAGAACCGTACTCAAGTCCCTTTGTGTTTTTCTCCTCTTCCTTTCCTTGCCCCTTAATGGAAGGTCTGATCTCCTATTTATAAGGGTTGGAGGACTTCTTCTTCAAGGGGAAGTTTTCTTAGTTTTTTCACAGCTAAGGATTGGACTGCCAAGAAAGTCGCTACAATCTTTGACTGGGGAAGGAGGCCATAATGGGGCCAAGGGGCGAGATATTTGTGAGTCCATCAACTCTGATAGCGTCTGTATTCATGATTCTGTGTATCTTACTGATGCTCATCATTCCAGCAACCTTACTCGCGCCTATAAATCTGGCTGCTGGACTCATATCCATCATCCCGACTGCCGTACTCACACCTGTCATACCGGTTACAGTATTCGTGCCTGTCAATTTGGCAACTCCTCTGACCACTACTTTTACCCTCAACAGTTAGCCCCCCACTCCGAGGTTAAAAAGGGTGTTTAGCGTTGGAATGCATGCTCATGCCTATAATTTGGGGGGGGGGGGGGGGGGGGGGGTGGGGGCGCAATCTGATGCTGACTTCACTGATCAAATGGGCTCTTCTGTGGATGACATGACTTGTGAGATACTCTCTTGGTTGCCAGCTAAATCTCTTTTAAGTTTCTCTTCCGTGTCTCGCTCATACTTGAATTTACTTTTGGAGAATGATTTCGTCTAGCGGCAATCTTTTCAGACTTTGAATTGTTATGCGGATGGTTTCTTGCAGCAACCTGAAGTTCCATTTGCTCGTGATGATTTGGAAGTGTTCTCATCTTCTGAAGATCTCTCCGCGGTCATGCACCCTGAGGTGGTGCAGATACTGACTAACAATATACGGGTGATTTGGTCTAGTGGTGGATTGGTAATGTGTAGAGATTATAATCCTTAGGATGCCTCCTAACTATATGTCTGCAACCCGGTTTTAAAGGTATGTAGAACAATAGGGTTGCCAGAGGGGGTCCCCTCTAATTACATGGATTCTCCTCTGAACTGGTATTTGGGTGTGCAGATGCAACTCCTCAATTTGGGTTCTATCTTTACCTTTTGGTAATGGATCTAGGTTACCCTCTATCGTGTGGTTATTGGACTAGTGAGCATCAAGTTTATTCATGGGAAGGGGAGTCAATTTTCGAGGGAGAGATTGATGTTGGATCAAGATATGTGTCTTTTGCCGATCATATATGTGTTGGTGGTAATCTCTTCTTTTTGTCAGATTGAGGACAATATCTTAGCGGAACCTCCAGCCATCCTTACCTGATGCATTGGTGTGTGGAGCGAAATGCAATGGCATTGTTGCCCTTTCCAAATGTAGCTTGTGAGAATGGGTTTCCTTGTCATGATGCAAAAATTTCAAAGTGGTGGGAGACAACAATTGGCTCTCCTACCCTTTGTCTGGTAACCTTACCCAGCCCTGTGTTCACTGTGTGGACTCTGCCTAATCTGGAGGACCCTTCCACTTGGGTGAAACATTATCGCTTGTTTATTCTGCTGCCCAGGCTTGGGTGTAGGTGGAGTCCAAACATAACTAGTTTCACTGTGTCAACGAGGTATCTTACTTTTACTACCCATGATTAAGTGTATCGTAGCACCCTTCAAGGGAGTTCACGGGGTCGCATGCTGCTTCTGGGAGATCACCGGTGTGATAACCATATGTAGCTTTTTTTCCTACTCGGGCTCACTGTTTCGCTATGAATAAGAACCACTAGTCCCTTTTGTAGCTTTTGATTGGGGGAAGAATATAGGGGTCATAGAAAAGGGTGTTAGGTTTTGATGCAAGTTAATGGCTAGGAACGACAGGCCTTACATGGGTAGTGTTATGTATCCTTGTGGGTTTGTTACTTAGATAGAACTGTAAAGTCTAAGCTATTACAAGTCTTTACTTGCCTTTACTTTCTTTAGATGAAAATAAGAATTATGTATGTATATTTGCTATCAAATTGCTCCTATGTATGTTTCAATGTTTGTTCGAAAGTGGTGATATCCTTTTTACTTTTGGTAAGCTAAACTTGTGTTCGATGTGTATGTAATCTCTTCAATTCTCTGTCTTTAAGTTGACGGTTGGGCAGTATTATGGGTCAGTACTGACATTGGCTGAAATCCTTAATCCTCAGCCTTTAATTTTAGGTAGCTTACTCGCTGGTTTAACATTAGCAACCTCCCATCTCCGAGTAAGCTACCCTTTGGGTTAGGGTTGTTGCAAGCCATCAATTCACAAGTCCAAAGGCCCCAGCTTCGAGTAAATTGTTCACTAGGTTAGAGCTGCCATAAACCGCTAATTCACTAGCCCCCAGCTTCAAGTAAATTGTTCATTGGGTTAGAGCTGCCGCAAGCCGCCAATTCGCCATCCCCCAGCCCCTAGCCCTCATCTTCAAGTAAATTGTTCATTGCGCTGGAGGGACAAATGGGAGCTGGACAAAAAAGGCAGGAAAAGTAGGGACATGGACTGTTGCAATCATTGCCTCTATTTTGAGTGCAGAGTAAGTGAGCCACGTGTCATAGACTACCCCTGCCACGTGTAGTAGCTATCATGTATTTTAAATGCTTCTATTCCCGCCAGTTTTCACCCCCATCTTTCATTCCATTTCAATTTTTTACCCTAGGTTTTGAAGCTTTCTCTTCTTCTCTCATTTCTACCTATCTCTTGCTTGCAATTCAGGTTGAGGTAAGTTTTTCTATAGCTTCTGGGTTTGCAATCACTTCGTAGAGGATCAGGGGTCCCTTCTTGTCTTCTTACATGTGTTTTTCCCTTCTTGGGAATTTGTAATTGGGGGTTTATGTTATGGGTCCATATTATATCTTGTATTTGTATTGATGTTAATTATAATATACATTGGATAAGCATTGTAGTGTTGCATTGTGGTCTGAAGCATTTAAACATAGCTAAGATGGTTGGCGCCTTATTTTGAATTGTGGTCGAGTTGGTTATTGGTCAATTAGCAAGTCAAGTGTGGCGGCTGTGGGTTAGTTAAGTAGGTTGCTTACGAGTCTTGTTCCAATATATCTTAGCTGGTTAAGGGAGCTTCTAAGTAGCCTGATTCATATTGTATTGAGGCATTCAATGAAATGTTAAGAAATATCTTGATTCTCTCTCTCATCTAACTCTCTGCACTTCTCATCTCCCTTCACTTATTTTCTCATCTCCAACTCTCTTTCCACAAGGTTAGGATTCAAGATTGTTCTTGAATCTTGACAATTGGTATCAGAGCTTATGTTGCTGCCGATTGATCATTCTTTGGTTGATTGGAGCTAGCGAGGTGCAAGAAGCAAGTACCAATGGCTGGTGGTGTTACAACTCGATCTGAGGCTGCACATGCTACTGCGAATGTTGCTTATGCTTCGGTTGTAGGTGCCAAGGTAGCAACAGAAGCTGAGATCAATCAATTTGATCAATTGAGGCTTTAAATGAACTGTTCTCTTAGATGCAACAGACATAGCTAAGTCAGGATCAGAAGTTTGTTGATAGTTTGGTTCAGCATGTCAACAGATTGACCAGAAGATCTTAGGTTTGCAGCAGTAAATCACAAGACATTCAGGTGCTGGAGTATTATTAGCTGCCAGCCAGTAGGTTCGTCCTCCAGAGGTTATGCAAATGCAATCAGCTCATGTGGTAATACTCAATCAGATCATTCACCTGATCCAGTGCAACCTCAAGCAGTAAGTATGGCAAGTAAACAGTTAGATTTTCCATCAGATTGGCTGCAATAACAGAATTCTGGAACAAGTGATGCTTCAGCCAGCAATAGAAGTGGTGGTTTCAGGCAGCCAAGGATTCAAATGGAACCTTTTGATGGAAGCAACGTCACTCGTGGATAAGGAGGTGTGAACGATATTTTCATTTTTATCACATTACCGAGTCTGAGAAAGTGGAATTAGCAGCTGTTTATCTTCAAGGAGACCATGAGGTATGGTTTTATAACCTTTTGAGAAGTAATCCTTCATTGTCTTGGGCTAAATTTGTGGAAGAACTATGTAAGAGGAATAGTGAAGAGGATTCAAGTGATATTGTGGATAATTTTAACAAAGTGGTGCAAATTACCACTATTAAAAAAAATACATGATAAGGTTTGAGAACTTGAGAGCAAGCATGATCTCTGCTTATCCGAATGTAATTGAGCCATACTATGTTTCAAGTTTCATTAGTGGCTTGAAACCAAAGATTAAAAATCTTGTCAAGGCCATTGGTCCTAGATCCTCGTCTAAAGCCTATGCCAAGGCTAAATTGTTTGAGGCTACCGTTCTTGCACCCTATGATGGACCTAGGAACAGAGGCAATAGCTCCACTCAGCAACAAAAGGGATCAGTAAGGTCGAAGTCTGGTCGTTCTGATGAGAAGAAGGTCCAAAAGCTGTGCTTCATATGTAATTAGCCTTATTTCTTGGGACACAAATGTAATCCTAAGTTCCTCATGTCCGCAAGAGGAACTGGTGCAGTTGATGATTCTAAGGAAGAGGAAAAGGAAGCTGAAATGGATAGCTCAGGACAAGATTCACAAGATGAATCACTCGAGGATGAAGTGGATATTTCTGTAAAGGCTTTGACATGAAATGGATCTCATAATACCATTCAAATTAAAGGGCAAGCAGGGAAGAAAGCTATTATTATCTTGATCGATAGCGGCAGTACTCACAGTAAAGTGGTCGGGAAGGTTGGGCATGAAATGATCAAAACACAGCCATTAGTAATGACAGTGGCAGATGGAAATCCTATCCTTACTCACACCAAGTGCCAGGAATTTAGTTGGTCAATGCAGGATCACAAGTTTGTGTATGATTTCAGGATCTTGCCATTAGGAGGTTGTGACATGGTTTTTGGTGTGGATTGATGAGATCTTTCAGTCTAATTATCTTTGATTTTGCTCAGCTGACAGTTTCATTTGAGAGGCAAGGGACCACTGTCAAATTACAAGGGATGGCTGAATAGGCTCAACTTCAATTGCTTACAGGAAACAGTTTGGAAGATGGAATCAAGAAAGGGTCTTATTTGTGGGTTGGCTAGCTGTTTCCAATTGAACCTATTGAGTTAGGAGAGTTATCTCATCGTGAAGTTCATTCTTTGATTGAGGAGTTCAAGGACTTGTTTGAATAACCAGATTCATTGCCTCCTAAGAGAAGCTTGGGTCATGTAATACCCCTCAAGCCTAATTCTGAACTAGTGAAGCTAAGGCCTTACAAGTATCCGCACTCACAGAAGACTGAGATAGAGAGGCAGGTAGAGGAATTGCTTAAGACTTGTTTCATTTGACAGAGTCACAATCCATTTGCTTCTCTAGTTATATTGGTTAAGAAGAAGGATGGCACGGCTAGAATGTGCATTGACTATAGGTTGCTTAATTTGCTTGCAGTCAAGGATAAGTTTCCTATTCCAGTTATTGATGACCTTCTGGATGAGCTTCATGGTGCACACTTCTTTTCTAAATTGGATCTGAGGTAGGGGTACTATGAGATCAGAGCTACGGAGCAAGATGTTTACAAAACAGCTTTTAAAACTCGCCATGGTCATTACGAGTTTGTGATAATGTCCTTTGGTTTAACCAATGCTCCGGCTACCTTTCAAGCAGTCATGAATGATGTGTTCAAACAGTTCTTGAGGAGGTTTGTGTTGGTGTTCTTTGATCACATTGTGATTTACAGTACTTCATTGGAGGAACATTTGGGACATCTAAGGGAGGTATTCATGGTGATGCGCAGCCATAAACTTTATGCCAAATTGTCTAAGTGCTCATTTGCTCAGTCACAAATTGAGTACTTAGGACATGTGATCTCATATGAAGGAGTTTCCATGGATCCTTCTAACGTCCAAGCCATGAACGAGTGGGCAGTGCCTGTTACACTCAAGCAATTGAGAGGATTTTTGGAATTGACTGGTTATTATAGAAAGTTCGTGGCTGGGTATGGAGCAATTGCTAAGCCATTAACTAATCTCTTAAAGAAGGATGCCTTCAAGTGGTCAGATGAATCTCAAGATGCTTTTGAAGCTTTGAAGGCCGCTATGTGTGCAACTCCAGTCTTGGCAATGCCTAATTTCAAGGAGGAGTTTGTGTTAGAAACTAATGCTTGTAGAAGAGGCATTGGGGCTGTATTATCTCAAAAAGGGAGGCATGTAGCCTACCTTAGCCAAGTATGCAATCCTAAGCACACGGAGTTGTCTACTTATGAGAAGAAGTACCTTGCTATCCTCTTGGTTATTGAGAAATGGAGACACTACTTAGAGGGCCATCATTTTGTCATCATAACTGACCATCAAAGCTTAAAGCATTTGTTTGAGCAGAGAATTGTGAATAGATTTTAGAAGGAAGGATTGATGAAGATGCTTGGTTTATATTATGCAATTGAGTATTTGAAGGGAAAAGAAAACCAAGTAGCTAATGCAATGTCTCGAAGAATGGAAGAAGCTGAGTATGGTTCTTGTGGAGCTGTATCTGTTGTACTTCCAACTTGGATTGAAGAGGTTTATAAGTCTTATGAGAATGATAGCTTTGCCTAAGATTGTGTGACTGATTTCAGCATCAACAGGACTAATGCTCCTGCATTTGTTGCTAAAGTATCTGTTATCAAGGGTATCATCAGACTGAAGGGAAGGCTGTATATTGGATCCTCCACTGATTTGAGACAGCAAATTATTGGAGCCTCTCATGATTCTACTTGTGGAGGTCATTCTGGCATTGAGGGAACATATCAAAGGATCTGGATTGAAGAAAGATGTAAAGTAATTTTTGCAGGCTTGTGAGGTTTGTCAACAAACAAAGACTGGTGATACTAAGTATCACGGTCTTCTCCAACCTCTACCAATTTTGGATTGTGCTTGGCAACACTTAAGTATGGATTTCAATGAAGGCTTGCCTAGGTTAGAAGGCAAGGAGGTTATTTAGGTGGTTGTGGATCATTACACCAAGTTTAGCTACTTTGTTGCCTTAGCAAGACCAATTACAGCTGAAAGACTTACAAAGGTGTTCCTTGATAACATGTATAAGCTTCATGGCTTTCCACAATCCATAATTTCTGATCGAGACAAAATTTTCACCAGTCACTTTTGGAGGGAATTGTTTGTTCTTATGGGTACTCCATTGGCATTGAGCTCTTTTTACCATCCCCAGACTGATGGCCAAACAGAATGCATAAATTAATGCATTGAGCAGTATTTGAGGAGCATGGTTTTCAGTCATCCTAAAGCATGGGCCAGATGGCTATCTTTATTAGAGTATTGGTACAATACTCATTTTCATTCCTCTATTAGCACTACTCCCTTCAAGGCTCTGTATGGGTATGATCCTCCTTCGCCCTTGGTTTTGCAAAGAATTGTTTCTTTAATTGTAAAAGTATCTGATCTTTTGTTGCAAAGAAGGAAGTTGGTACAACTTCTCAAGGATAATTTATAGCAGGCTCAAGCGAAGACGAAGTATTATGCTGATAAGACTTTTGATGTTGCTGACATGGTTTACTTGAAACTTCAGCCATACAGACAAGCATCTGTGGCAGTATGCAAGAACACCAAGCTTTGTGCTCGATATTTTGGACATTACAAAGTTATTGAAAAGCTTGGAAAGGTGGCTTGTAGGCTGGAATTGCCCCCTGATTCTTATGTTCACCCGATTTTCCATGTTTCTCTCTTAAAAAAGCAGGTCAAGAAAGGTAAAACAAGTTTTGTTCA
Organism: Simmondsia chinensis; assembly: GCA_018398585.1. Lineage (NCBI taxonomy): Eukaryota > Viridiplantae > Streptophyta > Magnoliopsida > Caryophyllales > Simmondsiaceae > Simmondsia > Simmondsia chinensis. The sequence continues at coordinate 24,296,742 of JAGTTD010000012.1, forward strand.
TCCACCAGAATTTGATACCAATGGAGCATTGTTGCAAGCTTCAGTAGCAATCTTAAATTCCAGAATGTTGCACCTCTGGGAAATCAGTGGAAGAAGTGCTGGTTCATTAGGCTAATTTGGAAGAAGAAGATGCTACTTGGGAAAGGATGAAGTTCTTGAAGATCCAATTTCCATCCTTCCATTCTTGAGACAAGAATGCTTTCAAGGGGAGGGAATTGTTATGAGTCCATCTTATATCTTGTATTGATGTTAATTGTAATAAGCATTGGATAAGCATTATAGTATTGTGTTGTGGTCTGTAGCATTTAGACTTAGCTAAGATGGTTGGCGCCTTATTTTGAATTGCGGTTGAGTCGGTTATTGGTCAATTAGCAAGTCAAGTGTGGCAGCTGTGGGCTAATTAAGTCGGTTGCTTAAGAGTCTTGCTCTAATGTATCTTAGCCGGTTAAGAGAGCTTATAAATAGCTTGATTCATATTGTATTGAGGCATTCAATGAAATTTTAAGAAATATCTTGATTCTCCCTGTCATCTAACTCACTCTACTTCTCATCTCCCTTCACTTCTTTTCTCATCTCCAACTCTCTTTCCACAAGGTTAAGATTCAAGATTGAATCTTAACAGTTTAGCTCCCATGGGGGACCGTAGTGGGGACTCTCGACTTATTGAGGAGTTACTTGAGCAATGAGTTCGGTTCCCCCCTTTTCCTTCCTTAGAAGTGCAGCCAATGGAGGTTAGGATGTTACATGATCAAGAGAACACATCTTCCACCTCTAAGGCGGCTCCCCACATTTTCCCAAGCGCAGGTGAGCCCTTACTTGGGCAAGCGGGCTGTCAATGGGGGGTAAGACCCTCTCCTTCTTAACTGATCTTTCTCGTTTTCTTTTTTACTTTTTGTTCCTTATAGAAGAATGGCTCCCAAACATGTTCAGCTTCAAAGCTCTCATCCAGAAGGTTAGGTTGAGGACCCTCAGGCCGGGAAAGGTATGGTAGTGGAGCCTCTTTCCCAGCTTGGCCCTTTTGCAGTTAGGACTTCTAAGGAGGTGGCGTTGGGGGCAAAATTCCTTGAGTCAGCTTCGGCCCGCCTTAGGGTCATTCATTTCCATACTTTATGGGGAAGAGGGAATGAGGAAATTTCAGGAAAAGCTTTAATTCCCATGAAACTAAGTGGTTCGGGGTCCTAGTGAAGATGACAGCTCCCTACATCCGCCCCAGCTTGCTTACTTCATAGTGACGGTGGATGCCATGGATGCGAGATTGAGGCTCCCCTTTCCCAATTTTGTCGAATCAAGTTTTAGGCAATATTCAGTTTGTCTAGGCCAGGTTAGTTCAAATGGCTTTCAAAACATTTATGGGTACTTAATAACTTGCTTCGTGGCGGGATTATCTCCCTCCACCTGTAGCTTTGATTATTTGCTTAAATCTAGGCAGCAACAAGGGGTGGTGTCCTTTGAGAGCAAGGGAGGGGTACTTTACTTGAAAAGCAACCCCTCCAAGTCGAGTAATTACAAAATAAATTTGTATGGGTTAGGGCACCCTAGCCTCCTTCATACCCTTTATTTTGGACTTCACTAAATAAAGCTAGAATGCCTCATGGGGATGAGCTGTCTCCCCACAAGAAGGAGGTAATTCGTTACTTTGAAAAGGACCTTGATTCAAAGTTTCTAGCAACCAAGAAGTTACTAGAGCAGGAGAAGGTTTTGATTAAGGCCTGCTTATGCTCTAAACCCGTTAAAGGTAAGCTAACTGTATTACCTTTTGTTTAGCTACGATGAATTTGTGCTCTAGTTCTAGCCTTGGTGAGTTAATGTCCTTACTTCCTCTTTGGGTAAGTAGATATACCTCTTATGATTTTTTTTACTTACCCACCGTTTTTTAGGCGGTGAGTCGGATATAGATATTCTAGGTTTGGAAGAGTCTCTTCGTTAGAAGAAGGGAAAAAGGGTAGCAGCCAAAGGAGAAGGTGAATCGCCAATGGAAGTGCCTTGCCAAAAGAAGGGGAAGACAACTGCCCCGGGCGGGGTGGGGGGGGGGGGGGGGGGAACATTAGCGGCTCCCCGTCCCTCTTAAAGGAGTTCTCCTGTTGTACAGGTAGTTTAAGCATCACCTGCAACTGAAAGGTTGCCAGTTGTTGCAGGTTCCTTATTGGAGCCAAAGACAGCACCGCCTGCTTTGATGATCCTTGAGAACAAGTTGCGGTTGCTCGAAGGGCTGAGATTGGAAGTTCACCGCCAACACGAATAGCAGAGGGGCCGCCACATCCTTTTTCTCCCACAAGGAGCTCATCGCGTCCTCATGACTATCATCAACTATCATCTATCAGGTTAGGAGTCCTCAGAAACAGTCTCTCGTCAGGGTCTTACCCTAATAGGGTAAGGATGTGTACATCCTACCTCTCACAGACCCTACACAAGCGGGAGCTCTTGAGGCACTAGGACGGTTGCTGCTGTTGTTGTTGTTGTTGAAGGAGCTTATCGGATAATCGAGAATCGGGGGCTGAAGAACAAACCATTGCAGAAGGTGGCACTAGTAAGGCTCGTGAATCACTTTCTATTAGGAATAGGGTGTCTAGTGGCTCTTTTGAGATTCCGCTGGCATTTTGGATTAACCCCCCATCAAAGCAAAGTTCCCATTGTTCCCCTCCATTCAGCAATCTTTCTCAACCTTCCCTTCCTCGGCAAGATGAGGTACCGAGCGCGGGACAATCATACTTTCGAACTTTCCCTTTTGGAAGATGAGAATATGCCTTCCTTCTCCTACCAGACCTCTATTTATGATGATAATCTGGAGTTTAGCTAACATGCCTATTCGGCTTTACCTTTTCCTAGAGACGCGAAGAGGTTGAAGGCTATCAGTCATGACACCGCCACTTCTTATGCCCTTAAGATAGCATCTTACCTAACAAGAGCAAAGCTTTATTACTGGCCTGCACTACTAACTCCACTTCCCTTAGTGCAGATATGTTCTTGGTCTATTGTGCTGGCCCCCATTTGGGCACATGAGGGGAAAGGGCTAACAGGAGAACTTCAGCAGCTGAAGGATAAGCTAGCAGTTCAGGAATGTGAGCACATGGCCTCAAAGAAGAGCTACTAGGAGTGCCTTAAGGCTTTGAAGGAGGAAATTTCATGCCACAAGGAGCAAGCGAACAAGGCCTCAGATGTGACCGCAGCAGCCAAGTGATATCCCAGTTCAAGTTTAGTATAGACTTTCATCGCCTTCCTAGTGCTCAGTATTAGAAGGGATTCTCTTTGGGCCTTTCAAAATTTGCTAGATGTTTAATGTGGGTCAGGCTAGAACTTTGCTACTCTTTCCTTCAAGGGGTAGCAGATCAGTTGCATCATGACGTTGCCTCCAAGGGGGGTACTGTAGGAGGCCCTTTGTCTTGACTTAAAGTTGAAGTGATTTTTTGGAGGCTTGTAGCCTTATCTATTTTTTTTAGGAAAATTGTAGTTTCTATATACAACACATTTTCTATTAAATGCAAGTGCCTCGGTAGGCTATTTTTATATGTTTGTTGTTTACCTGTTTTGTTGTAGTAAAGTTGACTCCTTTGTATAGTTTTTTGTGAAAACATGAAATATTATGTGACCTCGTTTATGTTATAGCATCGGTTGTCCTTTTTTTCTTCTACCTATCCCAGTGATCGGGTGGGTTTAGCAGCATATATTGAACCCTAATGTATAAAACTCAACATTCATGAGTAGCAGAGTAGACCGAATCATGAATTTGCATATATAAAGTGGAGTAGATTGAACCGTGAACGCGCCAACTTATGAATCGTGAACTGGTCAACACAAGAATCGTGAATCCGCTGATGTAAGAATTGTAAAGTTGTCATCGTAATCTTGCCAACGTAAGAATCGTGAATTTGACAACATAAGAATCATAATCTTGCCAAAATAAGAATCGTGAATTTGTCCATTTATGAAGCGTGAAATTGCAAACATAAGATTCATAATCTTGCCAACATAAGAATCGTGAATTTGTCAACATTAGCAATTGTTGGATAGATTAAGGTGAGTGACTGGGAATGAAAAACCCATATACGAAACATTCATGAACACAATTTTCGAGTAGTACGAGGTCGCGAGCAGTGAGTAACATTATGAACGTCTCTAATACCCAATCTATCGCTTTTAGAAAGTATTTTAGAAAGTAAATATAGGTGGACTGCTCAACCCAAAATGCAGGGGTGGGGCGAGTAGAATCGTCACTTGACTATCCCTCATTTACAAGTAAGTAACTAAATGATAGATGGAATACAAGGCGGTAACCACATAGTGAGTAACCTACTACAGAACGGGTAACCTAGTCCTATTTTCCTAATACCGTGTCATAATATGTGTTGTTCTAAAGTACGAGCGTTTCTAGTATTGGAAACTATCTTACGAGATTATATATAATATTTTTTAAGGTTTTGAATATTCCAGCTCCTGGGGACCTTTGTACCATCCATTCGCTCAAGCTTGTAGCTCCCTTCTCCCAGCTTGTGGATGACACGATAGAGTCCCTCCCAATTTGGGGACATTTTCCCTTGGCTCGATCCTTGTTCTACAACATCAAATCTCCAGAGAACCAGGTCCCCTATTCCAAGGACCCAAGGACTTACATGCTTTTTAAAGTATTGTGCTATCCTTTGCTTCTGGGAAGCTACTCGAAGGAGTGCATCTTCTCTAACCTCTTCTAGCAAGTCAAGTGAATGCCGCTGGACCTCGTTATTTTTGTATTCGCAGTAGTCCTACACCCGATAGCTTAGTTCTCCTATTTCTATGGGGATTATCGCCTCCACCTTGTAGACGAGCATGAAAAGAGTCTCTGCGATAGCAACTCGGTACATGGTACTGTTGGGATAGGTATCCTAGAAAAACCCAATTACTTAGTTTTAAATATTAAATAAATAAAATTATTTTATTTATTTATTATCTGATTATGTTTTACGAGTCAAACATGCGTGTGATTGTTTCCTAAAATGTTCGATGAGATGCACGTTATCCAAGATGACATGTCAGTTTTGTTTTAAGTGTCCAATGAGATTAAACCACGGAAAGACTTAGATCAAACTAGCGACATGTCGTCAAAGTTTGTTCGTAGTTCGTGATAAGTTTGGACAACTTGTTTGATAAGACAATAATGTAATACTTTTGATGACTTGTCTAGGTCCTTTAGATAAGGATCCAAGAGTATTATGTTGGTATTTTCAATAAGATTGAAATACTAAGCCGGACCACCTGAATTAGCTATTTTTTAACTACTATCAAAAATAATAAATTCTGTAAGAAGATAACTATAAATCCAGAAAATAGTCCATACTCATGCATGGAACTTTAATTGCTTTGATGCCTAAAATGACAAGGTTAAAAGAAAATAACCAGGATCTTACGTCATTGGACAATTTTATGAAGTGTGGCAGGAATGGATATTTTACTAGGAATCTAAAATATAAGATGTCTCCTTAGTTGATTCGCAAATATAGGAACATATTCTAGAATCTTTAGCCAGAGTATTTTATATGATTGACATTTGGAATTAACATGGAAATTGCATATTTATCATGAATTGTTCGAGAAGAGTGAGACGGGAACTAACAATGATAGATGTGAGAAAAATAATAATAATAGTTAAAGTTATTTTTGCTTACAAATATATAATACAGGGGTTAATTATCGCAATAATAATAATAAAAGTTATTTAGAAAATTCTTGAGTGAATATATTTAAGTCTAGAGTGCAGTAAAATTTATTAAGTAGAATTCAATTTTATTAAATGGTAATTAATTGTTATCAAGAGAGGATAATCAGATTTAACCCATTTGACGCTAGAGTTAATTGTTCTTGAGGTTCCTTCGCAAGCCTCAACTTAAGCACTATTTAAAAATATTTGAATTAAATTCATGGAATGAATTATTTATTCATAAGATGAATAAGTTAGTTTTTCTAAACATAATTCATGAGATGAATTATTTATTCATAAGATGAATAAATTAATTTTACCAAATAATATTCATGAGATGGATTTTATACATGTGGGAATTCAAATTAAAATAATTTTAAAAAAAAGGATAACTAGGCCATGTTGCACGACCCAGCACTGACATTAACTCGGCACATATAACGCACATGCTGGTGGGGGAGGGATATTGATCCGTGGCTGATGCCATGGAGGGAGACACGTGTCACACCTGGTATTTATCCCTAGTAATCCGTGTGTGCGCAATTCGGCCGATCAGAGGCCGACACGTGGCAGGAGCTCGGCCTATTTATATGGGGTTTTTGAGCGGCTTTTATAAGTTTTTTTAGGTTTTGAAACCTAGTTTTTTTTTTCCACAACGAAAAAATTAATGTCCAACATTATTTTAGGAAAGATTAAAAAGAAAAATTTTGTTCGGAAACTTTTCTAAATTAAATATTTTGGGAGCCCACACTTCGGTGTTAATAGGGGTCATTGCGAAAAAGATCTTGAAATGTCAAAAAGTTTTCTACCAATTTCATATCTACAAATTCGGATTTTGGATACGTGCTTCAAGTATATCTAAATTAAGTATTTGATAATTTATTTGTTTTCTTTTATTTCATTTATTCTACATACCATGTTCATACTTATTTTATTTGAAATTTTTTTAATTTTTATATTATGAGCCAATTAGTGTAAGATCTAGGTCTAATTAAACAAATTAATTAGACCCAAGCATTAGATTTAAAATTAAGAATTTTAAATTATTTTTCCGCTGCCCCCGCTCTAGTCGTTTAGGAAAAAAAATTTTAAATATGTTCCCAACGACTGGTATTAAAGCCAACTCTGAATATGTTCATAATTGACATTAAAACATCAGGTTTGATAAACTTAAGGTATGTAGAATTACAAAAAGTATGAAATTAAGAATTTTATTAAAGGAAAAAGACTATCCTGAACATTATTGTTAAAAGAATTTAATAACAAGATTGAAGGTTCATTAAAATTTTAAATTATTTAAATTTTATGAAACAGGATTCAATAAAGAAACGTAATTTTAAATTGGATCTTTTTAGATTAGATATTCAAAGAGTTGAACGATTTAGATTATTAATCTAATGTGATTAGATTTTGAACCTAGATATGAAATATTCAATTGTTGAATACTTTATATTAATCCAAAACAAGGAATACCTTATAATGTTATTAATGAGTTTAATAACAAGATTGTTATTCATCAAATTTAAATTGTTTAAATTAGGATGTAATATAATTAAAGTAGTGGGAGTATATTTCTAAATAATCTAATGAGATTAGATATTCAAATAATTGAATGATTTAGATATATGTGTCACAAAGAATATCTAATTGGATTAGATGTTTGGTTACAATCTAATGAGATAAAGATCGAATTTAACTAATTAATTATTTATTTATTTAATAAAAATATAGAATAAATTGGTGGGGGTGCCCAGCTCAAGGTGCTGGACACGCCTATCTTCAAATTAAAAAATATTTTTTTTTTATTGTAAATATTGAATATTTTTCAGGTACACATTTAAGAGTTGAGTTTGGATATTACCAAATTTCATAGAAAATTAGAAATTTTGTAAAATATCTATTTACATATATATATATATATATATAAATATATATACATATATATGTATATATATATAAATGAATATTTGTACAAATTGTGACACTTGTCACAAATATGAGCCACTCTTGATGACTCATCCTCCTCTCTCTATATGTATATATATGTACACTACATACACGCACAACAACAGAGAACACACAAAAAGGAAAAAGGCAAAAAGAAAAGAAAAAAAGGAAAAAAAGAAAAACGGGAAAAGAGAGGAAAATTTTTAATAAAAATAATCTCGTTCTGATACAAAATACTTGCTATTTTTTCAAGCATATTTGGGTTTGTCTTTTTATTATATTCCTATAAAGTATAATATCTCTATAATTTTATAACACGTTATCAGCACGAGTCTCTAGCAAGCTGATGATTGCTGTATACTTGAGGTAAGTTTTTCTTCCCTAATCATTGTGATTTATAATTTTACTAATCTTGAGTTTAATGCTCTTGATATATCTAACAAAAAATTATTTACCTTGGACCCTTAATGTTGAGATCCACCCTGATGTTGTGAATCTCGGACAATTAAAGGGTAAATAATGCATCCTAGCAGGATCACGCTAAAGCTTTGATATTTCTCAAGCATCATATCCCTAAAGGATTGAAAGCTAAGTTTATTGCTATAAAGGACCCGTATGTTCTTTGGTTGAATTTAAAGGAGATGTTTGATCATGAAATGTTTATGATCCCCCCATAAAGCTCGCTATGAATAGATTCACATGTGGCTGCAGTTTAAAACTGTTAGCAAGTATAACTCTGCAGTGTTTAGTATTACCTCCCGACTGCAATTATGCGGTGAAAATATTACTGAGGAGCCTATGTTAAAGAGAATGCTCTCTACTCTTCGTGTCTCGAATATGCTCCTGCAGTAACAATTTTGAGAATGAGGATTTAAAAGATACTTAGAGTTGATATCTGTCTCCTTGTTGCTGACTAAAGCAATGAATTATTGATGAAAAATCATCAGACACGACCAACTAGATTCGAACCATTCCCTGAAGTGAATGCTTCGACATATGACCAGCAGGAACATGGTCGAGGTCGTAAACGTGGACGTGGTCAGGGCCGCGGACGAGGTTATAGTCATGGTCATAATAACTGGTATTATGGTACCCAAAATGGACCAAAATTTAAGAAGTCCACTAATGACGAGGAGATGAAGAAAAAAGAAAAACTTTAGTTTTTTGTATTTTCTACTTTACATATTCATGGCTGGTTAAACCACCTACTTTTTATTACTCATTTATTATTTATATGGTCGACTATGCTGCCTACTCATTATCTATTATTTATATGGTCGGCTATGCCGCCTACTTATAATTAGTCATTCATATGATCGGCTATGCCGCCTACTTATTATCAGTTATTCATATGGCTATATTTCTTGGCCAACTTGTTTGATACTTTATTAAAGACTCCAGAAGAGCATATATAATGTTTCCTGAATCATAAGTATGGCTATCTATTTAATTTAGAGATACCTATTGGGATAGTTAACCAGAAGTTAACAGATCCAAAAGGGTTTTATTTTATGACATGGCTATTTAAGTCATCCAGGTATAAATATGGTTAATAGAATGGTTGACATTATCGTATCCATTAAAGAACTAGAAGATTTTTATATCGGGTGTTTCAAATTTGGTTAAAAGCTCCAGAAGAGCATATGTCATGTTCCCCGAAGGGACAAAACTAAACATAAGTGATGCTCTATTTTCTAGCAGATCATAGAGAAACTTGATAAGTTTTCGAGATATTCGTCACAATGGTTATCACATTGAGACAATAAATAAGGGCGATAAAGAATATCTTTGCATTACTTCGCTTACTTCAGGAAGAAAGAAAATAATGGAAAAAATTGTCAGCACTTTCTTCCGGGTTATGTTATACTTACGTAAACCCGATCGAATCAAATACAGTGATTAACTAGAAGTTAACTGATTGTAAAACGTTCACCCTGTGGCATGACCGTTTGGGCCATCCAGGTGTAACGATGATGAGAAAAATTATTGAAAGTTCTCATGAGCACTCATTAAATAACCTGAAGATTCCTTCTCCTGATGAGATTTCATATGCCGCTGTTCTCCTAAATGCAAAAGTTATTACTATGTCATACTCAATTGAAATTGAGCTTGAGTCCCATGTATCTGGAAGAATACTAAATGGGACATATGTGAGCCAATCATTTTATCATGTGGACCTATTTGGTATGATACTAATAAAAGCCTCTAGCCGTTGGTTCCGTTAGTCTGGATAATGCACTTGTGATGTGGCATTTGTGAAACACCTTGCATAAATGATCCAACTATAAGCTTAAGTCGTGGATTGTATGATATTGTAGGAGAAATTACATCCCAAGAATTAGATGGTTATTGTATGGGAAGAATTGCCATATAGCCCTTGTACAGATACAAAATGGTCTTATGATTAAACGCCTGCAGCGAGTGGCTAGACCATTATTATTGCCAAATTTTACATGGGCACATGTTGTGATACATATTGCAGCACTAACTATGGATCCCCACAGTAGAACTTGTCTCTGACAAGGTCCAGATATATATCCCATCTATGAATTTGGTTATATACTGTATATCCCAATTACTCTACCTCAATGCTGAAAGATGGGTCTAAAATGGAGACTTGAAATTTATATTGGGTTTAAATTCCTGTCAAGATTAAAATATCTGGAGATGTTAACTAGAAACATTTTACAGCATAGTTCGCTGATTGTCAATTTGACAAAATAGGGTTTCCAGAATCAGGAGGAGAAAAACGAAAGTTGGAAAATGAGAATGTATGTGGAATGCGCCATCGAACCAGAAGTTCGAAGAATTTTCACTTGTAAATTATTACAAGCCAATTCACAGATGTATTCACTTATGGAAAGAGAGTGACCAAATAATATGTCCCCACTATATATGCTCCTACTTGAATTAATATCCCAGTCGAGTGATATTCTAATATATTGAAAAATGCATCCATTGCACGCCAGAAACGTGGTAAATATATCGGTTCTAAAGATTTGAATCTGAGAAAGAAAAAGGAGCAATAGAAAAGATTGGTCCCTCTATTATGAAATTCTTGAGAAGATAAACTCTACAGAGATAATAATATGTGTAAATGAAAATCCCTCAAGATTATCAGGTACCCGAAGCTACCTGAAACTGAGACTACTGAAATAGTTAAATTGTTAAAATTATGATGATAAAGAGATCCTTATGAAATATGGGATATAATGGAACCGAAATGAAAATTGATCAAATGTTTGTATATACAGTAGCTACTCCTTGAACAAAGAAATTGAAAATCTTGAACTAGTGTTTGTTCAAGAATGCCAACAAAGAAATGATTGGCTAAAATAGAAAGACCCAATTCAGGCTGAATTGGCCATGTGTAAATTTTGGACCTGAAGTCCAAATGTCTAAAGAATAAAACATATATGCTACATATGAATGTTTGTGCAGAAAATAATGAGGTGGTGAAAAGCACAATTTGTATTCCAAGGTTTATTTCAGAGACTTGAAATTGATGGGACATACATATGAGAAATGGATACACTTAATCTGACGGTCTCTATATGCGTCATATATATATGATAATAACCTATTTGTACGATGATACTTATATGAAAGTCCCTGAATGACCAAACATGCCAGATGCATGTAGTTCAAAACCGCGGTACATAGCTACTGAAAGAGAGATATGTTAATAGCATCATAACTCCTGAAGAGCTTAAAAAAGCTATTACGCACCTAAATTGAGAACTCGAGATTGAAAATCTTGGAAAATGAAATATTTTGTCTCGACCTAAAGATCGAGCACTAATATGATAGAGTATTACTCTATTGGTTCACTCATACCTGTACGGTACTTGAGTATTTTATCATGTTGTTTAGTGCCTCAATTTTGACCTCTTCCGGTCCTCAATGAGGTAACGAATAAATTCTTGACCCCACCATACCTTGGTTTAAGTGACGCATTGATACAGCTATCGCACAACCAGATATGGCCTCTTTGGTCAACTTGTCACTAGTATGAGATATGTGGTTAAAGGTTTATCTTGATGGATTAACCAGTATACATTATTATATTATGTCAAACTTGCAATTAATATGTATGCAAGTGTTGATCGGCATCGGCTAAGTGACAAGAATGCTATTTGTTATATAATTGTATTGCTATGTTTTGGCAATCTACTAACAATTGTAGTTACTAATGAAACACTTGCGCTTTATGAGCAAGTAGAGAATTGAAAAGCCCTTGATCCAACGATCAGGGGGAGTGCAACAATGAAGATAAGTATGCATTGTTCAAGCGAAAGAGAGTTCATAGAACCAGTGCACTTCAAAGAAGTTCTTACTCTCAAGCTTCTTGAAGAAAGATGAAGTACATGTTCGCTCAAGAACCTGAAAGAATTATTCAAGAAAGCATCTACTACAAACTTTCAAGAAATTGGCACAAGATTGGCATTCGCCAACTTCGAGGCATCCTTGATTAATGTGCGCCCCCGAAGAGGAGTTAATTAATCACTGCACTCTTTTTCCTCTGCTATGGTTTTTTCCATAGGGTTTTTTTCCTAGCAAAAGGTTTTTTAACGAGGCAGTTCAAGAAGCGTATATAAGTCGGACAATATACACTTTCAAGAGTGTTATGGCCCGCATATATTTTAAGAAAGGTGACGGAACTAAACATATCTCACCGAAGTTCTTCTTTACACACGAGCTTTAGAAGATGGGTGAAATGGATATTCAACAAGTTCGCTCAAGTGAGAACCTGGCAGATTTATTCACGAAAGCGTTGCCAACAACAACTTTTGAAGTTAGTTCACAGGATTGTTATGCGTCGACTCAGAAACACCCCTTACTAACATGTTCACATGATGGGGAATTAAATATGAGTTGTACTTTTTTTCCCTTCGATATGATTTTTCCCACTGGGTTTTCCTAGCAAGGTTTTTAATGAAGCAAGGCATATTTAACTTGGATGCTGTATCCCATTATAACGAAAAATATCCAAAGGGGGAGTATTTTAAATATTGGATATTTTTCGGGTACACATTTAAGAGTCAAGTTTGGATATTACCAAATAGCATAGAAAATTAAAAATTATGTAAAATATCTATTTACGTATATATATATATACTTATATATAAATGGGTATTTATACAAATTGTGACACTTGTTACAAATATGAGCCACTCTTGATGACTCATCCCCATCTCTCTATATGTATGTATATATACACTACATACACACACAACAACAGAGAACACACAAAAAGGAAAAAGAAAAAAAGAAAAGAAAAAAAAGGAAGAAAAGAAAAACGGGAAAAGAGAGGAAAATTTTTAATAAAACTAATCCCGTTTTGATACAAAATACTTGCTATTTTTACAAGCATATTTGGTTTTGTCTTTTTATTATCTTCCTATAGAGTATAATATCTCTATAGTTTTATAATATTTTATTATTTAAATAATTTAAATGAATACATAATTGATTAGGCTGAGATTCTAATTAAGATTATGTGATAATCTTTTTTGGAGAAGTTTAGAAAAATCTTTAATTGTTCCAACCTTTTAAGTCTTAAGTAATGTTATTCTAATTATTTGATAACAGGGTATTTATTAAATTTAGTTCACATATTCAATATTATTTAAAGGAGTTAAATATTATGTAAAATTATAAAGGCCATATAACTTGGTGAAATATGTGATTTCATTGAGTGGGAGAACTTATGCAAATAGATCTAATATAATTAGATAATTCAACAGTTGAATTATTTGAAAAAAAAAATTTCGTAACGTAACTAATGAGATTAGATTGCATAGGTTGGATATTTAAAGGAGCCTAATATAATTAGGATTTTATTTAATTGTTAAATTAAATTTAGAATGAAATTCTAATAATGACTATGAGATAATTAAATTTAAAAGTAAGATCAGCCATTATAAATTTCAAGTGGGAGCGAGGATTAATTGTTGATTCCTCACGGTCTCCATTGCCAGTTTAATGGATAGAGGTACAGGAAAATTAAGTACGACCACACTGCCGTGGAGTATCTTGTTTACTTGTACTAATGTCTAGGTAATGGTATACACTTGACTAGGATGATATGATAGTTTGCCATAGAGAAATGGTGAGTTAAAAATGTTTAGAAAACATTTTAACTGAGAATAAATCTCATGTGACTAATTACTTGTTACGCCTCTCTCATTGTAATGGTAGAATGGTCTGCTCATTGTTGCACACATAGAGAATGATTAGATGGATCCATGCTTTGTTTGTTTGCTAAAATTATTTAAAAGTTCACAATATTCAAAATATCAAGTGGGAGCGAGCTTCTAAGTGAATGTTAATGGCCTCCATTACTAGGCCTAACAAGTACAGTGGATTGCATTACTCCTTGAGGAGGATGCCAATTCATGGAATATAGGGTTAGACTTCCATTAGGATGAACTAAAGTCCGAGCAAGCGAGCACGACCACGCCACCATGGAGTTAGTAGAGCACTTGTATGGATGCTCAAATAATGGTGTACACTTAACTAGGGTTTGTATTAACCTCGAGGAGCTATGCTGTAGGATCTTAGAGGCTGAGGAAAAGGCAATGTATTAAATATGCTTAATAAAGAGTTTACAAGAAAACATATTTATTGAGAAATGTTCTCACCCTTCTGATGTCTTAATTTGACCTTGTCGTTGTGGAGTTTTGGGCAGTTTCGGTTGGGTCTCCACAGCATACATGTAAGTGTTAGAATGTGAACTCCTCACTATAATTGTTCGCTAAAAGGTAAGAAAAATAATCATGCATGTTATATGACTTGGTTTATAGTTTTTTTATTTCAAGCTAGTTGTTACTTAGCATTGTGATCAATACTGGTATGTCTTACCTGTTCTATTTAGTTCGCTATAATATGGTATGTCTTAGTACATGTAGAGCATTAGGAGATGCTCAATGTTCTTTGGATTGCTACTAATAGATCTACTAAGTTGAAAAGAACATTCAGAATGGCAGGCTAGACTAAAGAGTTAGTTGGATACAAGATTTGGACATTAGATGTCAAACTCATTTTAATATTAAATACTTCAATTATCAACTATAGTAGAATTAATCAAATATTTGAAACAACTGTTTTATTAGAGAACTAGTAGCATGGGAACAATTTATGAGAAAAGGTGTTATGAAAGCTAAGGGAAGAGTTTACTTAGTGTAAGCTCAAAAAGGTAAAATAAAACTTGAGTCAAAATAGTTTTGTCTCTTTTATAATTGCATTGGATTTTGAAAAGAATTGCCTAGATACTTGGATACTATTGTTGCTAATACCAAAAGCCAACATGACAAGGTATATGATATCTTATTTCCTCTAGTTGTGACTAGTAGGTAGTTCACTAGTATACTGGTGAATAGGTTTTCAGTAAGGACATCAAGAGATAGTATATTAAGTAAAGCCATTTAGTTTGTTATTTGAGTAACTATCTCAATGTACTTTAGAAATTTGTTTTCTATTCACTATTTTTGAAATAGTCTTTCAGTTATTTTTTAGAAAAATAGACTGGTAGTTATATAAATAAAAGGTTTATCTGAAAAGGTACATTGGTAGATAGTTGACTTATTTTGATCAAAACAACATTAATGGTGATTTTTTAGTTTAATACAAGTTAGGCTATGTGGTATATAAAAGAAGAATTTTAGGAAACCATATTAACTTTTAAGAGGTACTTAATCTTAGGTCACATTAATCTAATATGATTCAAAACTGGTTTTATATGTCTTATGTGATCATTACGTACTTGAATGATAATCGATATGGGAATCATGTTCAAATTAATGGTGACTGAAGATGCCTTTAATAGTAAAGGCAATAGAACCACTAAGCTACTAGGACTTGTTCATAAAATGTTTATGGACTGCTGAAAGTTCAAATAAGCGGAAGCGATAAGTATTTCATAAAATGTTTATAAATGACTACTTAGTAAGTTGATATATGGATATGCCTATGAAGACTTTAAATTCTTTGAAAGTTTTAAAGAGTTAAAGATTAAGTTGTAATGCACTGGGAAATAGCCTCTCTTCAGGTTAACACCCTAAGGGGGAAGGCTACGTACATCCGCCCTCTAGACCCTGCGTAGGCGGGAGCCTTTGAGGCATTTGGTATGTTCCTTTACTTTGATTAAATTAAAGTGGTGGGTTCAAGATAATTCTTATTTATCCTTATTACAAATAGTTATAGAAAGGGTCAATATTGGGGCTTTTGGATATGGTAAGATTCATATGATGAGTCACATTTACATATCAAAAGGTCTGCTATGTAAGATGTTTTAGAAAGTGTTTTAGAAGTACAACAAATAGATTGCGTTAGATTGACAGTATGAGATACTGTGTTTATATAGCTTGATACAACTTATAGTGTAGATTATTTATTAGATATATATTCAATAAGGTTATTGTCACACTAGTTACATGAGAGCTTTAGAGTAGTGGGAGGATGGTTAGGGTCATTTGAGGGATTTATGTATTCAGTCTTAACAGTTAAGAATGATGATGAATCTAATCCTTTATACTATAATGAAACTCTTAAGTATAAAGATGCAGACCATTAGGTCAGGGCAATAAATGTTAAGTTAAAGTAATTGTATTTTAAGTAAGTCTAGGAACTTATAGAGGCGTCGAAAGCATTAAGTCCATTAGAAAGGATCTTAATGGATCTACAAGTATATAAAGTTGAGTGGATATGAAAGTAGAGACCTTCAAGGCTAGATTGGTGGCAATGGGTTAATACCCTATAGGAAGGAATCATCTTTGATGAGGCCCTCTAGCCAGATGCTATGCTTAATTCCATAAGGATACTGTCATCCATTGTCATATAATGAGATACGAGAAAGTGGAAATTAAGACGATGTTCTTTAAATGGTTATCTTGAAAGGTTATGTATATGATACAACCAACCAAATCTGTTGCCAAGAGTCCGAAGCATATAGTATGCAAACTGAGCTAGTCTATTTGTAAACTTAACTAAGCACCCTGTTCATTGAATAGTATATCCGATGACGGTAAATCAAGTCCTAGGGATTTGAGTCAATGGTTAGTGAACCATTAGTATACAAGTGACAAAACATGAAAGTAGAGACTTTCTAAGTGTTGTATACAGATAACATTCTACTCATTAAGAAAGATATAGAATTGTTATGAGCTGTTAAGGTTTAATTATCCAGTCAGTAAAAAGAGAAAAAACTGTGTTCTTAGGATTAAGCTTTGGCGAGATTCAAAAGAAACAATGTTGGGTTTATCGCGGGTCGTTTGTTTTAAAAGGAAATTTAGACGTTTGACGTCAGAATTCCTTTTTACAGTTGTAGTGGGAGTTATTAGATAGTGAAGAGTGAACCAGTTTTGTATTGCTTACTTCATTATGGAAGTTGGGTACTTGATAGCTAGGGAATTGTTAAGTAGAGTAGTGGACTCAAAAGGCTCCTAGTAGATAAAGCATGTGAGCAAAACAATGAGAAAGTGACAAATCAATATTGGTTCAAGAGTTCACTTATCCAAGGGATAGTTATTCAATGCGGGCCTATTTGGATTTTAGGACAAGTAGGAGATTGTTGGGATAGGTGTCCTAGAAAAATTAAATTAATTAGTTTTAAATATTAAATAAATAAAATTATTTTATTTATTTATTGTCTGATTATGCTTTACGAGTCAAACATGCGTGTGATTGTTTTTCTAAAACGTTCCATGAGATGGGCGTTGTCTAAGATGACATGTCAGGTTCGATTTAAGTGTTCAATGAGATTGAACCACTGAAAGACTTAGATCAAACTAATGATGTATTGTCAAAGTATGTTCGTAGTTGATGATAAATTTGGACAACTTGTCTGTTAAGACTATAATATGATACTTTCAATGACTTGTCTTAGTCATGTGGATAGGGATCCAAGAGTATTATATTGGTATTTTCAATAAGATTGGAATACTGAGTAGGACCACCTAAATTAGTTGTTTCTTTAGCTGCTATCAGAAATAATTAATTCTGTAAGATGATAATTATAAATCCGAAAAATAGTATAAACTCATGCATGGAATGTTAATTGCTATGATGCCGAAAATGCTGAGGTTAAAAGAAAATAACCAAGATCTTACATTATTGGGCAACTGTATAAAGTGTGGCGGAAAACAGATATTTTACAAAGAATCTAAAATGTAAGATGTCCCCTTACTTAATTCGAAAATCTACCAACATATTCTAGAATCTTTGGCGAGAGTATTCCATATGTTTGACTTTTGGAATTAATACGAAAATTATTTTTGTATTATGAATTGTTCGAGAAGAGCGAGCCAAGAACTACGTAGTTAAAGTTGTTTTTGCTTACGGATATCTAATAGAGGGGTGCACTAATAAGTAAATATATTTAATTCTAAAGTACAGTAAAACTTATTTAGCGAAATTAAGTTTTATTAAATGTTAATCAATTGTTATCATGAGATGATAATCAGGTTTGATCAATTTCGAGCTAGAGTTAATTGTCCTCAGGTCCCTTCGTAAACCTCAACTTAAGCACTATATGAAAATATTTAAATTAAATTCATGGGATGAATTATTTATTCATAAGATGCATAAATTAATTTTTTCAAACAATATTCAGAAGATTAATTTTATACATGTTGGAATTTAAATTAATTTAATTTAAAAAAAAAAAGATAACTGGGCAGCATCGCGCGGCCCAGCACAGACATTAACCCGGCACATGCCAGGTGCAAGGGATATTGATCCGCGGCTGTTGCTGCGGACCAATGCAAGGGCGAAACGTGTCACGCCTAGTATTTATCCCTCGTAATTTGTGTGTGTGTGCAATTCGGCCAATTAGAGGCCAACATGTGGTAGGAGCTCGGCCTATTTATATGTGTTAGCATACTCTTTCTGAAAAATTATTTTTCAGAAAGATTAAAAAGAGATTTTGTTCCGAAATTTTTCTAAATTAAATATTTGGGGAGCCCGCACTCTGATGTTAACAGAGGTCATTGCGAAAAAGATCTTGAGGTGTCAAGAAGTTTTCTACCAATTTCAGATCTACAAATTCGAAGTTTGGATTTGTGCTTCGTGTAGTCTAAATTAAGTATTTGATATTTAAATTAAGTATTTGATATTTAACTTGTTTTCCTTTATTTCATTTATTCTACATACTATGTTTATACTTATTTTATTTGATTTTTTTTTTTGTTATATTATGAGCCTATTAGAGTTAGATCGAGGCCTAATTATATAGTTTAAATAGATCAGGACATTAGATTTAAAATTAAGAATTTTTATTAATTTTTGTGCTGGGCCCGCTCTAGTTGTTAGGAAAAAAATTTTGAAATACGTTCCCAGCAGATATGATGCTCCCACATAATGCTTGGTAGCTCGTCTACCCACCTAGCTCTAGCTACATCCAACCGATGTGTAGACTGTTAAGTGTCTATTTGTTCTCTGCTTCCACTTGTTCATTGTTATGCAGGTAGGATACGGACGCAAAGTGTAGGGTAATCTTCAAATGTAAGCAATAGTCACGAAATCTTGGCGAGTTAAACTATGTGTCGTTATCGGTTATTAGAACTCGAGGAACTTCGAATTAGGTTATATTGTTTTTCCATAGAAATTGTCGAGTGGCCCTTTGTGTGATTCTTGACACCGGTTTGGCCTCCACCCTCTTGCTAAAATAGTCCACCGCCACCAGCAAGAACCTCGTCTGGCCACTCACTTGCAGGAAAGGCCCCAAAATATCCATTCCCCATTCAGCAAAGGATATGGGATCTTTTATTGGGTGTAAGGTGGTTGCTGGAATATGGATGAATGGTGCGAATTTCTGGCATTTATTGCATTTTTGAACCAACTTCGTGGCGTCTTTCCTCAAAGTCGGCCAGAAGTATCTTGCTCGAAGCACAATTCCAGATAGAGTTCGTTTACTGATATGGGTGCCACAGATTCCTTCATGAATCTCTCTCAACATGTAACCTCCGTCTTCCTATGACACTGATGCGTCTCGTATTTACACATCTTTTAATTGTTATTTTAATTATTTTGCACCTGTTTAATTATAGTTCTACACTTATTCTGGCAATTTTTATGTTTAACGGGTTTGAAAATAAAGTTCCGAAAATTGTCAAATGTTGGTGCAAATGAGGCAAATTCGATGCATAAATAATTAAATCAAGTCAATCGAGATTTGGGACAAGAATGTATAAGCTCGACCCGCATCGACCCGAGCCAGCACTGTTCATCATCCTCAATCCCAAGCCACCCCGTTACTGTTCAACCTCAACCCAACTTCAACCCGCTCCGATCCGGACCCGCCACCGGCCCATGGTCAGGCCTAACACCACCAGCTCAATCACCGACCCAACAGCAGCACAGGCCCCACACATGGCCCTACTTCACCAGTCCAAACGCACTAGCCCAGATCGACCAACAGCCAGCCCACGACACCACCGTCACCGACCCAGGCCCAGCACGTCAACAGCATCAACTCCGGCCCAGATCGACCACCAGCCCACGAGCCCTGCCATCTTCAACCTCAGCCCAACAGCAACGCATGCCCTGTTCAACACCAGCCCATACTCGCGCATCACCAACCAAACCTCCGGCCCACCACCAACGCCGACTTAGGGTTTCGTTAGGTTCGATTATAAGAGGAGGAGGATGAACGGGAGTTGGGGGGGTCTTGGCCATTACCGTCCTCTTTCACCACCTCTGCATTCTCCCCTCAGCTTTCTCTCTCTCTCTTCTGGATTTTTTTATTTTTATTTTTCTTTCTTTTTTTTCGTTAAATTGGAACGAAAGCGAAATTAGCGTGGAGATCAACATGAGTTTGTTCAACTTCTTCTTCACCGGATCATCCTTGATGGAGAGCTAACTTGCTCTCTGGGGTTAGATGAAGTCTTAGCCTTTACTTTTGTTTACTTTTAATTCGGGTTAATTTTATTATTTATATGAATTGCTTGGTTGAGATAAATACTTTGAAGTATTATATTTTTATTGTTTATTCAATTGATATGATTATTGAGTTTGTAACCTTTAATTGTTGATATTAATATTTGTGCTTGTAGCCTTAGGATTAATTAATCAAGCAATAGTATTAACTGAATTGTAAATTAAAGCCTATCTTCCCTATGCTTTAGTTAGATAGGGTCAATGCGTGATAATTAATAATACGTTAGGTAGAGCCTATTTTTCTTATACTTTAGTTATATAGGGTCAATACGCAATACTAACAACATTACCTTAGTAGGTTGAAGCTTGTAGCCTAAACCACTACCCGTGTAATAATTAATAATACCAAGTTAAAAGTTAACGCAAAAGTAATTGGCTAACGATGGATTCGAAACCCTAGGTTCCAATTTAATACACTTTTTTGATTAGAAGTAGATTACTTTAGTTTAATTGTTGTTTCCTTAGGTTAATTAATACAAAAACCTCTCAATTTTATTCCAATTAATTTAAGTCATAGTGTAAATTCACGCACTCTTAGTCCCTGT
Source organism: Simmondsia chinensis (assembly GCA_018398585.1). NCBI lineage: Eukaryota > Viridiplantae > Streptophyta > Magnoliopsida > Caryophyllales > Simmondsiaceae > Simmondsia > Simmondsia chinensis. Next base: position 24,317,838 of record JAGTTD010000012.1, read on the forward strand.
GGTTCGACACCCTCTTGCCCTACACTTCAATTTTGGTGTGTTTAATAGATAGGGTTTTATATTAAATTTTGATAGACGTAGAAAAATATATCGAGATTTTGGCAACGTTCGTAATTTTATTTTTGTGATTTTCTTTGATTTTTAACTTTCTATTTCTTCTTTAATTTTAAATTAATTTATTTTATTTTTTAACCTAAGATTTGAAATCTTAATTTGATTCTTAATTTTTAATTTTTAATTTTTAATTCTCTTTAATTGTTATGGTCTCTTTTCTTTAAAAAAAAAAATTCTTTTTATTAGCATTATTTTTCTTGTGATTTTCGTGCATAAGTAGATTTTAGAATATTTTGTTATTTGTCTTTCTTTTTTTTTTAGTATTTGTTTCGTCTGTTTTATCTGTTTTGCTTATTTAATTTTTAATTTACTTGCTTTGTGTGGTTAATTGTTCATGCACGGTCGTCGTTCTTTGTCTTTGGACCTTACTAGATTCGGCCCTGAAATTGAAACAACTTTAAGAGACCTTAGAGCCCAACACTAAGCAAAATCCGCTAGTGCTAACTCTGATTTAGTAATGGCTGACGAACAACAACCACGTACACTTATGGACTACTTTACTCCCACCACATACGCTTCACCGTCTTGCATTAGGTTGCCACCGGTAGCCCATCAGTTCAAGCTTAAGCTACATACTATACAAATGTTTCCTTCATTCCACGGTTTAGGTAATGAGAACCCGTACGCACACTTGGACAGTTTCATGGAGGTTTGCTCAACCTTTAGGATTCCTAACGTCAGTGATGATGCCATCTTGCTATCCCTAACTGGAAACTAGTCCAAAATTTCTATTATGGGTTAAACAAGAAGGGTCAACAAACTGTAGATAGGGGTGTAAACGAGCCGAGTCGAGCCGAGCACCATCTTGTTCAAACTTGAGTTCGATAAGCATTAACGAGTTCGATTTCGAGCTGAGCTTTAAACGAGCTGTTAAATCTATGTTCAAACTCGGTTCGATAAGGAACTATTATGTTCGAACTCGACTCGGCTCGGCTCGTTAACAAGCCGAGTCGAGCTTGTTAATGAGCCGAGCTCAACGAGCTCATTTTTTGTAACCGAGCCCAAACGAGCTGAACTAATGTTGTCCAAGTAAAACAAACCCTAACCAGCGGAAGAAAAAGGGTACATGGTTTTAACTCCAACACTAGCATACTACCTGTGAGAACTCGTTAATGTTGATCTAAGAAAACCGAGTTTCTTTACAGCCTAAGTTCAAAACTGGTTGTTTTAATTTTACTGTTTTTAAGTTATCTTCTTAAATCCGGTTTTAACTTCAACAATAACTTAGTTCATTTAGGATCGGTAAAAGAATAAAGAGAAAGTAAGAGAAATTTACCAGCTCCGAGCCTGATAACTGCTATACCGTCACGAATCACGATCCCAGATCCCGAGCCGATCCGCCTTTGTGGTTCCCAGCACCGGCAAGTTCCATCTTTTACCAGCTAGGTTTTGGTACCGGAAATCCCCTAGGGCAACCCTAGGAACGCCCCTAAGAGGTGGAAGACGCATATGGAGGAGAGAGAGACAACCGGCCAAGAGACCCCAAAAATGCACCAGCCCTTTTCTCTCTCCAAAAGACCCCCTTTTTATAGCAAAGGCACAATCCATGTGCCTCACACGTGAGCCATTGTATGAGGCTCAAACGGACGGTCCAGATCGAGCCAAAACAAACACAAAGGGAGGCTTTGGATGAGCGACACCTGTCCCCCCTTTTAGAGGGAAAAGGACACGGCAGTGAGGCTGAGAAGTAGGGGTGTAAATTTAATTTATTATATTTATTTTATTTATTTTACTAAAATATAAAATCACATTATATTTAGATAAAATCCCTCATTTAAGTATTTTACGGTTTATCCTACAAAATCCATTTTGCAACTAATAGCTTAGCTCTCTAGCTTTTGTACTTAACATGGTTTAGACTATTTAGAAACTAAATTCCAACAAAATTCAGCCTATAATATAAAATATAATCCAAAGAGCCAAAAAAAAAAATTCCAACATAGTATTAAATCTCTTTCGAAGTCATTTTTTTAACAGATCTTTCCAAGTCATTTAATTCACCTAAAATAGTTTAATGGTATAAAACAAAAATATTGACATGTAACATACAACATCACTCAAAAAATAAAATTTAAATTATAAAAATATAACAAGTACAATATCAAAACTAAATCATGTTGCTGCCATTTTATTAATAGTCCCCCTGCCACTAGAGAGCTCTATTTTATTAATTATTTAACGATTACAATCACAAATAAAACCATTTATTAAACCCCCTTACTTTTAAAAAATTATCACTTTGCCCCCAAATAACTTTTTTTGGACCATTTTGTCCCTCAAAATAAGATAATTAAGTATTTGATTTTATTTTTAGGTTGAATTTTATATTTTGAGGAAAAATAAGAATTTTTTTTCATATTTATAGAAAAATGGAGTTCTTTATATTATTAAAATTATTATTTTAATTAATTATATAGTTTTGATATTATAATATTAACAAAAATATTATATATTATCTTATAATATCTTTTATTAAAAATTTTAAAATATTTTTTATCTTCTTGTAATATCATTACCATAATTAATTAAAACAATTATATTTTTTATAAATATATAAAATTTCCTTAATTCTATTGTGAGAAACATAAAATTTTTCTAATTTTTGCCTAATAATATAAAACTCCCTTCTAAAAATATAATTAAACATTTAATCCCCTCACTTTTGAGGGACAAAATAGTCAAAGAAAAATATTATGAGGGTTAAGTGATAAATTTTTTAAAGTGGGGGTTTTGTGACTACTTTTATTTATGAAGAGGGTTTTCTATTTTTGAAGCAAAAGACATAGGAGTTTTCTATAATTTCCCCTAAAAATTTCCTTGCTAATTTTTATCCAACTTTATACTATAACTAAGTTGACCAAAAGTAATTTGTCAAGGATGAAATTGACATAAGTATATATTGACTAAATTGATACAATAAATTATTGAGAAAAATTTGATAATAAATTAAGTATAATGATTTATGATAAAAATTCTATTTTTTTTTATATTTTATTATAAATACGGACCCCGCAGTGTTAAATTCTTGGATCTACCATTGGATTTAGGTATTATCCAACTTGATCAGGTGCATTGTATTTTGATAATAACTCATTGAAGTTTAAACAAAAATTGCTAAATGTGGTACATGATTACTGTACTCATAGATCATCTACATCTTACGATTGTAGATAATCTTAAGTGTGGGTTTTGCAGTAAACATAGTGGAATTATTTTTGATTCGGCTCATCTCGAAGTTTGGTGAAGTTCGAGTTGGAGCATAACATGTTTCATCTGTTTTAGTTTCTAAATAATCAGATTATGACATTTTTGTCTACATGTATTTCAAACCGGATAGATCAATTAATTTAAGTGAAACCTCGAGTTAGATAGTATCGAGTTTTAATATAATGGAGAAGTTCTAAACGAAGAGTTAGAATCACAACTCCATATTACCTATGGGAAAAGAGGTAGAGGCCGGCCTCAGAAGAGTGGGATGGAGACGATCCGACAGGATCTCGCCTATCTCAACCTAAACAAAGAGATAGCCCTAAAGAGAGCCCAGTGGAGGAGTAGTATTGTTGTAATTAATATAGCGGTGTAGGAGCATCCAGCATTCATATAACACGAGGATGCCTATAGCCTGATGCATAGACGCAAAGTATGGCATTGATGGGTGGCTCAGGGCTCCTAGGGTAGGTTGGAGACAACTCGAAAGATGGGAAGAGAATAAGAGACCGGTCAAAAAGGAGTTGATTGGAGACTCACCACGGCCCCTGTAACGAGATGAGAATAACCCCATAGCATAGTCGGGAAGAGAGGAAGATGCCGGCCAGATAAGAATTGGATAGAGATTTGATTTGACAAGACCTTGCCTACCCTAATCTAAATGAAGAGATGGCTCTAGTTTAGAGCTTAGTTCAGGATTAGTATAGGGGTAAGCACCCGTAAGATGCTTGTATTCTCGTTTGCATACACGCGACATAGATGTACATTGGTCAATTAGTGGTCCTAGGATCAACTTTGCCATAAAATAAAATATAAAAATAATTTAAATGAAAAATAATTCGAAATAAGTTGCATAAGTTATAATTGTGAAAAACTAAAAAGTAGAAGTATTTACTTTAAATTAATTACTTAATCAAAATTTTTTCTCAAATTCATAATAAAAAAAATTTTCCTCCTAGAATTTAAATTTTTTTTTTTTTATCTAAACCAAAATTTAAAATTGGTTGGGGGAATTTTGGGAAACAAATTATTTTTAGGATGAATTTGAGAGGGTATTTTAATTAAGTATTTAATTTAAAATAAATATTTTTACTTTTTAGTTTTTATAATTATAACTATATGTAAATTGTCATGGCCATTTTTTATTTAAATAAATATGATTAATTTTATTATTTTTTACATGAGTAGTGAATTTAATTAATTTTAAACCATTAGGTGACTAGATGAGAAATTTATTAGGAGTAGGGTGACCAAATTTTTTAAAATTTAGACTACTTTGTTCATTTTAAATAACCTGGGTGACTAAATAGAACTTTTTTAAAAATTTGGTAATTAAATCTTCCAAAATTTAGATTAGTTGACTAAAAGATCAATATTTGATCACTTTAATAATCAAATGAAGACTTTTATTTTATCATTTTTTGGTCAGAGAGACTATATATATGTGTGTGTGTATATATATATATATATATATATATATACATGCTCTTGGCATAAAAAAGGCTGCACTAGCCCAAGCAGAGATAAGTCCATGCCTCGATACTCTCATTATATCATTCCAAAGGTCAAATCAAGCCTTGGAACGTGACAAATTATATTTATATTTCAGTTATTTTCTTTATCCCCATTTTTATATTTACAACTTAATTTTTTTACTCTTTTCTTTCCTTTTTAATTTTGTACCAATTTTTTTCTCCTCTCTTTTTTACATTTACACCCAAATTTTTTTCACTTTTCTTTTTTTTTTTTTAACCTTTTCCCTTTTTTCTCTCTCTTTTCCTTTTAACTTTGTACTAATTTTATTTATCTATCATCTCATTTTTATGTTTACACCCTAATTTTTAGTACTTTTTTGAGTGTAAATATGGAAAGAAAGGAGAGAAAAAAATTAGTAAAATGTTAAAAAGAGAAGAGAGACGGTAAAAAAACTTGGGGCATAAACATAGAAAAGGAAAGAGAGATAAAAAATTGACAAAAAGTTGAAAAAGAAAAAAAAGAGTAAAAAATTTGGGACATAAACGTAGAAAAGGGAGGAGAGATAAAAAAAAAGGGTAAAAAGTTAAAAAAAGAAAAAAAAAGTAAAAAATTTGAGGTATACAAACATAAAAAGAGGGGAGAAAAATAATAAAATATTAAAAAGGACATAAGAGATGGTAAAAAAATTGATGGAATATAGAAAAGGGATGAGAGAGAAAAAACTGATAAAAGATTAAGAAGGAGAAGTCAAAGAGTAAAAAAATTAAGGTATAAATATAAAAAGGAATTAAAAAAGAGAGGAGAGAGAAAAAAAAATTTAGAGGATAAACATAAAAAGGGGAGGAGAGAAAAAAATTGGTGAAATGTTAAAAAAAAAAGAAAGTAAAAAATTTTAGTTAAAGATTAAAAAGATGAGAAGAGAAAAAGTTCTAAAAAATTGGGATGAAAAGGGAGGAGAGAGAAAAAATTGGGGTTTAATTTAAGGCGTTGATCAATCTTATTTAGGATTTAACGGTGTAGACTTAATTTTTTTTTATATTTTCACGAAAATTCCATTCTCATTCTAGTCGCCCCCTATATATATATTGTCATATATATACGGGGCAAATACAGTATTCATTGTATATTATGACTATTATTAGCGAGTTTTTAATAAACGCTTATCGAGCTCTTTAACGAGCCTTTATCGAGCTTATATCAAGCTCTTATCGAGCCTTTATCGAGCTGTTCATGAACACTAACGATCCGAACACTACCTTGTTCGAGCTCAGCTCGATAGTCTTATCAAGCTAGCTCGAACTCTACTCGATAAGCTATCGAGCATTAAAAATGAACATGAACGAGTTTTAATCGATTTCGAACACGAGTAGTTCATCGAACGTTTGGTTCATTTACACCCCTAACTGTAGATGCCTCATGCGATGGTCAGTTCCTTAGAAGGAATGGGGACGAGGCGTGGGAAATGTTTGAAATTTTGAATGAGAATTCACAATAATCTGCCACACATGTACATCTTAATGCTACTAGGTTAAATATAGGAGTAAATGAGATTGCTCACACCTCCATCTTGGATAAGAAAGTAGACTCTCTTGCCTCTTCCGTAGAGCAGTTAACTTCCCTATTTAAGATGACACTGGCCCCCTCTAATGCACTTAATGTGTCTCATGTTTCAAATGTGCATAGTGCTTGCTCTTCATGTTCTAGTGTCTCTCACTCTACACATAACTGCCCCTCTGCTTCATCTTATGTGGAGTGGTAGAAGGAACAAGTCAATGCAGCCTAAGGATTCTCACGAAACGACCCATACTCTAACACGTACAATCCGGACTGGAGAAACCATCCTAACTTCTCCTGGAGGCAAGAAGGAGAAGGACAGTTTATGCCACAACAACAGAACCCATGACCTTAACAACCTGGTATGCCCCGGCCTGTAGGTTTTCAACCGCAAGGGTGTGCTTCCAACTACTCTCAACCTCCTAATTTGAGCTCTAATTCGAATTTTGAAGAGAAGGTTTTGAGTGCGCTGAAAGGTTTGGAAGTTAATTCCCAACTCCTCAACTCCCATACACAATTGATTGCAAAGTTAGAAACCCAAATAGGTCAACTAGCTAACACTCTGAGTAGAAGAGATGAGGGAAGACTCCCTAGCCAGGCTGTAGAGAACCCTAAGAACTGTGTAAGACAAGACAACTATCCTTCCCAGAAAGAACAAGCAAAGTCCATTACAATGTTAAGAAGTGTAGACAGATGGTTAAACAACCTTTTATAAAGTTGCTGGTCAATTATAATAAAGTGAGCGATGCGCCTTTGAAGTTTTCACGCTTCCTTTCTATCAGATGGTAGCTTATCATGAAGAATGTAATTAATAAGGGTAGTGGGTAGGAGTCTCTTGGGCATGCGGCGTTGAGATCTATGAAATCTACGCACATCCTCCAACTTCCATTTGGCTTTTTAACGAGAACCATATTGGCAAACCACTGTTGTAAAGCACTTCCCTAATGAATCCAGATTGCGTCAATCGTAGTACTTCGCCTCTTATTGCGTCATTTCTTTATGCACAAAAGTTGCACCTCTTCTGCCTTACTGGTGTCCTATCGATCAGCACATTGAGCCGATGAGTGATTACCTCAAGCAGAATTTCCGGCATTTCTTCTGCGGCGAACACAAAGACTTCAGGAAATTGAGTTAAAAGCTTGTCGATCCCCTTTCGTGTATGTGGTGATATCTCAAACCCCGGGCCAACATGATGCCCCATCTCTAGTTCAAACTTCTATATTGTGGCTGGGGCTTGTTCACCAACCTTTTGTTGGAATCAGAGGAGGTTGCAACCCGCGACAAGCGGGCTAAGTGGTCATGACCATTGGATAGTGGGATGCCTTATAGCACTTCTTAGCAGACTTCTAGCTTCCCCTCACAGACATAATCCAACCACCTTCTGCCTCAAACTTCATGGCTAGATGGTAGGTCAAGACTACGGCCTTGAGCCGATTTAAAGTCGGCCTCCCTAGAATCACATTATAGGAAGAAGGCATGTCAACTACCAAATAATCCACTTACATTGTTCACCGCTCACTATCATTGCGAAGGACCATGGTCAACACAATCTTCCCAAGAGGTAACACAGGATGAACTCGCTCTTGCTTAGGGTCCTTGTCGTGAATTGGCTGGGTTGAACTAAAACGAGGAGTTCCCCCCGAAATTGTGGAAATAACTTTCTATGTTGACCCTCCGGGATTGTCAGCTGGAACGTTTCCTTCTCGAGTCTTCCCAGTTTTTAGCCTTCCTAAGTCAGTGTACGCTCCCCACTATCCAGTCCGTTTGGCCTCCTCCATCTGATACTCTAAAGAGCGACACTCATCAATGCTATGACAAGTTGTTTGATGGCATTCGCACCATTAAGATTTATCTACCATTGATGGGTGGGAGGGGATTCTGCAGGGCTCCTTTTGCTCTGTTTTCTTTCTTACCTCTAGCAAAGGCCACAGTGCCATTGGGGATAAAGGTGGACTCGGAGCATGCTCATGCCCGAGTGCGCGACCCGTATTTCTCATGGGTTTCCTCAAGTCTCCCTTCTTGTCTGGAGGGGCATAAACTTCGATGCTTCCAAGCATAGACAATGGTTGGACCACATCTTCGACAAGGATGTACTTATTAACTTTATTCCAAAGTCCCTCAACTGTAAAAGGTTGTCCCTTGGCGAGCAAAAATTTGAAGCCTGTGCTTTAGAGCCCATTGATGAAGGCGGTGATAGTTGTTTCATCCGACAGATTCGGAACATCAACCATGGCATGAGTAAACTAACGTACATAATTTCTTAGGGGTTCATAGTCATATTATTGCAGTTTGAGAAAATGTGCGATGGTTCTCTTCCTCCTCTTGTTGCTAAAGAAATGATGGATTAAGTGTTTGGATAGCTCAGCGAAGCTATCAATGGATGAATTAGGTAGGGATGTGAACCAAGTCTGAGCCACCCCTTTTAGAGTTTCCAGGAAACTTTTACACCAAATGTCTTCCAAGCGTCTTGTGGGTACATGCATTCCATAAACCCCAAGAGATGGTCTTCCAGATCTTTTGTCCCATCGAACAGCTCAACATTCGGGACCTTGACCTTTCCTACTGAGTTCGATAGAATCCTTGAGGTGACGATGAATGGGTTCCAGGAATGTGGGGAGTTGATGCTAGCCTAAAATCTTCTTTATTGCACCTTTTCATATTTTTCATAAGATTATGATTTGTGCTGACCGTTGATTCGGTTAAATCATCAGAGTTCTGCACTTATGTTGGTTGGATAGGACCATATGCATGTGCTCCCGTATAATTGGTGGGATATGAGGCTTTCACGGAGTATACGCACCAGCGTTAGTGTTATTATGTGTTTGGGATAAGAGTTCATCAATAAGGTGCTGAAGTTCATGAAATTGGGCTTGAGTGGCAAACCCTGCTCCTTTCAGCCTTATGGAGGGGCTAGTGTGTCGACTAGACTCTGTCATGAAGGAAAGGTTTTCTTTTCCCACAGATGGTGCCACTTGTTTTGGGGTTTTTTGGTGGGGTTCTTGAAAAGAAAACCATACTCAAATCCCTTTGGTTTTTTTCTCCTCTTCCTTTCCTAGCCCCTTTACTGAGGGTCTGATCTCCTATTTATAGGGGTTAGAGGACTTATTCTTCAAGAGGAAGTTTCCTTAGTTTCTTTACAACTAAGGGTTGGACTACTAGGAAAGCCACCACAATCTTTGACCCAGGAAGGAGGTAGTAATGTGGCCGAGGGGTGAGATATTTGTGAGTTCATCAACCTAGATGGTGTCCGTATCCGTGGTTTCGTGTATCTTGCTCATGCTCATCATTCCGGCACCCTTACTCGAGTTCATAAATCCAATTGTTGTACTCGTATTCGTCATCCCGGTTGCTGTACTCGCACCTGTCATCCCGGATGCCGTGTACGCACCTATCATCCCGATTGCCGTATTCGTGCCTGCCAATCCGGCAGATCCTCTGACTAATACTTTTACCCTCAATAGGAGTGCATGGCACATCAAGTGGTAGGTTGGCTAGAGATGCTTTGCATGGTAAAAACACTAAAGACTAGGAGTTTCTCATGTCCCACCATCAAATAACCCATGAGCTGCTAGTAAGAGAAAAGAGCCAGAGACAATGATAGTGATGGGCATTGATAAGAAGATTATTAAAGGAGTAGCAAAGGAAGGTCATGTAGATATGCTCTCTAGAAGCATCATTGCTGAGGCAGAAAGCTTTATTAGTTTGGATGAGCTTCAAAGGAAGGTCAAAAACATGAGATTGGTAACATTTAAGGTGTCCTTCATAGGGGGAAGGAAGTTCCTCTTGTCCGTTATGGCTGCTAAAGATAGGGAAGCAACTCTGCAAGATGAAAATAAACGGCATCGTCTGAAATTGGGGAATATTAAAAGATGGTCAGAATTCGATAAGAACTTACACCAGAAAGTATGAGTTGCAGGCTATGGTGTTCCTTCGCAGTCTTGGAATGAGAAAACATTTTCTGAATTTGCTAAGAAGTGGAGTAGTGTCCCAGCTTTCCACATTAGGTGCACCGATTAAGAGTCCATCGAAGTTGGTAGGATGCTTGTAGAAACTGATAAATTAGAGCCGATTAAAGATGTTCTGGTCTTGCCCATAGGCCAAACATACATATGCTCCATGCTTTTGAGGTTGCCCGAATCTTCTCTGGCTTTTCTGCAATTTGATGGTATCTGATTCGGTTAAATGTCGCTCCAAAACCGGTGGTGTTAAGGGTAACGTTAGTGGTTGCTTGAAATCTGGTGGAGGTGAGGTGGAGGCGGGTGGTGCCTCACAAAATAGTGGCAATGGGGCTGTTGAGATTAATTATTCAAATTTTCGTGGCAGTAGAGTTGAAAGGGGCAGGTGCTCGGAATCTGGTGGTAGGGTGACTGAAGCTGGTGGTAGCTCGATGGTCGGTGGTTTGAAACCAGATGACGATGAGGCTGAAGTGGGTGATGCTCATTGGTTGACCTTGCAGGAGAAGAATCCCACCCCTCCAGAATCTTGGGTTCCGAGCTCAGACGTCAGGTACAGCACCACATCAGAATCCAAATTCGGTGAAGCAACAAGACACAAAAATGAAAGTGGGTGTGAAGACCGGGCTAAGTTGGTTTGCCAAGCCTTCTTCTACCCTCTTTATGGCCAGTCAAACTTGGGAACTTATAAAAATATTGGGCTTAAGCTATGATGGTCCCAACGGTGACATGAATAATCTCTTTTGCTCTCTTGAAGGCGATGCCCTTGGTGAGGCTACTTGTAAGAAGAAACATCGCAAGAAGTAGTCAGCTCGTACTTTGTCCCCCTGTCTGATCATGATAGAAGTTGCAGCTCAAATTGTCTACTTTTAGGTGTCCCAAGTAACATCAAGGGCTTATCAGATCAATGGTGCCCATGTCACTTGACTTTTTGTGTTTTAAGGAGTTGGTATTTGTATTTTAAGAGTTGGTGTGGAATAGGCTTACAGGTGTCACATGTTTTTATATTTTAGAAATTGATGTGGTGGTAGGCGTCAAGATGCTCTAAGTGTTTTGGGGTTTATTGGTATGTTTGTTTATTTTTCCCCTACTCTGGTAAGTTTTTTGGGGCTCCGGTTTAGTGAATGCGCCAATTTTGTATTAAGAATTATCTCTCTAATTCTCAAAAACAATACTTAATAAATTAATAATGAAAAATATAATACACTGTAGTCATATTTTAGATTTAAATTCAATGTCATATTAATTATTAATCTGTATTTTATCAAAAAGTTTTTACCATATACATTATAATCTTTGAGAAATGTTAAAGCAATTAATATAATTATTCAAATTGTGCAGTAAAAATTGAAGAATTTTTTTAGATTTCTTGAGATTTCATATTGTAACTTTTAGGTATATTGAAATTTAAAATGTTCTACACTTTGATGAAAACTTTTTTTTTTTAAATACTGCCGCATAGCTTGTTAGGGTACCATTAGTTTACTAATAGGTGTTTGGAAAATAACGTTAATAAGTTACCAAAATACAACTTTAATACAATCAAAGTGAACTTGAGGTGAGTTAACTGGAGCTCGAGGATTATAAAAAGAATAGCAGAAATGACAGAGGTATAAATAATAAAAGGGAGAGATTAAACCGAAATTGTCTCGTCGTGGAGAATTCTATTGGCACTCTGACCCCCGAGGGTTAACGTGACGCCCATCTTTGTAGTGTATTTCGGGGAAATGGACTAGAACATGCTTCAACTTGCTCAATAATAGAAAAGAAAGAATTAGCTTTTGAGAGAAAGTAAGGGAGAGAAGAAGACTTAGTATTTACGTATATTTTCGGTGTAATTGATTAAGCTACCAAATGGCCGAATTTATTGGTGAAAAGTTTGCCCATTAAGGGAGGGGTTGTGCCTAAAATGATAGCCTCAATATGGAGAGTGGCGGATATATAGGAGCAAACAGTACGGCTTCAGTTATAGAAAAGAACGGATATGGAAAGAATGGTATTGAAATGGTCAAGACGCGTATCTTGAGCTCGAACTCGGAGTAGTAGGCAACACTTCAAGATAGCACCCGCAAGATTCACTGGGAAGACAACTTGAGCTCGAGCATCACCCTCGAGCGCCATCCAAAAAGTAAGAGCTCGCCTCGAGTTCATTTACGATAACTAAAAACACAACGGCTAGAAAAATAAAGATCCAAGTAAGAAAAATTCCACATTGTGACACGAAAAGGAGCGCGCATGCACTCTATGCCCACAAGACTTTATCAAGGACAAGGACAAGAAGGTATATAAAATGACTCTCCCACATCTAGTTTTCTTACGTGGGATTGAAGTATTTATACAAGTTGAATAAAATTGAAGCACCCTACCTCAAATTCCTACAGTATGACGCTTAAAAAATATATTCTAAGATAAAAAGAGGTCACGAAATAATTTTGTAAGCATTATTGTGTCATAACCCTAGATATTATTGAGCTAAGCTAAATTTCTTTGAAAATTACTTGAAAATCTGCATAAATAAGCTTAAATTAGCAATATTAGGTCAAAGGGGTCAATTTGGCTAGCTAAATTTTGAAATTCATTTCTAGTTATGACAGTTAGGTTTAGACGTGCCTATAACTTTTTTTTTTCCTAGTTAGTTGCAAATCTTGGCATTTTCTATAAATACTCAAGATGTAAAGTTATGTATCATTCCAATTTTTATCATTAATGAAAAGTTCTCTTTCTGATTCAATATAAATTCTCTCTCTTTCCCTCGCCTCCCCCCCCCCCCCCCCCCCCCCCCCCCCCCCCCCCCACCCCCGCCCCCCCGCCCGCTTTTCTAATGTTATGTCGTTTCCAGCTACTTCTCTCTCATTTTTCTGCACTGAAACTCTATTCTCTTCCTCTATTGCTTACTGATATAGAACCCTAATACTTTGCTCCCCCCCCCCCCGCCCGCTTTTCTAATGTTATGTCGTTTCCAGCTACTTCTCTCTCATTTTTCTGCACTGAAACTCTATTCTCTTCCTCTATTGCTTACTGATATAGAACCCTAATACTTTGGTTCATTACATTTAGTATCAGAGCTAAGTTTAACCTAATATTCAATTGGTTCGTAACAGTTGGTATCAAAGCGAAGTTTTGACCTAATCACTAAATTGGGTCATAAAAGTTAGTATCAAACTGAAGTTTTGACCTAATTAATTACTAAATTGGGTCATAGTAGTTGGTATCAGAGCGAAGTTTCAACGAAATCGCTAAATTGGGTCATAATAGTTGGTATCAGAGCCAAGTTTGGCATTTGTAGGCACAAATTCATGGGTTCTAAGATGTAATACGCTGCAACAATCACTGAATTTTGGTTGTATGACCAACAATTATCCTGAATTCATATGCTTCTTGAAACATTGGAGGTTCTGATGCAACGGGCTGAGTAGCGCCAAGCTTGGCGGCAGTATGAACTTGGCGTGACGCCAAGCACAGCGGTAGAATGACCGAGTAACCATCAAGCTTGAAGTCGTTGTGTTTAGCCTTGTTTTTAGGAAAGCTTAGGTGTTTTACTTATCTAGCTCAATTCCCAATTTTATTCAGATTTTGATTGTATTTCCTTAATTTTAGTATATTTAAATCCTTAATCTTCCCTATAAAAGGAGGAGAGGGGTTAGGCTTTGGATCATCCAATTTAGAATTCCAATAAATTATTTTGTTCCTTTTATAACCTCGATTTCTCGACCTATGAGAAACGAGTTTATTCACCTCTTTGTTATTTTTATTATCAGTTTTAATAAAATACAAAGGGAAGGCCGTTAAACATTCTCGTTCCCCTTAATTTCCCATCACGCTCTGCATCATCTAGTATCAGAGCACAGTTTGCTTCCTGTAACGATGGCCCCTGGAAGACGTCAAAGGAAAGCCACCATGGAAGACGTTACTGACCGAGATCGCCACCAGCAACACGAGAGGAGATTTGAGGAATTGAAAGAGAGATTCCGGCGGATCGAGCAACACTTGGTCCAAATCGGTGCTAACCTCAACTCTATGGGTGAAGCGAGGCACCAACGCCACTCTTCGCCTGGCGTGAATGGTGAAGACGAGGATGACCCCTTTATGAACCCTTTCTTCGATGAAGACCAACCGGACCTAAGGCCCAGGCGCCAACAGCGCCGTGGTGAAGATAGTGACAATCGGAGGTGGGAATCCGGGCTTCGAATTGAGATACCGGAGTTCAATGGAGGAGGACGTCCGGAGGAGTTCTTAGATTGGCTAGTAGCCGTCAAGGAAGTCCTTGAGTTTAGGGAGATACCGGAGAGAAAACAGCGGCCGCTCGTCGCTACTTGCCATCGGGGTAAGGCCCCGCCTGGTGTCACCAACTGAAACAAACCCAGTTCAGGTAAGGAAAGTCTAAGATTGAAACATGGGAGAAGATGAAGAAACACCTTCGTAGTGCCTTCTTACCATACGATCATGCACGGATTATGTACCAGCGCCTTCAAGGGTTACGCCAAGGTTCCAAGTCCATTGAAGACTACACTGCTGAGTTCAACTCCCTAGTCGCCAGAAACAACTTGGCAGAGTCTGAATAAAAGTTGGCGGATCTCTTTATTAGTGGCCTAAGAGAGTCCATACAAGACGTACTCAACATGTTTGATATCTTTACTGTGGCGGAGGCATCTCAGAGAGCCGTGAATGTGGAACGAAAACAAAGGCGCCGCCCTTCTGGCGTGACTGAGAACACACAAGCAGGCGGTAGGGATCAAAACCGGGTACCGCCAACTCAGAATCAAAATGCCCAAAACAGAGCCCCTCCTGTTGTTATTGGAAAGCAGGTTAATCAAGAGGCAGGCGGTTCGTCCTGTATGCGTTGCTTCAAGTGCGGAGAAGTAGGTCACCGTGCCTCCGAATGTCGAAAGGGAGATAGACCGGGTAAGACTCTTCTCATTAACGAGCCTATTGAAGAAGAAGACGAGGCCATTAAAGAATATGGTCAAGAGGATTTGGCGGAACAAGGAGAAGACGCCATTATAGGAGACGAGGGTCAATGCCTTGTCGTTAGGCGTGTTTGCCTGACGCCAAGGAATGAACAAGGAGACAGCTGGTTGAGGAACCATATCTTCCAAACGACCTGTACTACTGGCGGGAAAGTTTACCGTGTGGTTATAGACTCAGGAAGCTGTGAAAACGTCATCTCTGAGGAGGTGGTTAACAAATTGGCGTTAAAGACTGAAGCCCATCCTCAACCATACCGTTTGTCTTGGCTGAAGAAGGGTAATCAGGTGACGGTTTCCAAACGATGTTTCGTGAATTTCTCAACAGGACCAAGATACAAGGAGGGAGTATGGTGCGATGTAGTCACCATGGACTCATGTCACCTACTCTTAGGGCGTCCTTGGCAATATGACCGAGGAGTTGTGCACGATGGACGGAGAAACACGTACAGTTTCATGTATGAATGAGTGAAAAGGGTACTTTTACCCAAGAAGGAGGAGCAACCAAAGGCTACCGTGGCTCAACACCCCAATGTGCAGGGTCGCGCCATGTTTGCCAAAGAAGTTGGTGACACCAAGGTTGTGTTCGTTCTGATTGGAAAGGAAGCTGACAGTGTGTCCGACAAGCCACCAAGAGAGATCTTGCCTCTATTAAAGGAATTTGCTGATGTGCTCCCAGACGAATTACCGGCCACATTGCCGCCTTTGCGTGATATTCGGCACAGAATCGATCTGGTCCCTGGCGCCTCCCTACCAAACAAACCCCATTACCTCATGAGTCCCTCTGAGCATGAAGAGCTCAGGCGCCAAGTTGAGGAGTTGTTTGCTAGGGGTTTCATCAGGGAGAGCTTAAGTCCTTGCGCTGTTCCGGCCTTGCTGACACCAAAGAAGGATGGGAGTTGGCGTATGTGTGTGGATAGCAGAGCCATCAACAAAATAACAATGCGGTACCATTTTCCAATCCCAAGACTGGATGATCTGTTGGACCAATTACAAAGCGCCAAGGTATTTACCAAGCTGGACCTCAAAAGTGGCTACCATCAGATACGAATATTTCCCGGGGATGAAGAGAAGGTCTCTATGAGTGGTTGGTTATGCCGTTTGGTTTCTCCAACGCGCCTAGTACCTTCATGAGGTTCATGAATTAGGTATTACGTCCGTTCATTGGCAAGTTTGTCGTCATCTACTTTGATGACATTTTAATTTATAGTCATAACCGTACTGAGCATGTCAATCATTTGAGAGAGGTTCTTCTTACATTGAGAAGTCAGAGTTTGTTCACAACATTGAAAAAGTGTGAGTTTATGAGGGAGAAGGTGACCTTCCTTGGCTTATTATTTCCAAGGATGGTATTTCGGCTGATGAAGGTAAATTGTAGCTATCCGTGACTGGCCACCACCAAAAACCGTTAGCGAAGCGAGGTGCTTCCATGGACTGGCGTCATTCTACAGGCGCTTCTTTCCTGGCTTCAGCTCCATCGTGGTGCCTATCACAAATTGCCTTAAGAAAGGTTCTTTTGTTTGGACGCCTGAAGCTGCATCAGCTTTCACCATTATTAAGGAAAAACTGACAACAGCCCCAATGTTGGCGATACCTGACTTTCAAAAAACGTTTGAGCTGCACACTGACGCTTCAAAAGTTGGTATTGGCGCCATCCTAAGTCAAGAAGGAAGACCGTTTGCTTTCTTCAGCGAGAAGCTTTATGGGAGTAAGTTGAGATATTCTACATACGACTTAGAGTTTTACGCTTTGGTCAGTGCGCTCCGACATTGGAAATCTTATCTAGAAAACCGTGAGTTTATTCTATACTCAGACAATATAGCCCTAAAATTTATCAATAGTCAAGAGAAGTTGTCATAGAGGCATGCAAAGTGGGTGGGTTTCACCCAACTCTTCCACTTTTCAATCAAACACACTTCTGGCGTGATGAATAAGGTGGCTGACACCTTAAGTAGAAGGACCATGGGCTTAACGCAATGCAAGACTGAGGTTACCGGGTTCGAGCATTTCAAGGATTTGTACGGTGATGACCCAACGTTCAGCAGCATTTGGCGTGACGCACAACTTGGCCCAGTACTGGATTACTCAATCCACGATGGTTATTTGTTCAAGGGAAACCAACTATGTGTACCGAGCTCCAGTTGGCAACAAAAGATAATAGAGGAGAAGCATAACTCTGGACATGTTGGCAGGGACAAGACATTGAGGCTCATTACTGCCACTTATTTATGGCCCTCAATCCGCAAAGAGGTTGAGAGATTTGCCAAGCGATGCCGTACTTGTCATATTTCTAAAGGAGGGATGACAAACGTGGGACTCTACTTACCGTTACCAGTACCCAATCAGCCGTGGACAGATGTGAGCATAGACTTTGTTTTGGGGTTACCGCGAATAGTTGGTGGAATTGATTCCATTTTTGTTGTTGTTGATCGATTTTCAAAAATGGCTCACTTCATTGGATGCAAGAAAGCCGCAAACGCCACCTATGTTGCAAGTCTTTACTTCAAGGATGTTTACAAGCTCCATGGCTTACCGTCCAGCATTGTGTCTAACAGAGACATCCGGTTCATCAACCATTTCTGGCGCAACCTTTGGAAGTTGGCGAACACCACACACTCCTTCAGCACGGTCCATCACCCGCAAACCAATGGTCAGACTGAGGTCACCAACCGTTCCTTAGGGAACATACTCCAATGTTTGGCTGCAGAAAACCCCAAGAGTTGGGCACAGAAGCTTCACCAAGCTGAATTCGCCTACAACAGCTCAGTAAACAGAAGCACGGGGTTCACACCGTTTCAAGTTGTCTATGGGTTCACTCCAAGAGCTCCTATTGACTTGGCGCCAGTTCCAGACTTGGCGCGCCCCCATGGTAAGGCAGAAGACTTCATATCTTCCCTTTAGGACATTCATGAACAGACAAGGGAGCGGTTATTGAAGGCTAACGCCAAGTACAAGGATGACCGTGATAGTAGGCGGCGGGGTGTTCACTTTCAAGTTTGCGAGAAGGTTTGGGCTATCTTAACACGAGAATGATTCCCAGCTTGGGAGTATAATAAGCTCTCAGCATGAAAGATAGGTCTGCTTGTGGTTCTTGAGAAAATTAACGACAACGCTTACCGCCTACAGCTCCCGCTTGGCATGCGAACATCCGACGTTTTCAACGTCAAACATCTCAGCCCGTACTTTGGCGAAAATGACAACGTTGATCCCCAGTCAGATTCGAGGATGAATTCCTTCCAACCCAGGGAGGATGATGCAGCGGGCTGAGTAGTGCCAAGCTTGGCGACAGTATGAACTTAGCGTGACGCCAAGCACAGCGGTAGAATGACCGGGTATCCATCAAGCTTGAAGCCATTGTGTTTAGCCTTGTGTTTAGGATAGTTTAGGTATTTTACTTATCTGGCTCAATTCCCCATTTTTTTTTTCAGATTTTGATTTTATTTCCTTAATTTTAGTAGATTTATATCCTTAATATTCCCTATAAAAGGAGGAGAGGGGTTAGGCTTTGGATCATCCAATTTAGAATTCCAATAAATTATTTTGTTCCTTTTGTAACCTCGATTTCTCGACCTGTGAGAAACGATTTTATTCGCCTCTTTGTTATTTTTATTATCAGTTTTAATAAAATACAAAGGGAAGGCCGTTGAACCTTCCCGTTCCCCTTAATTTCCCATCACGCGCTGCATCAGGTTCTTTGTAGTAGCCACCATATTGAACTATCATCGTATGAACTACAATAGGATCGTATGGATTTGATGTTACAAAAAATTGAATCTTGGGACAAAAAATTCGATATTGTTGATCACATCGAAAAATTACAACTCCCGAAAGAAGAAAGGTTGAAGCATATGAAAGAATGGAGGGAAAGAGCTCATGCTAATATAGGTAAATTAATGGAGAAGATGATCGCTATTAAAGAAATGTCAGAGACTCTACATTTGAATCAACCAACTCGAGCGCCACAAATCCTTCCTCCTACTTGCCTTACCAATGAAGAGCTTAATTTCGATGAAATCAATATTGGTGTTATAGACAATGAAATTCCCTACGATGATCAGACCTATGATGAGGACAAACAAGTTGATGCATCTGAGCATCCAAGAAACCGTGAAATTCAACAACCCACGAGGAAGTATGATCAAAATCAACCCATAAATTATGAGTACGTTTGCTTTAGAGATCTGGGCATTATGCTCGGCTTTCATTTGGAGCTGGAGTTATATTAAAATGGTTAATCAAAAGCTTACTAAAGATCGCAAAGGATCAAATATGGCTGCTGTATTTTTTGAATTTGGTATTAAGGCTACAAAAAATTTCAGGAAGAGAAGGAAGAAAAAGAGCAAGAAAATTGGCACAACACCGCACCAAGGTGACCCCTATAATGATAAAACAATAAAGAAGAATTGTCAATCTTTGAGGGTAAGGATTTGCTTTTAGGAGAGGGTAATGTTATACCCTTGCTATTTAATATTAAAATAGCTAAATTTAAATTTAAAAGTTAAATTGATTTACTAACTTTTAAAATTAGATTTGACGGAAATAGTGATTATTTTGTTTTTAGCTAATTTTGTATGTTTTTTGTTAGATTTCATGTTACAATTCAGATTTCTCTTTTTTTTTCCCCTCCTAATCTACATAAACGGAAGGGTAGAACTAATTGTATTCATGACTTTGCATGTCAAATAAATTTTCAATTAATTTTCTCTAATTGTCACTCAATCTCTCATTCTCTCTCTCCCTCGACTTCTCATATTTTCTTATAATCTCCCTAATTCTTCCTTTTCTCCCTAAAATTCTTTTATCATCGTGATTAATATATAAAGTTTGGCCTAATTAATAAATTGGGTCATTACACTTTTGGTATTAGAGCTTTCCACGAGCCACGAAGGCACGGCTATGGTCTCATGAAAACCTCCCTCCACTGCTGCAGAACCACCCCTACGTGGGAAGGTGGAAGAACTAAACGAAGTGCTTTACCAAATGATCCTAATTATGGGAAGGCAAATGCAAGAAGTGGAAGTATGCCAAGAACGAAACATAAAGTCTATTCAAGAATTGGGTACCAAGTTTGATGATAGGTTTAAACAAATCCAAGAATTAAGTCTCCCGCAAGATGAAAGATTGAAGCATATAAGTGAATGGTCATTAAAATCAGATGCAGGGCAAGCAATTTTGATGCAGCAAATTCTTTCCGACAACGAGAGAACCACAACATGGTTTGATGCCCAATCAAGTGGCATTGTAATCCCTTCATCTAGCCGTACTGATGAGAAGTTAATTTCCGATAAAATGGATATTAACAGCATTGATAATGAAATCCTCCACAATAAAGAGGTATATGATGAGGACAACTATGTCAGATGTTAATTCCGAGTGTCCAAGAAACCATGAAATTCAGCCGCCCACAAGGATTTATGATCCAAATCGTCTTCGAGAGTCTGGTGTTGAAGTGAATTCGAGTAAAATATATACACTAGAACCAAAGAACACAGGAGTCGGTCTTATTATCTCTCTGGCAACTTCAAGGAAGAGCGCTTCTCAGTGTAATGTAGGCAACTGGAGTTCCATATTCCTCTGTACTTTGTTACCAGACAAACCCAAATATGTCCCCATTGAATCTCGAGTTTAAGGAGGATGATGATATAAAGTTCTTAGTTCTTGGGCCATCTAGTATTCACCTCTCTGGGTTCATCCTTGGTGGTCAAGGTTATGATGGAAATAATTACAAATCCAATTCACATGGCAAAGAGGTCTGTGTGCCACTATTTTATCCTTCTGTTTTCATTTCATGGAAGTTGATTACTAGTGGATGCAATAAAATGGGTGATAAAAGCAGTACATGCAAGTTCTTTGATGAAAAGCCTGAAAAAAGAAGTTTGCAATCTTGGAATCCTGAAGTAGTACTCGTTATAACGAGAGGTTCAATTGTGACTGCATTATTTCTTAAATTTGATGATGTCAAAAAACAAAGGGAGATTCCTAAGCTAGATGAAATTTCAAGAAGAAGAAAAAAAAGATAATCAACGAAATTTGCCCAATTTCACAATTTAATGTTGACGATCGTGATGCGAACTCCATAGGCTACAATACTTGCAAGCGTTAATCCTTGAGGACAAGGATCTTGAGGAGGGAAGTACTATCATAACCTTAAATATTGTTGAGCTAAACTTAATTTCTTTGAAAATTACTTAAAAATCTGCATAAGTCAGCTTAAATTAGAAATATTAGGTCAAAAGGGTCATTTTCTATAAACACTCAAGATGTAAAGTCATGTATTATTCCATTTTTGATGATAAATGAAAATTTCTCTTGTTGATTCAATAGATATTCTTTCGCTTCCCCCAACTCTCTCTCTCCCCCTCCCTCCTCTCTATTGTTGTGCTGCTTACTTCTCCATCATTTTTCTGTACTGAAACTCTATTCACTTCCTCTATTGCTTACTGATATAGAACCCCAATACTTGGGTTCATTACATACTAAAACCCTAATGCTTTCAATTAACATATTTATTGCATGTATAGAATCAAACATAATCATAAATGCCTCCAAACCTCAAAATTAGCAGTTTTCTTCGATTCTATTTAAAACCATTCACTTGGGCTCTGTTTGGCATATGGAATTAGAATTAGACTACGGAATTGCAATTAAAATTCCAATTATGGGGGAATTGGAATTCTGATGGAATTAAAATTCCATTGTTTGGTTCATCAAAGGAATTTGAGGTTGAAATTATAATTCCATATTGATTCGAGTCATCACGGGTTTTTGGCCAATAGAGTTGGAGTATTTCGAGTATTAAATCAGCTATGGTTGAATTTTCAAAGCAGTTCATATTGCATTCGAGAGCGATTTACATTGAATTCAAATTATTCAAGTTTTGAGTCAAATCTGGATGAATATCCTTTCAGATCATTTGGTATTGAAGTTATCTCAGATTTCTAATTAGTCGACTTATGTCTTTTCGTGTTTCAGGCTAGAATAAATTAGGTTTGAGTTGATTTAGATCATTTCTAGCTTAAGTTATCTTAGTTTTTTGACAAAGGAGTTGTATCATTTCAAATTTTGAGTCATCTTAGGCTGAATTCGAGATGGATTAAGTTATTTTAGGTTTGGGTCATATTAAGTTCTGGATTAATTTGGTCAGGTCATTTCCACCTCAACTCAGCTTGTTTACATCACATTCAAGTCAAGTAGTTCATGTCAAAAGACTTGGTAAAACAATCGAATTGAGGTATGTTGATGCGTTAATTGGGATTGATGCCTATCGGTAACAGGAACTTCGGGATTTTGGGATTAATTGACCTAGGTACTAATTAACCTAACTTTAATACCAATTGTTGGGTTCACAGTTCTCCAACTATGGTCACAACAAAGGGCACCTATCAGAGCACTCAGCGTAGGAGACTTTTCTCACTACCTAAGCTCCCGGGCAAAGAGTCATACTTCGTGACACCTTATGTACGAGAGTTCCCATAAATAGGGTTATCTCTATAGATCCCTTTGCTCTGATACTACTGGGTGGGACGAATTTTAAAAATTCTCCCTAATTTGATAAATTAACACAGCGGAAGGGTTTAAAATTCTTAATTTTGAACCTAGGGTTGATTTAAAATTCCTAATTTAAATCTACAGCCATCTACTCTAATACATTCATAACAATAACATTAACTTAAACAGGCATAATAAGAAAAACTGTAAATAAATAGAAAAGCGAAATCTAAAAGAGAATGAAAGAAAAATATACCCGGAATTGCTCCAATTAAAGAAAACCAAAAAGAACACCAGAATGATAGCGAACTCCGAGAAAGCTGAGAAAACTGAAACCCAACTGCCTTCTACGCAATAACTTCGAACTATCCGGAGGGTGGGCTCCGAAAATATTAAACTTGAGGAAAAAAATTTCAAAAGAAATTTCTCTCTCCTACTAGGTATCTGAAAGTCAATACGTTCAGAAACCTTAATTTTTTAAATTTTCAATTGAACGCCAAACCTCGAAATAAGTTGCCATATTTATAGTAGGCTACCCGAGCGAAAAAAAATATAAAGCAAGCAATGTAGGATCTGCAGGTACTAAACACAAAACGCAGCATATAATGATAAAAACAGGTTAAAACGACGCGTTTCAACCCTAGAAAAAGCATGCTTGCTTTTTTTTTGTTTCGTGTGCCACATGGCGGGCTGCGATTGGGGCACCTGTGCGTACACGGATCAACCTGAGGGCCTCCCAACGCGTGACACTGGTTGGTCGATGTAGGACCACGCTGATCGCCCCTCTATTTGAAATTTTGCTTCTTTTTTTTTTTTTTTTTTTGCTTTGTTTCTTATTTGTAAAAATTTATCTTAAGAATTTTAATTTTTAGAATTATTTTATTTTATAATTTTTAACCTTTATTCATCTCATGAATAATATTTAGCAAAATTAAATTTACTTATCTCATGAATTTTTTAATATTTTTTTCGATGGCAATAAATACAGAGGCTTGCATCAGGACCTCAGGGACAATTTAAAACTAGCTCTATATAGGTTAAATTAACCATCTCGTAATATAATTTAATTACCATTTAATGAGACTTAATTCCACTAAATAAATCTCGCTGCACTATACATTTAAACCATTTATTCGATATTTTTCAAATAGACTGTATTGATGACAATAACCCCTCCACTAGATGTCCATGACAAAGGATAAATGTAACAGCTACCATTATCCTTCTCACTGCTTCTCCATTAGTTATTGACTCCCACTGAATAATTCATTTATATTTGAACATATTCATAGTATAAATTTCATATGTCAAACACTGGAATACTTTGGCCAAAGATTCCGAGCTATTTATATATTTTCAAATCAACTAAGAGGACATATGTACCCCATAAGATATTGTAGATTCCAATGAATACATGATCTTTATCACACTTCATGCCGCTACTGTTAGAAACAGTGTCCTGAAATTCAGACTTATTATTGATATATTATTTTTAATTACTAAATAAAATTGAAATCCCAGTCGTTTCCTGGTTAAATTTGTATATGTGAGCATTTCTACAACATGTGACTTTTGGGATACATCCATGAGATGGGTGTAGTCCTCAGAATACAATTTACATATTTGTTTTAAGTGGTTTATGAGACTAAGCCACAGATAGACTTAGAACAAATGGTATGGATTGTTGTTTGAAAGACTCGTAGTCGAAGACCAGTTTGGTCCACTTGTATATTAACACTATAACGTGATACTTTAAATGACTTGTCTTGGTCATGTGGATGGAGATCCAAAAATGTTAGGTCAATGTGTTTAATAAGTTTGACACACTGAGTTGGACCAAGTGGGTTACTTATTTCTAGACTACTATCGGAGATGAGTGATTCACGTTGTACTGTTTGAATAACGACTCTAAATCCTGAGGGTATTATGGACTTAAGCATGGAGCTTTAGTTACTTTGGTGTACTATAAGTAAGGTCTAAACGAATGACTGAAATCCCACGTACACTGGTTAGCAGCGTGAAGTGTGACAAGGATCAGGTATTCAATAGGGAATCTACAGTCTCTTATGAGATACAGATGTCCCCTTAGTTGATTCGCAAATATTTGAATAGTTCGAAAACTTTGGCCAAAGTATTCCAAGTGTTTGACATTTGGAATTTATATTGTGAATGTGTTCGAGTATAAATGAATTATTCAATAAAGGGCGAGTCGATAACTAATGGAGAAGCTGTGAGAAGGATAATGTAGTGGTTATATTTATCTTTTGTCATGGACATCTAGTGAAGGGGTTGTTGTAATCATTACAATCTATTAGGGAGATATCGAATAAATAATTTAAGTCTGGAGTGCAGTGAGATTTATTTAGTGGAATTAAGTCTCATTAAATAGTAATTAAATTATTTTATGAGATAATTAATTTAACCCGTTTGGAGCTAGATTTAAATTGTCCCTGAGGTCCCTGCACAAGCCTCTATATTTTATTGCCATTGAAAAATATTAAAGAATTCATGAGATGAATTATTAATCCATAAGATGGGTAAATTAATTTTGCCAAATATTATTCATAAGATGAATAAGAATTGAAAATTATAAAATAAAATAATTTTAGAAAATTAAAATTCAGAGGATGAATATTTACATGTGGGAAACAAAGCAAAAAAAAAAAACAAACAAAGAAAAATTGCACAGGGATAACGATCCATGGCTAACGCTGGCAGCCAATTAACACACGACATGTGTCACACACTGGGCTGCCTAGGGGAGGAATCTGCATGCCACGTGTTAGACCAATAGCGGTGCAACACGTGGCACGCATTTTGAATTAAAAAATATGCGATTTTGAACTATTTGTGAAACGCAGCGTTTTAGATGTTTTTCTAAACGATACGACGCGTTTTGATTTAAACTGGGCAATCCCACATCAAAAAAATTAGATTTTTTCGCTCCGGTGTACTCCTATAAATAGAGGTGCTTATTCCGAGATTTGGCATTCAAGTTAAAATATTTCTTTAGGGTTTCTAAAATTGTTTCGGAGATCTAATTGGAGAGAAAAATTTCCGTTGAAGTTTTTCTTTCCTCAGTTTAATATTTTTGGAGCCCACCCTCCGGGCAGCTTTGAGGTTATTGCGTAGAAGATCGCGGAGTCTCGATTTTCTGGTTTTCTTATTTTAGAGCAAATCCATGTATGTTCTTCTTTTCTTCTTTTTTAGTTTTCGCTTTTCTATTTATTTACAGTATTCGTTATTATGTCAGTTTAAGTTTATGTATTGCTATGAATGTATTAGAGTAAAAGGGATGTAGATCTAAATTAAGAATTTAGATCCATTGATTTAAATTATGAATTTAAGTAAGTAGATTTAAAATTAGGAATTTTAAATCGACCTTAGGTTTAGAGTTATGAATTCTAAACCTATTCCGCTGCGTAAACTTTAGGAAGAATTTTTAAAATTCATCCTAACAACCGGTATTAGGGCAAAGGGTTTATAGAGATAAACCTATTCCTGGAAACTCTTGCACGTGAGGTGTCACGAAGCGTGACTCTTCGACTAGGGGCTTAGGTAGAGAGAAAAATCTCCTACTTTAAGTATTCTAATATGTGCCTATTGTTGTGACCATAGTTGAGAACTATGAACCCAATAGTCGGTATCAGAGTTTATTTTTGCAACAAAATTCATATCTTTTTCCAACAACTACCCAGTGTACGCGGGAATTCGGTCATTCATTTAGACGTTATTTATAGTACACCAAAGTAACTAACACTCCATGCACAAGTCCAAAATACTGTCACGATTTAGAATCATCAATTAAATAGTACAACATGAATCACTCATCTCCAATAGTAGTCTAGAAATAAGCAGCTCACATGGCCTAAATCAGAGTGTCAATCTTATTAAACAGACTAACCTAACACTTTTGGATCATCATCCACATGACCAAGACAAGTTATCTAAAGTGTTAAGTCATGGTCTTAACAGACAAGTAGCCCAAGCTCATCATCAAGTACAAGTTATTCAAATAACATTCCATACCATTTGTTCCAAGTCTATCTATAGTTTAATCTCATTATCCACTTAGAACAAACATATAAATGTAATCTAAGGATTTTGTCCTTCTCATGGACGATATTAAAAAGAAAATCGCATGTAGTATAAATGCTCACTTACACAAATTTATCAAGAAATAATTGGGACTTCAATTTTATTCATTAATAAAGTAATATTAATAGAATAAATATGGATTTTAGAACACTATTCCGAACAGTTCTATTTTTTGGATTTGAGTCATCTCGAGTTTTGGGTCAATCTAGTTGAGTCACTTCTTTTGAGATAAGTTGATTTCAATCACTTCAAGTTCGAGTCATTTGAGTGGGGTTATTTCAAGGTTCGTATAAAATTTTATGTTGTATCTAAGTCTTTTGATTTTGAGTAATCAAATTTGAGTTGATCAAGTGGGGTTGTTTTGGATTTTTGGTTAATGGAATTAATAAGGAATTGTAATTCCTATCCCCACTCCAAGGAATTGAAAAGTATAATTTTCAGTTAAAATCCAATTCCATGGAATTGTGCAGTGGAATTATAATTTCAATTTTAGCAGGGGAACCAAACAACAGAATTAGAATTCTAGGCCCCAAGTCCAATCTCAAACCCAATTCCAGGCTCCAATTCGATGCTCCACACATAACATTGTTGTCTTCTTCTTTATTAAAAAAATAGTGATATCCCGTGTGATGTACAAAGTGTGTTTATATTTTAGAAAATATTTCATACGTTATATTGACATGTTAATTGCGCTTTTATAAGGGAATTGTCAATACGTTTTTTTCAATTTTAATATAAAAACATTCTTTTAATACCAAGCTATTTCTTTTTACAAAATATTATGCTAATTGTGCCTAAGAATGTTGGACTAAAACCTTCTCCACATATGTTAAGAGAGGCGTTCTTCGTCAAGGGTTAATTGATTTCTACACTTGATGAATTTTTCTGGTATATATATAATATATAAATTTCACCCTGGAGGGGTAAGGCTACGTACATCTCCCCCCCCCCCCCCCCCCCCCCCCCCCCCCCCTCCCGACCCTGCGTTTTGGCAGGTGCCCTTGAGACAGTTGATTTTGTTGTTGTTGTTGTTATTGTTATTGTTGTGTATAATATATAAATTTAAAAGAAAATGTGTGTATTTAAAGCCATAATTTATATTTTGTATTATTGACAGATTTAATCATATTGAGACTCTTGTTCATGTTGTTGTTATGAAGTATATTGTACTCGCACAATATTATCGTCATTACGAATTAAAAACTTCTAGTATAATTTAAATCTAGATCCACATAGGTTAAATTAACCATCTCATAATATAATTTAATAACTATTTAATAAGACTTAAATCTACTAACTAAATCTCACTGCACTCTAGATTTAAACCATTTATTTGATATTTTCAAAATCGACTGTATTGATGACAACAACCCCTCCGCTAGATGTCCATGAAAAAAGATAAATATAACAACAACCATTATCTGTCTTACTGCTTCTCCATTAGTTATCGACTCCCACTGAATAATTTATTTATATTTGAACATATTCATAGTATAAATTTCAAGTCCTACTCATACTTTAATGCTCTTCTGTTGCCAGGTCAAATACTCTACGCTGCAGACTAGCTTCTCAGGATGGGGGTCCTAGGAAACAACCTCTCTTCAGGGTAGCCCCCTGAAGGGGGAAGGCTACGTACATCTACCACGCCCCACCCCCCCCCCCCCCCCCCCCAGACCCTACTTTTGCGGGAGCCCTTGGAGGCACTGGGTTTTTTGTTGCTGTTGTTGTTGTAAATTTCAAATGTCAAACACCTGAAGTACTTTGGCCAAAGATTTCGAGCTATTCATATATTTCCGAATCAACTAAGAGGACATATGTACCTTATAAGATATTGTAGATTCCAATGAATACATAATCTTTGTCACACTTCATGCCGCTACTCAATGTACGCGGGAATTCAATCATTCATTTAGACAAAACACCAAAGTAACTAACACTCCATGCACAAGTCTAAAATACTCTCAGGATTTAGAATCATCAATCAAATAGTACAACATGAATCACTCATCTCCAATAAAAGCCTAGAAATAAGCAACTCACATGGTCCAACTTAGAGTGTCAATCGTATTAATCACACCAACCTAAAACTTTTGGATCACCATCCACATGATCAAGACAAGTCATCTAAAGTGTTAAGTCATGGTCCTAACAGACAAGTAGCCCAAGCTCATCATCAAGTACGAGTTATTCAAATAACATTCTATACCATTTGTTCCAAGTCTATCTATGGTTTAATCTCATTATCCACTTAAAACAAACATGTAAATGTAATCTAAGGATTTTTTCCTTCTCATGGACGATACTGAAAAGAAAATCGCATGTAGTATAAATGCTCACTTACACAAATTTATCAAGAAATGACTGAGACTCCAATTTTATTCGTTAATAAAGTAATATTAATAGAATAAATCTGAATTTCAAAACACTATTCCGAACAGTTCTATTTTTTGGATTTGAGTGATCTCGAGTTTTGGGTCAATCTAGTTGAGTCACTTCTTTTGAGATAAGTTGATTTCAATCACTTTAAGTTCGAGTCCTTTGAATGGGGTTATTTCAAGGTTCGTGTCAAATTTTATGTTGTATCTAAGTCTTTTGATTTTGAGTAATCAAATTTGATTTGATCAAGTGGGGTTATTTTGGGTTTTTGGTTAATGGAATTAATAAAGAATTGTAATTCATATCCCCACCTCAAGGAATTGGAAAGTATAATTTTCAGTTAAAATCCAATTCCATGGAATTGTGCAGTGGAATTATAATTTCAATTTTAGCAGGGGAACCAAACAACAGAATTAGAATTCTAGGCCCCAAGTCCAATCTCAAACCCAATTCCAGGCTCCAATTCGATGCTCCACACATAACATTGTTGTCTTCTTCTTTATTAAAAAAATAGTGATATCCCGTGTGATGTACTGAGTGTGTTTATATTTTTGAAAAAATTTCATACGTTATATTGACATGTTAATTGTGCTTTTTTAAGGGAATTGTCAATACGTTTTTTTTCAATTGTAATATAAAAACATTCTTTTAATACCAAGCTATTTCTTTTTACAAAATATTATGCTAATAGTGCCTAAGATTGTTGGACTAAGACCTTCTCCGCATATATTAAGAGAGGCGTTCTTCATCAGCGGTTAATTGATTTCTACACTTGATGCATTTTTCTAGTATATATATATTATATAAATTTCACTCTGGAGGGGTAAGGCTACGTACATCTCCCCCTCCCTTCCCAACCCTGCATGATTTGTTGTTGTTGTTGTTGTTGTTGTGTATAATATATAAATTTAAAAGAAAATGAGTGTATTTAATGCCATAATTTGTATTTTGTATTATTGACAAATTTAATCATATTGAGACTCATGTTCATGTTGTTGTTATGAAGTATATTGTACTCGCACAATATTATCGTCATTATGAATTAAAAACTTCTAGTATATGAAATGATTTGAAAATCGGAAGTGTAAGTCTTGGTACTATTAATATTTCGTTATTTAATTGTTTAGGCTCTAGTAGTAAAATATAAGAACTTGTTATTCTACGTGATGAAGTATTTAATACAAAATCATTATATTATATTGTTTATTAATTAGAGTGTATTATACTTCACTATGTATATCAATGGTTCCCTTTTATTTCAATCAAAATAAGTAATGTTTGAATAATATCTTTTAATTTCATGAAGATGAATATAATTAGTGTTCTGATAGTTAAATAATTTATTAGTTCTATAATTTTACAATTAGTTTTTTTCACGTGTATCGCACAACTATTATTTACGTTTTGACTAACTTTAAGTTATTCATAGTTATTGATCGAAGGAAAAGGCAATGTCAGTAAACAAAAAATTATTAGACATTTTTGTAATAGTAAGAATGTACTCCAACATAATTTGTGCAACATTATTTTATATAATTGTTCCTTCAATTCGCTCAAATAACTTGCAAAAATGTACTATATTTGAGCGGCTTCTGGTTACTTACTTCATGTGATTTTTATTATTGATAATGTTTCACTATGCACCAAAATATCTCATTATTTCAAATGTCATTTTTATGCATTCGTTAATGTTCAATTCTTTTTTTAGTCCACTTCCCAATGGACTTTTTTTTTTCTTTTTTTTTGGGGGGGTTATACTTCCAGATAATATATATCCCTCAATAAAAAATTTGAGCTATCAATTATTTTTTATTTTTACTTGTCTTATAAATTCATTCAAATTCAAAACCATAAAAATGAAGATAAAAGTATTGATTACATTATTTTCAAAATAAATTCACTCTACAATATACAATTCTATCCCCTAAGCGGTTTTATATATAAAAAAGTTATAAGCAATTATACAAATGAATAGTTGGTGAAGAAGTTAGTTAGGAGCATTGTTATTCTTGCATATAAAAGAATCCAATTGTATCTTGCAGAGCCATTGTCAATTATATAAGCTCAAGATTACATTCTTTCCTCTCATCTATCTTCTCCTTCTTTCTCTCATCTCCTCAATCTACCAAGATAACCATGTTATGATCTAAGATCCTAACAAATTGGTATTAGAGCTTGAACCAACTTGTTTTAGTGTTTTCTCTTAGTTAATCTGGCTAAGAATAAGAAACAACTTGCTATGGCATCATTAGCAGCACGAAGTCCAGATAACCCTAAGCAATTAGCTCAATTGCAAAAACTACTTCACGAATTAGTTGCAGCTATTGGTAACTTGCACGAATCGTAGGAGCAAGTGCAACAATAAGTGGTTAGGTTGCATGAGAAAATCAATCGATCCAATGGCAAAGAAGTCTTTGATAACCATCCACTAGTGACTAATCCTCTTGTGGCTTCTAATGTGAGACCTCCAGAACCTCTTATTCCCTTATTAAAGCTTCAAGAGCAAGGTACTGATCAGTCCAAAAATAGTCGAAATCTATCCTTTAGACATCCCAAAATTGAGCTAAGTTGCTTTGATGGGACTCATCCTCATTCTTGGGCTAGGAAATGTGAAAGATTATTCAAATTTTACAGTATTCTTGATGATCAAAAGGTTAAACTGCCTGCCATGTAACTTAATGGGGATGAAGAACTGTGTTCATAATCTAATTAGTAGTAAACTGGATCTCAGTGGGCAGAGTTTGTGACTTAGTTATGCGACAGGTTTGAGGATGATGAGTTGGGTGATGTGGAGGATCAATTCAACAAATTAGCTCAAACAGGCACAGTTAAGGAGTATATGGCTTGATTTGGGCACCTCAAATCATTGATGATGATAGCTAACCCATCAGCTAATGATAAATATTACGTGTCAAGCTTTATTAGTGGTTTGAAACCTAAAATTAAGAATCTTGTTAAGGTTCTAAATCTAGCTGCATTGTCGCATGCTTACAAAGGCAAAGTTGTTTGAATCATCAGTGGAGGTAGATTTGGATGGTACTGCTGGGGGCAGGCCTACTTAGAATCTACAAAGTTCTTATGCAACTCAGACCTGTAGTTCGAAGAAGTCTGCTTCTATTTCCAATTCTTCCCAATCCAAACCTTTGAGTTTGGAAGCAAAATGAGCTCAATGTTACAAATGCAATCAGAAGTACTTTTTTTGCCACAAATGTAATCCTAGGCAATTGTTAGCAGTTACTAGGGTGGAACAAGACAATCAATCTGAGGACATTGTACAAACTAAAACTCCCTTGGAAGAAGCTAATGTAGAGCTAGAGGATGATATGGAGACGGGAGGGCGACGTCACAACACTATCAGAATTAGGGGAATTGCCAAGCATAAGTCCCTTTTGATACTTATTGACTATGGCAGCAAGCATAGTTTTTTGGATGCCAAGGCTGCATTCCCTTGTCATTCATGGCAGCAAATGGTAATACCATGTTCATATATACTAAATGCATGCAATTTGCTTGGGAAATGTAGGGCCATCAGTTCACTATTGATTTCAAGATTCTGAAGCTGGATGGTTGTGATATGGTCTTGGGAGTTGATTGGATGAAACTGTAAGTCCATCAATTTTGGATTTTAACAAGCTCTCTTTGTCTTTTGAACGGGATGTGGAGACTGTAAGGCTTCAATGGGTTACAGAACAATGGGCCTTGCATTTGATGAGCTGCAAAAGCTTGCAGAATATGATCCTCAAGAAAGCTTACAAATGTATTAGGTAACTATACTCTACTAGTGCTGAACCAATAGCAAGGGAGGTAGATTCTAACCCACTCTTGCAAAAACTCTTACATGACTATCATGATGTGTTTGCACTTCCCTCTTGTTTACCCCCAAAAAAAAGTCTTAGAACATGCAATTCCATTGAAACCTCTTACTGCTTCAGTAAACCTTTCGCACTTACAAGAATGCTCACTCTCAAAAAAATGAAATTGAAAGGGAAGTGGAAGAATTACTTAAGGCTAACTTCATTAGGCTAAGTCATAGCCCTTTTATTTCACCTATAATTCTTGTCAAGAAGAAGGATGGTTCTTCTCGTTTGTATATAGATTATAGACAATTAAATTCATTCACCATTAAAGATAAATTTCACATAACCATTATTAATTACTTGCTTAATGAACTTCTGGGGTCATTTTACTTTTCCAAAATGGATATAAGACAAGGATACCATCAAATTTGAGTTAAATCAAAAGACATCCACAAAACAGCCTTCAGAACTCACCATGGTCACTTCAAATATGGTGTCATGCCCTTTGGTCTAACCAACACCCGAGCTACATTTCAAACTTTAATATATTCCACTTCTAAACCTTTTTTCTGCAAGTTTGACCTAGTCGTCTTTGATGACATATTGATATGTGGTCCTTCCTTTGCTGATTATATGACCCATCTCAAGCAAGCCTTCGAAACCATGAGACATCATAAACGTTTTGCCAAATTATCCAAATGTGCATTTGCTAAGACTCAAGTTGAATACCTTAGTCATGTAATTTGTAGCAAGGTGGTTGCTACGGATCCTTCTAAGGTTCTTGCTATAGAGCAATGGCCTACTCCCTCTTCTCTTAAAGCTTTACAAGGGTTCTTGGGCCTTACTGGCTATTACAGGAAATTTGTCCATGGTTATGGTATCTTAGCAAAACCTCTAACAAAGTTAATTAAGTAGGAGGCATTTATGTGGTTTGGGAAGCTCAGGGAGCATTTGAGAAGCTAAAGGCTGCTATGTACTCTGCTCCTGTCCTAAGTATTCCTAATTTCAAGAAGTCTTTTGTGTTAGACACGGATGCTTGTCAGAAGGGAGTTGACCCTATGCTCATGCAAAATGAGAATCCAATTTCTTACCTGAATTAAGCTTTAAGTCCTAGGAAGACGGACCTGTCTATCTAAGAAAAAGAGTATATAGCCATTTTAATTGCTGCGTAGAAGTGGCGTCATTACTTGGAAGGGAATCACTTTGTTATTAGCCCAGACCATGAGAGCTTAAAACATCTTCTTGAATAGAAGATTACAACTGGAGTACAAAAGAAAGGGCTTCTAAGAGTACTTGGCTTAAACTATTCTATTCAGTTACGAAGGGGAAAAGATAATGTTGTAGCAGATGCTTTATCAAGACGTGATTAGGCTGATTCTACAGCAAACTTGCGTGCCATTACACAAGTCCAACTTGCGTAGATGGAAGAAGTTTGTAGGTCCTATGTTGCTGATATGTATGCCCAGACCCTTATTCCTATGCTTATAGTTGACAACTCAGCTTTTAAGGGTGTTTCATTGTCTACGGTATTTTGTGTTTCAAAAGGAAGCTGTACATTGGTTCTTCCTATGACTTAAGGCATCAGATCTTCTTGGCCATGCATGCTTCAAAGCTAGGGGGAGATTCTTGTTTCTAGGGTACTTACCAATGCATTAGACCTTGGTTCTTTTGGAGGAGAATGAAAAGATATGTCGTAACATGGGTCCAACAATGTGATACTTTTCAACGTACAAAGGTTGAGCATTGTTCCTACCCTGGGTTGCTGCAACCCATAACTCTAGCTAAGCAAGCATGGAGCCACATAAATATGGATTTTGTTGGAGGCTTACCAAAATATGATGGGAAGGATATGATTTGGGTAGTCATTGATCGCTTCACAAAGTATGCACTTTTTTTGCTCTTACTCATCTAGTTATTGCAACAGAATAGGCAAGAGTGTTTCTTGATACTATCTACAAACTCCGTGGCCTTCCCAAGAATATTGTGACTAATCGTGATAGGCTATTCCTAGCGGCTTTTGGCAAGAGTTGTTTAGGTTATTGGGGGCTTCATTAGCTATTAGCTCAGCCTACCATCCTCAAATGGACGGGCAAACTGAGAGATTGAATTAGTGCCTTGAACAGTATCTCAAACGCATGACATTTTAGCATCCCAAGCACTAGTGTAGTTAGCTTTCATTAGTAGAGTTTTGGTACAATAATAACATTCATTCTTTGCTAGGAACTACTTCATTTTTTCTCTTTATGGTTATGCTCCCCCACTTCCCATTTTGCAAGAAGAAATCATGCATCTTTGTTGAAGAAATGTTGCAAGCCAGAGCTTAAGTCACTCAACAGTTGAAAGGCCAACTTAGTCTTGCTCAAGTAGGGATGAAGTTCTTAGCTGACAAGGGAAGGTCGGATCATGATTATGTATATCTCAAGGCACAACCATACAGGCATACATTTGTTTTCGTGCGCAAGAACATCAAGCTGTCTGCCAAATATTTTGGACCTTACAAGGATCTGCAGCAAGTTGGGGCAGTTGCTTACATGCTGGAAATGCCACTAGATGTTGCTGTTCACCCACTCTTCCATGTATCCTTACTAAAGAAAAAGATTAGGTCAAAAGTTGTCCCTCAATTGCAGCCTTCATTTACATCTCAAGATGGTAAGGTATTAATGGAACCTGGGGCTATTTTGGCAAGGCGTTTAGTCCCATGCAACAATTAGGCTGTAACACAAGTTTTGGTCCAATGGTCTAACTTGAATAGTGATGAGGCCACTTAAAAAGACTACAATTTTTTTAAAAGTCAATTTTCAAATTTTGATTCTTGAGGACAAGAATCTTCTTTACTGGGGGCTATTTGGCATGATTGAGATAATTTCGGTAAAAAGTTAGTTGTGGTGGAGGGAAATGTTATCAAATATTAGTTGGTGAAGAAGTTAGTAGTTAGTTAGGAGGGTCATTATTCTTGCATATCAGAGGATCCTATTGTATCTTATAGAGGCATTTTCAATTGTATAAACTCAAGATTACATTCTTTCTTCTCATCTATCTTCTTCTTCTTTCTCTCATCTTCTTCTCAATCTATCAAGATAACCTTGTTATGATCAAAGATCATAACAATCCTTTATTTGTTTCCAAGGGTTTTAAATTTTCTAATATATAACTTTTTCAATTGATTTTATTTTAGTTTATTTTATAAGATTTTTCCGTAAGTTATTTTATATTTTTTCTCATTTATATATTTTGATGATTTTTTTTTATATTGAGTTGTAAATTCATTTCATGAGATTTTTATGATATATTATATATTTAGGGTTTTTTTTTAAGGAGTTCATTTTACCTTTCACAATTATTTTTCTTATTTTTATTTTTTTCGAGATTTTGGTTATCTTATTCTAGGGAAGTTCCCTTCCTTTAAACCATTGGAATCTCATTTAGAAGAGATGAATTTTATAATACAACAAAATGCTCTTATTGAGAAATGTTATCTATTATACATTTAGTTTTGAACCTAATACATATTTTCTTTTATTGTATTATTCAGGGACATATCATAATAGAACTATTGATTACATATATGGTTATAAAA
The DNA here is from genome assembly GCA_018398585.1 of Simmondsia chinensis. NCBI lineage: Eukaryota > Viridiplantae > Streptophyta > Magnoliopsida > Caryophyllales > Simmondsiaceae > Simmondsia > Simmondsia chinensis. The sequence goes on from JAGTTD010000012.1 coordinate 24,354,442, forward strand.
TGTATACAATTGTATACTTTTTAAAAGATATAATAAAGAGCTTGAATTCTTTTTCCTATAACCTAGAATATCAAAAAGCATTTTCTTAGAAATTCTTGAATTAGAGTTAGGAGGGTCTTGGAGTATGGATGAAATTGACAACAATATAATAGAAGACAAATATATATTTGGATATATCATTTAACATTACTAAATATAAAATATAACTCATGTATTATTTAAATTATTTTTTAAATTTTCTCTTCTAATTATGTAAGAAAATAAAATAATGGGGACTTTGGATTGAGGGTTTAGATTTTCTTTTGTCAATTGTGATTTTTCCTTTTTTTTTTTTTTTTTTGAAAGAAAACTCATTCTCATAGTATGTAATATTTTTTTATTAAATTAGAACAAGTGTGTTTTTCGATACATTAAATAATTCATTTAGATGTTTTTAATAAAGGTCAGTGGTGTAAGTGCAATATAGTGCATTTTTCTTTTTTATTTCAAGTTAAAAATTAGAATACCCTCTAGAATTTGTGGGATTAGGGAGGCAAAAGTTTTGGGCAACTGGGGAACGTTGCTATAAACTAATAGAAGATTAGAATATGTGTGTTTTTGATACATTGAATAATTCATTTAGATGTTCTTAATAAAGATTAGTGGTGTGAGTGCAATATATTGCATTTTTCTTTTTTATTTCAAGTTAAAAATTAGAATAGCCTCAAGGATGATTGGGGAACTTTGCTATAAAGTAATATAGAACATAGCATAAAGGCTGCTCCAACAACAATCCAGTGCCTCGTAAGGCTCCCGCAAAGATAGGATTTAGGAAAGTAAGATATACGCAAACTTACTTCTATAGGATAGCATCTATTAGGAAATACAACAACTAAACAATGGAAGATTCAACGAGAAAAATAAAAATAAACATACATATTTACATGGTTCAGCCTAAAATGTATATGTCCACAGAGTTACAGGGAGATTTTATTGCTTTGAAATTATTATGGAGAGTTTTTTTCAATTCACTCTACACTTTCTCAAACCGTAAAATGGGGTTTATAAAGGTATGTGCAAGAAACCCTAGTTCTATTTAGCTGAAATCTCCTGAATAGGCCTCTACTCCATTGGATTTGGCCCGTAACAGTATAAAACAAGGCTCCACTCTGGAAGCCCAACAAATCATACCTCCAAAACACAGTCAACCCCCTTCATCCCCAAAGCTCAAGTAACAGTCTTCAAGCTCGAAGACCCACTGAAGCTATACACAGTTCTAGTTTTTCAAGTGTCGCTTCTTTCGTTTACATGTCTGCCAGGTTCTTGCTTCCACATATCTTCTCAAGCTTCAAATTCCCTTCTTCAAGAAGGTCACAAATGTAGTGATATCTCCTTGTGTATACTTCGTTCTAGTGTGAAATGTTGGATTCCTAGCAAAGAAGATTACACTCTGACTATCACTATGGAGAACACCCTCCTCCCCTGTCTTCCCCGGTTCCTCTAAGAAACTCTACAGCCAGACCAATTCCTTTGCAGCTTCCAACACGAGAATGTAATTAGATCTAGTAGTAGATAGGGCTACCACTTTCTGCAAACTCGAACGTCGGGACACACATACCCAATCATACTTTTTTGATTGTATGCGTCCCTACCTAAATCAGCATCTACAAACCCTACTAATTTAGAACCTTCTGAAGTGAAAATAGACCAGTATCTAAAGTCCCTCTAAAGTGCCTCATGATCCACTTCACAGCCTCCCAATGTTGCTTTCTTGGATTGCTCATATATTGACTCACAACTCTCATTGCATGGGCTATGTCCGGCCTAGTGACATACATTAATGAGCCATTAGTTGAGGCATAAAGAGTCTTGCTCATAAGATCATGCTCCCCTTCCATCTTCAATGATTGATTCTCACTCAGTTTGAAGTGACTTCCCAAAGGTGTGCCCACAGGTTTTGCTTTATCCATATTGAATCTACTAAGAACCTTCTTCACATATTCAGCTTGTGACAACTTAAGATTTTCTTTGGCTCTATCCTTGATAATTCTCATTCCAACTATTTGTTTTGCAACTCCCAAATCCTTCATTGCAAAATGTTCTTACAGTTGCTTCTTCAAACTATTGATCTCCTCGATGTTTGACCCTACAATAAGCATATCATCCACATACTGTAAGAGGATGATATAAGAGTTGTCAAATTGCTTGATGTAGCAATAGTGATCTGCATGGCATCTCGAGTACCTAACACTACCCATAAAGCTATCAAATTTCTTGCCACTTTCTTGGAGCTTGTTTTAAACCGTACAAGCTCCTCTTTAGCTTACAAACAAGATTTTCCATTCCCTATACAACACATCCTTGTGGTTTATGCATATAGAAGTCTTCCTCCAAATCACCATGAAGGAATGGTGTCTTCACATCCATCTGCTCAAGATGAGAGTTCTCTGTGGCCACCAATCTTAGTACCAATCTGATTTTAAGCTTTATTACTAGGGATAAGATCTCAGTGCAGTCAATGCCTTTCTTCTATTGATAACATTTCGCAACAAGTCTAGCCTTGTACCTCTTGCTGCCATCGCACTCATTGTTGGTTTACGTACGGAGCTTGGTTGTATTGGGCTTTGTTTATGAGATATAGGATTAGGCCAAACCTATTTAGACCCATGACATACTAGCATGTTAGTTTGGTGGCTCTATATATACACGGGGGTTGTGCATATTACCATTAGGGTTTGAATTAGAGTTTTGAGAGAAGGTTGAAAGTTGAGATGTCTCATGTAAACTTTCAATGAAGTAATGAAATTATCGTGCTCCCGACTATGGATATAGGCTTCGGCTGAACCGCGTAAATTCTGGTGTTCTCCCCAATTCCCTTTTGCTTATGATTGTTATTTCGGTTGTGGTTCGTTATCTTATGGGTAGTTATAATAAGTAGTATCAGAGGCCTAACAACATCCTGCAACTAGGGACGCTATTATTGAAGGGCTCCCTCTTAGGAATGGTGTCTTGGAAATCCAAATGCTAACCTCTAAATGTTACTTTATTAATAAATAAAAATTGAAGTTCCAATCATTGCCTTGTTAAATTTGTGTAATTGAGCATGTGTGTTGCATGTGATTTTCTTTTTAGTAATATCCATGAGATGGATGTAATCCTCAGACTATAATTTACATATTTGTTTTAAGTGGTTTATGAGATTAACCCACAGATAGCCTTGGAACTAATGGTATAAATTGTTGTTTGAAAAACTCATAGTCAAAGACAAGTTTGGACTACTTGTATGCTAAGACTATAACGTGATACTTTAGAAGACTTGCTTAGTCATGCGGATGGGAATCCAAAAGTGTTAAGTTTGTGTGTTTCATAAGATTAATACACTAAGTTGGACCATGTGAGTTATTTGTTTCTAGACTACTATCAGAAATGAGTGATTCATGTTGCACTATCTGAACGACGACTCTAAATCCTGAGAATATTCTGGTCTTGTGCATAGAATTTAGTTACTTTAGTGTACTATAAGTAAGGTCTTGATAACCGACTGAATTCCCAAGGACACTGGGTAATGACGTGAAGTGTGACAAGGATCAGCTATTCAATAGAAAATTTGTAGTCTTTTATGAGATGTAGATATCCGTTTAGTTGATTCGCAAACATTTGAATTAACTCAAAATCTTCGGCCAAAGTGTTCCTATGTTTGACATTTGAAATTTATACTGTGAATTTGTTCAAGTTTAAATGAATTATTTAGTAAAGGACGAGTTGGTAACTAATGGAGAAACTGTGAGAAAAATAATGGTAGTATTTATAGTTATTTTTTGTTATGGACATCTCATAGAGGGGTTATTGTTGTAAAAATAGTCTATTTGGAAATTATCAAATAAATGATTTAAGTCTAAAGTGCAGTGAGATTTATTTAGTATAATTAAATCTCATTAAATGGTAATTAAATTTTATCATGAGATGGTAATTAATTTGACCTATTTGGAGCTAGATTTAAATTATCCCTGAGGTTCCTGCGCAAGCCTGTGTTTTTACTACCATCGGAAAAATATTAAAGAATTCATGAGATTTTTTTATTTTTTTTTGATCAACTTATTCATGAGATTAGTAAATTTAAATTTGCCAAATATTATTCATAAAATGAATAAAAATTATAAATTATAAAAGAAAATAATTTTTTAAAAGTTAAAATCCATAAGAAGAAATTTTACATGTGGAAAAGGAAACAAGAAAAAGGAAAATCGCATACAGGGGTCTCAATCCATGGCTTTTGAATCGGACAAACTAGCGTGCGGCGTCACCCACTGGCTATCCGCACCAATGTGCACAGGTGAATGTCTTTGCCACACATGGCACGCGGAAAGCAATGAAAAACACGGTATGTATTGTTATTTGTACGACGTTGTTTTACATTAATAGACACAGTTTTTGTTTGATTTTGCGATTCCCACAACGACTTGTTACAATTTTTCGCTCCAGTATCCCACTATAAATAGGGGTACTGATTTTAAGGTTTGGCATCCAATCAAATTAAAAATAAAAATAAAAAAAAAATTTCTAAAAGTGTTGACTTTCAGAGATCTAATTGGAGAGAAAAATTTACGTTGAAAACTTTTCCTTTCTTCAATTTAATATTTTTCAGAACCCACTCTCCGGGCGTTTTTGAGGTCCTTGTTTAGAAGGCTGCTGGGTCTCGATTTTCTCGGCATTCACGGTTATTATTCTGGTTTTCTTTAATTGGAGCAATTCTATGTATTCTTCTTTCCTTCTCTTTTAAGTTTTTTACTTTTCTATTTATTTATAATATTATTATTATGCCAGTTTAAATTCATTTTATTATTATGAATATATTAGAATAAAGGCCTGTAGATTTAAATTAGGAATTTTAATATGTAGATTTAAGAAATTTTAAATCAACCTTAGGTTTATAATTAAGAATTTTAAACCCTTCCGCTTTAGGGAAAAGTTTTAAAATTCGTCCCAACACTCTCAAACCAAGAAAGAAAGAATGAAAAGAGAGAAGGAATGAAGAAGAAAACAAAAGGAACAATATTTATAAAATGCAAGTCAAATAAAGTAATACCATACTCAAGCAACACTACAGTAGCAAAAATAACAAACAAACAAGCCTAGTGGCACTATGAACTAGCATTGGTGGGCTCCTCTCTTCTAAAAGCTATATCAATCATACGTACTTTTAACCACCTTCATCCAAGGTCATCTCTTCAGTAAAGTTTAGGTGGGCCAGGTCATGCCTAATGGTCTCTATTCAACTTCTCAACTCCATCACATGTTAATTAATATTTTCCTTTATCTTGATGGAAAATATCTTTTGTTTTATTCTATTAATATTTTCATTACCTTATAGAAAAAACATAAATTTAAAAATTATTTACTTTATGGGGGAAATTTTGACTTTCTTTCAAACGGGAAAAGCCTTTTTTTTTAGAAGAAAAAAGATTTTCCTTTGTAATCTCATATGATATTATTCACTTCAACCTTGTCACATATAAATTTTGTACAAATTTATTAATAAAATTATTTTCTTTAGATAAAAAACAAAATTTTTAAAATGTATAGTTATTAATTGCAAATATTTGTTGAAAAAATAAATTTATGTAGGAAAATATTTTTCCATTTAACTAAACAAATCCTTAAAAGAATAGTTTAGAGGAACTCCATCACAAGTTTGGTTTTGTGTAAATTTCTTTTTGTATAACTTATATTGTCTATTTAATTCTACTATCAAATTAAAATTAATTTATTGACATAAATTTCAAAGGTTTATCATCATGTCATATGCAATGATCGAATGTAAACCCACCTATTGATCGAATTCAAACTCATCTATAACTCTGTCTTTAAATTGGCACAACGCAGATTTTACAACGACTAATGATACAGTGCAAACCATTCTTAGTCACAAGCAGAACATGTGATTGCAATTGTATTGAATCTTTCTTACTGATATTAATTCATAATTTTGTTACTTACGATTGTTAAGAGTATGAGTTAGGTAGTATGGTTGTTACAGGCATTGGTTGGGGCATATAAACAAAGTAAATTGTACATTGAGACTCATGAATTGAGTAATAAAGATCTTCTTTCTCCCTTACACTTTCTATTCTACTTCTCCCTCCATATTTCTTGAATTGTTCTTGAATTAATAGAAAACACTGAATTTCTTAAATCTTGAGAAGTCGTAGTGTCGGAGCTCTAGATCTTCTAACCTATGGTATCTATACAAAATCCTTGACAATCACAGCTAATAGTACGAGATTGCTTACAGAGATCAGAAGAGTTGAAGAAACATTAGCTTCACAGACCAAATCTACCAATGAAACGATAGAAATTTCAGTGGGAGAGCTTAAACCTTCATGCAAGAACTCCGAGAAATGATAATTGGCATGGCATTGCAACAAAGTAGGCCAATTGACAGAAGCATCACGATGGAAGGAAACTCATCCCGAAACACAGCAATAACTGGTCAGAATCATGGAAATTCAGTAGGTAATAGCATGTATTCAGCTAGATTACGTAAAGTGAAGTTTCCCTTGTCCTTTAGTGAAGATGTGAATGGGTGGTTATACTTATGTGAACAACTTTTTTACAATTGATAACACACGTGCTTCCTCTAAGATTAGATTGGCCTCCATTCATTTAAGAGGATTGGCCCTTCTACTACACCAACAATTGATGAAAAATAAAGCTCCTAATGTAGTACTGAGTTGGGAAAAATGTGTGAGCGCATTACAAGCTCAATTTGGTAATCCTTATGCAAACCCTGTATCTGAACTCATGAGTTTAAGGGAAGAAGGCAGTGTTAAAGACTACCTAGCAAGGTTTGATGCTATAGCGGTGAGAACGGATTTAAAAGAAACTTAACTAGTTAGTTGCTTCCTAACTAAGTTGAGCGATGATTTGGAGCTAGAGATGAGGTCCAAATATCCAGATAACTTGCAATAGGCCGCTTGCTTAGCTAAGTTAGCTAAGGCAAAGGTAGAAGCCCTTGCAAAGCAATTGAGGTATTCAAATGTACCCTTGCTACCTGCTCCATCAATTCACAAATCAACACAATGCCTTCCCCAAAGTTCATCCAAACAAAACTCATTCAATGCCAGACCTTGAATTCCAACACCCAATTCCATTTCCACCAATAGGCTGCATCGCAATTTAACTGAGGGTGGACTACAAGAGAAAAGAGCTAAAGGACTTTGCTACTTTTGTGATAAAAAAATTTGAATCTGGACATAAGTGTAAGGCTAGAGGTCCTCAATTATCCACTATAGAAGTGGATGGAGAAGAGGGTGATGATTCACATGAAGAATCAGAGGGGTTAGCAAAGGAGAAGATGGAACTGGAATCCACTGCGCAGATATCTCTCCATTCTATGTCAGGAGATCAGAATTACCAGACTCTTCGTGTTATTGGGTTTCTGAGAAAGAGACCCTTACACATATTACTTGATTTCCGATCTATCCACAATTTTGTGGATTCATCTTTGATCCCAAAGCTAAGATGTGGCGCTATACAAATGGAGCCATTGTCTATATCAGTGGCTAATGGAAGTCATATGTTCTACAACATAAAATTCAACAATTTGACTTAGAGCATGCATGGATCAAATTATACTGCTGACTTCTTGCTCATACCACTTGGGGTATATGACATGATGTTGGACCTTGGGAGAGATTAGTTGTAACTTCAGAGAGCTATTCATGATTTTTACCCTTGGGAAGCAGCGCATTCTGAAGGGAAATAATGCAAGAGCATGTAGAGTGATTGGCTCTGAAGCTTTGACCAAGTCGTCGCCTATTGCACCATATATTGCTATTTTGCAGGTTGTCCCACAACCTACTTCCCACTGTAATGCTAAATTGATGCCCCTGGGATTTAATTCAGGAAAATAGAAGCAACATCTTGTACCGGCAGAGATTAAAAGCTTATTACATCAGTATGTAGACATATTTGATGACCTGCAAATGCTTAGGACTGCATTTGATCACAGAATATACTTGAAAGAAGGGACCCAGCCTATTTATAAGAGGCCTTACCGTTATCTAGCTCTTCAAAAAAAGTCCTAGTGGAGGTGGTGCGAGAACTACTTGAAAAGGGTTACATTTAACTCAGTAACAGCCTCTATGCCTCAGTTGTTGCGTTGGGGAAAAGGAAGGATGGGAGATGGAAGATGCGTGTTGATTATAGAGATTTGAATCAAGCAACAGTCAAAGAGAAGTTCCCTATTCCCTCAATAGAAGAGCTCCTAGATGAGTTTGGAGGTGCCAAGCTATTCTAAAAGATAGATTTGAGGTCTGGCTAGTATCAAATAAGGATGAACAAGGATGATGTTCAAAAGACAGCCTTCAAGACTCATTTTGGGCACTACGAATTTTTGGTAATGCCCTTTGGTCTTACCAATACTCCCTCTTCTTTTCGATTTTTAATGAATTCAATATTTGCCCCTTATTTGAAGAAATTTGTATTAGTAGTCTTTGATGATATATTAGTGTATAGCACTAACTTGTCAAGCCATGCAGTTCATCTACAACTAACATTTGAAGTCTTGAGGAAACACCACTTGTATGTTAAGGAGAGCAAGTGTTCCTTTGTTGAGGCACAAATTGAGTATCTAGACCATGTGATTTCAGCTGATGGGGTTGCCACTGACCCAAAGAAGTTAGAATCCGTTCTTAGTTGGCCTATTGCTCATAATCCCAAGTATGTATTATAGGAGGTTCATAAAATGGTATGGAGACATTGCAAAGCCTCTAATTGCTTTGTTGTAGAAAGACGGATGGTGTTGGTCTCTAGAGACACAAGCATCTTTTCTTGAACTAAAAAGTGTAGTATGCCCAGCCCCTACTTTGGCACTTTCAGATTTCATAAAGCCCAATGGCTATAGGGAGCTCAAGAGAACACTGTTTGACATTTCACTTTTCTTCATTCCTGCGTGTCTATAAATATGACAGTTAGGGCTTCGAAACTTCACCTTTCACTTCATGCTCTCTTCTTCATTGTGATCATGCACTCTAAACACTTGCTCTAAGCCTTCGATCTTTCCATCACTATTGCTGATATATCCTTAGCATATTAAGATTCTTCAAAACCACTGAAAAATGGCTCAAATCTCTTATCCTGTATCTGCACCCATCCCCCAGGATGATAGCATGGAGCAATTGGCACATCTGGTCCAATCACACATTTCAATGGTCTTAGATAAGCTCCAAAACCCTATTGACCTCAAAATTATTGAGGAGGATCTTTCTTGGATGTTTGAGAACAATGAACTATGTGCCCCTTGGTCAACTTTTCACCCTTTTGAGAATGACCCTTATGACCGGTTTGGGCTCTCCTTGCCTACATTTATGGGTTTCTTCAGAAAACAACACACCAATGGAAATCTTTTCCCATATGAACTAGGTGGACGACCTTTCACTGCACATGAATCAAGTGCACAACCTTACAACCTTCCCAAGGCAGGCAGTGCATCTATTTACTATTGAAGTGAACGTTTTCCCTGCCATGTTAAAGCATGGAAAGTTCACATTGTAGATTAGGTCTATACCGCGACAGTTCACAAAGTAGCCATAGACTCTCTCTGTAGTCTAGGTTATCTATCAGTCTGATCATATACTCCACTTTTTGAACCTCAGAAATCCCTTTAAGAAACCTAATGAAAGGTGCTGAGTAACATCTCATATTCCCTTAAGGACTTACAAGAATCAAAGTCTCACTTTCATGATCCACTAAGAATTTCTCTAACAGGGTAAGTGGGCCTTTTCCCAAATTTTATATACTTTTAAGACCTTAAGGGAATACTAATGTGACTGTTTCATTTACACTTCTCATGGACTTTCTGTATTTCAAGACTACAGAATTTGAACAGGCAACAGCCAGAGCCTAAGAAGCCCTTCAAGGAGAGGCCAGCTTTATGGACCAACGGTTGAATGAAGCTACCAAGCATTTACCACCCAGAGGGGCATCTTTAGTTAGGATTAGGACTCATCTTTTCTGATATTGTACAGAAGGTTTTAAGCCATACAAGTGACTTACTTACATTATTTTTTATTTGCCATGTACTTCCTTGAAATTATCAATGAAATACGCATTTTTGTTAAATACGTCTCTCAGTTTGGTAGTTCCTCTTATTCAGCTTTTTTTTTTTTTTAACTTAAGGATCATTGAGTTGATCCTCAAGACATTAATATTGAAACTAGGCCCACAACTCAAGAAATCAAAACTTGAGAACTTCCTTGTTATAATTTCAAATTGAAGGTACATATTTCTCAAGGAATCTTCCATTAATGGCCCTTGGGCAAGTCTTTCCATCTGAGTCTTGGAGTAAGTAACGTTTCCTCCAAATACCTCTATGACTCTGAATGGTCACTCCCAATTCGGGGAACTTTTCTTCAGGACACGGTCTTTCTGGCCAATGGGTAATGCCACTTTCTAGGCTAAGTGCCCCCAAATCAAAGAACCTTGGTTTGACCTTTTTGTTGTAGGCTTTAGCCACCCTCTTCGTTTGCTTTTCCAATTTGTGGATAGCGTCAAGCCTAATTTAGTCTAAGTTAGTTAATTCGCTCATCATAGCCAGCTCATATTCAAGATCAAAAAGCCTCCCTTGATGAGCCAACCTAATAGACTAAACCGTAACTTCCATTGGAAGTACAACATCATGGCCATACGTTAAATGGAAGGGGTTTGTCCTAGTTGTACCACGTTTGAACATTCTGTAGGCCTAAAGGACAACAAGAAGTAACTCATGCTACTTTCTGTGATTATCCTCAATCATTTTGTCAATATGGGTCTTTAGAATCTTGTTATAGTAGATTCAACCTGGCCATTTGCCTGCATAATAAGGGGTTGAGTTCAAGATTTTAATGTCAAAACTCTTGGTACACTCCTTAACCTCAAATCTATTAAAAATGTTAGCTTGGTCCACAATTATGGTTTATGAGATTCTAAACCTACATAGAATATATTCCTTAATAAAATCAATACATCATGCTGAGTAATATTCCTATATGGTTTAGCCTACACCCATTTTGTAAAATAGCCTGTGGCCACAAGAATGTAGGAATGCTGCTTGCTAAAAGGAGGGTTGGTCTCTCCTATGATATCCATTTCCTATCCTTGAAAGGCCCATGGTTTAACAATAACATGCATCTCCACAACAGGAACCCTTGGTACATGACCATGTCTTTGACATGCTTTGCATCCTTTGATATACTTGATACAATCATCCGTCATTGATGGCCAATAGTAGCCATAACGCATGATGGGGCAATGCATCTTATTTCCAGCCAAATAGGATCCACAAATGCCCTCATGGGCTCCAACCATCACTAGCATTGCTTCATCTAAGTCTAGACATTTGAGAATCACTCCACTGGGATCTTTTTTTGTATAGCTCTCTGGATTCATCATCTAGATGATACCTATGTGTTACGCTGGTGATATGAGATGAGAAAGAAGTGAATTGAGATGAGAAATTAGAGAATTAGGGATGAGAAATGGAGAGAGTTAGATGAGAGAGAGAATTTGATCTCAAAAGAGATATTTTGTTGATTATTTCATTGAATGATCTGAAAAATACAATCAACTACTACTTATAGGCAACAAGACAAGCAATACAATGAATCAAGGCACACTACTAACCATCTTATTAGAAAAACATCTAGAAAATATCTAGAAACTATCTAACTAACATTTAAATCCCTTATTGGCGCCAAAACCAGTAACTAACAGAAATAACAGCACAGCAGCAACTCAAAGACCACATGACCGCAACTACTAACAGCAAACCAAACAGCAGAATAGAACAAAAATGCAGCAGAACACCACAGCAATAGCACCAATAGAACTAATTAGCAACTCAGTCAACAACCGCTCAAACCTTGAATTCCCGGATCATAACATTCCCTTCCCCTTGAAAACATTCTTGTCCTCAAGAATGGAAATTAGTGATCGTCCATATCTTGCAATGTAACTCTAGATCCGTGACATTTAAATGACACAACGTGTTTAACATAATCAAAGGACATCGGGTTAAAAGCACGCATCCAATCAACTCCAAGTACCATATCACATCCACCCAAGGGAAGGACCCTAAAATCGTGTGTGAGTTGATGTTCATGCATAGACCACTGAAAGGCTCGACATTTGTCTTGAGTAAGGATAGAGTTTCCATCCACCACTGTCACTACCAATGGATTAGTCTTGATCACCTCATGTCCCACCTTCTTCACTATTTTTGGATCAATAAAGTTGTGAGTGCTTCCACTGTCTATCAAGATAACAACTGATCTCGTGCCTGCTTTCCCTTTGATCCTGATCGTTTTATGCATTCCTTGCCCTGTCAAAGCTGTCAAGGAAATCTCCACTTCATCCTCAATGAAAAGTTCATGGTCAGAATCCTCATATGCAACATCAGTCCAATCACCATCGGACTGCCCTTCGATGTCAACTCCACTAACCGTCATGAGAAATTTAGGATTACATTTATGGCCTATTTCATAAGGTTGACGACACTTAAAAATAGAGTCTTTGAGGCCTCTTCTCAAAGGTATTTTTCTCAAAGGAGCGGTTCACTTTGGGCTCATCTCCCCCTTTTTGATGTTGTTGCGAGCTTTCTCCCCACCGTTTGGGCCCATCATTGGTGGATAGAAATGTGGCCTCAAACAAATTTGCCTTCGCATAAGCTTGGGATAAAGAAGTAGGACCAATTGCCTTCACCAAATTCTTGATTTTAGGTTTTAATCCACTGATGAAACTCGAGACATAAAAGGACTCAGGGGCTTGAAGGGTAACAGTTATCATACTAGCTCGGAGATTCTCAAACTTTGTCATGTACTCCTTCACGGTTGTAACTTGAGTCAACTTGTTGAAGCTATCAACTATATCACCCAAATCTTCATCACCGTAGCATTCACAAAACTCAATCATAAACTCAGCCAAAGTAAGTGTGGAATTACTCTTCAATAGACTATAGAGCCAAACTTCATGATCTCCTTGAAGATAAACCGCATCCAACTCCACCTTTTGATCATCGGGAATGGAATAAAAGTGGAAATATGGCTCACATATCCTTAACCAAGAGTGTGGTTGCTTCCCATCAAAGTTCTCAATGTGTACTCTTGGTTGCATAAAGCCATTGCTTCTATTACCACAAGTGACTTCATTGCTACGGTTAGGACCAAATTCAAATGCATTCTGTACTTGATTATACTGCTGAACAGATTCTGGTGGATGAACAAAGTGTCCGGCATACAAACAAACAGGTCGTGTGTGTTGGATCATGAGATGGATCAAAGTGTCCTAAATTTTCCTGACTTGATCTTATCTGTGCTGCAGGACCTGGTGGCCACTCTGAAGAATCTGGATGATGATCTTTTCGACCAAAATTCATGCTCGAAGATCGAATTTGCTCTTGATCCAATAGAGGTTCACGCAGACTGACATTTATTTCAGCTTCTGGAACCAGATTCTGAGGCCTAACATCTTCAGATTGAAGCTGAACTTGAGGTCTAGCATTCACATTAGCAACTCGAGGTCCAACTTGTGGATGAGCAGAATGAACACCAGCATTCGGTACTTGTGATTGTAACAAATCAGAGATTCTCATTAACTGACTTGCAGGCAACAAACCACCAACACTTGCACCTGCATTCTGTTTTTGTACCTGATTCTGCAACATAGTGAGACAACTGTCCACTCGATCCTCAATTCCTTCCAATTGGTGAGTCACTTGATCATCAATCGCTTGTTTGTTAATTTCAGCAAATCTCACTTCAAACCTCTGCAATTGTTGATTCAAATGAGCATCAATCTTTTCATCAAACTCTTTTGCTTGTTCATTAATTCGATCCGCAAATGTTTCCTCAAATTGTTGCTTTTGCTGATTTAATTGATCAGCTATTTTCTCTTCAAACCACTGAGTTTGCAAGCCAAAACGCTCATTAAACTTCTGATCCTGTTCTTGCAACATTTTATGCAATTGTTCCTCCATTCTTTGCTCCTTCTCCAACTGATCTTGTTTAAGTTGAACAACCAAAGCTTTCAACTCTGCATTCGGCACATCACGAGTCAGAGCTTGTGGTTCTTTCTCTGCATTATCACTAACCACGTCAACATAAGAAGAACTTGCTAGAGCTTTGGCAGTTCCTAATCCTGTTGTCACACCTCCCGTCATAATTCGCACTTAAACTTCACAATGTGAATTGATCTGATTGATTTCGAGCTCATGATCTGAATTTACTAAAATCTGATCTAATTCATGTAGAACAAGGATCAAACGCAACTAATTCTTCACTAATTGAGCTGCACTGCAAATTTATTTTTTTTTTTTCTCTCTGAAATTTCAAGGTCAAATTTGAGAATCACCAATCTGAATTGATCTTGATCAATTTGTCCTGGACTGGTCTTCTAATTTGAACTAAATCAACACTGAAATTTTTTTTAATTTTTTTTTTTTTGATTACGCACTCGATTGGAAGCCAAACGAGGCTCTGATACCAATTGTTAAGCTCGTAATTTGATCATTGCGTAAGCTAAGTAAATTTGAAGATAGTTGAGAGGATGAGATGAGAAAGAAGTGAATTGAGATGAGAAATTAGAAAATTAGGGATGAGAAATAGAGAGAGTTAGATGAGAGAGAGAATTTGATCTCAAAAGAGATATTTTGTTGATTATTTCATTGAATGATCTGAAAAATACAATCAACTACTACTTATAGGCAACAAGACAAGCAATACAATGAATCAAGACACACTACTAACCATTTTATTGGAAAAATATTTAGAAACTATCTAACTAACATTTAAATCCCTTATTGGCGCCAAAACCAGCAACTAACAGCAATAACAACACAGCAGCAGCTCAAAGACCACATGACCGCAACTTCTAACAGCAAACCAAACAGCAAAATAGACAAAAAAGGCAGCAGAACACCACAGCAGCCGCACCAACAGAACTAATCAGCTACTCAGTCAACAACCGCTCAAACCTTGAATTCCCAGATCATATGAGCTCTCATTTTCATTTTTCTATCTTTGGCATACTCATGAGGGTTTCTAAAGTACTCCATCATGGACTTCTCCAATCCTCACACTGACTTGTGATAGATTGTTGTGCCTCAAGGCATTCCAAGTGCTCCCTTGCAATCACTTTGCTTTAAGAACTGAACGATTCAGTGAACTCGAGGTCATAGTCTAAAACCTTAGTCTGATGACCATGGTTTGTTTACTCCATGTCCTAGGCAATTTTTACCCTCAGGCCTCTTGTGCCAAATCATTGGCTTTCTTATTCTGTTCTCAAGGTACGTGCTCAAATTGGACATCGTCAAACCTGCTTAACAACTTTTGCACTATTGAGATATATTTATTCAAGGTATCACTGAAATTCCCCTTTTATTGGAAGATGACCAACTATGAATCCCCTTTTATGATTGCGTTAGGGAATTGCATCTCTCGGAGAGTTTGCAGGCCAACAATTAATGCCTCATACTCAACCATGTTGTTGGAACACTTGCTTACCAAGGTGACAGCTAGCCTAGTGATGATCCCATTAGGAGACTCAATCACAATCCCTACTCTGGCACCTGATTTGGTCCTTGAACCATCAAAATATAGTTTTCAAGGGACCATCTCTATTACCAGGAGCTCATCGGGTTTATAGGCTATGTTAGTTTGAATGTTTGGATGGTCAGCTAAAAACTTTACTAGGGCTTGGCCTTCTACTGACTTTTGTGACACATAATTTGATTCAAACTGAAGTAGAGCAACAGTCCACTTGTTTAATCTTCCTCTCATTAAAGGTCTATCTAGCATGTACCTAAGGACATTTATCTGAGCAACCATGTATATGGGAAATGCCAAGAAGTAATGTCTATATTTTATAGATGCATAAAACAGAGATAGACACAGTTTCTCAATAGAAGAATATTTAACTTCACACTCATTTAAACAACAACTTAGGTAGAACACAACTTGTTCATACATCTGCTCATTGTCTTGTACGAGCAGACAACTAATTGACACATCAAAAGCAAAAACATAAATCTTCAACGGTTTGCCCCTGCTTTGGTAGAATCAACACTGGTGGCCTGATCAAGTAATCCTTAATGGCCTCGAAGGCCGCTTAGTATTACTTCTCCCGCTTGAAGTCCTTTTCAAACTTGAGTCTCAACAGTGGATAGAAGGCTTTGGTTTTCCTTGCGACATTTGAAATGAAACATCTTAGGAGTTAACTTGCCCTAAAAAGCATTGAAGCGCCTTTTTACCTAAAGGAACTGGTGCACCAAGAAAGTTTCTAACACGTACACCAAAGGCACATTTTAGCGAGTTCATCTTGAGGTTGTGATTCCTTATTGAAAGGAACTCTCCTCTCAAGTCCTCCAAATGTTTAACTTGGCATTTTGGTTTGACCATGATTTCATCTATGTAGACTTCCATGGTCTTGCCAATGAGATCATGAAAGATCATGTTCATGGCTATTTGGTAGGTGGCAATAGCGTTCTTTAAACCAAATGGCATATCCACCCATTCGAAGGTCTCTATTGACCCGGGGCACCCAAATGTAGTTTTGTGGGTATTCTCTGAAGCAATCATGACTTGGTAATACCCACAATAGCCATCCATAAAAGATAAGACCTCGTGTCTTGAGGCTGAATCAATGGGTGCATCAGTGATAGGCATAGGGTATTCAACCTTCGGAGTGGCTACATTTAGATCTCTAAAATCAATATAGACTCTAATTTTGCATTCTTTTTATTAACAGAAACAATATTTGCTAACCACTCAACGTACCTGGTTGTCCTGATTAATTTGGCCTTTAAGAGTCTCTCAATCTCTTCTTGGACCAAATCTATCACCTCTTATGACCTTCTTCTCTGGGCCTAAATTATGGGCTTTGAACCTGACTTAATAGAAAGCCTATGCTCAACTACCTTTCTGTCTAGGCTAGGCATCTTGGTGATGGTCCCAAGCAAAGTAGCCCTTGAACTCGAGGAGCAAGGTCACATACTACTTCCTCTACTCTTCAAAAAGCAAAGTGCTCACATAAGTAGGTCTTGGGTCTTTTGCGGAACACAAGTTAACCTCAAGGAGGGGGTCTTGAACTTCAACCTTTAAATCCTCCATTTTAGCTGGTGCTGCTCTTAGTTAGATAACTCCAACTCTCTCCCTTGTAATAGCTGGACTTTGAAGCCATTTCCAAAGACAAATGGTTGCTTGATCCATAGTTGATCCTCAGCAAGCCAAGCAACTAGCTTCGCAATGGCTGAGGAGATGGCCCTCTAGGCCTTTAATGGGAAGTCATGGCTTCCCTCCATAAGGCCTCTTGAGCACCTTGAAGATCCCCCTCATTAAGAAGGGCTCTCATGCATCCCCAGAAGTTAGAATCTTCTGACTCCACATCGACTTGATCAACCTCAGCTTCTGTGAGCGGGCTATCAGGAACGGCTATCAATTCCTGATGTTGGCCAGTTTGAGGAGTGGTCCCCATTGCATCTAATGGTCCCACATTGTCTTTATAGAATTTTGCCTGATAATTGAAGCAAGCCATGAATGGCATGTTATCTTCCATAACAACCTCATACTTGTCATGGTTCCCTAAGATTAACAACTGGTTGAGCGAAGAAGGGATACAGTAGTTGGCATATAGCCAATCTCTCCCAAGCAAGGCATTATAACTTAAGGTAGCATCTACTACAAAGAAGGTTGTCAACTCACTCAAGTTACCAATGATTAACTCAATTGAGATGACCCCTTCAGACTTAGTGTTGACCCCTGAAAAGCCACAGATTGCCAAATTTTAAGTTATCAAGTCATCTCAAGATTTATCAATAACCCCTAGCATACTTGAAGGCAAGCCATTGATGGTTACACTAGTATCCATCAAGACTCTATTCACCAAGATGCCATCGAATTTGGCTTTAATGTATAAAGGCTTAGTGTGCCTGTTGGCAGTAGTAGGCCCATCAAGCATCATCTTTATTGCATCAGGAAGGTTATTAGTTGACTTGTATGCTGGGGGGTTTTAAATTTAATAAACAAACTACTCTAGCCACAAGCTCCACCTGGATATCTTCGTCTGATGCTAGTACATCCCCTTTAGGCCCCCCTATGTGCTAGTTGCCATGAACTCTAAGGGAAGGAGCAAAGCAGCTCTAACATCAACTTATTCAGGGAGTGACCCAAACAGTATTTGGATCCGTGGCTTGATTCTTCTTTAGGACTACCATCAATTAGCATGTCCTGATCCTGAGGTTAATCTTTTGTTTAACCTCTAGGGTCTAAGACTCCTCCATTGGTTTGGGGAAGTCTTCTTCGTGGAAATCATTCTCTATATCAGACCACATTGGATTAACACAGTCCAGAGGCTCCACTAAGTTGATACTGAGAGGACTGTAGTCCTCCTTGTCATCAGACATTCTTTGACCCCATGAGTTATTAACTAGCTGATCCCACCAAGATCCCTTTCCCTCAGAAGACAAGAAACTAACCCGTCTCTCGAGCTTCCTACATGGCTCACCTTTAGCACTGGTGGCCAAAGGTCTTGATTCTGCTTTTGGATCCTCGAGGTCAATAAACTCAATGTACTTGTCCTCATAGACTCTGTTCTCTTCATCAGAGACAAGCAAGTATACAGTAAAACTCTACGCTGTGCTGCTTTCTTTCAAAGCATCCTCCTTTTTTTAGTTCGTGTAAGTTTGGACGGACCAACATCTTCTTGCTCGAACTGGTTTCTACCCCAAACATTACCAAAACTAACCCTTGAAGGTCGTTGTCTTGACTGTCGTGGTCCCTAATAGGTGTCCATATCGATCGAGTGATATTTTAGATTCCTTTTTGGGTGCCCAGTTCTAATGATTATTTGAGCCTTCAGAGTGAGACCACGAGCAGGTCTAGCCAATGAGACCTTCTTAAAAATAGCTAGCTTCTTCCTTAAATACAGGCCCAACTTTTTCTTTCAGACGCCAGCTTGTGAGCACAACCTCCACAAAGGTCATGTGTAAGGTGCATGAGCTTTCTCGATGCCTCCTTTTTAGTATTAAAAAGATTCACCAATGATCACTTGTGAATAATTCGATAGCTGATTCTTCCTCCCTTGAGAGAAAAATGGTTCCTTTCTAGTTGCTTTTTCAGGAACCTCTTAAAGGTGGCATAGTCACGCGTTGAATGCTATGCAATAATGTGCCACTTACAGCACTCATCTGTCAATTCCACTGAGGTTTTAGGAAACCTTAGTGCCTCCCACTCAAGCAGTTTGTCAAACAAAGCATTGGCCACAGCCAATCTTTCCTTGTCATCGCTCATCCTGCACAAAGGTCCACCATCAGTTTAGCTTCCATGCGTATTTCAGGGTTTTATTGCCTCTATTAAATTCACTTAAACAAGATTAGGGAAGGGGTCTTTATCAACACCCAAATGTCCTTCTCCAGGGAAGATTAGTTCCCTTGCTATAGTGGCGTCTTGAACCAAGTTTCTAAAAATTATGCAGTTCTTCATTGAGTGAGTAAACGAATCATGCCATTTACAGCATACCTTCCCCTTTAGTGAATTGGGGTCAGGTTTTCTACGTTTGCTCTTAATCTTGAGCTTACTATTTGCCTCAAGCTAATCAATTATAATATCGGTCTTGAGAAGCCAAATGAGTACTTTCTCAATTCTTAGGATTGGTAAGACTTCCTAGCTTTGATATCCTTCTTAACCAAAGGATTACAAACCATGGGAGGCCCTTTAATGTACTTAGCAACGTCAAATTCATATGAAGGATCTTCTTCCTTGTCAATCAAATCATGTATGTAAGTTCCATACACGCTATTTTTCTTGAGGCGTTCTTCCTTCGAAACAGTCTCATACCTAGCAGCACATTCTGCCAACAGGATGAGAGTTGTGAAGTTTGAGCCTTCAATTTTTTTTTCCTGAACTCAATATCCAAACCGTTTAAGGCTAGCTTGGCATATTCAACCTCAGAAGAGTCACTGTGCACTTCAACCAAACTCTCTTGAATCGGTTAATATAATCCTCTATAAATTCAACTGGCTTTTGTCTCATTCAAGCCAAGTCTAACCTAAAAGTTCCTAGTTCCATCCTTGGGAACTAGGCCTGGAATTTCCTAGCCATGTCATCCCAAAAATAGATAGAATTAGGTAGTAAACTAATTTACCATTTGAAGGCAGTCCATGTCAGAGAACTAAGGAACAACCTAAGTTTCATGTATGGGTTGTTAGTTGCTTCCCTGCATTAGCAATTAAACCTTGCCAAATGCTCAAGAGCAAACACGGATTCTTCTCCTAAGAAAAGGGTAAACTTTGAGATTTTGTATCCTCCAACAAAAGGATAATCCCTGTCAATATAGTCAGGATGTGGTTTACTATACAAGGTTATGTTGACCCATCTAGAGCCTGGCAATGTTCATCTGCTCTACAAGGGCGGCCAGTTGGTGTTGGAGGGGTAAGTTTGGCACATAGCTATGGGCTTGCCATTGCCCCCCCCCCCCCCCCCCCCCGGTGGTTTACTATACAAGGTTATGTTGACCTAGGGGTGTTAATGAGGCGAGCCGAGCCGAGCTGAGCCCGAGCTTGGCAAGTTTGAGGCTCGGCTCGGCATACTCGTAGTAGGCTTGAGGCTCGGCTCGAGCTTGCCAAGCCTGAAAGACACAGGCTTGAGCTCGGCTCGCCAAAAGCTCGGGCTCGGCTCAAGCTCGGTTCAAGGCTTGGCTCAATTCAAGGCTTGCCAAGCCTGTTCTCTTTTTTTTTTTTTTTTTTTTGAACTCTGTAACTAGACCTGTTGGTTTCATACTTCATTGCATATTATTAAAAAAAATCTTAGGAAATAAGATAATCAAAAAGCCATCCAAAAATAAAGCAAAAAAAAAAAAGAAAAAAAGAAAGAAAAAATAGTTTTTAAGAGCCATAAAATGGCATACAAAGTCACAAACAAGTACAACAAAGTTGAATGAATTACAAAGTCACAAACGGAATAATAAGTCTATGTCTATAAGATGCATATTAAATTACAAACATTTGAAATTCCAACTACATGAAATCAACATGAAATTCCAACAAAGCAAAATAAAACCAAGCTTAAAATAAACAAAATGAAAATTAAAACAATTACCCAAGTAACTCAATAATATACTAGAAGAAAAAGAAATTAAACAAAAATTAGGGATTTACCCAAAAAGAAAATGAGCTATTGTGTGGCCCGTATGTCGGTTGGTGGCTAGGGAAGTCCGTCGGTGGCTCGTGGTGGCGTGGCTAGGGCAGTCCGTCGGTGGCTCGTCATGGCGTGGTGGCTTGTGGTGGCGTGGTGGCTCGTGGTGTGGTGTGGTGTGGTGTGGTGTGGCGTAGGGTTAGGTTAAGGAGAAGGGGAGAGAGAGTGAGGGAGGAGGGGAGACGTGAAAAGGGGAGGAGAAGAGGGAAAAAAAAAGGGGGTGGGGTGTATTATATTATTTGTCATATAAATTATAATATAAATAAAATAAAATAAAAATACATACGTTATTTATTTGGAGATCAGTTGGTTAAGAATCTCATTTGTAATATGTGAAGTCTTGGTTTGAATCCTACCATCCACTATAAGTCATTTTTTTTTTTTAAACAAGCCTGTTAGGCTCGCGAGCCTGGCAATCCCGAGCCTTGGAGGCTCGCGGCTCGGCTCGGGCTTGGGCTTATGGTGAGCCGAGCTTTTCGAGCTCCCGCCGAGCTGGCCCGCGAGCCCTTGCCAAGCCGGCTTGGCTCACAAACACCCCTATGTTGACCCATCTAAAGCCTGGCAATGTACATCTGCTCCCATTACAATCAAATGTGGGAACGGTCGTTGCCCCACATATGCTGGGTAATACGCCCCCGATCATTCTAGCCATTTGTTTGGTTGGCCATGAAGTATGTTTCAGCAGATACTTAATTATGTCGCATGTCTGAGGGCACGCCTACATTGACAGGTTATTGGGCCATTCTTACCTGATCCATCCCCAAGGTTTGATATTGAGGACGAGGGAAGTTAACTTGGCCCCCAATCTCATACATGGAAAGAGGTCTAGAAGGAAGGGTTTAGTTCCCAAGATTGTGAACTTGTCCCTAGGCACCTATTCCGGGGCTCTGGCTAAGCCTCGAGGCAACCTCCCTAGCATGAGGAGAGTATGAACGATTTTACCTCCTTGTCTCAAGAACAAGCATGACTTGAATATTGGTATTGAGATCCCTCGAAACCAAAGAGCATCCTTGTTCAAAGGGCCTTCAAACCAAAGGATGCACTATCACCTCTATGGCCAAAATCCTAATAAGCAATAGCTGGGTTTCCCGTTCTTTCAGGGATTGTGTCGTCAACCTGAGTAAATGGCATCCATGAGCTTGAAGGAACATCACGAGGATATCCAATAGGAACTGAAGGAGGAGGAACATGCCTGAGTTTCCTAATATCCTCTCTAACGGCTTGGACTAAGCCATTATTATTCTCAGCTTACCTGACTAAGATAGGCTCGACTTCAACTACTGTCTGCCTTGCCACATCCTTAGCTATGAAGTAGCAGCAGATGACGGGGTTGAGCTCATCTCACCCAAGATCTGTCAGTTTCTCTATGAAACCTTTCATTCATTGAGGTCCCAATGTCATCGATTATAGCTCCCATTACGGCAGAGTTTTCATGTTAAGCCGCTGCAATGCGCTCTGTTTCAGCATGTTGCTTTTCATAGACCTCTTTCATGGCTTGTCCAATCCTATGATCAAATATTTCCATATGAAATTTAAGCATGGTCATAAAACTCTTGCGAGAATAGTCATCAAAACCAATAGGCTCGTCTTTTGTGATGCCTTCAACACCCCCACTTTCATCACCGCGGTTGTGACTTGTCTCATCCCCTCGAGATACAGGATTTTATTTTAGAGGGTGCTCAAGTGGAGACCTTCTTAAGGCTAAGCCCTCATATTCCTTAGGTCCAAGAGCACTAGATCTCCTTGTTCTGACCATTGGTGAGTGGTTAGAAATTATATTTTGATAATCCATGGTGGGGTTAAAGATGGTTAAGTCTTATGTTAAGCCACCCACTGCAGTCGCCAAAAAGGGTATTTGCTCTTTTGATTGCTACGTGTGTGAATGTGGTCGCCATAGATACAAATCAAACAAACTTGCAAACTGGGACTCACCGCGACTAGGGAGCGAGCCCAAATTCTAGACCGCACGTCTTTCACCTTAACCACTCACCTTTTCGAAGAAAAAGGATGGCGCTTTTGGTGAATCTGACTTCAGTTTGCAATTAATACATGGATTCTACTTATGCTTCAATTAAGGGGACTTTTGTATTTTTTGTGAATTTTTGTATATATAAGTTTGCCAGAAAAGCAAAAGGATATGGGCCTAACTCAAGTGGCAGTTACAGTGATGAAGCAAGGCTCACAGACACCTTTTCTTGTACACTTAAAATTCAGAAACTTGAGTGAAAACAAACTTAAGAGCCCAGCAGTCCACTTATAAGCCCGAGTCGGTCAGATTTTTAGGCTTGGCACTCTTGCCCTGGAATAACTCGAATAAGTTAAAGTCTGACAAGATTAAGATGGAGTAAACCATATCTGGGTTACTGGATGAGGACCAACACAATCAAGGTCAAGCATTGGCCGTCAAAGCCCTTTAAATCAAAGTTCACCTGACTTATTAATCAATGACCCTAATGTTAAGACCAATTTAATCAAGGTCAAGCCTTGGCCATTAAAGCCTTAAACTAACACCTTAATTATAGCGACAAATTAAAATAGGAAGTTCATACCTAAAACCCGAAGACCTGTATTACTCTGATGAAAGCAAATCTAGCAAAGTTCTATGCTACATTAAGTTATGTTAAGTTATGCTACTCCTAGGTAAAAAGCACAAGTTTACTGTGAAGGAACTTGAAAAAGTTTGTATGAGTGGTGCTGGACAATTTACAACTACAATAGTGTCTCTTATTTATAAAAAATAGAAATAACTGCTGCATCCTAATTCTCCAATATTTTCTTTCCACTTTTGCCTCAGGGCTCCTTTGGCGTGCTGAATAGGCAGTGAACATGCCCTGAATTGGTGGCCTCAAGCATTTTATGGAAGCCCACATCCATATTTTATGCTGGAGTTTCTCTAAAGGCCCCACGTTCTATTGGATAGGCTTGAGGCTCACATATCTGAAATTGCGCTCCAAGTGACTACCTCGAGCTCTAGAACTGTCTGTCTCGCAGCCTTCGGGAAAGTCCCTTAAGCACGAGCTCCTTTTACCTCTCAACCACTTTAAGTGTCTGATACCTTTAAAAGGGTTTTAAACTCCTCAAGAAACTGGGCTTGAGACGTCGTTATTCTAATATCTAAAGGCATTATATCCCTCGAGGATGGCCTCACATGATAAATGTGTCATGGTTTGTTCGAAAATGATGTCTTCCCAACTCCGTCGAGTTTGGGTTGTAAACAAATGCCCTCCTTTTAGCCATTGGTAATTTTGTATTTCCAACAGGTAAAAAATATGCTTGATTTGACCTCCAACAACTACAGAGAGCTCGAGAGAACACTGTTTGAATTTCACCTTTCTTCGTTCCCACATATCTATAAATAAGCGCATGACACTTTGTTCCAAAATGGCGTTGTCCCAACTCCCTCAAGTTTGGGGTGTAAACAAATATATCCCCTAAAATCGATAGGCTAGTAGACTCAATAGCAAGCAGCAAGCTATTTAGTTTCATGGATGCTTTTTCTTGATATCACCAAATATGGATGCACCCAGCAGACGAAGAAAAGATGTCATTCAAAACAACGGAGGTAACATATTGTTCTAAAGTCATGCCATTTAAAAAATGCTAGAGCAACTTATCAGCATTTAGTCCCAATAAGGAAGTGTGTGTTGACGACATGATAGTCAAATCCCGCAAAGAGAGCAAGCATGTAGAAGATTTGAGGGAGGCTTTTGAGGCCCTTAAGAAATATTGAATGAAGTTAAATCCAGCGAAATGCTCGTTTGGAATACCTTAAAAAAAATTTTGGTGTTCATTGTAAGTTCGTGAGGAATCGAGGCTAATCCAGGAAATATCCATGCCATTTTAGAAATGGGAGTCCCAAAAACTTGGAAAGATATGCAAAAACTCACCAAAAGTATCACTTCCCTCAACCGGTTCATTAGTTGCTCAGCAGAAAAGACCCTTCCTCCTTCAAGGTGCTAAGGGCGAAACAACCTTTTTGTTGGAGTGAAGAGTGCGACTGTACACCTACCAACCATCACTAAACCTGAGCATGATGAGATGTTGCACCAGTACCTCGCCGCATAGTGTGGTTTTAGTTGTCGAACATGATGGGTAGCAAGCTCCGGTGTACTTCGTAAGCCAGGTCCTCAAAGATGTAGAAGTACGGTACCCAAATGTAGAAAAGGCAGTATTGGCACTAGTCATGGTCGCCTCCAAGCTGAGTCCTTACTTCCAAGCCCACTCCATAGCTATTCTGACCAATCTGATGGTAAAGAAGTTACTGCTAAAATTGGACTGTTCAAGAAGGATGCTATCTTGGACAATGGAGCTTTCGGAGAATGATATTCGCTATCAACCTCGACAGGCTATCAAAGCTCAGGCTCTTGCAAATTTCTTTATTAAATGCAATCTTGATCTTAACGTAAGCGGCTATCCGGTGGCAATGGGAGAAGAATTCTTGTGGAAGGTGTTCATTGACGGCTCTGCTCACCAAGAAGGGGGTGAAGTCGGGATAGACATCGTTAACCCAGAAGGACAGTAGGCTGAGTACACCATCAAGCTGAATTTCGAGGCAACCAGTAATAAGACTGAGTATGAAGCCTTGCTTCACGGAATTGACTTTGCCAGAGCAGCTGGAGCGCAGCGCATTACTGCTCTAAGTGACTTAGAACTAATAGTAAAGCAAGTCTTGAAAATGTAGAAGGCTAAAGAACCACATTTATCTCAATATTTGAGTCTAGTTCAAAGTAAAGTGGCTAAGTTGGAATACTTCACGATACAAGTTATTTCCCGAGATGATAACAGGCGAACAGGTGAGCTTAGTCATTATGCTAGTTCAAAAAAAATTTTAAGAAACCAAGAAAGGCATATTAACCTTCGGGAAATTCATGCCAAATACCTTGAAAGGTATGAGTCAAAAAGCGTGATGCAAGTACAAAATGGAAAGAGTTGGACGAGTACCCTTATCTCCTGAGAATCCCACAACTAGGTATGGAATAGGAATCAGTCCGGTTGCCAAAAGCCCTATTTCTTTAGAACGTTTTAGAAAAAGTATATCGGAAGAACTTCCCTAGTTGACCAACACATGGTGTACGATACAACTCTGGATTTCTACTACAATCACTATTGAATCCTCATGGGGTGTGGCAATCCCTTGAGCATCTTCCTCAGTGAAACTTACATAATCCTAATTTCCTAGCAACTGCTCAACAACACCTTTACCATTAAAACATATCAGAAGAGCTTTAAATTCTTGTTGGAACAAAAGCTGAGCACCTACTTTCAACATTTTATGGCTTTCTAAGCTAATGGGCTTAAGTTATATCATAGATTACAAGAAGGGGAAAGAGAATATTGTGGCATATGCTCTTTCAAGAATCCCTAGCAGCAAAGTCAAATGTATGATGCTGACCTCTATTGATAGTAACCTCTATGCCCTTATTCAGTTGTCTTGGCAAACGGTTACTCAGCTTAAGCAATTAATGCAACAGTTGCAGATAGATCCTCAAGCCATCCAAAGTATACTTGCCTCCAGCAGCAACTAAAAAGAAATGTGAAGCTTGTGGTTGGAAACAACTCTAACTTGAAACATAAGATATTACAAGGGTTGCATACATCTTCCAATGGTGGTCACTCGGGTAGGGATGCAACTTTGCAATGAGTTAATTCTCTCTTCTATTGGAAGGGCATATATTGAAGGCTGTCAAGGAGTTTTTGCAGCAATGTATCACATGTCAGGCTTGCAAGCATGAGATGTAGCCTATCCTGGGCTCATTCAACCCTTACCTATTCCAGATATGGTGTGGACTGATGTCTCTATGGATTTATAGAGGGCCTTCCCAAATCTTTTGGGAAAGATGTTATTTTTGTGGTGGTGGACAAGCTTAGCAAGGTAGCTCATTTTATGTCTCTCACTCATCCTTACTCTGCCATTACAGTTGCTCAGGCTTACATGGACAACGTGTACAAGCTTCATGGTATCTCTAATTCCATTGTCAATGATAGAGATGCTATATTTCAAAGTGAGTTTTGGCAAGCTATGTTTTCCATTCAAGGAGTGGAGCTACTACTATCTATCTCATATCATCCTCAAACTCATGGCCAAACAGAAGTGGTCAATAGAAGATCGGAGACCTACTTGAGTTGTTTGTACAGCACGAATCCAACATATTGGGCAAAGTGGTTACCCTTGGCAGAGTGGTGTAATAATACCACTTGCCATTCCTTTATATAAAAGACTCCCTATGAAGTTGTTTATGGACAACCACCACCATTGCATATTCCATATTCGCCTAGGGAGAGTCAAGTAGAGACAGTGGGTAGAAGCTTATGTAAGAGGGAAGAGATGTTACACGTATTGAAGTTTCACTTAGACAGAGCTTAGAATAGAATGAAGCAAAAAGCATTTTGCACGTTATTTTCAAGTGGGAGATTGGGTATACCTCAAACTATACCCTTATAGGCAATTGTCCATGGCACAAAGAAGCAACCAGAAGCTTTCACCAAAATTCTTTAGCCCTTCCTAGATTTCTGCAGCAGTGGGGAAGGTAGCCTACAAGTTTTCTCTCCCTCCTACCAAAATTCATGACACTTTTCATGTATTGCAGCTTAAGCTTCATCATTGGCCACTCCCTTCGACTATTGTTCCCCTACCTCAACTTCAGGATGCCATCCCAGTCAAAGAACCTGAGGTCATTTTGGGGAAAAAAAAAAAAAAAGGATGGTGAGACGTGGTAACAAGGCTATAACAAAGGTTTTGGTACAATGGAAGGGATTACCAAGAGAGGATGCTACTTGGGAATTTCTCTTTGATTTACAACAAAAATTTCTTGCTTTTCACCTTTGAGGTCAAGGGCGTTGTTGAGGAGGGGAGTATTGATACCGTGCAAACTATTTTTGGTCACAAGCAGAACACATGACTGCAATTGGATTGGATCTTTCTTGCTGATATTAATTCATAATTTTGTTACTAAAGGTTGTTAGGAGAATAAGTTAGGTAATATGGTTG
This sequence comes from Simmondsia chinensis, assembly GCA_018398585.1. NCBI lineage: Eukaryota > Viridiplantae > Streptophyta > Magnoliopsida > Caryophyllales > Simmondsiaceae > Simmondsia > Simmondsia chinensis. Next base: position 24,382,630 of record JAGTTD010000012.1, read on the forward strand.
TTACTTGCATTGGTTGGGGTATATAAACCAAGTAAATTGTACATTGCGAATCACATGAATTGGGTAATAAAGATTTTCTTTCTCCCTTGCGCTTCCTATTCAACTTCTCCTTCCCTATTTCTTGAATTGTTTTAGAATTGATAGAAAACCCTAAATTCCTTAAATTTTGATAAGTGGTACCAACTAAACTGCTATAATTATAAGTATGAAGACTAATATATCAGAGAAAAATACAAAATATAAGGTATAATAAGAGATTAAAGTGGAATTCAAATATTACATATGATACTATGAAAACTTCAAATGAACAATCAAGGATTAAAACGACAAAAGAAACTAAATTGAAATAAAGTGCAAATTCGGAAAAAGAGATATGCTAACATACTTTCATTCATGGATGATTCCAATCAATTGTCCTAATGGTCTATTTATGTCAAGTGTTAGGGAAATAGTGAGGAAAAGTTTGAATAATGGAGGAATACTTTAAAATTTTCTAATTTACACTTGAAATGATTTTAAAATATTGAAATCTATAATATTTTATAAATATTATAATATTTTATGTAAATTTAAAATAAAATTAAAGTATTTACAATATTTTTTAAACATTTAATATATTTTCAAAAATAATTTTCAAATATATAATGTATATATCTATATTTATGATATTTTTTAACTTTGTGAAAATGTTTTAAACAATTTAAAGTATATCTAAATATTCAATATATTTATTAAATATTTAAATATTTTATAAAATATTTAACATGTTTTCTAAATATTTGAATTATTTTTCAAATATTTTTTAAGATATTAAATATTTTAAATTAATTAAATATCTTCAAATATTTAAAATATTGTTTAAAACATATTTAATATTATTAAAAACTTATTAAATATTTTTACAAATATATGAATCATTGTTTCTAAATATATAAAATATTTCTTAAAGTATTTACAAACTTTTAGATATTTAAAATATTTTAAATTTATTTTAAATATAAGTTCAATATTTTATAAGTGTTTTTTTAAATGTCACATCACTAAAAATTAACAAATGTTAACAATGTCACATTAAGGTTGTCCTAGTTGATTCATTGCCTTGGATCAATTATGAATCGTAACAAAAGACAACCTTTTTTAGTCAATGTAGAATAATTTTATCTTTTATTATATAAATAGGACAAAAATTATTCTTGTCATAGCAATTATATAATTTATAAAACTAGCTTGAGATTAACATATTCTTATATATTTTATGTAATAGTCCCTTAGGGACATAGCCAAGTAATTGTATTCTCTGGCCGCCAACGGCATGAGTTGGGTTCAAATCCTACAATGCTCAATAATTGTTCCCCTTTAAGGGGAATTTATGGGGTTTATCCCCTCCCCCTATCCCTCCCTTTGTTCTTACCGTTGTAAAAAATTAAAATAAAAAAATATATTTTATGTAATATTATTTAGCATATTCTTGTGTTCGTTGCGCCCGCATTTGTGGGAGGGAACGGTGAAACTCTCATGCACCCAAAAACCATAACTTCTGTCCCTTCAACCACGTAGTCATTTTCAATTTTGTTGTATTTTAAGAAGAAAGAGAGAAAAGAGAATGCAAAAGGGGAGATGGGTTCTTCAACCAGACTGGCCAACATTGTATCTTGCATTGCTTCCCGCGTTTTCTTCCTCATTATCATCCTCCAGATCCCTCTTTTTCGGTATCTTCCTTCTTTTTGTTGAATCTTGTCTTCTATTATCAAGTGGGTTCTGATTGTTAATGGGCCCCTCGTATTCTTAATTTTGTTTAAATTGGTTTCACGTCTTTTCTTTGCTCAAATTGGTCCCGGAGTGAACATAACACCAAACAAGTACTTGGGGCGCCTAAATATTATGGTTATCATTTTTGAAGTATCAATTGTTAATAGTAACAAATTTTATGATTTAATTGTTAGAATTTGTTGTATTAATTTTATATTGCAATGTTATGATGGCCCCATTTGTAACTTTCACTTTAGCCCTGAAAATATCAAGGCCGACCCTATTAGTCCCCTAATATTTTATAACTTTGCTCAAATTTATCTCTCATAGTTTCTTTTGTTCAAGTGATCTTTAATATTTTATTCTATGACCTAGCCCTCATCTTTTTGAGTTTCACCTTATTTTAGTTATAATATGGGGAACTAAGTTTGTTATAGGATAAAATTTTAGAAATTATTTTAAACAAAATAAAAGATAAAGAATTAATTTGAACAAAATTAGGGACTATCTGAATAAAAGCAAAGATGAATGGAGTAAATAACTCACTTGTTAATTTCTGTTGGTTTATTGAGATTCTTAGTGGTAATTCAACATTGCTGTTCTGTGTAGGTATTGAAAACTATCTTCAATTTGTGTATTGTTGGTGAACAGTGAACCTGTTTATGACATGTCGATTTGTCATGAATTAATTAAAATTTTTAGTGGTAATTCATCGGTGTTGTTCTGTGTTCGTTGAATTTCCAATTCAAATTCTCCTACCATTGATGGAATTTGGAGATTATCTTCGGTTTGCTGCTATTGATTTATTTTACAGGGACAAACTTTTTAATTCCTTTTAGGATTCTTGGGGTGATTGTGATTTGGTAAGTGTTAGAATATAAATCAGCGCTAGGCCTTCGCTTAACAATTTAATCTTTTGGGGTTGTCAATTACATGACATGGTATTGGAGACTCTTTGATTGACATTTAAAAGGTTTGAAGTCAGAATCTCAATAGTATGCATTTTTTATATTCATATAACTTCAAGAAAAGACGCAAGTAGGCATGTACAAAGATTAATGCTTCAAGCACAATTGGAGTTTGCCTAAGGGGACCTGTTAATTCATAAAATTGTTCGTAGGCCATAAAATGTTGAGCTTTTGGAATAATTGGCTCTTGATAATAAGGGAAAGAATGATGATAGTAGATTTGGTAACCAGGTTAGTACATTCAATCTTGTTAGCATATTAGCTTCTACTCCAATGCAATGGCAATTTATGTCAGTAGATGGAACAAATTTGATCGCTTTTATGTGTTTGAATTTAAGTAAATGCATTGTACCTTGGCATACCAACACGGTTAAATCTAGAAGAGTAGCTAGATCACCTTCTTCGAAGCTTAATTAGGGTTGATCGTAGAAATTAAAAAGGCAATAGAATACGAATTGAGAAGGAAATGGAAGAAAATAGTTAGAGGAGTGAGAGGCTTCATTTCCATAACTATCATACAATCCTACTACTTAATTTATATTAGAGCATTGTACAAAGAAAAAAAAAAAAAAGGAAAGGAAAATAGCATGATGTAACAAGATGTTCCCTATCTCTACGTTGCTATTTAGTTTCACCATATTTGGTTGTACGGGATGCATTTATTCAAGGCTTTGTTTTTCTGAACCCCAAAAAAAAAAAAAAAAAAAAAAATTTGGTCAAAAAAAGAAGAAAAGCAAGAATATCTTGGTTGCTATTTACTTCAACATATCCTATAAGCCCACATGTATGGCCCTCGCATTTTAACATATTGATGCCATAATTGTTAGATGATCAGTGTCAAAGATTCTTAGGCTGGAGGTCCCCAGAAACAGCCTCTCTTGAGGGTAATACCCTAAGGCTACGTACATCCCCCCTCCCCCTAAAAAAAAAAAAAAGACCTTGCTCAGACGGGAGCCTGTAAGGTACTCAGTTTGTTATTGTTGTTGTGATCAGTGTCAATGAGTATCTTAATCCCAGTGGCCGATAAAACTTTTAGGGAGAAAGCCTCAGATTACTTTCCCATACACTATAATTTTTGTCTTCACTTGCTTTATTTAACTATAGTTAGTTACTCGATATAGTATCTGATTCTAAACCTCGTTGATTTGAGGTTTAATTTCAAATTTATTAACCTTTACTTTTAAGACTGATCAACTTATATAAGATATGAAGTGGGCTTATACATTATCTGAGAGTAAAGCTTGGACCAAAACTCAATTGGGGGCAACTAGTCAGAATAATTATTTTCTTATGGGAACACGACACTGATTTTATGCATTAGTAGTAAACAGTTAGTTCTCACAATTAGATGTATTCTAGTAATTACAGCATGGACAATTGACCATGTTCCTTTGTACGTGGATCTACCACTGGTACTATCTAAGCTCAAAATCAATCGCCACTCGCATGAAAGGGTATACTGAAATATAAAACCATTTATGAAACTTCATCTAACAGTTTAAGCTTCCAATATTTAGTTCCTTGACAAAAATGTCGCTCCTTTGATTTTTTAGGGTCCCTTGTAGATCTGGGATCTGCACAACCCCAGTTCAAGTGACATCCTCCCAACTGATTGCGAGCGAAATTCTTCCTGAGGCGCTTGTAAAAGCCCTCTTATATCCAGGTGCTGCGGCCGATGCTGTTGTCAAGAAAACCAACATTGCCAATTCTAGTGAACTTTTAGAGGTTTATAATCTGACAAACGTCAAGCACGCCTCTGTTGTGACCGATATCAAGCATTTAGAGGTCTTAATCTTTTACCTCTTGTTTTGTTTTTTCTTCTCAGCTCACCTTGCATTTTTCCCCACTATATTTGGAACCAAATTGTAGTTGACGTTCAAAAAAAAAATTGCGGTTGACGGTCACCTCATGGTATTGCTAGTTTTTCTTATCAAATACAAGTTGCTCTTAATAATAGCTATACAATCATTAAGTAATGTTCTTTATCTAATTGTCAATTCACATCCTTTGCCCATGCTATGCTATGATGATCCTCTTGTTCTACTAGACAACAAAGATTGCATCACAGATACCCTTTGAATTTCATTGCACTGGAAACCAAGGAATTTTACTTTTTCTTGTACCTCCATAATGCATATATATGTTGTATCTAGTGATTAAACCAAAACTTATGAAGGTTTATAAAAGTTAATGACTGCGCATCGCTTTCTATTCGAATTTTTGCAATCATAAGGCTAAAAACCAACTCATTTTCCCTTTAAACCGAACCCAAAAGCCAGGTTCATTATGTAACATCCATGACCCCCCCCCCCAAAAAAAAAACACCGCACTCGACAGCAAAATCATATTTTCTTTCCATGAATGTGACACCCCGATTCTAGTCTTTAGATGTCTATAAGCATATAAATAAATCAATTTTCTGAACCAATAATTTGAAATGTGCTTAAAATAGATAATAGCAGGAAGCTACTTAGCAGTAACTGGAGCAATACTGGGTCTATTGAAGCAGGACAGGCTAAGCCTCTTTGGCATGCTGCTTCTTCTATGGGGTCTCATCAAGGATGTCATTTCTCGAAATCCCACCGGCGAATTTGTGCTCGTTTACCCGACAATCATAGTCGCCATTGCTGCAGCTTCATGCTCAGTTCGGGTCGATGTCAGGGAGATAATAAGGTGCTTTCAGGCTCACAGTGTAGCTAATGAGGCTAGGGAGAACAAGGGAGAAGAAATGGTAAGTAATCCTAAACAAGAAAGAGAACTGAAGAGACTTGAGTGGACTGTGAACTATGGCAGTGATGTTAAGAGTCCTAGGGCCACCAAAGCTGTGAAAAGAAAGCTTGTAGAAATCGCGGAAGGTGAAAAACACACTGATATTCGATCTGTATAAGAATTGTATATATTTATTTATGAAAAGACTCCATTTGAAGTTCTATTTGGACGGGCATGTTTTGTTAGTTTCTATAGGTCAAAAGTTCTTATATTTTCTCCACTGTGTCAATTTGTCACGCTCCTCGATTCGTGACCTCAAGTTAGTGGCTCGAGATTGATTGATATTGAGAATTGATAGAGTTTTAGAGAGTTTAGAATGAGAAAGAAGGTGAATTTAGACTTAGATGAGAAAAAGAAGTAGAGTTAGATGAGAAAAAGAATAGAGGGTATGAGATGACAGAGAATTAAGAGTTGAACTCTTGAATTTCATTCATATTTTCATTGATTGATTATTATATTGCAAATGCTCTTCTATTTATAGAGAATTAAAAGAAGGATCTAGAAACTCCTAGAACACTTCTAAGTCTAGAAAATACAAATAAATGGTAGGAAACAACTACCTATTCAAATACTGGCGGGAAAGGGAATTATTCAAATATTTGGAGGGAAATAACTAACTAAGAAAAAGGTGGGAAATATAATGGCGGGAAAGTATTTGAATTCAAATAAGAGCGGGAAGGGTAGTTGGGAAGATTCTAGAAGCGGGTCCCACTTAGGCGCGTCTTGGGCTGTTAGGCAACCGGGTACTGACACCACCGGCTAGGAGGCACGGCCTTGATCCTGCTGGACACATCGCTAGCTCGTTCTTGGCGCGGCCTGACCTTGTCATGACATGCGTTGGCACTGTCCTGACCTTGTTATGACATGCGCTGGCTGCGATATGGCTCGAACCCATCTGTGAACCTCTATCATCCGATCCTGAGACCCGAACCCTAGTCCTTGGAGCCCTTGGTTGCTGCGTAGGATATTGTCACGGCTAGGGTCGTGACACAATTTAATTATTTCACCTTTTAATTATATCAATTTAATTCCTTTACAATTTATATTGTTTCAATTTTATCTTTTAGCATAAATGAAGTTAACGAAGCAATTTTTAATGATTCGGTCATATCAAATACAAGTAACTAATACAACTCATTTGCTGTCCAATTTAAACTCATGTATGACTGCACATTTAAAAATTATACAGCCAGTTTGATGTCAATTTTATTGTAACACTAGACTTATGTTTAATTTTCTCGATTTAAAAATAACCACTCTTGCAATAACTCCTCTGAAGTATACAAGTAGATTATAGGATTTAATCGAAAGATCTCTTACTTCTGCGCATCAATCTCAATAGTGTTTCACCACCAAAGCCTCCATTGGCATAATAATAATACAAATTATTTATCTTTTCCTCGCAGTATCACCAAGAAACTCCATTGCATTAACGGTAATCTAGAGTTTCAAATGGAGAATTAAAGATGAGAGTGTCTTGACAAGAACCCAGACAGACCCTGCTGATGCGGGAGCCCTGTGAGCAGCGGCAGATCCAGGATTTTGGTGTAGGGGGGGGCTTGAATAAAAAATAATAAATTACATAATAAAAATTGTTAAAAAATTTACAATCGATATTTTTTTAATAGTTCACGACTCAAAAAAAATAGAAAAAACGCATCTAATCAAATAGGAAAGTACTATAAAAATTAAAAAAATTACATAAAATAATATTTCTATATCTTAAATTACTATAAAATAAACATTGTTAACTCTGTTATAAACAAGAATAATTGTCAACCAATTTATATACTAATAACAAATATCAAGCAAAGCAACAAAGACCGTATAATTCCAAACTCGATAAAGGATTTAAACTACAAGTAATTATTCTCCAATTAAAAAGAAATTTGATATCTCTTACTAAAATTTATAAAATTAGAATTTTAATTAGAGATACGTGAGATGAAAAACCTAAAATTATTGTATATTATTATTAAATAGGACAAAAAATTAACAAAACTTACATTAAATATAGCTGATGCCTGGTGGTGGGTGCGAGAGGAGGATCTGACTAGCAGCAGAGCGGAGGCGTCGGTGAACCGGTGGCCAGGCGGCAGGGGGTGGCAAGGGCGGCGTGGGGTGGGGGTGGGTTTTGGGGGTTGGGGTTTGGGGTTTTTCGTTCAGTAGGGTGGGGTGGGGGAAGCGGTGAACCGGTGGCCGGGGGTGGCAGGGGCGGCGTGGGGTGGGGGTGGGTTTTGGGGTTTTTCGTTCAATGGGGTGGGGTGGGGTGGGGTGGGGTGGGGGGAGGGTGGAATATTTTGTTATATTAAAATTAATTTTATTTTTAATTAAAAAAAAAGATAAAAGTAAAAAAAAAAAAAAAGGGGGGGGGGATGAGAGCCATGGGATTCGAACCCAGGCTCCCTCAATTGCTTAAAGGGGACAAAGCCACCAAGCCAACCTGTTACTTGTGATTCATATGTATGCCTAGTAATATTTATTTTAAAATTCAAGGGGGTCTCCGCCACTGCCTGTGAGGCACTGGGCTGTTGTTGTCGTTGTAGTGTCTTGACAAGAAGATACATAATACCATTGGATTTGGTGAACATTTACGTAAAATAACTCAAAACGAAAAAAAGAAAATCCAAAACAAAAACAAGTCGTTTTCACTACACAATTTTTAATTTCTTTAAAAACAAAAATACACCGAACAAACCCTTCATATAATACAAATTCAGCAGTTTCCACAACACCAAAAAAAAGGGAGATGATGTTACATAGATCCGATCTGTCAACAACCAATCAGTTTGACTGCAAAATGGGTCGCCGAAGTTCACACACATAACCCAAAATCCCGATCCACTACTCATGCTTGCCAATGCTAGAGCGCGAGTGTCTCGGCCAAAAGGACAAGAGAAAGTTACCTTAAAAGGACATTATGGCTGAGAAAAGGACAAACATAACACAATATTTAGTATATATACAAAACAATATATCTTAAAATAACAAACGCAAAATGTTTCAAAAAAGAACAAGAAAGACAACATATAACTTCAAAAACATGTCTGTTTCTAAACATGACCTCGTTCTTTTATCGAAACATGCTGCTGTTCTTATATATGGCGTAAACATTGACCGTTATGTTCCTTTTCTCAAGAACAATACCCTTCTAAAGTTCCTCTTTTTAGACAACCAAAAAATTGCACCAACTAAACTTGACCTGTTAAGAGCCTTTCCTGCTCCTGGTGCTCGGGCTGGCAGGACTTCTAGCATTCATAGATTCAACCGAGCCACGGCCATGTGCAGAGCTTCCACGGAGCCCATCACCACGATGGGGAGATCCCGATATCATCTCATTCCCCCTTGAGGCCTCGGCCTCCAAGAGCTTCGCTTCATCCGTCAATGTTGCTAACTATACCAAAAAAAGGATTAACGTATGAGCTCCATAAACAAGTAACTTTGGTCTTAAAGCATCTCCACCCGTGACACCAAGGGTGTTTCAAAGAATTGAAGGTTGAGAAGAATGGAGAGGTGAAGCAATTGTTGAAAATTCGGGACTTTTCAACTAAGTTGCCAACTAAAAAGGGCTCAAACAATCAAGTCATTCGTCAAGCAATTATAATCATTCTGTTCAGCTATAGTTCACCCAAATGGAGCTGTTGGATTTGGCGTAGTGGTTAAGCTACCCATCCCACAAGCATAAGGTCTTGGGTTCGAAGCTTGTTTCCTCCTATCCTAATTAAGACGATGGTTTACATCCTTACCAATTTAAAAATAAAAAATAATTTACCCAGGTGAAGAATACTTCGCCTAGATGAAGAATAGTTTGATCAGTCTGCCAAAAAAGGCGGCAATAAGGGATGACTTAGATATGATTGAACCATATCCAGCCTCGCAAAAAATCCAACTTAACGACTGACTTAACCTAATCTGAAAATCTTAGTTTCCCCTTATGACGATATCTTATAGTTCTTTTGAATTTCTTTGGGATCAGTATCTAAATCTAGAACAAACAGTTATATTACATGTGTCAAAACTTCAAAAAATAAACAATAAAATCCAAGAACTGATGTAGCACAACTTGTTGCTCAAAAATACAACTCAATTTTATATTTCCAAAACTAAAAACTAATGAATTACAAAGCTTTATTTTAGAAAAAGGTAAACCCTACTGGATAACTGAAGAGAGCAATATGGAAAAAACAACTAAATTATCCTACTAACTAAAATGAGACTAAAATATCTCATTATCTAAAAGGTTATTCTAATGTAATTCTATCAATTAATCTATCAAAATCTAATAAAATATCAAATCTTCCATAATCAGTAAACTTCTTCCGTGCTGCATCAAGAACTACTTAAAATGTCTTACAAACGTAAGAACAAATGGGAAACTGAGAATTAACTTGAGCACTATTACTAATTTCTAAATAAGGTAGCTCAAAATTTTAATAATTGAGGAATAAATGAGATCCGCATTAGACAAGAGTCGAGTAGAGGTCAACCCACATCCAAATTGACCCGAATTTTTTCTTTTGTTGGGTCAAATTATTTTGTAGTTGGTCAGAATTTAGGCTAAGGGTCGGGTGGAACCTCCACTACAGCCGGGTTGAATTTCCATTCCTAGCATCAAGATCATCCCAAATACAACCCCTCCCTGCAATCTAATGCAAAACACTGCTATATGCCTAGATCTATGGAAAATTGTTGTTTGAGTAGAGATGCTCCAGTTCAAAGAGAGGGAGGAGCTGGATACCCGGATTTCGTTTTCTCTCAGACGGTCTTCGAGAGCTTCAATAGCGGGAGTGAGACTGCAATGATTTAAAGATGTGAATAAAAAAGAGCACTGATAACAAGCAAAGGATGTGAGGGTTTGAATGCTAACCAATACTCCATTAACTTGCACATGGAAGCTTGATATGTAGACGTATGATGAATGAAAGTGAGTGGATGCACCTTCCCATCCCTGCACATGAGTTCAATATGAGAATATGATCATTTAGAAAAGGGTTAAAAATGCCCTTGAAGGATGCTTGCTAGGACAACATATTTCATAAATACATGAAAAGGACAATACTTTCTAGTAAATGAACAAAAAGACATTGAAGGGGTAAGGCTGTGTATATCTCACTCCTCCTAGACCTCCATTGGCAAGAGCCCTTGAGGCATTAGGCTTGTTATTATTGTTGTTATTGTTGAACAAAAAGACACTGAAATGACTACTGATGCTGAAAAATTGACGGTGATGACATTGATGTTACTTCTCCAATGTCCTAGTAAGCTTTTGACTTTGCCTTTAAAATGTTTTTACATGTTCTTGCTCTTTTTATGATAGAAAAAAGAGATAATATAAAGTGACAGAATGTACAAAGGGTTAAGGACAAGATGTCCTCAAAATTACAAGATGCAATAATAAAAACCATAAACTAATAACAGAGCCCTCAAAGTGGCAAGCCAACTAAGGCTACGTCAGCGAAGACTCTAAAACTCTTCGTCCAGAAAGCTACTAAAAAGACCGCCTTCTCCCATAGGAAATTAACAAGTGTATGTTTTCTTGCACATTTCTCCTAACCTATTTACACTTCTAAAGCATTTTGGCATTTCAAAGAACTAAAACATTTATGCTTATGTACTGCGATGCCCTTCACCATATACATACATGGTACCCTGTCACTTCAACATAATAATCAACTTTCCAATCACAGGATCCAAAATAACGTAATTATCCTCAAAATACAGAAACTAACTAATTAAATGAAACATCAAAGTGCATAGATGACAAAAATGCAAACATCAAGGTACCTAGGACATATAAAATTAAAAAGACATTCTCTAGAATTTGCTCACCTCATACTCTGTGAGACAGCTAGATTATATGCAGCCTTCTCCTCTTCATACAGCACCCGCTGCAAATCAATAAACGACGCTAATGGCGAAGCAAGCTTTAGAAGAGATGATGCCGGCACAACTTGAAGGGGAATTTCTTTGCGGACATACTCTGCGCCACTATTAACAAAAGAATGTTACACGGGAACCATCATTGAAAAAATCGACTTCTAGTACCTCCAATAGGATATCATACTAGGTTACACCAAAATTCATACCGATATAAATCAAGTCTTTTCTTGCGGATTTTATATAACGGTAACAACAATCATGTCGGTTTTCTAAAGGAATTTAAGTTTCTTTTAAGTCGTATATTTGCAAAAATTTGGATGCTTATCCATACAATCATTATATTTAATACCCTTTTTAAAGTTTTTAGTAAACACATTTATATATATGTTTTGAGAAATCAAATAAATTTTGAATGCATCATGGGGCAGTTATAAATGTAAGGATATGCAAAGGCCAACCATGTATTATGTCATACAATGGCCCTTATCTGATTCCACGGGTCCAAAGAGGACTTTCTAGAAAGTCACTTGGTCTTGCCAGGACCTAAGGCCAATTTGGGATTGCTCATTTCTGGGAAAAAAGTGCTTTTTTTTTTTTTTTGGAAAAAGCACTTTTCTGAGATTTGAGAGTGTTTGGCAACTGTAGAAAAGCGCTTTTTATTAAAAGCAGAAGCTGTTTTTCTACTAATAAGCAGAAGCAGAAATTTGGTGGTTCTCATTTTAAGCAGAAGCAAAAGCAAAAACTAAATAATTGAGAAAGTTTATTTCAGGTATCCTGAAATTTGTTAATATATTTAAAACACAATTTATATATTTCACAAATAGTTTATATATTTTAAAATATATATTAAATATGCAAAGAATATTTTAATAATTAATAATATATTTAGGATATTTAGAAAATATTTTAAATATTTAAAAAATATATTTTAAACATTTTAAAAATATTGAGGAAATATTTTATAAATATTAAAAATTGTTTTAAATATTTAAGAAATATTTATATATTTAGAAAATATTTTAAATAATGAAAAAAATTTATTAAAAATTTAAAAATATATTAAATATTTAGAATGGTCCATGCGTGATTTTTTTCAACTATAAAAGACTTCTGTTAGTGTCCTTTCTAGTAATTTTATAGAAAAAAGCACTTTTTTTAACATTGTCCAAACACTCATAATACTGCCATAAGCGCTTCTTTACTAGTTGGCCAAACATAAACTACCTATTTGAAACAGCACTTTTTACAAAAGTGCTTTTACAAGAAATGCTTCCAAAAAAATCAATTTTTTCACAGCAATCCCAAGCAGGACCCTAGTGGCCATTGACATTGCCCAACAATCACCAAAGATATTGTCAAAAGAGAATTATTAATCACTAAAGAGACCAATAGTATTGAACAAATTACAAGGATGAAAAGCCACCGAATCTGTTGAAATAGCATAAGGTATCTTGAATCAAATAAACATAATGGCTTCTGTGCATTGGTACTTTACTAATGGCCTCACAGTGCATGTATAGTAAACATGTATATGATTATTTATAAAAGTAAAACTTGCATAGCTATTCATCTAAATTTTTGAAAATGCAAGGCTTAAAAAGAACTTGTGTTTCCATAGAAAACCAAATGCTATCACCATGACTTGTAACATAACATCTGCAACACTGTGTTATCTCAACACTACAAACTTGATTTGATTCTGCACTCTGTATATTGAACTTTGCCTAACTGTTACTGAAGTCAAATACCAAATCCTTCATCAAATCTACTTAAACTATACAACAACAATCAAAGTCTGTTTTCAGCTGGGTGGGGCCAGCTAAATATCACTGCGCTCTGCCATGAATCATATAGATCTACCAAATGTATAAGAAAATATATGCGATGAGATAACATTGGCAGCACATTTAAAAATGAAAAGTAAAACTTTACTCCGTTATAACAACAACAAACCCAGTGCCTGCCTGGGGGGTAAATGTACGCAGTCTTTCCCCTTCAGGGAGGCTACTCCGTTACATAAGACTTAATTTACAATAAGCACAATGCGAACAACAAGAAGACTGAACAACTTTTTTTTGGTAATTAGACTGACTCAACAGTCCAAAGCTTGAATTCTGAAAAGTGTCTCTTCGCACATAGCTGCATTTAGTTCACAGAAAATCTGTCTTTCTATCTCTATTCTATAAAGTGATTTCTATGGAAAAAGAAAATTGGAGAGCACTTGAAGAATAAGGAAACACTATAAAACGACCCATTTAGTCACAAAGAAAAAATTAGAAAAACAAGGAAATTGTGTTTTTCAGCTTTTAGTACAAAGGTAAGAAAAGCCAAAGTCCGTGTTTTCATTAAAAGAGTGGGTTTTTTTTTACACATTCTTAAATAATGCGGCTTCTCACAACATTTTCTTCAACTGAAAATGCCATGCCCTGACCATTCTCGAGCCTCATTTTTATTGCAAAAAGCATGTTTTTCAAGGCACGGAACAAAGCTGACGGGATTCTTAAAGGCAGCAGATGCAGCACAATCACTTCACCATCCTCAGTTTCCATGAAAAAATCATTTTTCTTAGCCAACAAAAAAAAGGAAGCTCTATGAAACTAGGAAGCAGGTAGCTGAGCTAATGTAATACTTAAAAGCAGCAAACAGAGGAAACATAAAGAATATTGAAGGAGGTCGTGTACATACTCATCTATACCTCAAATCCAAATGAGACTGGTGCATTGCCTCCTGCACACCTTCAGTTACATCCATGGGATCTATGTCGAGAAACGCACCACCCACATTGTCAGAGTGCAAATTCACACCAACCCTACCCTTTCCCTGCGATTGTGAACCATGAGACTATCTCATGCGAGCAAGAAAATGCAAAAAGAATTAATTTATTTCCCTAACTAAAAGTCACATAGACACCAAATTCAGCAGCTTTTGTGGAGATCTGTTCTAGTTTACCATCTAATTTCAAATTACATCAATAGTAAGTTCAAAGATCAAATTTCAAGTAGTTCTTACTTCATTCATCAATGAAAGTTTAGGGGTTATTTAGAAACAGAGAATTTTCTAATTGCATGGAAAATTTTCCCAAAAAAATTAAAAATTGAAAAAGTAGTTCAAAAGCCCAGTTTTTCAATTGGAGAAGTGAGAAAACAAATATCTAGTTTCTCCCACCTATGTGTTCTGCATGGGTGTTTTCTTGTTCCCTTTTATCCTCAACTTCCTTCTCTTTCTCTTTCTTCAACTGACCCTTCTCTTTCAGATTCTCTCACTTTCTCAAGCCCTTACCATCAAGCATTATGAGTAGACAATTAGCACTTTAAAATTTTTCCCAAAGTGGTATTTCCATCCAGAAGCATTTTCAAGTTTTCTTTACTAGAAAATTGTTAATGATATTTCACTCCTAAACATGTTTTTTGGAATGGAAAATGGAAAAGAGAAACTGGAGACTAAAAGAAAAAACTGAAAAATGGAAAATAAAAATTGTTCAAATTACGCCTCAATATACCCATATGAAGAAAAGGCAAAACAGTGAAGTATGTCTGCGAAAGCGCAAAAGCCATGACCATCTAACTAGAAGAAACTCTCGCAGATGCAAAAAATTAAAGAAAGAAAGGTAGCATGTGAAGTTAATGTAGTAAACACATGTTGAACTGTAACAAAAGATTGAACAAGGCCCATCTGTGATCCTGGAGAAAACCTCAGCAACAACCTTAACTTCTTAAATATGTTAATTATTTCACACTTGGATTCGGCACCCAAAAACTGGTGAACGTCAATAAAGGACCGATGATTGAACTGAAACTGAATAGTAATCAATCCAATTTGAGGCTAGCTAATTCTTATTGAACAACATTTCTCTTTGTTCTTTTATACAGTTTTCAGCTCGTTTTATCCCCTTAAACTTTACTCTACTTGAAACAAAGGGAAAAATAATAGAATGCCTTCTATTTTCTTTCCTTACATTTCTTTTCCTTCATATTTTCTTTTCCTTAAATTTTCCTAGGACCAACCACAGCCTTAAAACACTCAACGAGATTGTTGGGTTCCGTCATGTAACATTTGTGACACCCTAATTTCATGATTTGCTTCCATAATCATGATTCAACATCAAGACGACATGTAATCAGATGTTCAGGGCAATACCTTACTACCAGCAATTTTCGAGTCCCCAGTGTCTTCAAGTTTTTCCTCCTTCCTTGTTGATGCATCATTTGAGGAGCTTGATTCAACATCTAGAATCACGCTTTTATGTACAGGAGATATGGAAACCGGCCTTGCTATGTGACTCTGCTTCCCATCCAAGGATTGGAACGCAATAACCTGAATTCTTCCAACCTAGCAATACAAGCCATCATAATCTTAAGATTATGTTACTCAGATGTGAGATCAGGATGTTGAGCAAAGATACATAACTAAAGGCCCGACTCCGTAACCTAAAATTTTTAAGAGCACAGAATATGGCTAAACAGAGTCCAATTTTGAGTACTACCGAGATATGGGTACTCCATCTTAATATATAGTCTTCAGCTATTCTACAATTTGGTAATCTTTTAACATATTTTTCAGTTTAATTCTCATAATAATTTTCCAATAACTAAGCACGATGAATTAGAATAGTGAGAAAAACAATATAATCATAATGATGAATTAGAATAGTGAGAAAAACAATATAATCATAAGGGTAAGTTCCATAGAGATCCCCTGAGCTATTACTTTAAATCAATGAGACCCCTGAACTTTCAATTTCATTAAATACATCCCCTTAAACTACTAGATTGTATTAATTCGATCGCTTATTGCAATTTGGTCCAAAATTCTCACTCCTTCAACGGCCAAAATCATGCACATTACCTAATTAGTTTAAACTAAATAGTCATATCATATCACATGATGTTTACATCATTTGTTCATAATTTTAAAAAGTAATAGAAGCAAGTATCTGATTAATACTAATTCATAGTTTGGGAAGTGTGTAATGACATTGAAAGTTGAGGGATCACTTTGATTTCAAGCAACAACTTGGTGGATATGTATGGTCTTATAATAGAAGAGTTTTATCAAGGTCAGAATGTAGTTCAAGATGATTGCGTGGTGTCAGACAAAAATTGTATCCCGTACCAGATACTGACACTTCACCGCAAACTAAAATAAATCTTAGCTACATTGGCCCAGAGATTAGTATCATATATGGTGGATCTTTGAAACCAACCTTGAAAGCATCTTCACTAAAGCATGAAAATATAAGTCCTATAAACCCTGAATCAAGAAGCTGGTACATCGCTTGGGTACGGACATCTGTAAAGATCAAAATTAGGCTCAGTAGCAGCTGATATTCAAGTATAAATAAAAGTTCATGTGAGAGTACAAACACAATAACATTTCTTATAGGAAAGGTCGTATAAATTAATAAAAAGGGAAGTAAATAACATGCATTTATTCAATCAAAAAAAAATAATAATAATATGCATTTGACCATAAATATGTTACCAGCCAACCAATTCTATAACAGTCTGAGAAGTAAAACCAACACAAACATGCCACAGCATCAACCAAGCATCGGTAAAAAGAACACCATACAGAAGCTCTGATGCATAGAATTAAATTGCAGATTGCAATCGTAGTCGTGACACAAATGAGGGTTCGCGACGATCAGGAAGGGTTTTTACGAGGAAAATAAGTTGCTTTTAAACATTATATCGTCCAAATTTTGATTGATTAATCATTTAATCAGAAAATTCTGTACTTCTGAAAAAGTAAATACATTTATCAATATATATATATATATATATATATGCATCAGAGAGGCCATTACGAAAGTATCATTAGGTAACGACCAATTGTGTGACAGCTACCTTAAAATTCACTGCATAATGGCCATTACATTAACAGGCTTTATTTGTATTTTATTGAAAAGGAAAAATGAGATATGCACTCAATTTGTCTCTCCAGCAATGTGGCAAAATATAATTGGATCACAGATAGATGCCTATATTGTGGGTATTAGGCGGGTACAGGGAAAGTGATGGAGACCCAGTGGCTAACACGGTTAAAGTGGATATAGATATAGATATGTGCTTGTACCCATCCTATGGGTATCCATTTCATACCAATAGCAGATAATAGAGCGGGAGCAGGTGTGTGGATTTGGGTGGTAGGTACAGGTATAGGTAAGGTACCCCATACTCGCCCACTCCGCCCCATTGACATCTCTATATATCGTGGAGTATGTGTTCATTGGAACATTTGGGTGGTAGGTACAGGTATAGGTAAGGTACCCCATACTCGCCCACTCCGCCCCATTGACATCTCTACATATCGTGGAGTATGTGTTCATTGGAACATTCGTTTTTCAGCTCAGCAATATAGCATCTGTCGATGTTAGGAATTGCATAATATAACAGCTGATAATATGACCACATTTCGTAAACTCCATTAGTTTTCCCATGTAATGAACTACCAAAAATGAATTTTCAATGTAGAAACCCGTAGTCAACTTTTGCAAATCCAAGCCTCATAGGTAGGGATGGCAATGAAGCGGGGCGGGTCGGTTCGGGGGGTGTCTCCTCTATACCCGTAACCGCCACCCAAATCTTATACCAGTACCGGCCCCGTTACCCGCCACTGGTATGAAGTGGATACCCGTACCCGCCCCGGCGGGTACAAACTCATACCCGTACCCGTCCCATTACCCGCGGGTATCCAACGGATATGCATTACCCGCCCCGTAACCTCTCTAATATGCGTAAAAAACGATTATCTATACCGGGTCATATTAGTTATTTAATACTACTTTTAAAAATCAATTATATTTTTTTATAACATTGATAAACAATTTGGGTTATTGAATTTAAACACGTATTTTTTTAATTTGAAGGTTAATTATGTACAAAATAAAGCTGGTATGGCGGGTATGAGGTGGAGCAGGGCGGGTATGGGGTGGGGCAGGGCGGGGCGGGGCGGGGCGGGTACAAGACTATACCCGTACCCGTCTCACACCCGTGACGGGTACGGGGCGGGTACACCGAACCCGTACCTATGAAAATCAAATAAACTCACTACATAATAGATTTTATGTTGGCCATTACGTGATTGGCTGCGTGATAAGACTTCTGCAATAGCCTCCATACATTATAATTTATTTATTAGAACATATTTATAAACACATTTACAAGTGAAAAACAATCAAATGGGAATAAAATTGGTGGTTTAGATGGCTTTTATTAAACCTTTGAAAATGTAAGGCTCAAAAGCAACTTATATTTACTTTAAAAAAAACCTGCAAGATCACTGCAACCTGTTACATACATCTGCAACAGGAATCATGACCTCGAGTTGACCATAAACTGCGATTTGACTCCATGCTCAAAAAGCAATTTGTGGTCCATCTAGTGAAGAGCCCCCAAAGGTTGAATTGAAACCTGTGGGTAAGACCTCACTTCCGACAACACAAACATGATCTTGACACAACTTGGACCAGGAACTAGTTCTACATAACTACCTGGTGGTAACTTGCTGATTCCTAACCAAAACAGGATTGAAAAATCAGCAGAAGATTGTCAAGAACTAGAATATGTAAGATTTTGATAAAAATGCTCTACCAAACATGGTGAAGTCATAAAGATGCTCTATCAAACACTAATGTAAAATTTTGATTAAAATGTGAACAGACAGCATATGAGTACACCCTAGTGGCATACATGTAATTTCCGATGTGATTTTTACATACTCTTAGAACAAAATAACCTGAACACTATGCATTCTCATCTAACACACAAGCAAAATATTACAAAAATAATGATCACACCAAATGACTATAAAAATAATGCAGAAGCCCATATAAGGTGAATTAATTATAGCATCGCATGATCACTTAAGAACTGATTTTCTATTTTGTTTTCTTTGCATCCTTTTAACAGTTAACTAAAACTTGAATAAAACCTGAATTGAAATTCGAGACATAGAAGCTCAATTCCTTAGTGGACAATAATAGCCAGCTCATGGTGGCCAAACATCACTAATAGCCTCAAAAGTATTTAAGAAACAATAATTCAAATAAGTACTCACCTACGAACATGGGAAATGTACTTACAAAACAAGAATACAAATGAGTACTCACCAACATGGGAAGGAAGAACAGTAATATGAGGATGAGAATGGTACCATCCAATAACTCTCGTGTTTCTTCCCGTTACCGCAGTCATTCTGTGCTATTCAGTTAACTTCACAAAGCTAATATTATGTACAACGTATCCACATTTTTAAAGCTGAAATTTCAATGATGCATCACAGCATGCAAGGGTTGTAAACTTTTTCTGATGAATCAAGGGTTGTAAACCATATGCCGAACAACCAAATATTTACTTTGTTCAATTAATGGTTAAACTAGATGCCGCAAATCTGCTGGGATTTTTTTAGTTGAAGGAGCTCATTTCGGGAGAAATTCATATGCCATGTCTCCTTTTCTTGCCATGAAAGTTACAAAAGTAACCACAATTTGCAAAGCTTTCAATAAATCACAGGTATTTAGGGCACCTTTGGTATGGGAGTTTACGTGGCTACTATTCGCAGTGCCACATCAATTACATTAATCATTAGCCATAATGCAATCTGGGTCCCATTAGGCATAGAAGCTTAGAATTGAGGCTGAAAAAGAAAATTGGGATCCAAAAATTTCAATTCTGTTATTTGGTTCACAAGTTGAAATTACAATTACAATTACAATTACAATTCCACTACCTAATCCTATGGAATTGAGCTTTAATAAAAAATCATACATTTTCAATTCTTTGTGGCAGTGGAAAAGAATTTCAATTTCATATTAACTCCATTGACCAGTAACCCAAAATAACCTAACTTAATTGACTCGAAAATGAAAGACAAACATACCTAAATTTAACCTGAAACTCGAAATGACCCAACTTAAAAGACTCAAACCTGAAACAACCCAAGTTAAACAAAAGATAATCTGATTCAAAGTTGAAAATCACCCAACCCGAGTAACCCAAAACCCAAGATGACTCAAATCTAAAATGAGCTACCTAACTTGGACCCAAATATACATGATACAACTAAAATGACCCAAAACCAAGATGACTCAAGCTCAAAATGACCCAACTGTCTCAAACTGACCCATGCTAATCTAAATCTCAAAACGACCCAATCTGGTTGACCGAAAATCCAAAATCACTCAAATACCAAATGAGCCAAGCCAACTAACCGGAGCATGAGTTAATCCAAAACTTGAGATGACTCCAAATCGAAATGACCAATCCCAACCAAAACCTGACCTTAGCCCCAAATGCATAATGGTTAAACCCAATCAGTCCAAAATCCAGGATGACTCAAATTGCTATGAATATACAATTCCAACCTCCGATTCCTTTGAGTTCCCAAACAAGGAGTTTAAATTCTATCCTAATTCCGGTATGACAATAATTTAAATTACAATTCTACCATTCAATTCTAATTTCATGTGCCAAAACGAGCTTTAGGTTTTACATGTCTAAAAAGATTTTCAGATCATTTCAATTATGAGAGTTGCATTATTCCCAATAATGCAACATTTTTAACCAGTATTAGGGTACTCTTTACAAGGTAAAGTTTAAGGTTAAACCAAGCCTACTTAAAGATGGGTCAATGATCACTCATGTAACCATTAGCTCTCTTTACTCTAAAACCAAACAGCCTCCTAATATTATGGCATTATGCTGCAGATTAAACTTAGCAGCATGCAGAAGCTAGGATATCACTGATGGAAACAAACATATCCACCAAATTCTCATGCAATCACCCTTGCCCTGGCCGCCAACAAATAACCACATGGTATGTCTTTTTTATAACTTTTGACTTCACTCAATCAAATGGCTAAAAAGCGAAAACCGAGTTCAGAAGAGATAATCACCTAAAATAGATAATTCAGGTGACAATTATAAAGTGGCCAATGGCCATGCATACATTACAACTAACGTAGCAAGGATATTTCAGCCTGAGCAGCTGCTGCAGCCAACTGTTCAGGATTCGTCTCCACTCGATCCTTCCGCCTATCCGACCGTGTTTGCGGTGATGCACCCCATATCAACGCAGTCACATTCCCGCTTTTTGAGCGCTGAGTTTCAAGAATAACCAAAGCAACATTAATAACAAAAGACTTTGCAAAAAGAAAATAAATTTTGGGGGGAAAAACAATATAGAAGCAACGTATTTTTTGAACTGGGTAGCAGAACCTAATCAAAACTTCCATCACGCATGCCAGTATAAACTTTAATACAACCAAAACAAAAACAGATTAGGGCAAGCAAGTAAACGGGAAGATGAAACCATTTTATGTTCCCCCACAACATGGTCTTTTGGTTTGTTAAGTTAGGCATCATCATCATAGATCAGATCACTACATCCATCCACACACAATATTTACACATCCTTCTCATCTGGTTCTTTAAGTTTCCCCTTCTCTTTTTCATCATCTTTTTTTCTTTTTGAAGATGCAGTTAGATGTCCATGGGAATATTTTATCAGCACCATAACGAATAAAAGATGAAACCAACATTATCAAAATGTTGGGTACCCCAAAAATTGGGTGTAAATTAATGGATTTTCTGACAAATTGAACCCAGAATCTCAACCTAATGCAAGCAACTGAAGGGATTTTTCATGAATTTGAAGCAGAAAGTAAAATGGGCTTTCATCTATATCAAGCTGAAAGTAAACAACTGAAGAAACCAACCCACCAATACGATTGCCTCCAACTATTCCAACAAGTTCACTTTACATTGTGGATAAAGGCTCACAATTTTGTCATGGAAAATGCCAATGCTCACCTTATATCTTATGCTAAATTATATGTTATATAACAAGGGGCCCATTAAGATTTAGACTCAAAACCCTTCTGCTAACAAAACTCTGATACCATGTCAAGAACCAACTATTTTCTTTGGTAATTGAGGTCTCCAAACTAACTTACATGCACCACCACTCATAAATCTCCCTATGTGCAACAAGTTATAGTCCGCAAACCCAGAGAATGATCGCATGGCCTGCATCAAATAACAAGATCTGAACCTTAGACCTGACCTCTACATGGCGCCACTACTTATGACTTGAGCCAAGCCCAACAACTCACAAAGGTCCAGGTTTTTATAATACAATACTCCCACAGTCAAGGTAATTCACTTCCTCAGATGGTCAATCCAGCAAGCAAATAACATCAACTAAAATTTAACTTGATTGCGAAGTGAAGGCCCAGGATTTACAATCCAATACTCTCACATTCAAGGTAATTCAATTCCTCGGATCATTAATCCGACAAGCAAATAATATCAACTGAAATTAAAACTGTAAACTAGAAAAAAATTGCCATACAAGGACGCTATATTTTTTCTTTTGTTTAAAACAGTCCCTAGTAGTAGTAGTTGAAGCTTGTTTAAATTGGTCCCTCTTCCTTTTTCTTGTTCGAATTGTCTCTTATGTTTTATTTTATGACAAAATTGATCCCTAATACCAATTTGAACACATTTAAAACCATCAGGCCTAGTGAAGTAAATAACTCCAAAAAGATGACATAGTTTGAGAAAAGGACAAGCCAATTATACGCAAGAAAGTTCTTTCTTTAGAATGTGTTGCCTTTCTCTACTCTCTCTTAAAACATGTTGCTATTCCAGTTTATATGGTAAACATTCTAGGGTTGTTATCATAGCAAAAAAATGTTATTGTCATAGCAATAATACTATTTATAATGAATAATATCCACAAAATTTCACAAAATTGCTCTAACATTAACAATTTTGTCGGGCAATAACGTTACCCAACATTCTAATCCTCTCATTGTTTCTCACAAATACAACATACATTAAGAGGAAGATGGGGCAAGAGGGGGTCCGAAATGTTTTTAACTGGTCAAATCCCTCTCAAGGGCAAGCTCTAAAGAACCCAGATTGTATTAGATTGAAAACTAAATGAAAGCAGTAAATTGACTAAGGAGCTACTCCACCCATTGCCAATTGGTTTTGGGATGGAACCTCATTTGCCATGTATTACACTATTACCATAAGCTGATATACATATTTGGGTATTTATCATAAGCAATCAAACGAGCAGAACCCATTGAAATGAAGGCTCAAAAGAAAACCCTAAAAAGAGAGAGAAAGAAAGAGACCAGAACGTCACCGAGGAGAAGGCCCATGATCTCTTCAGTCTCGGTGGACAATGCGTGCGTGAGGCATGTTAACCATACCTCCTCCGACATCTTCACGCTCGTCAATGACATCCTCTCTGTCTCTCTCTCTCTCTGTCTCTCTCTCTGAGAGGTTTGGTTTGATTTTGAAGTGCACAGCAGGGCAGCTATGGTGAAATGAAATTTGATTCAAGGTCGAACCGATTAACTATTGGGTGCGGATTGTTAAAAAGCTGTACTTCTTTCTCACTGGCCTCGAGTTTCACTCTAAAACCAGTTTCCTTTTTGTGAAAAAAAAAAAAAAAAAAAAAATTTACTTGCGTCTAAAGGTATAAAACTAAAGCTTAGAAGTATAGATAATATTGAAATTTAAGAAGTTTATTTGTTGAAATCAAAATTATAATTTTATTATCTAATTTTATGGATTTGAGTTTTAATTTGACCTAATATGTTTTAATTTCTTGGAGTGGAGATAGGAAATTGTAGATCAATATTAACTCTACTAACATTAAATCTAAAAAATGATCCAACTCAATAAACTTAAAATCTAAAATGATTTGATATCAAAACACTTGATCCAACCTAAATTTGACTCAAAACTCGAAATGATACTACTTGAATGACTCAAACCTGAATTAATCTTACTCAATCTAACTGAAAGTTGAAAATACCCAAATTAATATATCCAAAATCTTGGATGACTCAAACCTGAAATAACCTTACATGTCTTGGACAAACTTGAATGGGACCCAACCAAGCCTATCAAAACCCAAGATAACCAAACATAATTCACATGAAACTTCAATATGACTAACCTAAACATGATGTAACATGAATCATTCCGATGTAAATTGTTGGTTCTTATTTTACTTTTCTTGATAATGGATTGGCAAAGTTTAATGTAGAGATTACAAGCGATGATAGATACAGCCAAAAACAATAAAGAACCAAGAACATAGGATATACGTGGTTCAGCTCCTAAAAAGGGTCCAGTCCACGGCTCCCTATAACTAGAGAAGTCTCTTTAGTACTAATCAGGATTATTAAAAGTTACAAACCAATAACAACACAAATAATCGAATTATAGACTCTTTGCAAAGCTTCTAAGACAGAAACTTAAGAATACAAAAGAATATAAACCATACACCTTACAAAACCACCATAAGAGCACTCTAAGGAAGCTTAATCTGCCTCAAACCTTAACTAGTATTTACTTCTCAAAAGGATCTAGAAGATAAGAAGGGCAAGGGAAACACAGAGCAGAAACCTACCCAAGAAAAGGAGAGAAAAACAGTAACCACTCAAATGCAAAACCCTAAGCCTATTTATAGAAGTTCCAGGATTCGTGGTAACCTTATGGTGGTAAGATCTTAGCCGTCCTTTTCACTATGGATCAGCGAACCAGATTTTCCAAAAACAAACACAATCTAGGCACACGAGATGATCCAGGAAGCACAGATGAGGGACGTGTTTGCGGGGAAGCCCCAGCTTCTAAGGCACCCTTCCTCCACGGGCAAGCATGGTTAGGGTAGGACAAGATAAATAGGTGGAACGGGCAGGGACAAAACATTCAATATCCAAAAGTGTAAAATTCAACTTTTACTTCACCTTTGTCCCTAATCTTTGAAATATTTACACAAGCTACCATTGCTAGGTTTAACCACGCAAAGGACGTGTTTAAGGTGCATTATTTATCTAAGTTTTGCATTTTGGCCTAATATACTAAATATTTAAGCATAGTTGATATACATTGGAACCAATTTACAATAATAATTCACCACCTTGGTTCCTATATAGATCAACTGCTAGACAACCTCTATCAGTAAAGAGCAAAAGAGATCCTAGTGTCCACCAAGATCCCATGAACTTTGAACCAAGTTGATACATTATATCAACTTCTCTAGAGGTACAGCCTTGGTTCACATATCAACAGGATTGTCATCAATAAAAATTTACTGCAGATCTATCCTTTCCTTCTCTAGCTATTCTTCGACAAAATTCCTCCTAACAGCTAACTGTTTAGTCCTATCATGATATGCCAGGTTCTTACTTAGGGCTAAAGCTAATTGATTGTCAGTATAAATCATTAGGATACCTAAATCTAGGATAATTTTAGATAGGAGACCATTTACCCAAATGCCCTCCTTAATAGCATCGATTAATGCGTGAAATTTAGCTTCAGTAATTGACAAACCTGTCACGGAGTGAAGCTTGGATCTTGAGCTAACCGCTATACCATTTAAGGTGAAAAGCTAGGCACTAGTTGACTTTCTCCTGTCTAAATCCCCACCATAATAACTGTCAATATATCTTGTAAGTGTCAAGTCTGACTCCACCTTACCAAAGGCAAGTCCAAGACTCAATCCCCTTTATGTACATAAGCGACCATAACCATTCCAATGTTCTTTTCTTGGGTTCGCCATAAACCTTGAAAAAACACTCATTGGGGAAGCTAACTCTGGTCTGGTACAAGTAATTGCATACATAACAAACCCAGTTGCATTAGCATGTGATATCTAGTCTTTCTTGGTTTGTTTTAGGACTTTGTTCTACAGAAAATTTATGATGGCTTGTTATAGGAACCCTAACTGGTTTACAATCAGTCATATTAAAAACATTTTAACACCTTTTCAAGATAGTTCTGTTGAGTTAAGTGAATGATTCTCAATTTCCTATTTCTGTTGATTTCCATACCTAATATCTTTTTAGCTTGGCCTAAATCTTTCATGACAAAGTTATTTTTAAGAAGAGCCTTTAACCTTTTGATTTCAAACATAGATTTACTTGCCAGCAACATATCATCAACATATATCAACATGTATATAACAATATCTAACTCAACATTCTTAAAGTAAAATCACACATTATGAGTTGAACGTGCAAACCCATTGTCAGTCATAAATTGGTCAAAATGACGATACCATTGTCTGGGTGACTGTTTCAACTCATATAGTGACCTTTTTTAGTAAGAAGACATGGTTTTCTTTTCCAGGTTTAGTGAAGCCTTCTGATTAAGCTATGAAGATTTCTTCCTCGAGCTCACCATGCAGAAAGGCAATTGTAACATCCAAATGTAAACAAACGTGCAAAAGGGACTAACCACGACTATGGAGTGAGCCTAAATTTGGACCACACGTTTTTTACGTTAACCACTCACCGTTTACGAAGAAAAGTTTGTGATATTTTGGAGTATCTAACTTCACTTATTTCATGAGTTCTACTTATGTTTCAATTAAGAAGAATCGTTTAGATGTTTTTCATGGATTTATATATATATATATATATATTTGTTAGAAATTGAAAGGAATATGGACATAACTCAAGTGGCAATTACAGTGATGGAGCAGGGCCCATAGACACTTTTTCTCGTACACTTAAAAGTCAGGAACTGGGGTAGAGACAAACCCAAGAGCTCAGCAATCCACTTACAAGCCCGAGTGTACATATTTTTAGGCTTGCCACCCTTGACTTATAATAACTCGAATGAGTGAAGGTTGGACAATATTTAGATGGAGCAAACCATATTTGGGTCACTGGATTAGGACCAACACAATCAAGGTCATGCCTTGGCCATCAAAGACCTAAACAATGGTGCAAACCTAAGTTCACCTGACTTATTAAACAGTGACAGTAGTGTTAAGACCAATGCAATCAAGGGGTAAAGCCTCAAATTTTAACTTGTTGATTTTTGAAAATAGATTAAAACAAAGAGTTCCTACCTGAAGCCTGAAGCATCGTATTACTGAAGAACCAAGTGCAACAAGATCTACGCTAAGATAGACTAAGTTAAGTTATGATACTCTTAGGTAAAAAGCACAAGTGTGCTGTAAAGAAAACTTAAAGAAGTTATGTATGAGTGTGTGTACTTACAACAGAGTCGCTTATTTATAGAAAAACTAAATAACGGTCGCCCCTATTTTCACGGTATTTTATTCCCACATCAGGCCACCATGCTCCTTAAGCGCGTGAATGATCAATGAACGTGCCCTTGATTTGGTGCTCGAGCATATTTCTTGAAGCCCGCGTCTACTTTTTCAGCTGAAGTCTCTTTTAGATGCCCTGTGTTCTCTTGGATTAAGCTTTGTGCCCACACATCTAAAATTAGGCTCCAAGTAATTGTCTCGAGCTTGGAAACCATCTATCTTGCAGCCTTCTTGGCAGTCCCTTGAGCTTGAGCTCCCTTTACCCTTCAGCCGTCTCGACCCTAATACCGTTGTTAGGGTGATAAACTTCTCAAGATACTGGGCTCGAGACACCATTATTTTAGCACCCAGAGGTCTAACTTACCTTGAGGATGACCTCACTTGATAAGCACGTTGCACTTTACCCAAAATGGTGTTGTCCCAACTTCATCAAAATTAGGGTGTAAACAAATGCCCCCTTTTAGCCGTTGGTAAATTAAAATTTACGACGGGTAAAAATCTGTTTCATTTGACCTTCAATCGCTACAGGGAGCTCGAGAGAACACTGTTTGATGTTTGATATTCTTTCCCACGTGTTTATAAGTATGACAATTAGGGCTTCAAATCTTCACTTTTTTCTATTATGTGCTCTATTTTTGTTGTAACCAAGCGCTTCGAAAACACTTGCTTTCTACTCTTGAACCCTTAATCTTCGTTGCTAATCTGCTTCCGGTCTCTCTGTATCTCTTTGAATCAAGCAATGATGGCTCAGATCTCTTACGTCATCTCTGCCCCCATTCCTCAGGCTGACAGTCCTATCGAGCAGTTAATGTGTCTGGTTCAATCAGACACCTCAATGGTCTCTAATAGGCTTTAGAGCCTTATTGATCTTGGTGCCATCAAGGAGGATCCTTCTTGGTTTTCTAGAACTAGCAAACCTAGCGCCGTTAGGTTTACCTTCCATTTTGAAGTGCAAAACCCTTCTAACAGGTTTCGGCATCTGCGCTTATGGAACTCATCTAAAACCCACATGAGCAGAGACTTTTCTTCGCGTGAATTAGGTGGACAACCTCCCATGGCTTATGAATTGGGTGAACTACCTGTTTACACCCTAATTTTGAAAGGGATGGGACAATGCTGTTTTAAGCCAAGTGCCACGTGCTTAACACGTGAGGCCATCCTCGACAGGAATCAAGCCTTTAGGTGCTGAAGTAACAGCATCTCGAGCCTAGTATCCTGAAGAGATGATCACCCTAACAAGGGTATTAACCACTCGAGGACTCGCGATGGTTGAAGGGTAAAAGGATCTCAAGTTCAAGGGCCTACCAAGAAGGCTGCAAGATAGGTGGTTTCTAAGCTCGAGTTGGTTACTTGGAGCGCAATCTCAGATACTTGGGCACTAAGCTTAATCCAAGAGGACGTGGGGTTTCTAGAAGAAACTTCCGCTGAAATTACAGACGTGGGCACCAAGGATTTCCCTCCAATACTAAATTCAGCACAAGTTCATTAAAGATTTGCATGCATAAAGAAGGAGCTTAGTGGACAGAAGTGAGTGTAGTTGCCACAGAAACAGGAGCAGCTACTTTTTTTTGTTTTCTATAAATAAAGGACTCCGTGTCAGTCAAAAGTAGTACATATACTCAATGCAAAACTTCTTCAAGTTTTCTTTACAGAACACTTGTGCTTTTTCCTTAGGAGTAGCGTAACTTAGCTTAGCGTAGATTAATGTAGAACTTGTTGTAGTTGCATCATTAATAATATAGTTTTTTAGGTTTCAGGTATGACTTTCCAGTTTTAATTTGTTCCCAAATTTTGATGAATTGAGAATTGAGGCTTTAATTTAAGGTTTTGAAGGAAGGCTTGACCTTGATTGCGTTGGTCTTAACACTACTGTCACTACTTAATAAGTCAGGTGAACTTAGGTTCACGCCATTGTTTAGGGCTTTGATGGCCAAGGTTTGACCTTGATTGCGTTGGTCCTAACTCAATGACTTGAATACAGTTTGCTCCACCTTAATCTTGTCAGACCTTAACTCATTCGAGTTATTATAATTCAAGGGTTCCAGGCGTAAAAACCTGATTAAATCAAGCTTGTAAGTAGACCACTGAGCTCTTAGGTTTGTCTCCACCACAGTTCCTGACTTTTAAGTGTACGAGGAAATGTGTCTGTGGGCCCTGCTCCATCACTGTAACTACTACTTGAGTTAGGTCCATATCCTTTTATTACTTGTCAATATATATATAAAAATCGACAAAATTATTTAACGAAAATCTTCTTAATTGAAGCATAAGCAGAACTCACGGTATAACCAAAGTCAGATACACCAACGTATCATAACCTTTTGTTGGAAAACGGTGAGTGGTTGAGGTCAAAGACGTGCGGTTTGTAAGTAGGCTCACTCCCTAGTTGCAGTCAGTCCTTTTTGCACGTTTGTTTTGTTTGTCATTTTACAGCGACCGCATCACACTTATCTGCAAACAAAATAAAGCAAACACTTCTTTAGGCGACCACAGTGGGAGGCTTGAAACGAAACTTCATCGCCTCTAGCCCATCATGGACTACCAGAACGTAGTTTCAAACCATTCACCAATGGTTAGAACCAGAAGGTCTAGTGCTCTCGAGCATGAGGAGCCAGAGGGCTTAGCCCTAATTGGATCCCCACTTGAGCATCCTCTTAAACAAGCCTGCTAACACGAAGGGATGAGCAGAGTCATAGCCACAACGGTTAGAGCGATGGTGATGATGACATCCAGAAGGATGAAAAAATAGATGTAGATGGGTTTTCTGGCAAGGGTTTCATGCCCATGCTTAAATGTCGTTTATAAATAATTGACCAAAGAATTCAACAATCATTGAGAGAAACCCTCGAGAGACAACGTGCTGAAGCATTGCGCAATGTGGCGGCCCAGGGTGAAAGCTCTACTGCCATGAGAGCCGTAATAAACAACGGTGGAACCTTAATGCAGGACAGGCTTCGTAGAGAAACTGACAAGGTCTTAGTTGAAATAAACTCAACTTTGTCTTCTACTGCTACCCTTATTGCTATGGACATGGCAAGACAGATAGTAGTTGAAGTCAGGCCTATTTTGGTGCGACAGGCTAAGGCTTATAATGGCTTGGTTCAAACTGTTAGAGAGGACATCAGGCAACTTAGGCCTGCACCTCCTTTGTCAGTACCAACTGGATATCCTCGTGAGGGTCCCTCAAGTTCACGATTACCGGCGACTCAGGTTGACTATAATGTCCCTGAGAGAACGAAAAACCCAATTACGGCTAACCCGAGTGTCACACTTGGAATCTAGTTGCAGGGACCATGTGCCTCTTAGGTTTGCTGGCCCTTCAAATCAAAGTTTTTCTCTGGCCTCGAGGGATCTTAATGCTAATGTGCCAGTGTTACCTGTCCCTGAGACGGGGGCAAAACTGTTCATACCCTCCTCAGGTGGTAGAGGTAACCTCGAGGCCCACTCAAGGCCTTGAAGTAAGAGTGCAAGGATAGGTACCCATTCTCGGAAACCAGCCTCTCGTTCCTAGACCTCTCCATACTTATCACACTGGGGGGCAAGTTAACCACCTACTTCTTCAAGACCATGACTTGGGGACTGATCAAGCGAGAGTGAACCAACAGCCAACTAATACGCGTGTGCTCCCAAGCATGCCATATAACCCAGGTCCTATTGGAACATACTTCACGGCTAACCAAGCGCATGGCCATATTGATAAGGGGAGTTACCCTGGGTTTAGGCAACAACATCCATTCCCACACCCAAATGTGACGGGTGCTCAGGGCTACCCTGCGAATCCCCCTCGAGATCTTCACCCACTTCGGGGGCAATGGTAGGTGCATAACCATGTGCCTAACCTACCCCTCCAAGACCAACTAGCTGCCCTCATAAAACATATGTATGGGCAAGCCTTACAAGGGTCAATAGACCCTTGTACAGTGAACCTTACCCTAACTATATAAATAGGGACTACCCTTTTCCTCAAGGATATAAAATCCCCTAGGTTACCCTCTTCTTAGGGGAAGGGATTGTGTCTATCCTCGAACACTTGGCAAAGTTTAATTGCCAGTGTAGGGAAGCGGCTAACAATTAGTATCTCAAGCTTAGGTTGTCCCCAAATCCTTAACCAGGGCCGCTTTTCAATGCTACATTAGCCCGCCACCTAATTCCATCTATTGTTGGGATGACGTGGCAAGGCAATTTAAGGCCCATTTTTCAAGAATGGAATTTGGAACTTTCATGTCTGACTTGGCTTGAATAAGACAAAAGCACAAGTGAATATGTGGAAGAATACACTAACTGGTTTAAGAGAGCCAGGTTAAAGTGCAAGTAGCTCTTCCTGAAGTTAAATACGTCAAGCTAGCTTTAAATGGCTTAGATATTGAATTTAGGAAGAAATTTGAAGGCTCTAACTTCACGATGCTCTTACAGCTGGCAGAATGTGCTGCTAGATACGAGGTTGTCTTGAAAGAAGAAAGCTTGAAGAAAAATAGCGTGTATGGGACTTACATACATGATCTAATCGAAGAGGATGAAGATCCTCCTTATGAGATTGACGTTGCTTAATACGTCAAAGGGCCTCCTATGGTTTGCAAACCTTTTGTTAAGAAGGATGTCAAAGCCTAGAAGTCTTATCAACCCCGAGACTTAAGAAAGTTCTCATTTGACCTCTTAAGAGCCGATTTAAGATTTGATTGGCTTGAGGCAAATAACAAACTCAAGATCATGAGTAAACATAGAAAACCTGACCCTAATTCTAATAAGGGGAAGGTATATTTTAAATGGCACAATTCGTTGATCCATTCAATAAAGAACTACGTTATCTTCAGGAACGTGGTTCAGGCTACCATAGAAGCAAGGGAATTGATCTTCCCAGGAGAAGGACAGATGGGTGTTGACAAAGACCCCTTTCCTAGTCTTGTCCAAGTCAATATAATAGAGGTAGCGAAGCCTCGTGATTCCCATAACAGCCAAACTAATGGCAGCTCTTTATGTAGGATGGATACGGACAAAGACAAACTGGTCATGGCCAATGCTTTGTTTGATAGACTGCTGGAATCTAGGACGCTTAGGTTTGCTAGAGCTGTGTTGAGATTTCAAGAGGATTACTGCAAGTGGCATATCACAGCTGAACATTCAAAACACAGTTGTGTTATATTCAGAAGGTTCGTAAAGAAGCGATCAGAAGAAGGCATTATTATTCTTTCTAAAGAAGAAGAGTTGGCCATGGGTATCCTCATCGATGACCACTAGCAGACAGTCTTCGCTTCCAAGAAACAGGCATTGAGGAAACCCCTGCACCTCACGCATGATCGCTATGAAGGTTGTGGTCACAAGTTAGTGGCAGAAATGAAGAAGTTGAGTCTTGACCCAAAGAAGAAACCAACTCTGTTGGCAAAAACACCACTAACAGGACCTCCTCGTGGTTTTACATCAAGGACCCAGATAATCATGAGAACTGGGCATCCAAAGAAGAATCCAAATTACCACCTACTAGACGTGGACACCAGTCAGGCACCATGACATTCAGGACATCAACCTTCTGGGGTCCAATTTGGTAATGTTTTGAGGAGAAATCACCTTAGTCAAGAGAGGTTAGTGCCTCTAACCTTACCATAACTCAAAAGAGAAGGTAGCTACATAAGAAAGCAGCTCCGCGGAGGACTTCAGATGATACTTGCTTAACTAGGCTCTCTCAAGAGGAAGCCAGGGTCCCCAAGGGCAAGCAAACTGAGTAGATAGATCTCAAGGATCTAACAACTGAGTCCAGGCCTTTTACTACTACCGATAAAGGGAAGACACACAAGAAGCTCGTGAGATGGGCTAGCCTCTCATCCTCTGAAAGGCAAGAGTCTTAGTGGGATCAACTTGCCAAAAATTCCCTATCTGAGGGAGTAGCTGAGGACGAGGGGGAGTACTCCCCTCTCAGCATCAACTTAGTGGAACCTCTAGGCCAGGATAACCCAATATGGTCTGACGTAGAGAATGATTTCCATGAGGAGGACTTCCCCCAACCGACGGAGGAGTCTCAAATTCCAAGGGTTGATCTAGAAAACCAGCCTCTAGAGTAGGATACGTTAACAAATGATAGTCCTTATCATCGGGATTAGGACACATCCATGGTTGATAGCCCCAAAAAGGGAACATACCAAGGGATCCAGATACAATTTGGGACGCTCTTAGAAAAATTTGATGTTAGAATCGCATTACTTCTTCCTTTGGAGTT
This sequence comes from Simmondsia chinensis, assembly GCA_018398585.1. Taxonomy (NCBI): domain Eukaryota; kingdom Viridiplantae; phylum Streptophyta; class Magnoliopsida; order Caryophyllales; family Simmondsiaceae; genus Simmondsia; species Simmondsia chinensis. The sequence goes on from JAGTTD010000012.1 coordinate 24,416,290, forward strand.
CATGGCAACTGACACTTAGAAGGCCTTGAGGGAGACATCATAGCATCAGAGGAGGATCCTCAAGCTGAGCTTGTTGCTAAAGTAGCAACCACCAAAAGTAACCCTGACCCCTTGTCTTTTGAAGTTAATACCCCAACATGCAAATCGCCTGATAAATCACATGACATAATGAAGATGATGTCTGATGGCTTTAATACCACCAATGAACACATCAAGCCCCATACATCAAGGCCAAATTTAATGGCATATTGGAGAATAGGGTCTTGGTGGACAATGGCGTCGCCATCAACGTTCTATCTGCGTATATGTTGGGGGTCATTGGTAAATCTCAAGATGATCTAATTACTTTGGATGTTGCCATATGTGGATTTTCTGGAGCTACTACTAAATCTGAAGGTTTCATCCTAATTGACTAACAGTTGGCAGCTTAAGCAAGCTAAAAACTTTCTTTATAGTGGATAGTACCTCAAGCTACAATGCTTCGCTTGGGAGGGATTGGCTACATGCCAATTATTGTATCCCTTCTTCACTTCACCAGTTGTTAATCTTCCGGAACCATGACAAGTATGAGGTTGTTATGGCAGATAATAAACCATTCATGGCTTGCTCTAACTAAGTGGAGGCAAAATTCTACTAAGATGGCATGGGACCACTTGATGTTAAAAGGACCACTCCACAATCTGCCCAACGATAGGACAAAATTGCCATCCTCGACGTCCCATTAACTAAAGCTGAGGTTGGTTAATTAGATGTAGAGTCTGAAGACTCTGATTTTTGGGGATGTATGAGGGCCCTTCTTGAAGAAGACTTCCAGGGCACACCAAAACCCTAATGCGAAGTTGCCAAGACCTCCCATTAATGGCCCAAAAGGCTATTTCCTCAACATTAGCAAGGCTCGTGGCCTGACATGCTGAGGATTAGCTTTAAACTAAGCAGCCGTTTAATGGTTTCCAGGTCCACAACGCACAAAAAGAGGAGCTAGAACTCTCTGACTTAAGAGCAACACCTGCCAAAATAGAGGATTTGAGGGTTGAAGTCCAAGATCCCCTCCTCGAGATTAATTTGGGCTCGACGGAAGACCCAAGACCTACTTATCCAAGTGCTCTACTTTTCAAGAGCAGATGGAGTAGTACCTAACTTTGATTCGCGAATTTAAAGACTGTTTTGCTTGGGATTATCAAGAGATGCCTAGCCTAGACAGAAAGGTGGTTGAGCATAATCTTCCTATCAAGCCAAGTTCAAGACCCATTCAGGCCCAGAGAAGAATGACCCAACAAGTTATCAATTTGGTCAAGGATGAGATCAAAAGGCTCTTAAAGGCTAAGTTTATCAGGACTGCTAGGTATGTCGAATGGTTGAAAAATATTGTACCTGTAATAAAAAAAAGTTAGGGTTTGTATTGACTTCAAGGATCTGAATGCTACTAAGAATGTTTATGAAATGCCGAAACCGAAAAAACCGTGCCAAAACCGAGAAAATGGAACCAAAATCTCGGTTATTGAGTTGGAAGAAGTGGTTCGGTCACTGAACCGGTAAAAAATCCGGTTAATTTGGGTGGGTATGGTTCATGGGTTCCAATAATATCAAATAAATCAAATAAACTCATGTTTAGTTTCGTATGATTATGAGTTCAATTCAATCTAGTTTCAACCTTTTATATTTCTAGCGTAAGCCAATCTAAATTACCATAACAACTGTATACACTTGGAAATGCAATTAACAACCTAAACATAAATGGTTACTTAATTTACCTATTTTTTAGAGTGCATGGCAGCAGCAAAATTTTAGGATTTTAATGGGTGAGAAAAATACTTGAATTTCTTTTTCAATAAGTGGTTAACCGATTAACCGAACCGAACTTACTGAAACCGAAATTCCGATTAACCGATTTTAAATGGGTGGTAACAGTTATTAAATTTTTAGAAATTCCTTAAACGATTACCGAACCGATAAGTTAAATGGTATGATTATCTGGTAACGAACACCCCTAAATGCAGCCACCCTGAAGGACGAATACCCAATGCCTATTGCTGATGTGCTTATTGACTCAACTTCGAGGCATGAAGTCTCATCTTTCATGGATGGCTATTGTGGGTACTACCAAGTTATGATTGCCTTAGAGGATATCCACATGACAACATTCAGGTGTCCTGGGGTCATTAGGGACGTTTGAGTGGGTGGCTATGCCATTTGGTTTGAAAAATTTTGGAGCCACCTACCAAAGACCCATGAACATGATCTTTCATGATCCTATTGGCAAGACCATAGAAGTCTATATAGATGATATCGTGGTCAAATCCGAATCCCAAGTCAAATACTTGGAAGACTTGTGGGGTGCAATCCTCAAAATAAGGGCCCATAGCCTTGAGATGAATCCATTAAAGTGTGCTTTTGGCGTGCATGCTGGAAACTTTCTGGTTTTTTGGTGCACCAAAGGGGCATCGAGGTGGATTTTAATAAAACTAGGGTCATTCAACAGGCCAAATCGCCTTTAAATAAAAAGGAACTTCAACGCTTGCTTAGGCAGGTTTCTTAAAACGTTTTATCTCAAATGTCACAGAAAAAATGAAACTCTTCTCTCCATGACAAAGGCTCAAATTTGAGAAGGACTTCAAGTGGGAGGAGCCACATCAAGCAGCCTTTGAGGCCATCAAGGAGTACTTGATCAGGCCCCCGGTGCTTATTCCACCAAAGCAGGGCAAACCTTTGAAGATCTATGTCTCTACTTCTGAGGAATCTATTGGATGTTTGCTTGTACAAGACAATGAGCAAGGGGTTTGAATAGGCTGTGTTCTACCTTAGCCGTTGCTTAAATAAATGTGAAATAAAATACTTCTCAATTGAGAAATTGTGTTTATCATTATTTTGTGCATCAGTAAAATTAAGACATTACTTCTTGGCATTTACTGTATATGTAGTTTCTTAGACAAATTCCCTTAAACAAATGCTAGATTGACCATTTAGAAGGGGAAGGTTGAGCAAGTCAAGTATAGCTCTACTTCAGTTTGAGTTGATTTACGTATCACAAAAGTCAGTAAAGTGCCAAGCCTTACATAACTTTTTAGCTCACTGCCCAAACATTAATACTAGCATGGCCTATGAACAAGACCAACCCTTGATAGTGGAAATGGTCCTTGGAAGTTATTCTTCGATGGATCAAGGACCAAGTGATGGAGTTGGAATTATGATAGAATCTCCTACGGGGATCATCACCAAATTGGTCGTTACTTTAGTTGGCAAATGTTCCAACAACATGGCAGAGTATGAGGCATTGATAATAGGCTTACAAACTCTCCTGGAAATGCAAGTCCTCAATATTGTCATCAAGGGGGATTTGCAGCTGGTAATTTGCCAAGTAAAAGGGGAATTTCAATGTTTAAGTAATATTGCGAATCAATACTTATTAGTGGCACAAAAGCTATTGAGTAAATTTGATAGTGTGTAGATTCCTAGGGTCAAGCGTTCGATGGCTTTTCTCAGTTAGCATCAGGGTATAAATTGCCCCGGAACTTGGGGCAAAGTAACCATGGTCATTAAAACCAAAGTTTTGGACCATGACATCGAGTCTTTTAGTCTTGAGAGCGAAGCAGTGCCAAGTGAACACTTGAACCCATCAAACTGTCTTGAGTCAATGGGAGGACAGGAGGAAGCCTCTAATTGATTACTTCACAAGGATAGAAAGATGAAGATGAGGGCTCATAGATTCCATCTTTATGATGAATCTGGAGACTTATATAAAAGGGATGTTAGCAGAGTGCTTCTCAAGTGTCTTGACTTGGACATAAAAATGCTAGTAATGGTAAGAGCCCATGAGGGTATCTGTGGATCCCATCTAGCTGGCAACAAAATACCAAGGGGTGCAGAGTATGCCAAAGATATGGCCATGTGCCAAGGGTCCCTATGGTTGAAATGCATGCCATTGTCAAACCCTAACCATTTAGAGGTTGGGCAATGGACATCATAGGAGAAATTAATCCTCCTTCTAGTAAAGAACACTCTTACTTCCTCGTAGCCATAAACTATTTCACAAAGTGGGTGGAGGATAAGCCCTATAGGAACATCAATCAGCAAGATGTGATTGATTTTATCAAAGAATATATCCTATGTAGGTTTGGTATCCTAGAAACCATTACTGTGGATCAAGCTAGAGTGTTCAATGGACCTGAAGTTAAGGAGTTCACCAAGAGTTTCGACATAAAAATCTTGAACTTAGCCCCTTACTATCCTCAAGCCAATGGTTAGGCAGAGTCAACCAATAACATTCTAAAGGCCAATATTAAAAAGATGATTGAGGACAATCCTCGGAAGTGGCATGAATGGCATGAATTGCTACTGGATGCCCTTTGGGCTTATAGGACCTCTAAATGAGACGCAATTGGGACAACTCCCTTCCATTTGACGTATGGCCATGATGTTGTGCTCCTAATGGAAGTAAGAATTCATTCTATTAGACTGGCTCACCAAGGGAGGTTTTCTGAACTTGAGTATGAGAAGGCTATGATGGATGAACTAACTAACTTAGACTAAGTTAGGCTTGATTCTCTTCACAAGTTGGAAACGCATAAGAAGAGGGTGGTCAAAGCCTGCAATAAACAAGTCAAGCCTAGGTCTTTGACTTGGGAGATATAGTTTGGAAAGTGGTTTCACCCATTGGCCAGAAAGATCGTGTCCTTTGGAAATGGTCCCCAAACTGGGAAGGCCCGTTTAGAGTCATTGAGGTGTTTGGAGGTAATGCTTACTTACTTCAAGATCTAGATGGAAGAACTCATCTGAGGGCTATCAATGGTAGGTTCCTAAAGAAATATGTGCCATCAATTTAGGATTCTAACAAGGAAGTTCTTAAGTATAGATTCCCTAAATTATGGGCTCAATTTCAATATCAAAATCTCAAGGATCAACTCCATGATCCTTAGAATAAACAAAGAAATAAAAGAAAAAAAGGAACCACCAATCTGAGAGACATATTAAACAAAATGTGTATTTCATTAATATTGTCAAAGGGTATGTGGCTTACATACAAAAGATTACCGGTAACTAACTTATACAGCAAAATCTCATTACAAGAAACTAAAAAAAAAAAAAAAAAATCAAAAAAGTTGAGTCGTAATCCTCACTAAGAATTCCTCTATCAGGGACAGTTGGCTGGTTGTAGCATTCAGCTCACAATCCAAGGAGATAGCTTCTTCTTGAATGGCTTGGTTGTTCCTTCGGGCCTCCATGGTGGTGTTATAATTCTCATAGTAGGGGGCATTTGAAATAAATTATAAATGTAATAAGGCGTAGAATCGAACCTATTGAGTTGTAATAGCTAGTTGATATTGTAATAGCTAGTGATATTGTAATTAGTAGCTTAAGCTTTGGTGAAGTCATGTAATAAGTGAGGTCTAGAGCTTAGGTGGTCGATGCCGGTCAATAGTGACGGCTTAGTGAGTGGTTGGTGGCTATAGTATGAGTTAGATGCAATGTAATAGATCATATCATGTAAGTAGTATAAATAGGAAGGCTTAGGCTTGTAATCTCATAACTTTGATGAATGAATTGATATCTTTGATATCCTCTCTACTTTCTCATCTCTTTCCCTTCTTTCTCTCATCTAAATTCTATATTCTTTCTCATCTCATATTCTCTTTATCCTAGCTTACGTTTGTGGTTTATTGTTATGATTCTCATAGTAGGGGGCATATGAAATAAAGTATAAATGTAATAAGGCATAGAATCGAACCTATTGAGTTGTAATAGCTAGTTGATATTGTAATAGCTAGTGATATTGTAATTAGTAGCTTAAGCTTTGGTGAAGTCATGTAATAAGTGAGGTCTAGAGCTTAGGTGGTCAATGCCGGTCAATAGTGACGGCTTAGTGAGTGGTTGGTGGCTATAGTATGAGTTAGATGCAATGTAATAGATTATATCATGTAAGTAGTATAAATAGGAAGGCTTAGGCTTGTAATCTCATAATTTTGATGAATGAATTGATATCTTTGATATCCTCTCTACTTTCTCATCTCTTTCCCTTCTTTCTCTCATCTAAACTCTATATTCTTTCTCATCTCATATTCTCTTTATCCTAGCTTACGTTTGTGAATTAACCACAAACATAACAATTGGTATCAGAGCCAGGTTTGGCTTCCGAATCAAGCTTGTATCCGAAAAGAAATTACAAAATACGATTAATTCTATTGCAATTAATCAATAAAAACAATTGTGTTACAAATTTAGTTCAGATTTGGTGATCAGAATTCAAATCTGAATTTTGAAGTGGTTTTGGCGGTTGTTGCACCAGTTTTCAGCAAGTGATTAAGAGGTGTTGCGGTTGAGATGATAATTGAGTGAATTACATAAAACAAAAGTTCAATTGATCAGTATTATTGAGTGTATTCAACCTCAAGCTGATTCAGATTCAAATTTATAGGAAACGATCAAGCAATTTGCTGAAGAAGTTTAGTGCTGAAGCAAGTTTGAGTTGCTGAAGAAGTGGTGCTGAGCTAACTGTCCTTGTTTGATCACTCATTTGATCTGTGGCGAAGAGGTTACAAGTGAGTTAATTGATCCACATTGCATTTCATCAACATCAAAAGACTAGAAACAAGTTGAATTGAGGTTTAATCAGATTCTACAACTCTGAAACTGAAGTTGAGGTACCTGTTTCTGAGCTGTAAGTTCAAACTCGATTCATATCTGCTTTTCTTGCTAAATTGTGAAGAAATTGTGGTGACAAGCTTAGAAGTGGTGGAAATCCATCAGAATCTGTGGTAATTTTTGAGAATTATATGTTATCGAGTTGCGATTTGCTTAGGCGAAACTCTGACAACATAGGCGAAAATCTGACAGTGGAAAGGAGAAACGAAAATTGTTGAAATCTGATTTCATTCGTGTAATTCGCTTTAGGTATTGAGTTGAGGACTTGATTGCGAGCTTGAGTCGAGTTTAATTTAGAAGTTTAGGTCGAATTAATCAACTAACATTGCAGTTAGGGTTTGTTCGAACTTCCTCTGCTCGAAGTTCGTCAGTAGAGTTTGAATATGCGGTGATTCTTAAAGCCGATCTTGAAATCCAGATAATTGTCGATCTTAACAATACTTGGTGCTGCGGTTAACTTGAAAATCATTCATTGTGAAGTTTTAAGAGCGATTATGGATGGTTGTGATGCAACAACTCCGGATTGGTTGAAGACAATGCTTGATCAACACCAGAAATCTAATGCTGAATGGATACATCAAATGAACCAGCAAAACAATGTGAACATAGAACAGCAAGCTCAGCCGATTGTATTGGAGAAATCTGATCAGGTCATTTGTCAATCACAAGAATTGGTGGATAGGATTAATAAGTTCTGGGACCAGCAAAAGGAGGACTTGAAGTGAAATTAGCTGAGATTCAAGAACAATGTCGAAGGCCAAACTCTTCCGCAGTAGCTGAAGTGTACATTGTGGAGCCACTTAATGTAGTTGAAGAAGAATTTGATCAAGGTAATGCCGTAGTTGGTGAACACGAGTTGGATGAACCAGAGGTTGAACGTGATGATCTTTATGAAGACTCTTTGCTAGAGTTAGAGTATTTTGAAGAGGATGAGACACAGTATGACATGCGTCAAGAATGGGAATACGATTTTCATGTCATGGGAATGATGAAGAGTGCAAAGAGTAAAGTGAAGCGGAATCATCTTAACGACGCATTGAAAGAATTTTGGGAGACAAAGAAGATTACAAAGAAGAAATTGAAGGATAAAGTTGTGTTGCAACCTATGAGGTTTGATGATCAACAAAAGTTAACTCAAACTGCTGCTTCTACTGATGTATATGCTGAAGCTACGTATGCTGGTGTACAAGGGGTAGTTGCTGCAGATTTTGTGATTCCAACCAAAATAATTGATGCCACTGTTGAGATTTCATTGCTATCATCTCCAAACCTGTTAAGTATTATCCCATGGCAAGCTTATATGTAGAATGGAGGCACTTTCTCTGTTGAGCAATGTCATCCTGTTAAAAAGATAGTTGTTGCTGCGGCAGTATCACCAAATGCTGTGCAGAGTGTGTCTAAGTTCACTTTTGGGCATGATGGAGTGTTAACTTGGGTCCATAACAACATCATCTTGGAGGTTGAGCAAGGTCTCTTGTGTGGGGTGAGAGATTACGAGTGTAGAGTGGCTGAAATGTACTATCGGCATGCCAATCGGCAAGTTCGGCATGATCTATTCCTTCTTTTGAGTAGAATTGTGACTTATCCAAGTGCAAAATTTAGTGATAAGTTGCCTCCTGATCCAGGAGAAGATTCTCAAGACTATATGAAGCTAAGAGGAGTCGAATTTTTGCTGAAACGTTGCACTCGAGCTACAAGAGTGCACTTCATGGTCCACAACAAACAAAACTGGGTTCCTTGTGATGGCAGTGCACAAAATGGCAGTGCACAAAGCCGAATTCTAAATCTATTTGGGGTGATTTGCTGTGATAGATTTGAGTGGAAAAATCATTTGCACAAGCTCCACTATATCCTTAATGTTTTGGTGGAAAAGATCAACGCAGGATCGGGGAAAACTCTTGCTAAAATCAGTGAAGAAATCAGCAAGGATGCAAAGCTTGGTTGGTGTCTCCATTTGTTTTATCTATTACTTATGCTTGTGTTAGTTGATATTAAGGCAAAGCTTGGTCATTTGAGGCAAGATTGGCTGCTGTACAGATCACAAAGGGGGAGCTGCAGCATTGGTGATTTGCATTGGGACTGCATTACTGAGGTTTTGGATTCTGCAGCATCTTCTGTGCAATGGGAAAGCAATCAAGGATGTGTTGAGCATGTCATGAGTTGGTTCAGTAAGTGATTGTGTGAGCTAAATAAGTTGGATGTTACTACTGCAGAGCAGGTTAAATCGGCAAGAAATCAGATCCCAGTAGCTAAAATGCACTTTCAGCATGCCGATTGGCAAGATCGGGATGATTTATTTCCTTTTTCAAAGGGAGTTTTGATTTATCTAAGTGCAAACATGAATGTCAAGTCTCCTCCTAAACCGGCTGAAGAAGTTCAAGGCTTTAAGAAGTTGAGACAATTGGAACTCATGACTCAAGCTACTAATGTGCATTTCAGGCCATCTAACAGCAAGAGAAAGCTTGGGCTGGGTAAAAAGAAGTTCAGGTATTACAAAGTCTGGATGGAAGCTGTGATTGGTGCCAAGCTGATGTGCTTTGATTTGGGTAGACCTCCGGACGAGTGCTCCTCTTCAGTTGACAGCAATGACAACGAGTGTGCTTTCAGTTTGGGTTGTGTAATGTTGCTGATGCTGAGTGCTGCTGCTAATGATCTGCAATCTGTATGCTGTTCTTCTGCTGCTGTTGTGCTCTTACTGTTGCTGATGCGCTCTTGCTGTCATGTTGCTGGTGTGTTTAGGCTTATGTGTTGATTGATTGGTTAAATTGCTGCTACTGGTGTGTTTAGGCTTCTTCAGATGTTGCTGCATTCTGGCTGCAGCTCTTCATCCAAGTTGGCTGCGGCTCTTCTGATGTTTAGCTCGTTTTTCCTATTGTAGCATTGGTTTTTCAAGCTTCAACTTCCTTCTTGATTCTTGGGGACAAGAATCTTTTAAAGGGGGGAGTATTGTTATGATTCTCATAGTAGGGGGCATATGAAATAAAGTATAAATGTAATAAGGTGTAGAATCGAACCTATTGAGTTGTAATAGCTAGTTGATATTGTAATAGCTAGTTGATATTGTAATAGCTAGTTATATTGTAATTAGTAGCTTAAGCTTTTGTGAAGTCATGTAATAAGTGAGGTCTAGAGCTTAGGTGGTCAATGCTGGTCAATAGTGACAGCTTAGTGAGTGGTTGGTGGCTATAGTATGAGTTAGATGCAATGTAATAGATCATATTATGTAAGTAGTATAAATAGGAAGGCTTAGGCTTATAATCTCATAACTTTGATGAATGAATTGATATCTTTGATATCCTCTCTACTTTCTCATCTCTTTCCCTTCTTTCTCTCATCTAAACTCTATATTCTTTCTCATCTCTTATTCTCTTTATCCTAGCTTACGTTTGTGAATTAACCACAAACGTAACAGGTGGCTTCTTCAAGGCCTCCAACTACTAAACTTTGAGAGAGATGCTATCGTCTCAGGGAGTGTAGTTCACCCTTAAGGAGGCTTAACCTCTACTCTAAGCAATGCATCTCGTCTTCCATACTTTTGATCCCCTAAGCTTGGTGATCTGGAATCCTTCTTGCTGCTTGGAGCTCTTCAAACAACAGCTGCAAGCCCCTTAGGCCAGCTGAATGCTTTTAGGTTCCTAATGGCATCCTGGCAATGTCGTTTTCTCTAAAGAGGGGCTGGGACTTCTTCGTTCACCTTTGAAAGCACCTCCTCAAGAACTTTAAGTTCCCTGGCGATAGAGGGAGCCACCTTTGAATCTTCTTTCAGTGATCTTATCAGGGATATGGCCTCTTGAAGATGACCCTCTCAACCAGAGTCAGAACAGGGACATGCGTGATTTTCAAACACTGGAGTTTGGGAGATTCTTAGTCTAGTTGCTACAAAGCCAATCCACCACTGGCTCCAAACTTCTCTAAAGGAGAAGACATTCCCCCTATCCTTAGGGAAGGAATGGCTGTGGGAGGAGTAACCTACAAAAGGTTAACATTAAAGAGTTAGGCAAGATTTTGACTCTGGAGAATAATCAAGGTTTAAAAAAAATGCCTTTACCTCTATGGCCTTAGTTTGAGGTGAAGAAGGGCCCCTATTGGCATTGTTGTCATGGGAGCTTCTAAGGGTACATCCTTCATTAATGTTTCAACGGGTATCTCAAACGTTGGAACTATTGCTGGCTCTTCAACCGTTGATACACCTTCCTCGAGAGGAGCTTCTATAGAATAAGGCTTGCGTGTTAGAACCAAATATGGTTTGAAACATCAAGAATTGGTAAACCAGTTAGGCCTTTACCTTCATTAATCTCTTCAATAGAGATTGGGCCTCCTAAGAGTTGAAAGGGAGCTTGCACAAGACCCTGGCCTAAGATAGCAAGGAAGGAGGCCTCTTCAAAAGTATAACTTATAATTGGCTCCATAACTGAGGTAGCCATATCACCTTCCTCCTCATTACTCGAGATCAATGATTCAGTATCTTGATGAGGCTCTGGTGCAATCTCTTGAGATGGAGGATCTAGAATCTGCATAATATAGGGAGCTGGCTCTTTGATGAGGCTCTGGTGTAGTCTCTTGAGATGGAGGATCTAGAATCTGCATAATATAGGGAGCTGGCTCTTCTTGTGTCTGTAAAAGGCCATGTTAGAAGCTGTTTTAACAAAGATGAGCAAGAACTCCAATTGAGAAAAGCCAGTACCTTTGATACAGGGAGCCTAGCTCTTCTTTTTCTCAGTAATGGGTATCTCTTCTTCTTCTGTAGCAGGGAGAGTTGGAGGAACAACATCCTTCTTCCTCTTTCTTGAGCCACCAACCTCGAGGGCTAGTGAAGAGGTGCCTGGAGGGGAACCCTCTAGCAGCATTTGAGTAAAACTTCTAGTCTTAACACTCCTAGGGTTTGCCTTCACAGATGCGGAAAAAGTAAAGAACATAGATCAGTCTTTATTCAAGCCACTAAGATAAGACTGAAGCATACTTTAGAGGTGGTTGTTTACCTGAGCGTGTCTTTTGCAAGGGCCTAATGCTAATAGGATGGCTTATTCTCGAGCTGGGACCTGCGAACTCAAATAAAGGCATAAAATACTGCTTGGCACCTCTAGCCTCTAAAGAGGACCAATAAGCTTGAAACTAAGCTGCAAAATGCGGTGTGGCACATGGGGTGTACCTGCAAACTACGACATACCTATAAAGGGATTTCACCCCTTGGTTCAGCTCACGGAGCTCCCTAAGCGAGACAGGTTGGATGGGGAACCTCTTGGCCCACCATGGGTTCTTAGTCCTTAAACTTGGAAAAGGGATGTCTTGGACCATACCAAATTGTCTGGCAAACAATCCAAGCCTAAATGTTTCCACACCAAGATGTGTCTAGTGATAGAGAACAAATCTTAAGGGCATAGGATTGCTTACCAGATTTGCGAATTGATGTCCACAGACATCATAATGAATGTCCAGTTTCCTGAACCAAAGTGGACCAAGATTCCTCTCCCTGAAAGGAGTCCATTGAGTCCCCTTCCTCCCTCGAGGAGACATTAGTCTCTCAAGGTATGGATTAAAGGACCATCTTAGGGCTAGTTGGACCTCACAACGAGAGAAGTACTCCCTAAAGCAGGAAACCCCCTCAACTGCGGGAGCATAGGGGCCCCTGAGGCAGAGCTTAGGAAAATAAGCTTAGGCCCGAAGCTGGGTTAGCCACAAGGGACCATCTGTTTGGACAGCATATTTCTTGGCTATGATGTCTCTAAGGCATTCATATACTTGGGCTAAGATTAATGGTCCCAAAGCTAATGGACCAGTGCTAAAAACTAAGTTCACAGCCATGGTCTTTAAAAACTTCAAAACTGAGTTGGAAGAGTTAGAAAAGAAGAACTTGTTTAACCAAAACAAGTAAAAACATGCCTCTTCTTCTCTTAAACAGTGTCCGAAGTCATGAGCCTCTGTTACAAACATCTTAACAAAGGACTAGCAACCATTGGGCAAATCGGTTATGGAGAAGGATGAGGCAAAAACTTCAGCCTCATTAGAAATAGAAGAATCAAGAGGCAATCTTCTCCTCCTGGTGAAAGACCTATTAAGGCCGCTATGTCCTCTAAGGTAATGACAAGAAATCCTGTGGGGAGGACAAAAGCATTGTAACAGGTGTTCCAACAGCAAGTAAACGGTCGTCATGATAGGATAATCACACCTGAGAGCAATGGTGGAGAGCTTGATGGCTTCGTAAATACGAACATTCTTACATTTCTCTTCGTGCATCACTATTAGATTGTCCACCCACTCGGCGTATCCCCTTGTCAAGAAAGTCCATCATTTGAAGGGCAACACTTCCTTTAAGATGCGTTTTCCTCCCCAAGAAGAACTTGCAGAAATTGTGCAAAGCAAGGGAGATTCGTCGGTATCGGGAAAAAGTCCCGGAAGACTTGGAATGTCTCAGGATGGGTCAAAGATAAGCTTTAGGGCGTACGATTGGAAGGAAGATGAAGGATCATTCTTTGATAACTAAGAAAGATCCTCATTAATGGTGTTAGGATCCATTGGGCTTTGAAGCACATCAAAAACTATCAAAATGTTTGATTGTAGCAGACACGTCAATTGCTCGATTGGGCTATCAGCCTAAGCAACTGGGGCAAAGACAGCAAATGAGATTTGGGCCATCATCAGATCAGAGGAAACGAAGGATTGAAAGCAGATTGAATCAAGATTTAGAGATTCAAGAAAGGAAAAGAATTTGCAAGAAGCGTTTGAGAGAGAGAACGGAGTAGAAAAGTGAAAATTTCAATCCCTAACTGTCATACTTATAGACACGTGAGAAGGAAGAGCAAGCGGTCACAGTGTTCTCTCGAGCTCCCTCTTGCCGTTGAGGTTCAAATCAAGCAGACTTTTTACCCGCTATAAATTTAAATTTACTAACTGCTAAAAGAGGGACATTTGTTTACACCCTAATTTTTAAAGAGCTGGGGAGAAGCTGTTTTGAGTGAAGTACCACGTGCTTAACACGTGAGGCCTCCCTCGAGGAGAATCAAGCCTTGAGGTGCTGAAGTAACGGCATCTCGAGCCCAGTATCCTGAAGGGATGATCACCTTGATAAGGGTATCAACCACTCAAGGACTCGAGATGGTTGAAGGGTAAAAGGAGCTCGAGTTCAAGGGACTTTCAAGAAGGCTGTAAGATAGGTGGTTTCCAAGCTCGAGGTGGTTACTTGGAGCGCAATCTCAAATACTTGGCACTAAGCTTAATTCAAGAGAGCGTGGGGTTTCTAGAAGAGACTTTCGCTGAAATTACGGATGTGAGCAGCAATGATTTCCCTACAATACTGAATTCAGGACACGTTCATTGAAGACTTATGCGCGCAAAGAAAGAGCTTAGTGGCTAGACGTGGATGTAGTTGGCGCAGAAATAAAAGCATCCTTATTTTTTTGCTTTCTATAAATAAAGGCCTCTGCGTCAGTCCAAAGAAGTATACACACTCAATATAAAACTTCTTCAAGTTTTCTTTACAGCACACTTGTGCTTTTTCCTTAGGAGTAGTGTAACTGAGCTTAGCATAGATTAACATAGAACTTGTTGTACTTGCTTCACTGGTAATATAATTTCTCAAGTTTCAGGTATGACTTTCCAGTTTTAATCTAATCCCAAATTTTGATGAGTTGAGAATTAAGGCTTTAGTTTAAGGGTTTAACGGCCAAGGCTTGACCTTGATTTCGTTTGGCTTTACACTACTGTCACTATTTAATAAGTCAGGTGAACTTAGGTTCATGCCATTGTTTAGGGCATTGATGGCGAAGGCTTGACTTTAATTGCATTGGTCCTAACTCAGTGACCTGAATACCGTTTGCTCCACCTTAATCTTGTTAGACCTTAACTCATTTAAGTTATTATAAGTCAAGGGTGCCAGGCTTAAAAACCTGATTGATTCGGGTTTGTAAGTGGACTGTTGAACTCTTGGGTTTGTCTCCACCCCAGTTCCTAACTTTTAAGTGTACGAGGAAATGTGTTTGTGGGCCTTGCTCCATCACTGTAGCTGCCACTTGAGTTAGGTCCATATCCTTATATATATATATATATATATATATATATATATATATATATATATAAATCCAAAAATATATTTAACAAAAGACGGCATAACTGAAGTCAGATACACAAACATATCACAACCTTTTCTTCGAAAAGAATGAGTGGTTGAGGTCAAAGATGTGCGGTTCGTAATTAGGCTCACTCCCTAGTCACGGTGAGTCCCTTTTGCACGTTTGTTTTGTTTGTCATTTTATGGTGACCACATCACACTTATCTGCAAACAAAATAAAGCAAACACTACCTCCTCATGCTTCTGGTATGGGCAGTACTCATGTTCACTTATTGAAGTGAACATTCTCCCAGCCATCGTGTTAATGCACACCCTGCCCTTTTTGATTTTCAGGGAATTTCTCAAGAAATCTAACATATGCTCAAAGTGACATTACATATTCTCTTAAGGATCCATAGGCATAAAAAATCTCACTTTCACAACTTACCAAGCTTGAATGAAGTAAGCAAGCCTTTTTCCACCTTTTAGCATACTTTTAGAGCCTTAAAGAAATACTAATGTGACTTTGTGTCCCTTACATTTCTCAAGAATTTTATGAACTTCAAAATGGGAGGATCTGATTTGGCATCAGTGAGAGCTTTGAGATCCTTTCTAGGAGAGACCAGCTTCTTTAACCATGAGAGGAAAGTGGCTATCATCCACATCTTGTAAGAACATCCTTAGATAAAGTCCCCAATTAGGCTGAGGACCCTCTTTTTTTTCCCTTAATGTTGTAAAGAGGCTATTTGGCCATATATTATATTGTTTTGAGCAAGCCATATACTCCTTAACATTGTCAATGAAATACGTATTTTGTCAAATACATCTCTCAATTTGGTAGTTCATTTTCTTTTATTTTTCAAACTCAAGGATCATAGATTTAATCCTCAAGACATTGATATTGAAACTAAGCCCATAATTCAGGGAATCTAAATTTAAGGACTTCCTTATTAGAATTCCAAATAGATGGCGCATTTTTCTTTAGGAGCCTTCCATTGATGGCCCTTAGGTGAGTTCTTCCATCTAGGTCTTGGAGTAAGTAAGCATTTCCTCCGAATACCTCTATGACTCTAAATGTACCCACCCAGTTTGGAGACCATTTTCTAAAGATACGATCTTTCTGGCCAATGGACAGAACCACTACCTGATTAAGTCCCCTAAGTCAAAGGACTGAGGTTTGACTTTTTTGTTCTAGGCTTAGGCCACCCTCTTCTTTTGTTTTTCTAGCTTGTGAAGGGCGTCAAGCATAACTTTGTCTAAGTTAGTTAGCTCATCCATCAAAGCTAGCTCATACTCCAGTTTAGAAAACCTCCCTCGATGAGCCAGCCTAACAAACTAAACTGTGACTTCCATTGGGGGTACAACATCATGGCTGTACGTTAAATAGAAGGGGGTTGTCCCAGTTGCATCACGTTTGGACGTTCTGTAAGCCCCAAGGGCATCAAATAGCAGTTCATGCCACTTT
Organism: Simmondsia chinensis; assembly: GCA_018398585.1. Taxonomy (NCBI): domain Eukaryota; kingdom Viridiplantae; phylum Streptophyta; class Magnoliopsida; order Caryophyllales; family Simmondsiaceae; genus Simmondsia; species Simmondsia chinensis. The sequence goes on from JAGTTD010000012.1 coordinate 24,432,435, forward strand.
TTGGGATTTTTGCAATCATTTTCTCAATGTTGGTCTTTAGAATCTTATTGGTAGAATCTACTTGGCCATTAGTTTGAGCATAACAAAGAGTTGAGTTCAAGATTTTAAAATCTTGAACTCAACCCTTTATTATGCTCAAAGTCAAAGTAAAATCGAACGGAAACGCTTGGAGTCAACACCTACTACGAAACAACCGAAGTAGCATAACTGATTATTGTGCCATGAGTATCGAGGATGAGAGAAATTATCCTGTTGTTTGTCAAACACAGTTTGTGCTAGGGCAGGGTCAGTTACCGATGTGTGTTGCAACCTAGAGAAGAAATCAGAAGAAATTGAAGACAACACCATATATGGAACTTCAAAGTTGGAAAGGTGGGATAAAGTATCGGTGGCTCGGTTTTCTGACCCCTTCTTATAGACAATATCATAATCGAAGCCAATCAAATGGGACAGCCATAAGTGTTGCGTTGATGTTGAGAGGCGTTGTTCTAGAAGAAATTTAATGCTTTCTTGATTGGTTTGTATAATACAATGGCGCCTGGTTAAATACTGTTCCCACTTCTCAATGGTAAAAAGAACTGCTAATAATTCACGCTCATGAGCTGACATGCCTTAATGGTTGGGCGCGAGTGTATGGCTAATGAAGGCCAATGGATGACCTTCCTGCATTAAAGTCGCTCTAATACCAACACCCAAGCCGTAGGTTTCGTCCACAAATGTCTTCGTAAAGTTCGAAAGTGCCAAAATCAGAGTGGAGGTCAAGGCGCGCTTTAGGAGCTCAAAAGCAAGCACAACATCGGAAGTCCACATAAAATTGTCTTTCTTTAAGAGATTGGTCAAGGGCCTGGCAATGGTGAAATACTGAGCAATAAACCATTGATAATAACCTCATAATCCCAAAAAATCGTGAAGCTATTTCTTAATGTGAGGTCTCGACCAGGAAGCTACGGTAGCGAGCTTCCGAGGATCGGCAGCAACGCCCTCACCCTAGACGAAGTGTCCCAGATATTCAATACAACAGGATGCGAAAGCATATTTTGTCCTGTTAGCAGTCAGATGATGCGTGCAAAGGACTATAAAACCCTGCTGAAGATGAGCCAAATGGACGGTCCAAGTAGGACTATAAACGAGAATATCATAAAAAAAATACGTGGACAAACCATTGCAGAAAAGGCTAGAAAATATCGTTTATAAGGCTTTGAAACGTAGAAGGAGAATTGGACAAACCAAACGGCATCACGGTAAATTCATAGTGACCGAAATGGGTCCGAAAAGCCATTTTGGGGATGTCATCAATGGACATTCGTATTTGCTAATAGCTAGATTTGAGATCTATTTTCAAAAAGAAGGAAGAGCCACCCAACTCATCCAACAATTCCTCAACGATCGGTATTGGAAATTGTCTTTGACGGTCATTTTGTTGAGAGCACGATAATCAACACATAAGCACCAAGAACCATCTTTCTACTTGACGAAAATGACCGACGAAGAAAATGGGGAAGTACTGTTTTGGATAACACTAGCTAGAAGCATTTCCTCGATCAAAGTGTCAATGATGTCCTTCTGAGAAATGGGATAACAATAAGGACTTAGATTAACCGAGTTGCTCCCTCTCGTAATGGAATATGGTGATCAAAGCAGGGCCGAGAAGGTGAAAGACTAGATGCTGTGATAAACACATCAGAAAAATCAGTAAGGAAAACTCTTAAATCAGGTGGTTCATGTTCCCTTGCTGCTTTGGTGGCCTGCAGTGAGAACAGGGGAGAACCCTTGATCAGCGGCCCAATAATAAGTGCATGAAAAGAGGCAGAAGTGCGTGGCATAGAACAAACTATGCACTCAGTGACTGTTTTCGGAGATGACTGTCTGGTGCCGCTGAGTGTGTGACGATGGCCATCGAAAGTGAACTCCATCAACAACTAAGAAAAGTCCCATAGAACTTTACCCAAGGTACGAAGCCACTATATACCCAAAACCATATCACACCCGGAGAGTGGGATGAGTAGCAAATCGGACTGAATTGGAGAGCCTTGAAGTGTCAACAAATACCCGGCGAATACCGGAATAGAAAACTTAATTCCCATCAGCTACCATAACAGGGGGTCTACTTACAATATCAACGAAGCAATCCAATAGTGAGGCAAGGGCAACATCAACAAAATTATGGAGTATTGTCGCTGTCGATAAGAATACTCAAAGTACGATGCTCACAGTGACCCAAAATGTGCATGGTTTGGCATTGAGCGATGCCTTCGAGGGCATGAATCGGAATATGTGGATCGGGAGTAGGATCAGGGTCAGGTGGAATTGGTGGATCATCCACCTCTTCCTCATCAGCCTCTATCCAAAACAATCGAGCTCGGGGGGCGTTGAACACTAATGCCCGGGGGTAAAATGGTCACACACTAAAAATAAAGGTTTTTTGCTCGGAATTCATCCAATTCAGCCAGATAGAGGCTAAAATGGGACCCTGGGGGGGGGGGGGGGGGGGGGGCACCCGGTGGATGTCCAGTGGTGAGCAACAGGTGTGTAGGTGGACAAAAGGGTAGGAGGGCGGCATTTAATTTCATTAGGGTATGTATGGGATCTCTGATGATTATTATTTAACAAGGGAAGTATGGGGGCTATTTTTGCCCTATTGTTTCACATAACCCGCTCAATATAAGCACAATTTCGCTTTTAGAGTTTTGCTAACACTATTGCATTTTGAAATGAATTGGGCTTAAACATTCTCAATCATTCCTCTATATCATCATGTAATCCTCCCATAAGAATACGGATTTTCTGATCTTCACTCAACCCACAACGGCTCACCAACTATTCAAATTCACACACAAACTCTTCAACAGTGCCCAATTGTTTCAATTTTGTTAATTCGGTTAATGGGTTGTCGGCGGAATCCACGAATCGAGCCCAAATTTGAGGACCATAAATCTCCTACGGAATAGTGACGCCTCTCAGCCACATCTTTTCATATGAGTCATGCCAATCTTGGGCATCACCTTCTAATGCCACACTAACTATTATCACTTTCATATCATCTTGTGTTCTATCAATAGTAAAATACCTCTCACAACTATGTAACCAACCATCCACACCTCTACCACTGAATTTTTGAAAATCAATTTTAGTGAGATGAGTTGGAACTTGGCAATTACCTTGCTGTATACCCCCCGGTATCATCGGAGTGTTGACCAGCTGCTCGCTCACTGCTGTGGGGAATCTATCAGTGCCGGGGTGTTGTCCATTGTATGAGGTGAGCAAGAGCTTCCATTTGCACCACAAGGGCATTAACGACTTGCTGATAATGATGCACATCGGTGATCAAGCGTCTCCTCAAGATCTCGTCGCGAAATTTGTGACCACGTCCCATCTGCCATGATCAACGACTAACCACCAAGCAGGAACGAATGCTAGAGTTGAGGTACATGGGCTCGGATACCAATTGATCGTATCCAAAATCTCTAAATCTAATTGACCAGGCAAACAACCACAAAATCAAGCAAATTCATTAGCAATGGTGATAATGAATTGTCGTCCTGTTGTATTTGTATTGTATATATCAATATAGTATATCTACTTTTTTATTTTAGTTCAAGACCTCTTCTCCATTGTGCTCTTGCATGACATAACTATATCTAATAAAATATACATACACATAATATATAGAAAGCAAAACATTCAAAAAAAGTACAAAAAAAGAAATATGAGAAAGCTCACGTGAAAATAAAAACAAACTATACCTGCCTAAAACTCGTGAGATCATAAAGCCTTCTTCATAATCTCATATAAACATCCGAATTGTGTGCTCTAAAAATATGAAAATAGAAAAAATTTCAAAAAGGAATTACTTCTTTTATTTTTCTAAATAATATAATTTTTTTAGAAAAAATCTAATGCTAAATTTAATTTCAAAGACCCCTATTTAGTCTAGTGTTTGTAGTAGAAAATCTATAACCTAAGTGATGCGGGATCAACCACGAGAAAAAAAAATTGTGTACACATAACCTGATGTCTCTATTATATTAAAGATGCCGGCATACAAACTACTTTAGATGTGGGTCCCACCTAAGTCTGACCCGGGCATTGATAAGACTTGCACCTTACTAGCCTTGTGCCATGTTTTGGCCAATGCGTGGAGTTCACACATAGGCGGTGTAAGGTTGTGTAATGAGTGGCCCACATTTTTTCATTTATCTTATTTTTTGTATATTTGTTCTGCCTTTTCCCCATGCGATGCAGCGCCAAAAGGATAAAATTTTGAAAATGGAAGGATTTGACAGCCTTGCTTTAATTTACGTAAAGATATTATAAAGATATAATTTGATTGTACAGAATATTGTTATGACATAGTACATCGTATATTATGAATAAAGTATATTGTGTATATCTTGAGGATATTGTGTATGCTTCAATAGCTTGTATTTTGGCTTATAAATATACGGATCACCTCCCCCATTTAAGATGTGAAGGGTACAATTAATATGGTATCAAATTCTTTTTTCTCTCTTGGAATCCTTGTCGCCTGCCCCCCTCTCCTCTTCTCTCCTAAAACCCTAGTGTGTATCCCCTCTCTCTGTTCCCCCTTGAAATCACCCTTGCCAATAAAAGCACCATCAATTCCTCTCAAACAGAAACCTCCTATCCTATCATCCCCATTACCTATTCTCCAAATCCTCTTACCTCTAAAAATATCAAAGATTTCGTTACTGACGTATTGAACTATGAGAACTACCAGCTTTGGAGTGAACTCTTCATCAATGCTCTTAAAGGTCATGGTGTTATTAATCACGTCACCGGTCAGTCTCCATGTCCTCAAGGCAGTGAGGTTGGTTATGATCAGCATCGTCAAACCAATTTTCTTAATGTCACTTGGATATATTCTTGTTATTACTTGTTCGCATGATAATGAAACTAGGTATTGAATTGCCTTCTCAGTATGTGTACAACGAGACTAAAGCTTTATGTCAAGCCTAAGCCAATGCTATTGCTTTGTAACTTAAATATGAATTTTATGGCATGGAAAAAGGCGATCTTTCTATCTTCTCCTATCTTGAACATATGAAAACTCTTGCTCACTGCTTTAATATGTTAATTGCACAGTAACTAAAACTGATCTTATACTTCAAATAATTCATGGTTTACCTAAGTAATATGGTACTGTTAGTAGCACACTAACGACTATGAACCCCTTTCGAGTCTTGCTCAAGTATGAACGTCTCTTTGTTCTAAGGAAAGTAAACTCGTAAGGGCTAAATTTAAAACATTTTTTTGTTACACTACCTAATCCCACCCCACCTGCGGCTTATGCTGCGGGCGGTGGCCGCAATAACAATTGTAGAGGTTAAAAAGAACGTGGTGGTGGTCGGGGATATAATTGGGGATTGAATGTCCGAATTGGAATGGTTAGGGTTTTTAATGGTTGGAATGGTCAAAGAAACGAGCAAGGTGGAGGTTGTCGTGGTTCAGAGGGAGGCCGCAATGGCCCTTGCCCTTATAGGGGAGTAGTCTGACCCATCACTTAATTCGGGTCTTGGTATTCTTGGCCTAAGGCCAACTTTTGGTCCAAGTAATTCTATGATGTCTACTAGTGCTTATCCTAATGTCCAATGTCATTCTTGTTATAACTATGGTCACTATGCTCAAGATTGTCCTTTCTCTACTAGATCTACCCCTCCTGTTCAAGCTTATACTGCTTATGGTCTTGAGTCATCCTCCTCAGATGGTTTGCTTTTCGATATGGGCACCTCTTCACATATGACCCACTCACCAGGTATCTTATCTTCTTTAGGTACTTATACTGGTTCTAATTCCATTCAAGTAGGCAATGGTTCTCTTATTCCTATTTCTCATGTTGGGACCAAATCTATGCATAAGTCCCCCCTTCTCCTTTCTTCTCAATAATGTTTTAGTTACTCCCGATATTGCCAAAAATCTTATTTCTGTGCATAAATTTACATCCGACATTAATTTTAACATTGAATTTTACCCCTTTGTTCCTTTGTTAAGGACCTGTCAATGAAGACCGAAACTCTTAGGTGCAATAGTTCGGGTTGTTATACACATTACTGCCATCACTTTCTCCCATGCCAGTCTCATTCGTTGCCACCTATGTTCCCATTGACTTGTGGCACCTATGTCTTGGTCATCCTAGTCAAAAGACTTTATATAGTTTAATTCATTGTCATTCTTTGTCTAGTTCCAATAAAAATACTAATTTTCATTTGTATCATACTTTTCAATTAGTTAAACATGTTTGTCTTCCTTTTTTTAGTTAAGTGTCATGTTCCTCTCAACTTTTAATTAATACATTCTGATTTATGGATATCTCCTATGATAAGTATTGGTGAATATTGTTATTACTTGTTGCCCGATGATTATATGCAGTACTGTTGGATTTTTCGCTAACGTAACAAATCGAAAGTTTTGAGTTGCTTTAAGCGTTTTCTGGCATATGTGTTGGACATTAAATCTTTTAAGTGTGATAATGGTCAGAATATAATAATACAGGTTTATTTGCATATTTGGCTAACAATAGTATTCTAAATTGCTTTTTTGTGTGTTGGCACATAACAACAAAACTGTAAAACTGAACGTATGCATAGCACCCTTCTTAATATGATCGGTACAATGTTATTTCATGCTTCATTACCTACATGTTTATGGATTGAGGCTCTTCACACCGCTATTTAATTACTTAATATCTTACCCACCTCACTACTTCGATAACAATCCCCTTATGCGACTCTTTTCTATAAGAAATTGTGCTATGACCATTTACATGTCTTTGGGCGTGCTTGTTATCCTAATCTTTCCCATGTAACCCCTCACAAGCTAGCCCCACGCTCAACTTTGTGTCTTTTTAGGCTATCTTGATCATCATAAAGGTTATCGTTGTCTTGACCTATCCACAAATAAACTTATCACCTCTCGTTATGTGGTGTTTGATGAAAATAGCTTTCCCCATGCAGCCTTACCCTCTCTTCCATCACCCCAATCATATGATGTTTTTACCTTTCTGGATCCGACCACACATATGCCAAATTTCTCACCCCAACCAACACCAAATCATACACATGACGTGCCCCAACCGACACCGAACCCTACCCATCCCTAACCTGACACCAAATTGGACCCCACCGACATTGCCTTCTCCTCCCGCTTATCCATGACTTTCTCCACCACCACCCACCAATACCCATACTATGACCACTTGGGCCAAAGTTGATATATATAAGAAAAAAGTTATACCCTCTCTTAGTGCCTCTGTGGTCTCTTCCATTCCTGAGGAACCTTGGTCTTATGCTGTTGCCCCAAAAGATGCTAAGTGGTGCAATGCTATGCGTGATGAGTATGATTCTCTGTTACGAAATGATACTTGGGAACTTGCCCCATGTCCTCTAGGTGCTAACATTGTCTGTTCCAAAATGGGTTTACCGCATTAAATCACGTTCTGATGGGAGTATTGAGCGTTATAAATTATGCTTAGTGGCACAAGGTTACACTCAAAAAGCTGGTATTGGGTATGATGTTACTTTTAGTCCCATGGTTAAACCCGTTACCGTATGTAACTTGATGTGAAGAATGCCTTTTCGAATGGACATTTATCTGAAATCGTTTATATGCCTCAACCAAAGAGTTTTGTTAGTAGCACTCATAATGATTATGTTTGTCGTCTTAAATGAGCATTATATGGTCTGAAGCAATCTCCATAGGCTTGGTATCAATGGTTCGCATTGTTTTTAGTGACTCGCGGTTTTCGATCCAATAAAGCTGATTCTTCTCTCTTTATTTATCGTAAAGGGTGAGACTTCATACTTTTTTTGCTGTATGTTGATGATATAGTGCTTACTACTTCTTCTACGGCATTACTTAGGTGGGTTATGGCACAGTTGAAACAGGAGTTTAGTATGACTGATTTGGGAACACTAAACTATTTTTTGGGTATTTCTGTTACATGAAGTAAAGATGGGTAGTTCCTATCACAGTCTAAATATGCTTATGACCTTTTTCAGCTTAATGGTATGTCTTCTGCTAATCCTGCAGAAACTCTTGATGATTCCAAAGAAAAATTATCTACTAAACTTGATAGCCCACGGGCTGTGGATCCTAGTCAATACTGAAGCATTGTTGGTGCCCTTCAATATCTCACTTTCACCCGCCTTGATATAGCCTAAGTTGTGCAACAGGTTTATTTATGCATGATCCATGAGATGTTCATTTAAAGCCGTTAAACATATTTTGCGGTACATTACTAGTACTCTTTATTATGACCTTCATATTTCTCCAGCCTCCTCTTATCAATTGATTAGTTATTCAGATACTGATTCGGCTGGGTGTCCCGATACTCGTCATTCTACATTGATTACTGCGTATTTTTGGGCTCTAATATGATTTCTTGGTCTTCAAAATGTCAGAATATTGTCTCTCGTTCTAGTGTTGAAGCAAAATACTGGGCTGTGGACAATTTAGTGGCCAAGACTATATAATTGCATTCACTTCTCTTGGAAATCACAATTGTTTTATCTAAAGCTACTATTATCTATTTGTGATATGTTAGTGCAACATATCTTGCTTCAAATCTAGTTCAACATCAACGTACCAAGCATATTAAGATCTATATACACTTCGTACGTGAGAAAGTGGCACTCGGTCACATTCGAGTTCTTCATGTTCTTTCCTCTCTTCAGTATGTTGAAATTTTTACAAAGAGTCTACCATGATAATTGTTTTATGAGTTCAGAGGCAATCTTGGCATTTGCTTGGCTCCCGCTATGATCGAGGGGGAGTATAAAGATATTATAAAGATATAGTTTGATTGTATAGAATATTGTTAGGATATAGGAGATCATACATGATGTATAGAGAATACTGTGTATATCTTGAAGATATTGTGCGTCACTTAATAGCTTGTATTTTGCCCTAAATATATGGATCACCTCCCCTATTCAAGGTGCGAAGGATACAATTTAACAATTTCAATTGCTAAAGCCAATAGGAACAAAGGAAAAATTTTTAATCTTAATTCTCACAACTCGAGAATAAGAAAGAACTATTAAATATAATTAAAATCGAGGGAAAAATTGAATTAACGAGAATAAGAAAGAACTATTAAATATAATTAAAATCGAGGAAAAAATTGAATTAAAAAACCCTAATAAGTTTCCTTCTATTTATAAAGGAGCTTTCTTAGCTAAATTTAAAGTCTTATATAAATAAAAATAAAAATAAAAACAAAATAATTTTACCTAAGTACATCTCTTATATTCAAGATAATTAAAATAATGATAAATCTAACAAATCTAGCATAATCAAGCCAATCCCATCTTCCTAACTAGAAGACTCCTGTGTAGATCAAAACTCTAAGTCGCCTATCCCTGTGCCCCCCAAGATACGGGCTGCATCATCCTCCTTGTCCTGTACAGAATTTGCCCTTAAATTCGACCCGTTAGTCTTATTGGCAAATGAAGACGGCCATAGGAAAAATCAAAGGCTCCCAGCTTATGTGTGGAAGCCTCAGAAGTAGGGTTTTATTAATTGGCACTCGTGATAGTGGTTGGGTGGATGATGTTTTTGATGGAGCTAATGGTGTCATTTGCGGTTGGATCGGTGATAGTTCATGGGTGATGGGTAAGGTCGGTGTTAGTGGGCATATCGGTGACGGTGGAGTTGGGTCTTGGATTTTAGCATTCACAAGTTTCTCCTCATCATAGATGGGCTCATTGTATGTGGGCTCATCAAAGATTGGTGGAGAAGAAAAGTCATGGAGAGGTTCATCATTCTATTGTTGGTGGGTGAAATGCAGTTGGTGGATCATGGTGGGTTCATGGTGGTGGTGGTCGTGAGGCCAAAAGAGGCCACGGTGATGGTGGTACTCGTGTTGACAAGGTGGTAAAGTGATGACTCACTGATTTTAACGATGATGGTGGTGGTTGTGTGGTCGTGGAGGACAATTGACGGTGGTGGTTGTCGAAGCTTTCCTCTGTGCCTGTCTCGTAACCCTCGCATTGGGCATGAGTTCGAGGTAGATGATGAAGCTCGATAATTGCTTGCTTCATCTTCAACTCAAGATGCTGGAATTTCACTTATGTCTCTTCAAACCTCCTATTGATTTGGCGCTGAAGGTCTTTCTCGTGCATGTCCCTGAAGGCAACGAATCTCTGTCTCCCACGAGCCATCACGGATACAGTCTGAGCTCTGGTACCAACCAATGCAGCGCCAAAAAGATAAAAGTTCGGAAACAGAAGGATTCAATAGCCTTCCTTTAATTTCTATTGCCAAAGCTAACAAGAATCAGAGGAAAATGTCTTAATCTAAATTCTCATAACTTGAGAATAAGAAAGAACTATAAAATATAATTAAAATCAAGAAAAATTGAATTAAAAAACCCTAATCAGCTTCCTTTTATTTATAGAGAAGTTTTCCTAACTAAACTTAAAGTCTTGAATAAATAAAAATAAAATAAAAATAATTTATCTAAACACATCTTCTATCTTCAAGATAAATAAAATAAGGATAAATCTAACAAATATAGCCTAATTTAGCCAATTCATATCTTTCCAAATAGAAGACTCATACGTCGATTAAAACTCTTGGTCGCCCATCCCCTGCCTGCCAAGATACAGGCCGCATCAAATATGTATATTCTCAAATAGTGTATTTTGTTGAGAATTGTAAAGAGATCTTAGAAACAATTTAGCTCTTGCTTATTATAGGTCAAATCAGATTATCATTAAATGTAACATTTGATTATCATTTAATATTTTTAATTCCTCTAAATTACTATTCCTTCACTTTAAAATTAAATATATTATATATTTATTCAAAAATTTTCATACTGCCATTACATGATTGATTGACCTTTTTATTACATATCCATGTGAAAGATAAATTAAACTACTATCATTATATTTCTCACAGTTTTTTCTTAAATGACCGATTTTTTTTCAAAAACTCTGTGATACAAAATGCAATTTTCTTGCATCAAATTTCAATTGCATTTACTTTAAATACTTTGACTAAAGATACATAATTGGGAAGCACATATGTGAAAAACAATAGAAACTAGTTTTATATTGGTTTTCAAATTTTACAAAAAATAATAAAAATTAAAAAATTATTTTCCAACTTTTTTAACTAAAAATTGGACTTTTGAACAAGTCTTCCAGTTTTCTATTTTTCAGAAAAATTTTCAAGAAAAACTAAAAAATTCTCTATTTTAAATAACCAATTATATATGAATGTTGCAATATCAGCCTGTATTATCAAACATTTAGTGAAAGTAATCATAAGATGATCAAAAGAAAACTTATATATTTGTAAATTTACGGTGGCTTTGTAAACTTTTAGTGCTCACCTTGACGATATTTACTTTTCACGGTGATAAGTTTTATCATTTTAAAGTTATATATACTAATCACAAGTTCTGTTAGAAATTCAGTGACTAACTTTGTTATTTTCTACTTAGATGATGATATTTATTACTTTTAAACTATCTAAATCACTACACTGGGTGTTTATTTAAAGTTAGGTTACAAAATTTTCCAAATTTTTTATTGAGTGACTAACTTATCTACAACAACAACAACAAATCCAGTGCCACAAAGGGCTCCCGCATAAGCAGAATCTCGGGGTAGATGTACACAGCCTTTCCCCTTCCTGGAGCTAACTTGAAGGGAGGCTTTTCCGAGGACCCCTGACCTGAAACGCTAGTCCGCAGCATCGAAGCATGGCAGCCTGGCATCAAGAGAGCAATAAGCATATGAGCCGAGCAAAGCAAGAGATAGACATTACGAGCAAACTCAATGCAAGCAAGCTAGGCAAATAATAGGCAGAGAAATAGCAGTTGCAGTTGTAGTTTGCAAATAAGCCGATAGTAAATAGATAATAGATAGTAAATTAGGAGATCAAATATGCCCATAAGTGAGCCATAGAGGAAGTGGAAGGTGTAGAAACACCGGTGTGAGTGACTAACTTATCTATTTTAAATAATTCCAGTGACCAAATAAAATTTTTATTAGAAGTTGGACCATGAAATCCTAAAATTTAACTTGACAATCAACTCGAAGAACGGATCTAATATATTTGTTTTTAAAAAATGCACCATGTATTTATCCTTATCATTTATCCAAAAAAAAAAAAATTATCCTTATCTAACAAAATTCATAACATATTTATTTCTAATAAATGCACCAAATTTTTACGCATCAACTTATTTATTTGTGTCCTCAAATGAGATTCTAAATACCTAAATTTAGGCCTTGTTTAGCTGCCGCATAAATTAAATTCCTACAAGAAGTTGTATTTGTTGGGAACTCAATTTATGTGTTAACTTCCCAGAAAATAAGTAAAAGAAAATGTTTGGTTGCTATGACGAGAAATAGAACTTAAATGTTTGGTTGCCATGACGAGAAATTGAACTTACTTGGAAAGGCTAGTTAAAAACAAAATGAATTAGAACTCACCTAAAGTCTTAAATAAATTATTTCCTTTATTTTGAAGAAATTATAAATTACTAAGCAATTTTAACTTTCTGCATTTGTCTACTTTCTATATCCAAATAAGACCTTATTTTTGTATTATACTATCATGTCGTACTAAATTTTGCGGTTCGTGTAATAAGAGTCAGTTCCTGAAATAATGCTGAAAAATAAAAAAAATAATGCTGAAAAAAAAAATTCCAAATCTACTGTTAAACCGCGTTTACAAAACGCGGCTATACTGAACCGCGTTAAGATGATGCGTTTAAAATACATTAAAACTACGTCTATAAAACACGTTTTATATTCATATAAACCGCATTCCCAAAACGCGGTTCATAGAGGAATAAATCGCGTTATAGGAATGCGGTTTTATCCATAAACCGCGTTTACTAAGCGCGGTTTATGTAATAATCGCGTTTACTAAACGCGGTTTATCCGCATTATACACAAACACCGTTTTATCCGCAATTCGTGATGATCGTCACATTGATCCCATGTTTCTCTCAATGAAGCTCCAACATCATAAGTGGAGGTGGTAAGAAATCAAGAAAAATTATCAATAAAAGGCTATTAATTCAGTAGTGATCAAATAGCTACGATAATGATACTTAAAGATCTCCGGCGTATAAAGCAGAAGAAGGGCGACAGCGGACGACATGACCGGCCGTGAGTAGGGGTGTAAACGAACTGAGCGTTCAATGAATTACTCGTGTTCAAATCGATTAGAGCTCGTTCGTGTTCATTAGGAGAGCTCGATAGCTTAACGAGCCGAGTTCGAGCAGGCTCGATAAGCTTAACGAGCCGAGTTCGAACCGGGGGTGCTCGGCTCGCTAATGTTCACGAACAGTTTGATAAGGGCTCGATAAGAGCTCGTTAAGGGGCTCGATACGAGCTTGTTAAGGGCGGCTCGACTCATATGAACGCGGTTTACCATATTAAACCGCGTTCATATGACGCGATTTTTATTATGATAAACCGCGTTATCAAGACGCGGTTTTTATATAGTAAACCACGTTCATATGAAGCGGTTTTTATTATGGTAAACCGCGTTATTAAGACGCGGTTTTTATTATGGTAAACCGAAACGCGGTTTTTATTCATCTTAAATGCGTTTTCTTAATGCAGCTTACTATAACCACATTTTGTAAACACGGTTCAACAGTAGATTTGAAATTATTTTTTTTTAGCATTATTTTTTTTATTTTTTTATTTTTTAGTATTATTTTTAGAACCGACTCATGTAATAAGCATCATGCACTTGTATAGATCACTCTCCTTCCAATTAAGCGATTTTAAACGTTAACGCTACAAAGACCGGAGAGAGAGAGAGGGAGAGAGAGGTTTTGTGGGGGGCGGCATACGGACCTTCTCTTTCTGTCATTGGGTGTCGACGGGTGGCACCGGCGCTGGTGATCCAAGCCAAATCAGGTGCCAAACCAATTTTCTCGTCAATCTATTTCCTTTTGCTTTAAAACTAGGGTTCTGATTTCGAATGCGTGACATGACCTCGTGAATTTGGGCTTAAGCGAAGATTAGGGTTAGGTTTAGGGTTTTTTCTTGCTGGAAATTTCAATTGGGTTCGAGATCTGCATGTTTGAATTCTATTGACCGCATACACGAGATGTAGTAGGATCAACATCGGTTGATCATGCCGAAATGGAAGTTTAAGGTTAGCTAGCTTGAATTCTAGCTTCGTAAGGCTTATCGATCTTGAGTTTGAACAAGGGGTTTATGTAGTAGTTTTAATTTGGTTTAGTTTTTGTTTTATCTTATTATAGGAAAGTGGTGTCCTACTTTGATTAGGATTTATCCCGATTCAATATTATTTTAGGGTTTAGCTTGTTCTATTAATAGAGTTTTGTAATTCATCAGTTTCAGTTTTGGATGAATAAAATTGAGTTTTGTTGTTTTGGGTAGCAAGTTGTACTACATCAAGTTCTCAACAAGCAAGGTTGAACCTCTCCTAGAGGCCCTTGTTCAATTTCTAACTCCACTTGCCTACCTGAACAAAGGAGCAGCAGCTAATCGAATCCTTTGCAGCTTAGTCTGCAAATTTAATATAGTAATGTGAAAGATTGTGCTTTTCTCTGTTCTATTAAGTTTGTCCTAGCCAAGTGGTTGGGAACTCAGGGGCCAGAGCGCCACCCGGCTTTGATCCCCATTGGAGGCATTTCTCCGCTTCCCACTGTACCAATTTAACAAAAAGACAAAAAGGAGGTTTCCTGCTATGCCGATGATATATTATGGCGCTTTTCCTATACAAAAGAGTTGGCACTGCACTAGTTAAAGAACATCTGGCTATATAAGAATAGAAATGCTTAAGAATAGATGACAGCACCATAACCTGACCTAATCTATTCTAAGTATGTGTTAGAACATCAAACCCAAATTATCTTGCAGTGAGCGACATGAAGTTGAAGTCTTGCATGTCTGCTGCCAGGGCACATGCACCCTTTGAGCTCATCATGTATTGAGGAAGATGGAAGATTGACTGATGTGGAAGTTGGGTGAGAGAGAGATTTGACACGCACTCAACATGCCCGCATATAAGGACTTTACATGATATGGTTCGTAGTATCTTAATTTGCATCTTAACATCTATGAGATTGAGTGTTTGTTTTCTCCCCGACTTCTGGATGCTGCTCAGAATATGAAATACATGGGAATTAGTAACTCTTATTTTCCCCTGACATCTGTTTGGATCTTGGTTTATGTACTTTCCTAGGTCCTTTTGCACCGGTATTATCTAGGCTAGAGGGAATTACGTTTTATGTCTCTTTTTCTGTTCAAGTTTATGCTTATAACAAGTTTTTATTTCAAGGGGAGGGAGAAAAAGGAATTGTGTACTATCCATAGTTTGTGCAGTTTTGGGATGCTGCTTTTAGATTGACCTTTTGCTTTCCGATTTAAAGTGCTTGCTGACATAGTTGCATAACTTGGGAGTAGTGGTAGGTTTCTTCTCCAACTTTCCACGTGAAGCTGTTTATCTTTCTAGTTGCACTTATTACATGGGTATGTCTTCATTATAATCATGGTGTTGTTACATTTTCCTAAGGTGGATTGAGGGAAGGAATATCCATCTTACTTTTTGTCCCCAATTTCAAAGTGCGATATACTAAATAATGTGATTTTAAAGTGTGTTTTAAAACCGTCTACTCGCAAGCGTATGAGATCGTCGCAGCTAAATCGGGTATACGGGTCGTATCCACAAGGAATCAGAGTTAAGTCGGATTTAGTGATTAATGAGCGGGTGAAATTGAGTTTTTGTTTGTTTGAATAGTTTGTTGAATGAATTAATCAAGTGAAATATAAACTAGAGTTGTCAATTCAGTTAAGGTTGGTTCAGGGAATGAATTTAGGGTATCTTTACTCGTATCCCGTTATTATATTGTACTATGACAATGATTTAGGAGGCTTAGGCTACAAGCACTAAGCCTGGGTTAATATTTAAACTAGGGCTTAGGGTAGAACTAGTCTAAAGGCATAACTTATCATATCACCCTAGCTGTAGCATAGGTTATCTCATTAGCACTACTTAATTCATTTTTTGCTCCCAATTCAATATTAAACCTAAATTAATACTTAAACTAGTGCTTAGGGTAATGAACTAGTCTAAGGACATAACCCATCTTATCACCCTAAGTGTAGCATGGATTATCTCAACAGCACTAAGAAATTCCTTTATCACTCCTAATTAAGTATTAATTCGTATAAAAGATTGTGCTCATGGTTGGGTACAACCTCAACCCTGACCATGAGTGAAAACCAGTTATGTTATGGTTTAGGCTACAAGCTTGTAGATTAATGCTAATAACTTGGAGATCTTAACATGGCTACAAGCACACACAAAAAAACACCAAACACAATCATAAATTCTCCACAGGGGTTATATACATAAATCCATTGTCCAAAGCATAATATAAATCCGGGATACGGGCGGCTACCCGCCCTTCACCCCTAAACTAAAAGTCTACTCCTTTATGGGAGTTTTAGACATTATGAAATCTAAAAGAGAAAACAATAATGACTAAAACTAAGGACTTGAAGACTTTCTCAATTGACGCTAATGTTGACGTTGATCCTTCTAGCACTCCGACCACCTGCGCTTTGGCGTTTGAGAACCCCTTGGATCTTGTTGCGGCTTCGGGAAGGAGAGGAGGAGAGGAGACGCGGCCAAAAGATCTGGAAAATAGTCACTCCCTCTTTAATTATACCCGCGGTGTAACCTAGCCGCGGGTATAAGGTGGGCCTGATCCATCGGTGGGGATCTGATCGATTGGCTGGCATTCTGTAGCCAGTCGATTGATCGGTCTTGTTTCCTCGATCGATCGGTAGTCCCACTGTAAGGCGTCCTATCATGGGCTGCTGACCGATCGGTACTTTGCGCCAATTAATCCTTTAGTACCCAAAATTCTTCAAGACCTAATTGAGTTACCGAATTACGAACCGATTGGTCATTCTTTTGCATACGTGGTTGGGTTTCTCAGAGTAGTCTTCAATTATGCCTTGATTACGCTTGATTCTGCCACTTTTCAATCCTTGTTTGCTCCATTGCACTCTAAGCCAAAATGTACCTAGATTACAATAAAACACACATGTAAAAGCTGAATATGTTACAGGAATGAGAAATAAAATACGTAAATATGAAGTACATCACTGACATACATTGTTTAGGATATCATGATAGTCGCTCATATTTCCACCTTTTCCTGCAGTCAGACTTGTTTGTGTGTTTTTGTTTTAGAATTCTTTATAGGCTTGACTCTGTGGTTGAATTTTCTTTCTTCTCTTTGCTAGATTGCATGTTTTGGTGTTTTGTACTTATTATATATCAGACAAGTATGTTAATCCAACCTTCTCATCAACTACAAGAGAAATCTAGTGCTAACGGAAGTAATAATATTTTGTGGTTTGCTGCAATTGTGAATCTAATCTTGATGTCATCTAGTTGTACAATCTGTGATAGATTTAGCTTGCGAGATCTAGTATGTTGAAATGTTAACGATTGAAGTAAGTGTGTGTAGCAGTTGTTTATTTGCTTAGAAGAAGAATATATGCAAAAACTGTGATTCTCGGTCGTTGACATATACTACTGGATGATAAATTGAGAATGGCATTGGAGGCTTTGCTCAAAAGTACATGGTGGAAAATTTTAGAGTTAACTTGGAGCAATTGCTTATCAGAAATGAAGGATATACATTGTAGTAGTAATTTGTTCTGTCAAAGTGGTGCCATACCATTTTTATGGCATGATTTATTAGATTAGCAGGAGCTCTTTGAGATAAGAATTGTGTATTCTGCTAATTTAACATAGTTAATCTACTAAAAAAGACATCATGTAGGGCGTAGGAGTCCAAGATCAATGAATTGCTTGTGGAAAAGATCAGTCTTTCCTTGTACTTGCAATGTGCCTAATAGAATGAGGTGCCAACTATTAGCTTTGTCGTATAATGTCAACAAGAATGCCTCGTGGAGTTGTTTGGGTGAAGAAATTTCGACATTGCTTACTGTGCTCTTTAACGAGATTATGAGGACTAAGAAGATGCAAGGTGAATGGAGAAAGAGCACTTGATCCCTATCTATAACAACAAAGCTGAGGGATCAAAAACCACTATTTGAGAGAACCAATTTGGTCCAATCCATTTTGGAAGCTATTTTTCTATGAGGAAAGTTTGAACGATATTATTGGAAGAAAATTTATTTTAAATCAATTTTCATTTATTGTTTCTACCGTATAGGATTCTATGAAAAGGTCTTTGGAGGATTTTGGAGAAGAAGGGTTCACGTTCTATTTATGCAAGCAATTAAGGATGTACGATTGCGAGTGAAAGCATCTAAAGGAAAATTGAGGAATTCCCCTAGAAAGTGGTCAACACCAAAACTCGACTTGGACTCCTAATTTTTACTTGGTAATGAATGTTCTTAAGTTGGCATTTTTTTTGTAAATGATATTTTGTTGGAGTATGAGTCATGACTGTAGAGGTGTCTGTGCAAAAGCCAAGTAGAATGTAAGTGCAAGGGAAGATATGTTTAGTAGAATATGATAATGGTGGTGCAAAGGAAGTAAATATGAAGGACATGGCATTCAGGAGTACAACAACAGCAGCAACGGTCCCAGTGCCACAAGGGCTCTTGCATATGCAGGGTCGGGGATGTATGTAGCCTTCCCCTTTTAGGGTGCTACCCTCAAGGGAGGCTGTTTCCGAGGGCCCCCAACCTGAGGAGCATGTCATCATGGATGCATAGAAGCCTGAAAGCATAGAAGCAACATAGTATTAGAGCAGCATAAGGCATTCAAGAGTGATAGATTTAAGTGCCTTGGCTCATTGTACAAAAGATAGAGTAATTGACGGGGATGTCACACATAGTGGGGATGAAATGGAGAACTACAACCATGTGATCTTAAGATCCCGCTTAAACTCAAAGGTCGATTGTTCAACTGGACGATTAGACTTGCTATGCCCTTTGGTACTGAATAATGGTCAATCAAATGCTAATACATTCTAAGGATGAGCATGGGGAAGATAAGGTTGTTACTATGGATCTAGGGGCACATAAGAAAGGATAATAGTAGAAAAGAACGTGTTTGAGATAAGGTGTAGGTGGCATATATTGAGGATAGGATGTGAAAGGTATCTGAAATGGTTTGAGCATGTGAAGCGAAGACCTATAGATGCGCTGTTGGGAAGGGTGAGTTGATTGGAGCTGTCATGCCAAAAATAGGAGAGGAAGCCTCAGAAAATATGTTAGATTGGCAGAAAAATACCTTGTGTCATTTGAACTTCGCAAAGTTGTGAATCATGATAATAGAGTACAACAACAACAACAACAACAACAAATCCAGTGCCTCCAAGGGCTCCCGCATAAGCAGGGTCTGGGGGGATAGATGTACGCAGCCTTCGCCCTTCAGAGGGCTACCCTGAAGGGACGCTGTTTCCGAGGACCCCCATCCTGAAAAGCTGGTCCGCAACAATGAGCTCAGGACCTGGCAACAGGAGAAGCAACAAATGCATGAGAGAGAGATAGAGGATAAGGATAGAGTGTAATGGTATATTTTGCTCCATTTAGCAGATCCCATTGTGGGAGAAGGCTTAGAATTTTACCGTTGTATATTTCTTGCCTATAGTTTGTGCTTATCATCTGATGTTACTTGCCTTCTGCTAAGTTAGCACTGCAATTAGAAGCTAATGCTGCACTGACTTTTGTCTACAGCAGGTTTTTAGGCTGGTGCTAAAGATGAATGTGCAGCAAGCTGTACAGCCCAGATCTTCAGCCAATGGCTTTAGCCGTCGCAGGGTTGAAAAAGATATGGCCAATAGGATGGAGAATAAATTTCAGCCGGGAAAATCTAATCCCAGCAGGGTAACAGGTGCTTTTGAGATCTGCGAACACTATGCTTTGATACTTATTTGTGGTGTTTTTGTAACCATTTCTTGATGCAGGTGTCACTAGTGGGGGCCGAAGTGGAGATTATGAAAGTCCTGCACGAGATAGGCTGGTGTATTTGACTACTTGCCTTATCGGGCATCATGTAGAAGTCCAGGTCAAAAATGGATCTGTATTCTCTGGAATATTCCATGCTACAAATGCTGATAAAGATATTGGTATGTTCATCGAATGGAATTTCCTCAGAGATATGCTTTGTTTTCTGATTTTTGGTTCTATGTTTCCAATTTCCTGTGAATGTTTACAGTTAAGATGTACTTTTTTGGCTACACTTACAGGAGTTGTCTTAAAAATGGCTCGATTAACAAAGGATACCTCTTTGAGAGGACAAAAAGCTGCTTCAGATACTTTTGGCAAGGCTCCGTCAAAAACTTTAATAATATCAGCTCATGAACTAGTGCAAGTTATAGCAAAGGTCCTGGCACATTCTTCTTTATTCTTATATGGTGTTAGGACTGGGCCATAGAGGTTTATCAAAGTCACTAATAAGGCTTTATATATGTAGTCCTGTTACCCTTTTATCTACTTCACTTACAAGTTTCATGTATTATGACAGGATGTGCCTGTAACCAGAGAAGGGATTTCAAATGAGCTCCAATGTGAAAAACAGCGAGAAATTATGCTGGACTCATACATATCCCAATCTCGTCATGTTGAGGTGGGAAGAGAGCTGGCTCCTTGGGTGCCTGATGAGGGTGACATGCAACGCCCAGAGTTGGAGAACATATTTGACTCTCCTTGGGCTGGGTATGTTATAGTACTTATTCTTCAGTGGTTCTATGGCCTAAAGAAGGAGGTCATGTGTTTGAATCCTCTCTCCTCTGATCTCACTTATTGACCAAAAAAAGAAATAACTAAAACATTCTGTAGTTGATAGTTTCTGATTCTTTGGACTGCACTAGCTTGTTTTATGGAACTTCAATGTATGTTTTTCTAAATCTCTGATGAGTTGTGACTTTCATATAGCAACCCTGGCTTGTATTTATGCTTTGGCTGATACTTGTTTCTTTGTCCACAGGAGTTGGGATCAATTTAAGGTGAATGAAAAATTATTCGGTGTAAAGAGCACTTTCAATGAGGAGCTTTATACAACAAAGCTTGAACGAGGGCCCCGAATGAGAGAATTGGAAGAAGAAGCAATGAGAATAGCAAGGGAAATTGAAGGTGAGGATACTCGTGATTTACATCTAGCCGAGGTGAGTCTAATGTTAACTATGTTAGTTATATGTCGTTCACTTTTCTAGTGAGCATTCCAGATCGCTCATCTGTTATAAGTTGCTATTCCAGGAAAGAGGTACATATCCTATGGATAACTTTGATATTGACGAGGAGACCAGGTTTTCATCCGTCTTTAGGGGGGTTGATGACAGCGGATATGAGGATGAGGATGGATCAGTTGATACACACAACACTGAAACCTTTGGGGATGCCACTGAGACGACTGTTGGCAGGTCTTTTGCTGATGTCACCTGTGGGAAAATCCATGATGCGAGTCAAGTGTTATCCAGCTCATCTTCAATGGTAATAGATGTGTTTGTATCTGAATTGTTTGTGTGCAACACTAAAGCTTAACATACTTGTCACTGTTGCCAGGCTCAATTAGTTACTGATTGAGGAAAGCAAATGAAGAAAACGAATCATAACAGGCTAATGCGTCATGATAATATTTTTAGTATGTCAAAGATGTGCCACTGAGAATCTAGATTTTTTGGCCCTTGAGAAAGCATATGTTCCTAATAGATATTTCCTAGTGTATCTTGGGAAGAAAAAAAGCTGAAAGAAAATAATCAGGAAGGCTTCTTGATATTAGAGCATACTTAGTTATGAGAAAATGGAGGGTGTTTAAAGAAGATGACTGGCACCTCTCAAGTAACAATAGGATGAAGCCTGTGCCAAAGCTAGGGATACCCTTTTGTCCTGAAGCATATGGCAGGCGGCTCACACTCACTGAAAATTTCGACATTCTAGTTTTGCCAAATACTCCAAATAATCACAAATCTTGCAAACTTGCAAAGATATTTCTCCTCTTGCTTAAGGAAGCCTTCTAGTTCTCCAAGATAGGATAAACCCTGAGCATAGCTAACTCCATATAAACTATGCTGAATTCCTCCATGCATTTGTACATTGCAAGACCAAATGCTCGTGTCTTGTTACCATGGTTATTCAACTCCCGATCCGGCTCTTAGAATCTTACGATTCTACGATCCCACAATCGTCGATCGATCCAGACCCTAAGTAGAATCTTAATTTTGTAGAATCTTACGATCCATTGATATTAAACAAAACTAACGGATAGGATCATAATACGATTTTACGATTCTACCGAGATCCTACCATGCATACATAAAAAGTTAAAAAGCAAAAATTTCATGCATATATTATAAGTTAAAAAGCAAAAATTTCATGCATATATTATAAATGAACATACTTTTTTTACCTGAAGTAAAAGAAAGTTAAATTAAATGTTTATATATTCTCAAAAAACTTAAACTAGGCTTAGTTTTAAGTTATAACATTATATATTGTGTTGAATTATTTAACCTGAAGTAAAATCCCGATTCTAACCACCTTGCTTGTTACAGCCACAGCCATAACACAACTGTTTGGGTGTGCAGCCTTATAAGAAGGCTTCTGTTTTCTATGGTGTAGTTTTTATGTTACGAGTTTTTAAAATGGAATTCTTGAGCTCAAAATGGTTTCTTTTATATGGAGGATTTTGCTTAGCTATTATGGAACTACTTATGTTATCAGTGTTCCAGGGGGTGGTTGTCAAGGGACTGGGGCAAATCCTCTATGATGTTTGTTTAATTTTGAAAGCTAGTATGTTCTTTTTATTGGGTGTAGATGGGTAAAATTCAAAGAGAAAAAATTAATATTACAAGAATAGTATTTTTCAGCAACTATATTATAATGCGTATAGGCCTTTTTTTTGGCAACCGAGTGTCTAGGCTAGCTTACGTCGGCTAGTACACGGGTTGTAAACATGCCACTTACAAGTTTCCTTACATGTGATAGGGTAAGCTGGGGCCACATACCTTGTAGGTGCACAAGAAATTATACGTACCCAATGTACCCTAGACGTTATGTTTCATTAGGAGTTAGTCCAAGTGCCATACCACTTGAGTTAATCCTTGGGGTTTGGATGTGGCAGAATGTTTGTGTATGTTCAATATGTAGATACGACAAGCCTCTAGAATCTCCCACCATTTCCACTGTTTTAATTTTACTCATCAGGTACCTAGGCTGGCACGTGAAAAGTGTTTCTGATGCTCCTTTGTAGCCTCAGGGGTCAGGGAATATGAACATGTGCTGTCTCTCTTGTTCTTCCTCTGCGCCAAATCAGCCTCCACAGCTGTGAATTAATTGAAGCTCCTATTCTCTGTATGAATTAAAGTAGGTGTGCTGTAGAGATGGTCTGTGTGTTAACTTGAGGGGAACAATTCCCACCTGATTTTACTTTTTGTTCATCATCTTCCTTCCAACTTAAGATTTCGGTGGAGCTCTTTTTCCACCCTATGATTATTGCTTGCTTACATGATTGAGGCAGCAAACATAATATGAAGAGAAAGCCTCTTCCCCTACAACAATAGACCCAGTCTCAAGGGCTCCTGCATAAGTAGGGTCTGGGAGGGGTGAGATGTACACAGCCTTACCCCTTCAGGGTGTTACCTTAATGGGAGGCTGTTTCCGAGAGAAAGCCTCCTCCCCTGTATGGGAGAAATTGACTCTCTCAAGGAAAGAGGGAGATATTTTCCTTCGCACTCTCCCCTTACCCCAATCTTTGCACTCTTTCTATCTTCAATCTCAAACGTCCTGAACCTCAACCCTATGCAAAGTCATGTAATGAAATTTTCCTCTTTCCATCCAAGTTCAATCTCAAATGTCCTGAACCTCAACCCTTTTTTTTTTTTTTTTAAATATACAAAAAGAAGGTTTTTGAAGGAAAAAAAGATTCAAGTAAAAATATTTTTGGGGATAAATATTTTCCGGAAGTCTTTCCTTAGCCAAAACTAAGCCTAAAGCTCTATGCATTTCTCTCTATGGAGCGACTTACCTTGGTATTTAATAAGTCATGCTTGAACATGTGAAAATTATGTGCAGGGTGAAATTCCATCTTCTCAAACTGATGTCATTAGGGATGTCGATCACTCTGGTTCTCTTGCACCCGAGCATAATTTGAAGATTCTTGCATTAGAAGATGAGCACAGGTTTTTCTCTCCTTTATTTTGTTGGAATAACAGTTTTGTTTCTTTATGCCTGGCTGATGCTTTCTTTCATTCTATAATGATATTGATTCAGTGTTGGCAGTCACAAAAGTGGGTGTGGCGGAAGTGACATGATGCACCGGTTTCTAGTGATTGCTTTGGCTATTCTTAAGGGGACATGTTATTTTACCCTTTGTAGTTTTTGGCACACATTTATAATACTTTTTGATAAATAAGATACAATAAGATATAATTACCAAGCCCATTGCAAATGGACCATTATGTTAATACAGCAAATTGCACAACAGCTAGGTCAAGATTTGTTAATAATGACCTTTATTTGATTTCGTGATGCTAGCTGTTCCCATATCTGAAAATCTTTGCGCACTGCTGTATGATGATAGGGTTCAAGAGGACCACATCGCTGATTGTGGGGGAAGTTCTTCTACTGAGGAGATCGTGGAAGCACAGATGGTGAGTATGGATCGTCAGGGGTTTGGTGGTGTGATTGATGTCTTAATTCTCTGTTTGAAAATTCAAATTTAAGGTTTAATACCTATCTAGGTTCCTAAAATTTTCCCATGATCCTATGTCAGTCACCAACTGAAGGCAACCAAATGGACTAAAATGCAAAATAAATTTAGGGAGCACAATGGAATCTGGGAAAACTTTTGGGGACAAAATAGGTAGTAAACCTCAAAATTAACTTGCTTTGCATTGTTGTGCTTATGGTTTTCATAATCATTTCCTGATCATGCAGTTAGGTGACGAGCAGCCGACAACAAAGAGTGAGGGTAAGTTATCCACAAATCTTTTGACTAGCTGACATGTATACTGTCTAACACAACAACAACAATAACCGATCCAGTGGCTCAAGGGCTCCGGCATATGCAGTTGTCTTTTTTTTGGTTTTTTTTTTTTGGGGGGGGGGGGGGGGGGTGGGGTGGGGTGTACGCAACCTTACCCCTTCAAGGTGTTATCTTGGAGGGAGGCTGTTTCCGAGGACCCCCAACTTGAGACATGTATAATGTCTAGTGTATTCAAAAATGTTGCTTTGGTTGGCCACTTGTACGGTTAAGTTTGGGCGTGGTGGAGGACTAGTCCAAGAAAATATAGGAAAAGCTACTATGGTAACCCTTCAAGAATTGAAAAATTTGAAGCCACGGAGGCCCTGGTCTATGTTAGTAAACGCAACGACTAAACAACAAAAAATTGAACGAGAAAATTAAATAATAAACACACAGATTTACGTGATTCGGCCAAAATTGCCTACGTCTATAGAGTTGCTGGGAGAATTTTATTTCGTGGAATTGTTACAGAAAGTTTCTTCAATTAGCTCTATTCTCTCAAACCCTATAACCGGGTATGTATAGGCGCACCGTAGGAAACCCTAGATATTCAGCTGAACCACCGGTCACGGGCCTAAACCTTGTCTGGGCCCAAACCGAGGCCCGATCCTCCATTTCATCGGACTTGGCCCCTTGCGGTATGAAACCAGGCTCCACACAAAGTAACCCAATATTCTAATTGTAGGGCACTGCTAAGGTTAAAGTTCTAGGACAGAAGATTATAGATTTGAATCTCCCAACCCTGCTTACCCAACAAAAAAATTTCAAATGCTTCTCTTCTCGTCCTGCGTAAACATATTCCTATGGTTTATATGTGTAATGTA
Source organism: Simmondsia chinensis (assembly GCA_018398585.1). Lineage (NCBI taxonomy): Eukaryota > Viridiplantae > Streptophyta > Magnoliopsida > Caryophyllales > Simmondsiaceae > Simmondsia > Simmondsia chinensis. Next base: position 24,458,240 of record JAGTTD010000012.1, read on the forward strand.
GCACATGGTAATGGGAAAGAGTGATAGAAATAGAGAAATAAAAGAGAGAGGGGGGGGGGGGGGGGGGGGGGACGAACTGATATAGCACAACTTGCTGCTCAAAAGCTCAACTCAATTTTATTTTATCAAAAACTGAAGAATAATGAATTACAAAGCTCTATTTATAAAAAGCTAAACCCTAAAATAATATTAGATAAGATAAATTCTAAATCTAATAGAAACTTATTTTCCTAAATATAAGATAAGATAAAAACTCAATTAAATAAAACTGTGCTACATCATTCTTTCCGTCTTGAAAAAGAATAGTTGGCCCTCGAACGAGAAGAAGGACCGCACAAGCTACATGGTGAAGTGGACCTGTGTATGTCTTGTAGCAACTAAGGCTTCAGAGTATGATGAGCTCTATCAACAGGAATCGTCACGGAGTTGCTAAATTTGTTATAGGTTTTGAGATGATCGAATTGCTAAGGATGTCCTAGAATGATATCACAATCAAGAAGGTTGCACGTGAAAAAGTGCGTGGGAAAGAGCAAGTTCCCTCTTGAATCAATCTTCTTTGTAGAGTACAATGCCTTCCCAACATCATCATGCTGGAAACCAAATAATGGAATAGGGTGGGTACGTTACTGTGGTACCCCCAGTTATTGTACTACTTGTCTAGAGATCAACTAAAAGCAGCTCGCATGTCTACAACAACATATATGTTTCATGTCCACACCAAGCGGCTTCCCCAACATGTTGAAAAATAGCAGTGCGCAATAATGATTCCTATTCTTGGACTTAGGCCCATGAGGAGTAGCAACATAATTAATCAGCTTCTCATCTTTGCTATTCTCATCTTCCGATCTTGAATATTCAACAGCCTCAACTATCTGTTCTTTAAATTCACCCGTTTCTTCTCCATTATTTGAGGATGTATCACTAGATGAGTTAGGCTCCACTAAAGTTACTATCATTTTAAACTTCAAAGGGGAATCTCGAGCTGGGTGTCCTTTTATTCCACACCCATAACACATGATAGAACTTCTAGGAACCATATCATTTTAAACTCCGTTATCCGTTCTCTTAAGTGGCTTCTCGTTGCATCTTCTATTTTCTCTCCGCATTCACGGCACAAGAAGCTGCCATGTCCATAGACTTAAATGTCATACCATACAATTCTGCTTGAATATGGGATTTAAGACCAATATATCTTATGACGTGTTGGTGCTCAGAATCCTCAAATGAGCAAGGAGTGACAAGTTTATGAAACTCACGCATGTATGAAAGGACATCTTCATTTGTCATCTTCGAAGAACATAGTTTGGAATACAATTCTCGAGCATAATTACGAGGAACAAACCTTGGAGTCATGGCTTCCTTTGACTGGTTCCAAGTCAAAATCGGACCGTGGAGACCTGAGTTAGTCTTATTATAAATCCACCAATTAAGAGCATACCCCTTGAAACAAGTTACAAGATTGACTTGGTTTGGTGGTCGACGTTGGCGGTGGGTGCTAGCGACAGTGGTCATGCGGCAACGATGGGGTTTTTAACGAATTTTGTTTTTCTTTTTTTTATTTATTATTTGGGTGGCTAGGGGTTTATTTGGGAGGTGACTGTTACACTACTCCGTGGTAGTGGAGGGAAAGAGATGCTACTCTGGGGTAGTACTAGCGCTTAAGCGGCAACAATGGGGCGGCGTGTAGGACAACTCTGTGGCGGCGGTCCAAAACTAGAGCTCTGATACCAAATTGATGTAGCACAATTTGCTATTCAAAAACTCCACTCAATTTTATTTCATCAAAAATTGAAAAATAATAAATTACGAAGCTTTATTTATAGAAAGCTAGACCCTAAAATAATATTAGATAAGATACAATAGCAATAGCAGCAACAACAAACCTAGTGCCTCATAGGCTTTCGCATATGCAGGGTCTTTTTTATTTTTTGGGTGGGGGAGAGGAAGGGGGGGGGGGGGGGGGGGGATGTATGCAGCCTTACCTCTTCAGGGTGCTACCCTAAAGGAAGGATGTGTCCAAGGACTCCCAGCATGAGAAGCATAAAAAGCAAAAAGCAATAAAAGCATGTAAGCGTCAAAGCATAAGAGCACTAAAACAATGGCAACAACGGCAAAGAGCAAGCATGTAGAAAGCATAAAGCATCAACAGGCAATAAAACAGCTCGCAACCAAATCAAGTAAATCAAACTGGCAGATATATAAGCCTAGGGGCACTAGTGTTAGCTAGATTATGCTCCGCCAATCTAAACCGTTATATCGGCTGCCCCTCTGCTAGCCCTCCATTGAGCTCTATCTAAGGCCATCTCCTCAAGTAAGTTTAGGTCGGTGATGTCGTGTTGGATCGTCTCCATCCATCTCTTCTTAGGCCTGCCTCTCTCTCCGCCCGAGGAGTAGTATGGAGTTGTTCGCATCTCCTGATAGGGGCAGTGGTTGGTCTTCTCTTAACATGTCCAAACCACCGCATTTGCTTCTTGTGACGTCATTTCCGATCCTATCCTTCCTTGTGTGGTTAAACATCAACCGCAACATCCGCATCTCCGCCACATTTAGCTTCTGTGTATGATGCTGTTTCATTGGCCAATACTCTGCACCATATGACATAGCCAATCTGACTACATTCTTATAGTATTTTCCCTTTAACTTTAATGGGAACTTTCTATCGCAAGCTACCGTAGAGGCCATCCTCCATTTAGATAGGATAATATTAGATAAGATAAATTCTAAATTTAAATTACCTAATAGAAAATTGTTTTCCTGAATATAAAATAAGATAAAAACTAAATCAAATAAAATTATGCTACATCACAAACACAAAGTGAGAGAGCTGGAGAGGCAGGAAATTAGCGGAAGCAAGGGGTAATCATAACCTCAGTATTCATAATCTCATAAATTGTTGCAATACATAGGCCAAATAATAGGAACTATAACAATGGAGAGATAAATTAGACTTGGGAAACTAAAAGAAGTAGGGAACTTCTCACAAGTAGAACCTATAAATCTGATAAAGATATCCTAAAATATTATTTCCTTAATGCATGTTTGATGTAGGGTTAAAATTATAGGGTTAACCATTTCTAATGTAATATTTAGGTGGGTAATCATTACCCCCACCAATAACATTTAGGTGTTGTAGGATGGAAATCTTTTTCATATCCTTTCAGTTGTGGGCATTACTCCATCTTTAATCCCAATCAGGGTAAAATTTTCGAATTGGGAAAATTTATAGTTAGATGAAACTGGATAAATTGGGTAAGTGAAGAGCCCTGAAATCATTGATCTCTGTTACTCAAAAACAAACATGTAAATGTGAAGATCGTATAAAAACACGTTAAAATATGAATTCCTAAAATATGAGAATTCTATACTAATTCTTGTGTTCCTTTCCATATTTATGCACTGCATCAATATGAAGCATCTGTACGCATTTCTGCTGGATTTATGATAACACATGCGCTTGATGAGTTTGTCTTATTTTCCCTACTCAACATGCACATTTTATGGTGTATTTGGAATGTCGCTTTGAATTATGGCAAATTAAAGGAAAGAGCCATTTAGGTCACCCTTCAGAAGTGAAGGATTTCCAATTGCTGCTCTTCTTTTAGTTCTTTAATGCCTTGATTATGTATGGCAGTTCAATGGATTTTCTTCGAATTATTTCCTACAGCTGGAGGTATATGACAAAGTTATTGACATGATCAAATGAGAAATTATAGGGGTCATCATTAACGTATGCAGAAGTATTTTGTTATGTGATGGTATCTATTAACAAAGGTTCAATAAAAAAGTAGCTTCTATGGAAATTTTAAGTTGGAAGAGGCTTGGAAACACCAAATGTTTAAAAAGGCAACTGAGGGAAAAGCAAGGCTGGCAAAGTCTAGCATTGACACGAAGTTACTAATTCTTCCACGAGCTTGACATGTTGCATATTTAGCATGTTGGATTGTGTGCCATATGATGTTACGTTTTAATGCTAACAGGACTTTGGCATGCTTAATTTATTGATAAGACAAGTTTGCTTTGGCATGCTTAATTTATTGATAAGACAAGTTTGCAACCTCTAGGCAAAAGGACCGGAAAATCAGAACAGGGAGAAGACAACCTATAGTGGCTGTCCCTGTCTCTCTGTTGTTGACTTGTGGCTCTTTTTCCTCTTTCATTCTTTGCCCTCAAGGATCCATGGAAATGATCCAGCCTTGCGCTTGCCCTATGAAAATTCATTGAAATTTGTGGATCAAATGGATATTGAACTATTCTTCCAGGAAAATTCTGCCAAGGTGCTCACAGGTTTAATGGGTATAAAATTGAGATATCCCTCTGCCAATAAAGTGTGCTACCCCAAGGAAGAAGAGTAGAGACCCAAGTAATATTTCTTAAATCCTTACATTTAAAAGACAAGTAAAGGAGGTATGGTATCAGTGCCTCTCAACATCCACTAGAGGATGTTATCAAGAAAAGAATCCACCAGAGGACATGCTTACCATGCCTCAAGTCCGGTGGGTCTTTTGCAAAGGTTTTCACTTTGCAATGATTGCAAGTTGCTTAGGGGCATTAAATTAAGAACTCATGAAATCTGCTCCTCAATTATTTGACTAAGAATCAGATGCCAATTTTTCCAATATTTTGCTTTTGCAAGACAAAGTTGGGTTCCATGTACTTGTTTTTGGTAAGAAAGTTTGTGGAATTTGAACCTAGGACCTTTTGTCATAGCTCTCAATCTTAGTAGTGGTTTTTTGGCTCAGAGTTGGGTGTTATTACGTTGGTATTGTGAGGTTGTTCGCATTGTTTTAAATAAATGCAATAAATAACAAATTTTGAGCTGTACATTAATGCGATTAGCCATTGCATGATGGTTGGGTGCTATTTCCTTTTTCTTTCCTTTTTTTTTTTTTTTTTTTTTAATAAGAAAGTTTTTGGGATTTGAATATAGGACCTTTTGCCATAGCTCTTAGTCTTGCTAGTAGGGATTTTACTAAACCAACGCCTGATTGGCCCACAGTTGGGTATAATTACTATGTTATTGTGAGGTGGTTGCCATGGTTTTAAATCAAAGCTAACATAACAGATTTTGAGTTATTTATTATGCGATTGACCATTACATGATGGTGTTCTGTAACAACAATGGTGGATTTATATTGCATATCATTTACTGAGATATATTTATATTTGCATTTATATACTCAACTTATTAAACAGGTACATAATTAGTATATGGTTGTTTGTTAAAAAGCTTGCAATTGTAAGTATTAAAAACAATTTACATTCCATTAGAAAGATGAAACGTGGTTGGCTTGACCCCTAACTTATTGTCCTTAGTGTCCCACTTTGACATAGCAACCACGAACTATGGGTTGATTCTATGGTTGGAGGTGAGAATGTGGAAGTGTGAGTTAATAGGAAGTTTGGTATATGTTTGTTTGGCTGGAGATGTTCCTTCTTCACTATGGACATATTTTTTAAAATTGTGTGGACATTTTTCTCTCTAGCAGAACACGTATGTAGATTTACAGTAAAAGCTGGATGCCAAGAGAGAGATGTCTCCGTGAAGGGGAGTATCTTTTGATTTGATAACGAATGCTTCATTTCATGTCTCAGTGAGGAGCCTAGGTGAAAGTATCTCCGGTAAACACCCGGAAGATATCGTGTCTAACAAAGCACATGGAACAACTCTGCCGACAAATTCTCACGCACGACCTGGCAGTTCTACTTCTTCCACTTCCGACAGTGCTGCTCCTACCTCGATCTCGAAGGGTCCCAGACTATCGCCAAGTTCTTCAGTGGCTTCGTCGTCATCAGAAAAATCAACATTGAATCCCAACGCTAAGGTATGAAGATAATTACATTGACTCTTCATTCTGCCCTAAAGTAGTTTGATATAAGGATACGGGGGGTTGGTATGATACTTGACACTTCAAACTGGACTAAAGAAAAGAGAAATCTTAGAAAATAGCAAAGTCTAACCTTTGGACACGTCGTATCTGGCTTGTTTCCTCGAGTCTGGGTAACATAGGGTAGGGGTATTTTATCCAGCATTCTTCACACTCTCCATCTCAAGAAAATTTTCCTCTCCTTGGTTGTTTCACTTTACTCTGATTCACACTATTCTTTGATATGGATGTTTTCATGGCGCCACATCTTGATACTTAAAATCTAGGGAAAGTTCTTGTGTCTGAACGGCAAAAAACGCAAGTTGCTTGTCTCATTGGTTGATTTTTTTGAACTTTGGCTTTGGCGGAAGCTCCCTTCTTTTCCATTTTTATTATTTCTGAGGCTTAGTTTGGTTTGACGAAAGTCCTTTTTCTATGTATTTCTCGTATGACTAGCTACTAACAATAGCTCAAGTGGAAAATCTTTTCCTTTATGCAACAGAAGATGACACTAAACTAAAGGGATTCCATTTTTCTTTGAGAGAGGGAAAACCTTTTCCATTCTAATTTTACATCTTCGCCCCACTTTGACTTCAAATGAACCAAACTTCTATCTTACATAAATATATATATATATATATATATATATATATATATAATGAAATTGATTTTCTGACCAGGTAAAAGAAAATTTTTTTAAAAAAAACAAACTTTTAGTTAAAAGTCTTTTGAAAAGAAATATATTTTTTTTTTGGAAAGGAATATTTTTTTTGACAGAAAATAAATGGAGCCTAAATGAATGGAAAAGTCTTCTCCTACATGGAGGGAAAATTGACCTCCCTGCAACGAGATGGGAAGACATTTTTCTTTACAAGGGAAAACTTTTTCGGTTCTTAATCTTACGTTATCAATCTCACCTCACCCTCAAATGGATCAAATGTGCAACCCATACAATTTATGCAATGAATTGATTTCTTAAAAGTTATCCAAGAAAATTTCCCGGAGTCTTTCCTCCAACCAAATAAAGCCTGAAAATGTTACTTCAAACAGCAATATTTTGATGTTTAAATTTTGAACTTCGTTAATTTATTGAGCTCGTTTTTTCAGGAATTCAAGCTCAATCCAAATGCTAAGAGTTTTAGTCCATCAAGAACACCTTTCAGGCCGGGGTCCCCTGCGCCTGATACCTCTTTCTACTACCCAACAAATATGCCCGCTGTCCCACATATGCATGGCATGCCTGTTGGAATTGGGGTAAGTCTTAAACATCCAACATATATTTTTGTTTTGTAAATAATTAGAGCTGAGACCAAGCCTCGAGCTTGGCTCGTAACTCACTGAGCGTGGAGAATTTAACTCAAGTGGGGTGAGCTCTAAGCCAAGCTTACCCTTTTACGTTCATGTAAGCTTAATCTAGACTCAGTTAAGCTTGATTACTGATGCAGGACATGGCGAGAATAGCCCAATGGAGACAAGAAAAGAAGAGTAAATTAATTAGGATTTAATATAAATTAGGATTTCAATTTAAATTAGAATTTTAATTATTAATGTTTAATTTACTAAATTATATAATTAGGTTTAGGGTTTTAGAGTTAGATTATTATTACGAGTAGCAGAGTTTGATTTAAAGTAGGATTAGTTCTTAGAGTTGGTTTATTACTAGGATTAGGGTTTTTTATGCCTATAAATAGGCCATTAGTTTATAGTTTTAGGAAGCTTTTGATTATTTGAATAAATTGACGAGTTTATGTTTTGAGTTGATCTTTATAATTTTATTTTGAAAGAGTTCAATAAAATTACATAGCTCTTCTTGAGGTTATTGCTCGGGTATTTGTAGAATGAACAAGTTTTAGCCGATTCCTCTCAATCCGGCATCATTGGGTACGATCAACGGGTTAGAGGCACCCTATCTTTTCCCACCATGGAAGGCTCGAGGTTCGAGGATGCGTAGCAAACTTTAGGCGCGCTGCATCAATTACGCTCAAACTTGATTCATTTAGCCTTGAACTCTGTTCAGTTGGGCATATTTAGGCTCATAATTTAGCTTAAGATTCATTTATTCAGATTTGTTTAGCTTGGGCTCTGCTCAAGTTCGAACAAACTAAGTCTTTTGAGCTTTTAACTTGTGACCTGGTTCTACTCTTTTGCACCCCTGCTTATGTCTGCTGTCTGTAATTTCAAATTCCTCGATATTAAAAAGTGGGCACTGTATTTCTTCCTAGTTTTATATGTCAGGCTATTTGCCTAGAAACTGTTCTTTACAATGCCATCACCCACAATTGCCACCTTTGTTAACCTGTTTCCTGCTGCCTTATTTACTTGGGTTCTACATTCTGTCCTAAAGTAACCATGTTGGGAAGAATACATGGACATTGGCATGACACTTAGGTCTCTTCAAATTAGACCAAAAATCTTGAAAAATACTTGAGCATGCCCTTTGGACATGTACTTAGATGTGCGAACACCTATTACCTGCTTTGTGGGAAAATTTTGTGCCTCCATACCGGGAACCTCTGTTTGATTATATGCTTAGAGTTCATAGGTTCCAAGTATTAAAAATGACCTGTACTTGAACAACACTTTGGTAGGATATATTTTAGCTGCTATTATCTTCTTTCTATTGGGGGTTGTTTTTATCTTGTTTGTGACTTTTGAAATTTTTGATTGTGGTTACACAGATTGGACCCTCATATGCTGGGCCTCAGCCTGTACTGTTTAATCCACAGGCTGCGATGCAATCACCACAAGCATATTATCCTGCTAATGGCCCTCAGGTACTTGAAGTGTCCAATTTATTTACTCTATTGATGGCTTCATTTGGCATTGCTATGGCATACTATAGCTTTAGCTGTAGCTGTATTGTGAAAGTGCTGTGCTCTGGGCAAAACAGTTGAGGATTTTGGTAATTTTTCTGAGATTTCCTATTAAGATTTTGTTGATTTACTATGTGATGACTATATTAAAAAAGACCAAATTATCAACAAGCTTTCCAAGCACGTTGAAAATTCAAAAATATTGTGGGATGCAATGGCCTATCCGGACATTATTGTAATGACATTAATTCTAGTTCGTTATCTTATAAAATATGTGCGTTAATATTATTAATTGCAGGTAGTACAATAAGCTTGACTAAATTATTTTAGTTAATATATATTTTGGTTAAATAAGCTAAAAAATGCACAAAATTTTTAAGGTTTTTTATATAGAACCACCTTTTTAATATAGAACCACCTTCAAAGATCAATGTCATTTTAACTACCACAACTTTCACAATTTTCAGAAACCACCTTTTATAATTTCTCTTATTTCAGTAAACCACCTTTCGTCAACATCGTTAGCATTTTTTTTAAAATATCGCATGTTATGCAGATGATTTTTGTGGGTTAGAGTTCAATTTTAATCATAAGAGTTGCTCCTAAAATGCACAAAAATAATTAAGTGATATTCAAGCATAAGTCATGAAAAAAACCAGTCTTGGCTTCGACTACTTTGACAACTGTTATTACAAGCTAATTTTGCCAAATATTACCTATTTTTATAACAAGTTCAATTTTGAACGGAAAGCTAATTACGATGAATGGAGATGATTAATTGAAAATTTTGGATTATGTTAGGTGATTTATGGAAACATAAAAGTTGTGGTTAAGTAAAAAATGATCACTTTGGAAGGTGGTTTTATGTAAATAGCCCAATTTTTGTAAAATTTTAATAAAACTGTTACAATATTAAACATAATTATTTTCATATGGGTTGCCTTGTGGATAATTTTTGCCACCGGTGACGACCCTGACGCCCCCCCCACCCCCCCCCCCCCCCCCCCTCCCGGCGCTATTTCTTCTCCCTCACCCTGACCCACTGGAATCCGGCCCCTGTTCCGCCACCCTTATCCCCGGACCCACCACCACTGGAACCCGGCCCGACCCACACGGGCCACCTGGAACACCACAATTGCCCACCCGGACCACCGACCCCATTTCCCTGACACCACCACCACGACTTCCATCTCTCACCCCCCCCCTGACCCTTGAGATACCCTCACCCTCACCACCCAGACCCACCACCACCGTCGCCCCTGCTTGACCCACCAGCACCACCGACCTCATATCCTTGACCCACCAACACCAAGACCAAGCCCTCTCCCCATCCCCACCAACATGCCACCCCACGACCACCAACCCCGAGCAGTCGACAGCCACCGCCTCACGACAAACTCGCAGCCGACCGACCCAGGTCACATGCCATTTGCTGCGGACCAAATTCTCAGGTTGGGGGTCCTCGGAAACAGCCTCTCTTCAGGGTAGCCTCCTAAAGGGGTAAAGCTGCGTACATCTACCCCCCCAGACCCTGCTTATGCGGGAGCCCTTGGAGGCACTGGGTCTGTTGTTGTTGTTGCTGCTTTGTGGATAATTTGCAAATTTCAGTTGGTTGTTTTATTATCTGGTATGTTGTAATTTGGATGTATAGCTGGAATGAATTTGTGTTTCTGTTTTGAAAGTAATTTTTCTGAAGTGCACACTTTCTCAATTTTCTCAAAGTGCTAGTTTTGAAGAAGTATTTTTCTTAAGCACAGTTTTAGCCACGCTCTCAAGCACCGTCTTTCTTTTGCAAAAAACTGATAGCTTTTCGCATAAAGCTGTTCAAGCACGATGTCAAAAGCACCCGATAACCTAGTGGGGTCTGTTGTATCGGAGAAGGATTTGGCTTTTCGTTGATTCCTAGGGATTGGATGAAGCCCAGTAATTGTAGAAAAATTGTCAAAGCTAGCCCCTTCGAGGTTCCGTGAGGCTAGATGTAATATTTTTAGGGACTTTTATGATTTTGTATGTTTTTGAAGTACTCCTCTATTTGACATTTTTTTTGGATATTGTCACAACCCTAAGTTTTGTGACGGGGAAGAGGGTGATTTAGAATATGAGATGAGAAAGAAAGAGAGTTAGAACATGGGATGAGAAAGAATTAGAATGAGGTGAGAGATAGAATTGAGAGAATTAGAGATGGGAAAAGCATGAGAAATTGTATTAATTGTTCAAAGACGATTTACAAGAGGTTTACACATCCTTTTATAGAGGTAACTAAGTAAGTATATCACATGGCTCCCTAACAAACTAAAACTAATATATCACATGGCTCCCTAACAAACTAAAACTAAGGTATGCTAACGTAAGCAAGGCTGTGACAGTGCTGCGGTGACAACCAGCCCTATGCTACCCAAGATCACAACACCCACTCTTGTTAGTGACACCCTGCGACATCCACACACATAATCCATGAGCGTGACAATGCGTCAGTCCCATTATCGTGACATTCCCTTCCCCTTCGAATTCCTTGTCCTCAAGGATTAAAATTTTTGTATCTTCGTAACAAGCCTCTAGCAATTGTCTTTCTTTGTCTTCATGGAAGTGTCGGCGTGAATGAGGAATTGTAGATGAGCTATGCCCAAGTATTTCATCAATTACCTAGGAATACATCAATCACTACTAACTAGTACATATTGAAATCCTAATACATCGAACTAGAAAATATCCTAACTACATAACAGCCTTCTAGCATATGCAACAAACTATTAAAATTTTTTAACAACTTTTACATCATATACCAACTACTAAGATATTATATATCCCTATCATGACTTTTATCCCCATGTTGCTGCCCGTTTCCCTTTTGTATGATTAGTTGTTGTTGACAAGGTAGGGGTATGTGTGCCGTGCTGCTTGTACCAATTCCAGTTTGGGGAAAGTGTTCCCATGCTCCAGTCTTTTTCGCTTCACCATTCAACCCAATTTTTATCTTTTGGCACGGCACCAACCCCGAACCATGTTTGCAAAGCATGTGATTGATGGAATCTTGCCCGGAATTGTCGCCTCTCTTTGTGCACCCCCAATAACATGACCCGTTTTTCGCGATTGGGAAGTTGAAGAGAATTTGGTGGGACTAGTGCACTTGCCCTTTTTTTTGCTTGGTTTTAGTGTTTCTTGATGGAATTGTGTTCGGCCTCCATCTTGAAATTTTCAAGTTAGTGTCCTTGATAATTCTTCAATCTTGGTAGAAACAAGGGTTTTTGAAATTTTATTGATACCTTCGCTGCCTTTGACCATGATTCGCCCAATTCATCAACGGATGGCATAACCGGTCTTGCCATGACGTCACAACTCCATTCTTGAGATTGTGGTGAACATTTTGGTACCCGATCCATAACCAACTCTGTCTTCAATTTTAAATCTGCTGCCATTGTCTCGCCATTGGCCATGACACCCAGGGTAATGTCAGGGTCATGTTCGGGGCGCTTCTCGTAGCTATGCACAAGTCTATTAATGGCTTCTGTCAAAGCATCTATAGAGGACTTAAGTTTCTCTTGGGATGACCTTTGTTTCTCCTGGGAATACCGTAGTTTCTCCTGGGAAGACCGAAGTTGCTCATCGATCCTTGCTTGTTCCTCTATGTCAGCGAACCACTCATGTGAACCAAAAGTCTCTACCCACGAAGCCATGGCAACGGTAGTATGGTGTTTTGTCCCTTAACAACGATCCCGATTGTAGCGGCTGTGATACCAATTTGTCACAACCCTAGGGTTTGTGACGGGGAAGGGGATGAATTAGAGCATGAGATGAGAAAGAATTAGAATGAGGTGAGAGATAAAATTGAGAGAATTAGAGATGGGAAAAGTATGAGAAATTGTATTAATTGTTCAAAGATGATTTACAAGAGGTTTATACATCCTTTTATAGAGGTAACTAAGTGAGTACATCACATGGCTCCCTAGCAAACTAAAACTAAGGTATGCTAACATAACCAAGGCTGTGATAGTGCATGTCGTGACAGCCAGCCCTATGCTACCCGAGATCATGACACCCACTCCTGTCCGTGGCACCCCGCGACATCCACACACAACCCATGATCATGACAATGTGTCACTCGCATTATCGTGACAGATATCCTCACCGTCGGACCATTCATCTCTCTGTATCACACAATTTGTCTCTCGTCAGAAGCAGCTATATGGTTACAGAGGTGCTTAACCATCAATTCCCGATAAGCATGTCAACGGAGCATAAATGGGAAAATTTTGAGAAAGGATGGCCTTTTGCGTTATTGGACTTAAATGCCCATAGTATATGCTGAATGTTGTCATTTTTTCTTTTCTGGAGTGGCTCTTTTTTACTTGGTTGAACATGATACGTTAACTGCTACTAATGAAGTTAGAGTGACTCGAAAAAACTTCTAAATCTTAGAGAGTACTTAAAAAAGTTGGATGAACTCTGGATATTCAAAAATTATTACGCTCAGCCTCAGAGGATATGCATAGGATTTATTCAAAATTGTCTCATTGATACCGGATATTTATGCATGCATGAACCGTTTTTGGCAGTATGGGCAACAGATGATTGTTGGACATCCTCGGCAAGTGATGTACATGCCAGGTTACCCTGCGGTAAGCAATGCTATGGGCTTTCAATCTCTTAATGTAAAGTATGCGTCTAAATGGAGTAAATAAGCTCGAGCTCATACTTGGTTGGCCTTGGACTTGACTTCGCGAGCTTTAATCACATAATGGTTAGTTAGGGCTCGATTTGTATTGTTTGGCCTCCTATTTTAGCTTGCGTTTGGTGTGTTTTGTTCTATATAGGTTCATGACCCATTAAACCCTAGGCTATACAAGGCTAAAGCACGAGCCAGCAAAATTTTGCTCCACTTTCCAAGTGCAGATAGCTTGAGTTCTAGTGTTGCTCAAATTAGTTGAACTGGAACCTTGCTTGGCTAGCGTCAAGCCAGGTTTGGTTTTTTATACTCGTTTAGGTCTGTCATTTGGCCCAAGCCTGCTTAGGCTCCATCCAGCCCACCTTTTACTATGATCGGGCATGGCTCGATTAACTAACTGACCTGTCTCTGCTCAGTGTAGCTCACTGTACCATGCGCTGAGTCATTACAAGTTGGCTCACACATATTTTAGTAAAATACGGTACGAGAATTAAATAGAATTTGATATGTTCATGTATTATTCGGTTCTATATATAAAAAAAATCGGTTAAAAGTTTGTTGACTTATAAAAAATTATATGTATGATTACATTCATGTATCTAACAACTCTTAAAATATTGAAAGAGTGGAAGGAGTGTAATTCTGTAGATTTTGACTTCTATTGATAATGTTACCTATAATAACGTAAAAAACATGATACATACTAAAAATATATTGTAAGTCAATAATTTGGGAGTTGGAATGACGAATTTGCAAGATATAGAACGTTAATATATAATTAGGGATAAGTGTGATTATTTTCAACTGATCTTTTGCTTTTTATTTGGAAAAAAATACGAATACGTATTATAAATGTGTATTATACGGTTGTCATAAAAAAATGATATTTTACCGTTGTATTGGCAATCATACGTAAACACTCTTTTTAAACTTAAAATATGGATATGTGTTTAATAGGTCTAGCATATGCATATTTACTAGCTATGGGCTCACGAGTCTTAACCTGGCTCATTTGTACTCCAACTTATAGATAGTGTCTTGGTGGAAAACGCGCTTGTGTGTGTTATCTGAGGTGGTATTTGCATATTGACAGGAAATGGCATACAAAGGACGAGATTTTTAGACAAACACATTTGAGGGGGCTAACTGCATTCTTCGTCACGCAACAAATAACCTCCCAAGGTCCGTACCACTGATTTTGTTATCAACGGTGAGGATGAGGTTGATCTAACGGCATAAACCGACTGTTCTAATAGCTTAACTTCAACGGGTTACCTTGAAAGTTTCTTTGTTTCATTGACATTTATGTACCCTTTAGTTTTCCTTTTTATTTTTCTTTTTATAAATTGGATTATAAAGATAATTAGTTTATTTGGGTTTGTTAGTTCCCTACCCCTTGTTTCATATGCATGTTTATTTGGACAGGCATCAAAACAAGCTTTGTTTCATATGCATGTTTATTTGGACAGGCATCAAAACAAGCTTGGAGTACCCTAACAAACCCTTATCTTCGCGTTCTTCTGGTTCTTGATGGTTTTTCATTCCTCCACTCGCCGCCCCCCCCCCCCCCCCCCCCCCCCCCCTTTTTTTTTTTTTTTCCCCCTCATTTGAGGACGCCTCTTCAATTGGCCTCTGGCCGTTGCCTTTGGAGGGCACTTCGGAGTTGAGTGCATGAGCATGCCGTTCTGGAGTTCCGAGAGGCGAGCAGCAAGCGGTCACTTGCTGATGTCATGTGTGCGTGTGTTGAGCACAGCAATAGAGTTCCGTGAAATTTTAGTGGGAAAAAATGCTTTTAATTGGCATAATGTTTGGAAAAATGAATAAGATGGGGAGGAAGGTAGGTTTCAACTTTGACGGCTTCGATCCACCTATGGTGAGCGCTATGCTTGAAAGAGGGTGACCTGTTTGCCCCTTTCTTTGGTTTGCCCCGAGTCCGAGTCTTGCTTAGTGAGTCCTTTGATCGGTTTGCCCTGTTTTGTCTTGTTTGTAGCCGTGTTTGTTTTGCTGCTGTTTTTCTTTTTTTTGTGCCCCGTTTTTGAGGGGGTTTTCTCAGGGCTTGCTTGTTCGAGCGCCTGTTTTGTTTCGCGACATGGTCGCTAATTACCAAAAAAAAAAAAAAAGACGGGCAAAAGCAAAATGTTTTCGAAAGCGGACAAGAAGCAAATTGACCATCAATTATTGTCATTTTTACCCATCACATTTTCTCTGTGATTGCCGCTTCATATGCCGCAGCATCTTTTCCCTCACCATGTTATCTTTTTGATTGTCATGTCATTATTTCAGTTAGTGATGTTGTAGCTGATGTCTTTGTTCGTTTTCCTTTGGAGACGTTGTGCAGTTCTTTTCAAGAAAATGTGTGTGTGTAGCAAATAAGATTCCTTTTTATCGTTTTCAAATATTATGCCCTTAGAAGTACCTAATTTGCCAATTTTTATGTGCAAATAGACTTTTGTAGTAGTTTTTGGGGCGTATACACTCCATGACAAATTATGAGTTTTTTACCCAAGGTATTTAATTAAATATACCTTAATTTGAATGGAAATTATCACTTAGATAGCTTGAGATTTGATCGTTTATCACCTTATTGCAACATTTTAATATATACAATGAGATATCTTAAGGTTTAAATAATTTTTTCACTAAGGTTCTCTGAGGTTTTAAAATTTTAGCCCATCATGAGGGCGTTTTAATTAGTGGCGTTTCCTATCCATGCGGTTATCGCCTAGGGGTTAGAAGCTTGATTCTTATTGAAGATATACTTATGACTTACCTGATGGGACTTGTAGGCCTCCTTATGGGTCGAGGTTGGCTGGGATAATCTAGACCTTCGTTATCAAAAAAAAAAAAAAAGAAAGGTTTTAAAATTTTATCAATTAGGTATCTTTGATGAAATTTGATAGATTTTTATGGGAAAATGATAAAAAGAAACATAATTTTGACAATATATTAATATTTTCACTAGAATTTGTTATTTTTTGCCAAAATAATAATATAATATATGATTTTGCAAATATGTGGGTAATTTAGAGTAACATTTGTTGAATTTTTTTTTTTCATAATTTGACAAATTTTTGCAAAAAAATATTAGGGTGTCATATATTATTGTAATTATGTACCATATTGGTATTTTATGTATAAAATTAGTTATATTTTTACAAAAATTTATCAAATTATTATATAGGAAATTTGGGTGATAAATGCTGACATCTTGGCTTAGTTAGTAGACAATCTAAAATTTAGGCACTTTGGGGTTTGATATTTTTGATCAGATGTTTTAAATATACATTGGGATCTTAATATGTTATCATTGGGTATCTTTTACAGAATTTGACAAATTTTTGATGAAAACATATGAACGTTTGTCGAAACACATTGATGTGATATATATATATATATATATATATATATATATATATATATATATATATATATATATATATATATTTATATATGTGGCATGACGTTGAATTCAGGCCTAGGGTATCAATGTGGTAAAAAAAATTTAGTCCTTTAAATATGCCATCGTATATATTGAAAAATAAGGGTATTTGGATAATGAAAGATTAAACCTAAGAGTACCTAACTGGTATATTTGACTAGTGAAAATCACACAAATACATGAGATTTGCTGAATCAAAATTTCAAACTGCAAACTTTGTGTTCATATTTTAGTCCTTGGGTTAAGGTTAAATAATACTTTACTGCAATCGTTGGTGTACCAGTCACTAGAAAATTTATAGAATGACCAAAAAATTCCCTTTATTATAAAAAAATTGTACAACAACAACAACAAACTCAGTGTCTCAAACAGGTTCAAACTAAGGTAGGGTTTTAAGAGGGTGAGATGTACGCGACCTTACCCTTCTAGTATGCTACCTTGTGGGGAGACTGTTTACGAAATACCCCCAACCCTAAAAAGCATACAACAACAACAACAACAGTCCCAGTGCCTCGCGGCTCCCGCAGAAAGCAGGGTCTGGGAGGGGTGATGTAGGCAACCTTACCCCTTCCGGGTGAAAAGGAGGCTGTTTTCGAGGACCCCCAACCTGAAGTAATTGAGTGCCTGCAAATAAACCACCAATTAATTACCAATGTGTTTTGAGGAAAAAGAAGAAGGAGAAGAAGAAGAAGAAGAAGAAGAAGAGGAAGAAGCATGATCAAAGACTAAACTAGTCTATAAGTGCTTCTCCTGAGGTTATGCCTGCCTAAGGATCTTAAACTACCAGTCCCTCCCCGCACTAATCTACTTTGCCATCTCCGCTACCCTTATGCTAGCCCTCCATCGTGTCCTATCTGAGGCCATCTCCTCTTTTAGGTTTAAGTGGGTTATGTCGTGACGGATCGTCTCCAGCCAACTCTTCTTTGGTCTGCCCCTCCCTCTTCTGCCTAGCGTCGTGTGAAGCTGTTCACACCTCCTGACTGGGGTTGTAGTCGGTCTCCTGCTAACATGTCCAAACCATCTTAGGCGGTGCTCCCTCAATTTATCCTCGATCGAGGCTACACCCAACTTACCTCGTATCACTTCATTCCTAATCCTATCCTTCCTTGTGTGACCACACATCCAGCGCAGCATCCTCATTTCTGCCACCTTCATCCTCTGTGTTTGATTTTGTTTCATTGGTCGACACTTTGCCCCATATAGCATAGCCGGTCTTACTACCTTGTGGGGAGACTGTTTACTAAATACCCCCAACCCTAAAAAGCATAGACATTAATATTATAAAATGCGAGTTAAATGAAGCAGTACCAGACGTGCAAGTAGCATAGAAGTAGTAATAATAGTAGACATGCAAGCCCAGAAAAGTTGTGAACTAGCATCTATATTCTCCTCTTTCATAACATTTGTATCGACCAGTATCACGAATATTTTTAATTGCCACTTGGTCTTATTATAAATGTATTATAAAACTGTTTATTTTGTGAAAAAAAGAAGAAAAGCAGTGGTCAATTAAAAAAACGACATGTAACCCGGTTGTTGCCCACTTGTAAGGGTGTAGAGGCAAGGTGGCGTGGACATGATAGGCTATAGTAGAGGTGGCAATCGAGTCATCTGGGTTGGGTTCGGGTGTATCTGTTTAGGTTTAGGTCATTTCGGATTTACAATAAATTCGAGTCGGGTTGGATTGGCCTTGACCCATTCAGGCTCAGGTCACTTTTGGGTTTAACCTATACTTGGGTCGGGTTAGGTGAGGTTTAAGTTATTTCGGATTTTGGTCACTTCAATTTCAGGTTATCTTGGGATTCGGGTCAATCTTGGTTTGGGTTGTACGGGTTTCAAGTGATCAAAATTATACTTCTGGCTTTGTATCTTGTTATTTTGCCTTTTTCACACTTTGTATGTGTCTTGCGGGTCTCTTTATGAGAGGCCGGTTTTTGTACCGTGAGGTTTCCCTCACTAATTATCGAAAAAGATTACCAATATCGGTCTTTAATAGCCTCTTGTGAAGTTGTACTCCTAACAAGAAATAAATACATACATTCAAATATCTTGGGTTAATTTAGGTTTCAGGTCGAGTAGGATTAGAGTTCGGGTCATCATTTTTGGTTGGGTTGGTTTGGGTCGATAGGGGGTCGGGTCAAGTCAATTGATTATTGGGTCATTTCGGGTTAGGCAAAGGATGGATCGGGTTAATTTTAGGTTGAGTCATTTGAATTTCGGGTTCAATTATTAAAGACTAATTTTTAAATTCGAGTCAAGTTGATTTATGGGTCTTTCAGATCGGGTTGGATTTGCCACCTCTAATGGCCAGAAATGTGACCCGGCCCGTCTATGGAGGGGGAGAGCCGTTGCTCCCCCTCCTCCTAATTAAAAAAAAAAAAAAAATTATATTACTTTTACTTTGTATTTTTTGATAAACAAATTTGTACTTTTAAATATTAGGCTCCAACTGTGTTGTATTTGTACTTGTTACGTTATTTATTTACCACTATTTACTATTACTTATTATATATTTTATTTTATTACATATATTTAGCATTATTAGTGCTTGAGATAAAATGTATTTGTATCTCATATTATTTATCAATGAATTAT
This sequence comes from Simmondsia chinensis, assembly GCA_018398585.1. Lineage (NCBI taxonomy): Eukaryota > Viridiplantae > Streptophyta > Magnoliopsida > Caryophyllales > Simmondsiaceae > Simmondsia > Simmondsia chinensis. Next base: position 24,477,614 of record JAGTTD010000012.1, read on the forward strand.
AATAATTTTAGTACAAAACGACTTTGTATTTTTTTTAAAGCTGACGAAAAACGGGCCAACCCGAGCCCTCCCGGCCTGGCCTGCTACAGTGCTGGGCCGGACGGGCCTTGGCCCAGGCCTAACCCGACCCGACCCGACCCGACCCGACCTGTGGCCACCTCTAGGTATAATAGTAAAAAAGTTGAACAAAAGTGTGACGTCTTACACGGAAGAGTTCATGTCATATGTTAGATTTGGGACAAAGTTATTTCAACCTTACTGATTAATTGCAAAATTGATTGCCAAATATGACGATAATATTTTACCCAAAAAAATAAAAAATAATAATGACAATAATAAAATGCAATTTACCCTAATGTTTATATTATGATAATTTGAACAATTGTTTAAGGATGAATTTTGATATCAATCTTGTAAACTAGTGTCATCTTACTTTATCCGAGGCCCATAATTGAGTTGTGTCAATTAGGCTTTGTTATGCCGAGGCTTAATTTGGTGATACTTTGTTCGAGCTTTTTTGATAGATTAAGAAACTTGGATAACATGAGTTTGGCTGGCATCAAGTACAAGCTACTCTCGAATTATTATGCTCGAACTCAGTTACATAAGCTTTGTATATAACTCGGTCAATTGAAGCCATTAGAAGGATAAATACAAAACAAAATACAAATAAGTGGATGATGAGAGGTGGGGGCTAGGGATAACCCAATGGTAAAAAAGATTGCAGGAAGAAGATTAGAGAGGGAAGGGTGAAAATACAAAAGGAAGGGGGAAAAAAAGAATCAACCTACACTATGGTCAAAGTCATACGACATCTCGACTCAATTACTTAAATAAGCCAACATATAAGTTCTTGTATAGAAATGTGTATATAAACTCGTTTTATTTACACCGATCTTGGTTTGAAAATGCCACTTCTAATAAAGTACGATCACATCATAAGTACCTATATTGTTATACAATGATTTATCAATTGCTTCAAGCACCTTATCAAATATGTTGTCTTTTTGAAGATTGATAAATAGAAGGTGGCTGAAACAAATGGCCTCATTGAAAATGTCAAAGTTTTGACATTACACCAATCAAATTTATCAATTGATAAATCGACTAGTCGAATGTATCTTTATCTTGATTTAGTATCTGACCTGATTTGAAGGTTTTGCAAGTAAATGCAACAAATGATACAACTCTTGAAAGAGTCACATGAAAAACTATTTTATCAAAATTAACCTTTTTTCAATTAAAAATTAATGCTAATGCAACAATAATCTGAAATTTATAAGTCGGACATAGTTTGAAAGAGCCAAACACAACAGTAAAAACTACACAAAATAAGGGGAACGGGGTCATTTATTACCCAAAAAAAAAAAAAAAAAAAAAATGCTTCTTGTACATGATGAATGTACCTACTTGAATACCAGATACATAAGATAAATAATTATGTGACTGTAGAAAGATGGCATTGAATGATTATCTTTCTACATCCATATACTATTTGATATTCAAATTACGAACATTTTATGTGTATCTATTGCACTAAACTTTATTTTCCTTCGTTGTTTTACAGGGGAAGGACTAACTTAGGAAAAAGGAAGAGACGAGCTTTAGATATGAAACAACTGTTTCAACGAGTAGGTAGCTTGCCACTGCAACAACCCATACATGCTCTTTATTTTCCCCCCTTAAATGGACATTACCTAAAAGATACCTAGTAATACAAATTTACGAGTAAACCACCAAATCGTGTTGAGAATAGTTCGAATGGTAGCAGGTAAAATGATCATTTCATATCGCGACGGATGACATTAGGGATGACAGTGGAGCCTGCTGCATTGGTAGGGCTGGTAGTGGAGCCGGTGGCATTGTTCGGGATGGCAGTGGAGGCGGTAAGATTGTTGGGGTTGTCATTCGAGTTTGATGAATTCATTCCGAGTGTGTTCTTCACCGCTGCAGCTGCTCCTTGTGCAGCGTTCTTTACTTGCTCTCCCGTCTGCAGCAAAATATATGAGTAAATAAAACTATATTATAGCAAATATATGGCTAGAGTAAATATGATGTTACATTTTATGATAATTCTCAATATTATTGCGAGCTGGCTCAAGTTGTACAAGTTTCCGAAACCCACAATTGTCCAAAAGGAAAAAAAAAAAAAAATCGATTGGGAAAAAAGGAAAGGGGATCTAGTTTTGGGATATTTAAACCCCCAACCAATCAAAGGTTGAACCTTATTTGGCTCGATAAAAGGCAACTCTATTTGCTCCCCTCTGATGCTGTTAGCGTATAAAATTATTCACGGGCCTTCATCCTTCAGTTTAAACTTTTGGGAAAAATAGTTCCTTGATATGGTATCAGAGCCTTGATGATCTAAAGGTCATGAGTTCGAATCTCAGCAGCCCCCACTTTTAATATTAAAAATAATTTAAACACAAGGTATGATATGACACTATCTACGCTTTAAGCTCAATTGGCATTCGTGTGAGGAGACACGTTAGAGTATAAGACTATTTCTGGGCCTTCACCCATCAGCTTAAACTTTTGGAAAAGATGGTTTCTTGACGCCCTCTGATGCTGTTAGAGATTGTTTATTACATTTAAAGTGGTATGAAAATAATGTATAATTTGATGTTATGTAAAGATAGGAAGAAGATAGCTTTTGGAATTATATATTTATGAAAAAAAGGAAAAAATTTAAATGTAGTGGAGAAGTGGATTGCCTGTTGAAGCAAGGTGGTGGCTTGCTGAGCTGTTTGAGATGCTGCATTTGATACTTGACTCATCACTCCCTCGTTCTTGCCCTAAAATCCAAGAGTAAGAAATAAGCTACAGTCATTATATATAGTATGACATGAACACGATACAACACAAAATTATCGAGAAAAACTTAGAACACGACACAATAAGACTCAGTATTGACAAGATACCGGAAAAAGCAATAGAAAAGGGATAGAACCCGACAAACTAGAGCTAGAAGCAAGTAGAGGAAGAAATCGAGGAACTAAATAGTATTAAGTCAAGGATTTCAGCCTTGAAGATATGCTTTTGGTGCATTTGTATACTTATTGGTTTTTGGGGATGGACGCGATATGACGATTTCTCATACAGAGCTTAAACAATTGAAAGATGCATCGAAAGCATCCGTACATGAGTAGTAACGCAAAGAGACGACGAGAAAGCTACACCTAAAATTCTCTTCTTTTCATTGTTTTTTGTAATGACTTCCATTTGCTCTATGATCTTGTCTACGGTGCCCTTTAAGACTTATTGTACTCTCAATTACTGAAATAAAAAAATAGGAAAAAAAAAGAGAGGCAAAAAAAGGTCGAAGCAAGGAAGGATTGTTGATATTCTTGAAAGATTTGGACGTAACACTATGTACATACTATTATACAAACTATAAATATAACATGATTTTAAGACATTCGAATCCCACCATGAATTTTAAATTGTATAGTCAATACATTCGAAACGTATTATATAGGATTTGTACAATATCTCATATTTAATTTTATACATATATTTAATGGACTAATCGAACCATTAATTCAAGCAAACTGACATGAAAAATGCAATTATGGAGACCAAAAATTTCAAAAAATATCAAATAAAACCTGATTGGCTTGGGCTTGGGAGTTGATGCTTTGACGTTGGCTTGCCATTTTTTTTTTTAATGCAAATATATAAAAAATCGAAAGTAATAGTTGAAGTATGAATGTTTATTGTATGTGGTAACTAGAAACAATATTGTATATATAGAGCTAAGAGTTTCTAAGTTTTAACTTGATTTGGCAACTTTAATGGCTCATTTTTCTCTTATTTGTGGCTGCTATTTTACTTGAATTATGGCCTTGAAAATCCTTTGGTTGTACTTCAAATAAAAATAGCAAAATGACTTTTATGGTTTTGAGTTTTGACTTATTAAAAAGCAATAAAAATTACTTCTTTAATTTTAGAATTATTTATATTTGAATACCTCGTGTTTGTAAAAATAATTAAAAGGCAGATGATCTTTTTGATTTATTTTTTAGTTCCTAAATTTTTTTTATATTAATAAATAGGACCCTCTCCAACGTGATGATGTCATATTCAGGTGAAAATACCCATTAATGTAAATTGACGAAAATATACTATAAATAGGAACATGCACAATGCCTCAAGGGGTCCCGCCTACACAGGGTCGGGGGGGGGGGGGGGGGATGTACGCAGCCTTTCCCCTTCAGGGTGTTAACTTGAAAATATACTATAAATATACCCATTAAAAGTTCTCTTAAATATGTTGACGAAAATACCCTCTTGATGTGGCATGCCATTTTAAATATACTCATTAAAGTAAAGGAGCATTGACCGTTGGGAATGAGACCTTTTCTTTTCTTTTAAAAACAAATATAAGAGGAGTATTTTTCTGAATATACTATAATGTATATTTTAAGTGACCTATTAGGTCATCTTCCTCTATAAAATATGATGTTATCACGCCGGAGATGGTTACAAAGAAAATCTAAGGTACTAAAAACATAAATAAAAAAAGTTAGGGACTTTTTTATTATTCTACAAACATTGAGTATTAAAATATAAATAATCTTCATTTTTAATGGTAATAGAAAGGGTTATGCTAAAAGGTACTAATTGGAGTCCGTTAACACAACAATTTAAGAGGGAAGGGGAAAAATAATGAAAGAAATGTGGACATTAAAGAAATTTTGGTTTCAATGAATTAAGCACAAAAAGGGTGCACCAATACGCCGTCACCGGATCCCTTTAGAACTCCGAAGTTAAGCGTGCTTGGGCGAGAGTAGTACCAGGATGGGTGATCTCCTGGGAAGTTCTTACCCTCAGGTTGGGAGTATTGGGAAACAACCTCTCTTTAGGTTAACACCCTGAAGGGGGAAGGCTGCGTACATCTGCCCCCCCAGACCCTGCGTAGGCGGGAGCCCTTAAGGCACTGAGTACGTTCTTTTTTTTATATATTTTTTTTTAAGTACAGAAAGGGTTTAGTGATTTAGGGGAATATTTTTGCTGTATTTATTTAGTAAATTATAAAAATAATTTTTTACTGTAATTATATTTTTATAAAGGATGGTGACATACAATTTCTTAGAGATATGATCCAACAGTTACATGTTCTCCTTATGATTTGAGGTTGTCATCCGGATTTCTCTTCTCTTATTTGTTGATCTAAACGAGAATGGTGATTGCATTGTAATCTTAGAAAAATATAATTAAACCAAAAAAAGTGTATATAGTCATAGAAAGATATTTTTGTTAATTTTCTAATTTAACACATCAAAATCTCCTATTAATTCATTAAAACCAGCATTTCCTTAATTTCGCTATCTTACCTTATGCCCCTCCCCCCCCCCCCCCCCCCCCCCCCCCCCCTCCCTCAATTTGTTGCGCTAAAGGGTGCCAGCATAACCTTAATAGAAAATGTGCTAAAGAATTTGGAAAATCACCAGAAATAGACCCTCCAGCCCCTATTTAACCTAAAATAGACCCCTATAACCTTAAATAAATCTTTTTGGACAAAAATGCCCTCCCATCCCTAACCCCCCAACCCGTCCTCTTTCTCTCTCCTCATTTAATGGGCACAGTGCCACCCGTCCCTTCCATCTCTCCTTCTCTCTCCTCACATTTAATTCTACAGCTGTAATTTTTGAATTTACCCCCTCCCCTTCACGTCTTCTCTCTTCCCCAAAACCAAACGTGTTTTGCAAGCTACCCTCTCTCTCCTCTTTCTCACACCCGTTCATTCTCTCTCTCCTCTTTCTCTCACCCATTCATCCTCTCTCTCCTCTAACTTCAGCTGCGATTCTCGTTCCCGTGGGTGTATCTGTAGAGGTGGGTGGCGATATCCTCTGTTTTCACACCTTCATCCTTGCCCTGCTGCTGCTCTAGGGTTTAATCACCAATTCCGAATGTGAGCACCGATTTTCGAAGTTATTTTTGAAGGGAAATGTATAGTACCTGTTAGTGTTTAGGGTTTTGGTGTTAGTGGCTTTTTTGAGTAAGGGTTAGTGTGTTTTATTGGTGTAAAATCAACTTCTGGCATGTTTTGGGGTATAATGAAGTAAAATCAACGTTTATAAGTATGTTTCATGTAATCCCTGTGTGCCGACACACATGCATGGTTTATGAATCAACATACATTGTCTATGATTCGTTTTAATGGTGCAAAATCAACTTGTGTAGACATTTCTTTAAGTAATTAGTGGGTAAGGAGCAACCATACACTGTGTATGTTCGGTTTTAATGGTGAATATCAAACTTGTGCTTGTGTATGTTGAGTAATAAAGGTGTATGATCAACATACATTATGTATGATGGGTTTTAATGGTGTAAAATCAACTTGTGTAGGCGTTTTTTAAGCAATTTGTGGGTTAGGAGAAACCATACACTGTGTATGTTTGGTTTTAATGGTGAATATCCAACTTGTCTTGGTGTATGTTGAGTAATAAAGGTGTATGATCAACATACACTATGTATGATTGGTTTTAATGATGTAAAATCAACTTGTGTAGACGTTTTTTAAGCAATTAGTGGGTTTGGAGCAACCATACACTATGTATGTTTGGTTTTAATGGTGAATAACCAACTTGTATTTGTGTATGTTGAGTTATAAAGGTGTATGATCAACATACATAGTGTATGATTGGTTTTAATCCTACAAAATCAACTTGTGTAGACTTGTTTTAAGCAATTAGGGGGTTAGGAGCAACCATATACTGTGTATGTTTGGTTTTAATGTTGAATAACCAACGTGTGTTTGTGTATGTTGAGTAATTAATGGTGTATGATCAACATACACTGTGTATGATAGGTTTTAATAGTGTAAAATCAACTTGTGCAGACGTTTTTTAAGCAATTAGTGGGTTAGGAGCAACCATACACTGTGTTTGTTAGGTTTTAATGGTGAATATCCAACTTGTGTTTGTCTGTGTTGAGTAATAAAGGTGTATGATCAACATACACTGTGTATGATTGGTTTTAATGGTGTAAAATCAACTTGTGTAGACGTTTTTTAAGCACTTAGTGGGTTAGGAGCAACCACACACTGTGTACGTTTGGTTTTAATGGTGAATATCCAACTTGTGCTTGTGTATGTGGAGCAATAAAGGTGTATGATCAACATACATTGCGTATGATTGGTCTTAATGGTGTAAAATCAAGTTGTGTAGATGTTTTTTAAGCAATTAGTGGGTTAGGAGAAACCATACGCTGCGTATGTTTGGTTTTAATGGTGAATATCCAACTTGTGGTTGTGTATGTTGAGTAATAAAGGTGTATGATCAACATACACTGAGTATGATTGGTTTTAATGGTGTAAAATCAACTTGTGTAGACGTTTTTTAAGCAAGTAGTGGGTTAGGAGCAACCATACACTGTGTATGTTTGGTTTTAATGGTGAATAGCAAACTTGTGTTTGAGTATGTTGAGTAATAAAGGTGTATGATCAACATACACTATGTATGATTGGTTTTAATGGTGTAAAATCAACTTGTGTATACGTTTTTTAAGAAATTAGTCGGTTAGAAGCAACAATACACTGTGTATGTTTGGTTTTAATGGTGAATAACCAACTTGTGTTTGTGTACACTGAGTAATAAAGGTATGATCAACAAACACTGTATATGATTGGTTTTAATGGTTTAAAATCAACTTGTGTATACGTTTTTTAAGCAATTAGTGGGTTAGGAGCAACCATACACTGTGTATGTTTGGTATTAATGGTGAATATCCAACTTATGTTTGTCTATGTTGAGTAATAAAGGTGTATGATCAACATACACTGCGTATGCTTGGTTTTAATGGTGTAAAATCAACTTGTGTAGACGTTTTTTAAGCAATTAGTGGGTTAGGAGCAACCGTACAATATGTATGTTTGGTTTTAATGGTGAATTTCAAACTTGTATTTGTGTACGTTGAGTAATAAAGGTGTATGAGCAACATACACAGTGTATGATTCGTTTTAATGCTGTAAAATCAACTTGTGTAGACGTTTTTTATGCAATTAGTGGGTTAGGAGCGACCATAAACTGTGTATGTTTGGTTTTAATGGTGAATATCCAACTTGTGTTTGTGTATGTTGAGTAATAAAAGTGTATGATCAGCATACACTGTGTGTGATTGGTTTTGATGCTTTTAATTCAACTTGTGTAGACTTTTTTTAAGCAATTAGTGGGTTTGGAGCAACCATACACAGTGTATGTTTGGTTTTAATGGTGAATATCCAACTTGTTTTTTTGTATGTTAAGTAATAAAGGTGTATGATCAACATACACTATGTATGATCAACATACACTGTGTATGATTGGTTTTAAGGGTGTAAAATCAACTTGTGTAGGCGTTTTTTAAGCAATTAGTGGGTTAGGAGCAACCATACACGGTGTGTGTTTTGTTTTAATGCTGAATAACCAACTTGTGTTTGTGTGGGTTGAGTAATAAAGGTGTATGATCAACATACACTATCAATGATTAGCTTTGCTGTAAAATCAACTTGTGTAGACTTTTTTTAAGCAATTAGTGGGTTAGGAGCAACCATACATTGTGTATGTTTGGTTTTAATGGTGAATATCCAACTTGTGTTTGTGTATGTTGAGTAATAAAGGTGTACGATCAAAATACACTATGCATGATTGGTTTTAATGTTGTAAATTCAACTCGTGTAGACTTTTTTAAAGCAATTAGTGGGTTAGGAGCAACCATACACTGTGTATGTTTGGTTTTAATAGTGAATATCCAACTTGTGCATCTGTATGTTGAGTAATAAAGGTGTATGATCAACATACATTGTATATGATTATTTTTAATAGTGTAAAATCTACTTGTGTAGACGTTTTTTAAGCAATTAGTGGGTTAGGCGAAACCATACACTGTGTATGTTTGGTTTTAATGGTGAATATCCAACTATTGTTTGTGTATGTTGAGTAATAAAGGTGTATGATCAACATACACTATGTATGATTGGCTTTAATGGTGTAAAATCAACTTGTGTAGACGTTTTTTAAGCAATTAGTGGGTTTGGAGTAGCCATACACTGTGTATGTTTGGTTTTAATGGTGAATATCAAACTTGTATTTGTGTACGTTGAGTAATAAAGGTGTATGAGCAACGTACACAGTGTATGATTCGTTTTAATGCTGTAAATTCAACTAGTGTAGACTTTTTTTATGCAATTAGTGGGTTAGGAGCAACCATACACTGTGTATGTTTGGTTTTAAGGGTGAATATCCAACCTGTGCTTGTGTATGTTGAGTAATAAAGGTGTATGATCAACATACATTGTGTATGGTTGGTTTTAATGGTATAAAATAAACTTGTGTAGACATTTTTTAAGCAATTAGTGGGTTAGGAGAAACCATACACTGTGTATGTTTGGTTTAAATGGTGAATGTCCAACTTGTCTTTGTATACGTTGAGTAATAAAGGTGTATGATCAACATACACTGTGTATGATTGGTTTTAATGGTGTAAAATCAACTTGTGTGGATGTTTTTTAAGAAATTAGTGGGTTTGGAGCAACCATACACAGTGTATGCTTGGTTTTAATGGTGAATATCCAACTTGTATTCGTGTATGTTGAGTAATAAAGGTGTATGATCAACATACATTGTGTATGATTGGTTTTAATGCTGTAAAATCAACTTGTGTAGAATTTTTTTAAGCAATTAGGTGGTTAGGAGAAACCATATATTGTGTATGTCTGGTTTTAATGTTGAATAACCAACGTGTGTTTGTGTATGTTGTATAATTATTGGTGTATGATCAACATACACTGTTTATGATTGGTTTTAATGGTGTAAAATTAACTTGTGTCATCATTTTTTAAGCAATCAGTGGGTTAAGAGCAACCATACACTGTGTTTGTTTGGTTTTAATGGTGAATATCCAACTTGTGTTTGTCTATGTTGAGTAATAAAGGTGTATGATCAACATACACTGTGTATGATTGGTTTTAATCGTGTAAAATCAACTTGTGTAGACGTTTTTTATGCACTTAGTGGGTTAGGAGCAACCACACACTGTGTATGTTGAGTTTTAACGGTGAATATCCAACTTGTATTTTTGTATGTTGAGTAATAAAGGTGTAGGATCAACATACACAGTGTATGATTCGTTTTAATGCTGTAAAATTAACTTGTGTAGAATTTTCTTAAGCAATTAGGTGGTTAGGAGCAACCATACACTGTGTATGTCTGGTTTTAATGGGGATTAACCAACGTGTGCTTGTGTATGTTGAGTAATTAATGGTGTATGATCAACATACACTGTGTATGATTGGTTTTAATGGTGTAAAATCAACTGGGGTAGACGTTTTTTAAGCAATTAGTGGGTTAGGTGCAACCATACACTGTGTATGTTTGGTTTTAATGGTGAATATCCAACTTGTGTTTGTCTATGTAGAGTAATAAAGGTGTATGATCAACATACACCGTGTATGATTGGTTTTAATGGTGTAAAATCAACTTGTTTAGAAGTTTTTTAAGTAATTTGTGGGTTAGGAGCGACCATACACTGTGTATGTTTGGTTTTAATAGTGAATATCCAACATGTGCTTCTGTATGTTGAGTAATAAAGGTGTATGATCAACATACATTGTATATGATTACTTTTAATAGTGTAAAATCTACTTGTGTAGATGTTTTTTAAGCAATTAGTGGGTTAGGCAAAACCATACACGGTGTATGTTTGGTTTTAATGGTGAATATCCAACTATTGTTTGTGTATGTTGAGTAATAAAGGTGTACGATCAACATACACTATGTATGATTGGCTTTAATAGGGTAAAATCAACTTGTGTAGACGTTTTTTAAGCAATTAGTGGGTTTGGAGCAGCCATACACTGTGTATGTTTGGTTTTAATGTTGAATATCCAACTTGTGTTCGTATATGTTGAGTAATACAAGTGTACGATCAAAATACACTATGTATGATTAGTTTTAATGCGGTAAATTCAACTAGTGTAGACTTTTTTTATGCAATTAGTGGGTTAGGAGCAACCATACACTGTGTATGTTTGGTTTTAAGGGTGAATATCCAACCTGTGCTTGTGTATGTTGAGTAATAAAGGTGTATGATCAACATACATTGTGCATGGCTGGTTTTAATGGTGTAAAATAAACTTGTGTAGACGTTTTTTGAGCAATTAGTGGGTTAGGAGAAACCATACACTGTGTATGTTTGGTTTTGATGGTGAATGTCCAACTTGTCTTTGTGTACGTTGAGTAATAAAGGTGTATGATCAACATACACTGTGTATGATTGGTTTTAATGGTGTAAAATCAACTTTTGTAGACGTTTTTAAGCAATTAGTGGGTTTGGAGCAACCATACACTGTGTATGTTTGGTTTTAATGGTGAATATCCAACTTGTATTCGTGTATGTTGAGTAATAAAGGTGTATGATCAACATACATTGTGTATGATTGGTTTTAATGCTGTAAAATCAACTTGTGTAGACTTTTTTTAAGCAATTAGGGGGTTAGGAGCAACCATATACTGTGTATGTTTGGTTTTAATGTTGAATAACCAACGTGTGTTTGTGTATGTTGTGTAATTATTGGAGTATGATCAACATACACTGTTTATGATTGGTTTTAATGGTGTAAAATCAACTTGTGTCGACGTTTTTTAAGCAATTAGTAGGTTAAGTGCAACCATACACTGTGTTTGTTTGGTTTTAATGGTGAATGTCCAACTTGTCTTTGTGTATGTTGGGTAATAAAGGTGTATGATCAACATACACAATGTATGATTGGTTTTAATGGTGTAAAATCAACTTGTGTATACGTTTTTTAAGCAATTAGTCGGTTAGAAGCAACAATACGCCGCGTATGTTTGGTTTTAATGGCAAATAACCAACTTGTGTTTGTGTACGTTGAGTAATAAAGGTGTATGATGAACATACACTGTATATGATTGGTTTCAAGGGTGTAAAATCGACTTGTGTACACGTTTTTTAAGCAATTAGTGGGTTAGGAGCAACCATACACTGTGTATGTTTGGTATTAATGGTGAATATCCAACTTATGTTTGTCTATGTTGAGTAATAAAGGTGTATGATCAACATACACTGCTTATGATTGGTTTTAATGGTGTAAAATCAACTTGTGTAGACGTTTTTTAAGCAATTAGTGGGTTAGGAGCAACCTTACACTATGTATGTTTGGTTTTAATGGCGAATATCAAACTTGTATTTGTGTATGTTGAGTAATAAAGATGTATGAGCAACATACACAGTGTATGATTCCTTTTAATGCTGTAAAATCAACTTGTGTAGACGTTTTTTATGCAATTAGTGGGTTAGGAGCGACCATACACTGTATATGTTTGGTTTTAATGGTGAATATCCAACTTGTGTTTGTGTATGTTGAGTAATAATGGTGTATGATCAGCATACACTGTGTGTGACTGGTTTTAATGCTTTTCATTCAACTTGTGTAGACTTTTTTTAAGCAATTAGTGGGTTTGGAGCAACCATACACTGTGTATGTTTGGTTTTAATGGTGAAATTTCAACTTGTTTTTTTGTATGTTGAGTAATAAATGTGTATGATCAACATACACTGTGTATGATTGGTTTTAATGGTGTAAAATCAACTTGTGTAGGCGTTTTTTAAGCAATTAGTGGGTTAGGAGCAACCATACACGGTGTGTGTTTTGTTTTAATGCTGAATAACCAACTTGTGTTTGAGTAGGTTGAGTAATAAAGGTGTATGATCAACATACACTATCTATGATTAGCTTTAATGCTGTAAAATCAACTTGTGTAGACTTTTTTTGAGCAATTAGTGGGTTAGGAGCAACCATACATTGTGTATGTTTGGTTTTAATGGTGAATATCCAACTTGTGTTTTTGTATGTTGAGTAATAAAGGTGTACGATCAAAATACACTATGCATGATTGGTTTTAATGTTTTAAATTCAACTTGTGTAGACTTTTTTTAAGCAATTAGTGGGTTAGGAGCAACCATACACTGTGTATGTTTGGTTTTAATAGCGAATATCCAACTTGTGCTTCTGTATGTTGAGTAATAAAGGTGTATGATCAACATACATTGTATATGATTATTTTTAATAGTGTAAAATCTACTTGTGTAGACGTTTTTTAAGCAATTAGTGGGTTAGGCGAAACCATACACTGTGTATGTTTGGTTTTAATGGTGAATATCCAACTATTGTTTGTGTATGTTGAGTATTAAAGGTGTACGATCAACATACACTATGTATGATTGGCTCTAATGGTGTAAAATCAACTTGTGTAGACGTTTTTTAAGCAATTAGTGGGTTTGGAGCAGCCATACACTGTGTATGTTTGGTTTTAATGTTGAATATCCAACTTGTGTTTGTATATGTTGAGTAATACCGGCGTACGATCAAAATACACTATGCATGATTAGTTTTAATGCTGTAAATTCAACTAGTGTAGACTTTTTTAATGCAATTAGAGGGTTAGGAGCAACCATACAATGTGTATGTTTGGTTTTAAGGCTGAATATCCAACCTGTGCTTGTGTATGTTGAGTAATAAATTTGTACGATCAACATACACTATGTATGATTGGCTTTAATGGTGTAAAATCAACTTGTGTAAACTTTTTTTGAGCAATTAGTGGGTTTAGAGCAGCCAAACACTGTGTATGTTTGGTTTTAATGTTGAATATCCAACTTGTGTTTGTATATGTTGAGTAATACAGGTGTACGATCAAAATACACTATATATGATTAGTTTTAATGCTGTAAATTCAACTAGTGTAGACTTTTTTTATGCAATTAGTGGGTTAGGAGCAACCATACACTGTGTATGTTTAGTTTTAAGGGTGAATATCCAACCTGTGCTTGTGTATGTTGAGTAATAAAGGTGTATGATCAACATACATTGTGTATGGTTGGTTTTAATGGTGTAAAATAAACTTGTGTAGACGTTTTTTAAGCAATTAGTGGGTTAGGAGAAACCATGCACAGTGTATGTTTGGTTTTAATGGTGAATGTCCAACTTGTCTTTGTGTATGTTGAGTAATAAAGGAGTATGATCAACATACACTGTGTATGATTGATTTTAATGGTGTAAAATCAACTTGTGCAGACGTTTTTTAAGCAATTAGGGGGTTTGGAGCAACCATACACTGTGTATGTTTGGTTTTAATGGTGAATATCCAACTTGTATTCGTGTATGTTGAGTAATAAAGGTGTATGACCAACGTACATTGTGTATGATTGGGTTTAATGCTGTAAAATCAACTTGTGTAGACTTTTGTTTAAGCAATTAGTGGGTTAGGAGCAACCACACACTGTGTATGTTTAGTTTTACTGGTGAATATCCAACTTGTGCTTGTGTATGTTGAATAATCAAGGTGTATGATCAACATACATTGTGTTTGATTGGTCTTAATGGTGTAAAATCAACTTGTGTAGACGTTTTTTAAGCAATTAGTGGGTTGGGAGAAACCATACGCTGTGTATGTTTGGTTTTAATGGTGAATATCCAACTTGTGTTTTTGTATGTTGAGTAATAAAGGTGTATGATCAACATACGCAGTGTATGATTGGTTTTAATGGTGTAAAATCAACTTGTGTAGACGTTTTTTAAGCAATTAGTGGGTTTGGAGCAACCATACACTGTGTATGTTTGGTTTTAATGGGGAATATCCAACTTGTATTTTTGTATGTTGAGTAATAAAGGTGTAGGATCAACATACACAGTGTATGAGTGGTTTTAATGCTGTAAAATTAACTCGTGTTGACTTTTTTTAAGCAATTAGGTGGTTAGGAGCAACCATACACTGTGTATGTCTGGTTTTAATGGGGATTAACCAACGTGTGCTTGTGTATGTTGAGTAATTAATGGTGTATGATCAACATACACTGTGTATGATTGGTTTTAATGGTGTAAAATCAGCTGGTGTGGACATTTTTGAAGCAATTACTGGGTTAGGAGCAACCATACACTGTGTATGTTTGGTTTTAATGGTGAATATCCAACTTGTGTTTGTCTATGTGGAGTAATAAAGGTGTATGATCAACATACACCGTGTATGAGTGGTTTTAATGGTGTAAAATCAACTTGTGTAGACGTTTTTTAAGCAATTAGTGGGTTAGGAGCAACCATGCACCATATACGTTTGGTTTTAATGGTGAATATCCAACTTGTATTTGTGTATGTTGGGTAATAAAGATGTATGATCAACATATACAGTGTATGATTGGTTTTAATGTTGTAAAATAAACTTGTGTATACGTTTTTTAAGCAATTAGTCGGTCAAGAACCACAATACACTGTGTATGTTGGTTTTAATGGTGAATATCCAACTTGTGTTTGTGTATGTTAAGTAATAAAGGTGTATGATCAACATACACTGTGTATGATTGCTTTTAATGGTGTAAAATCAACTTGTGTAGACGTTTTTTGAGCAATTAGTGGGTTAGGAGCAACCATACACGGTGTATGTTTTGTTTTATTGGTGAATAACCAACTTGTGTTTGTGTATGTTGAGTAATAAAGGCGTATGCTCAACATACACTGTCTATGATTAGTTTTAATGCTGCAAAATCAACTTATGTAGACTTTTTTTAAGCAATTAGTGGGTTAGGAGTAACCATACACTGTGTATGTTTGGTTTTAATGGTGAATATCCAACTTGTGTTTGTGTATGTTGAGTAATAAAGGTGTATGATCAAAATACACTATGCATGATTAGTTTTAATGCTGTAAATTCAACTTGTGAAGACTTTTTTTAAGCAATTAGTGGGATAGGAGCAACCACACACTGTGTATGTTTGGTTTTAATGGTGAATATCCAACTTGTGCTTGTGTATGTTGAGTAATAAAGGTGTATGATCAATATGCATTGTGTATGATTGGTCTTAATGGTGTAAACTCTACTTGTGTAGACGTTTTTTAAGCAATTAGTGGGTTATGAGAAATCATACGCTGTGTATGTTTGATTTTAATGGTGAATATCCAACTTCTGTTTGTGTATGTTGAGTAATAAAGGTGTATCATCAACATACACTGTGTATGATTGGTTTTAATGGTGTAAAATCAACTTGTGTAGACGTTTTTTAAGCAATTAGTGGGTTTGGAGCAACCATACACTGTGTATGTTTTGTTTTAATGGTAAATATCCAACTTGTATTTTTGTATGTTGAGTAATAAATGTGTATGATCAACATACACTGTGTATGATTGGTTTTGATGCTGCAAAATAAACTTGTGTAGACTTTTTTTAAGCAATTAGGGGGTTAGGAGAAACCATACACTGTGTGTGTTTGGTTTTAATGGGGAATAACCAACGTGCGTTTGTGTATGTTGAGTAATTAATGGTGTATGATCAACATACACTGTGTATGATTGATTTTAATAGTGTAAAATCAACTTGTGTAGACTTTTTTTAAGCAATTAGTGGGTTAGGAGCAACCATACACGGTGTATGTTTGGTTTTAATGGTGAATATCCAACTTATGTTTGTCTATGTTGAGTAATAAAGGTGTATGATCAACATACACTGCGTATGATTGGTTTTAATGGTGTAAAATCAACTTGTGCAGACATTTTTCAAGCAATTCGTGGGTTAGGAGCAACCATACACTATATATGTTTGGTTTTAATGGTGAATATCAAACTTGTATTTGTGTACGTTGAGTATTAAAGGTGTATGAGCAACGTACACAGTGTATGATTCGTTTTAATGCTGCAAAATCAACTTGTGTAGGCGTTTTTTATGCAATTAGTGGGTTAGGAGCGACCATACACTGTGTATGTTTTGTTTTAATGGTGAATATCCAACTTGTGTTTGTGTATGTTGAGTAATAAAGGTGTATGATCAACATACATTGTGTATAATTAGTTTTAATATTGTAAAATCTACTTGTGTAGACATTTTTTAAGCAAATAGTGGGTTAGGCGAAACCATACGCTGTGTATGTTTGGTTTTAATGGTGAATATCCAACTATTGTTTGTGTATGTTGAGTAATAAAGGTGTATGATAAAGATACACTATGTATGATTGGCTTTAATGGTGTAAAATCAACTTGTGTAGACATTATTTAAGCAATTAGTGGGTTTGGAGCAGCCATACACTGTGTATGTTTGGTTTTAATGGTGAATATCCAACTTGTGTTTGTGTATGTTGAGTAATAAAGGTGTATGATCAAAATACACTATGTATGATTTGTTTTAATGCTGTAAATTCAACTTGTGATGACTTTTTTTGAGCAATTAGTGGGTTAGGAGCAACCACACCCTGTGTATGTTTGGTTTTAATGGTGAATATCCAACTTGTGCTTGTGTATGTTGAGTAATAAAGGTGTATGATCAATATGCATTGTGTATGATTGGTCTTAATGGTGTAAACTCTACTTGTGTAGACGTTTTTTAAGCAATTAGTGGGTTATGAGAAATCATACGCCGTGTATGTTTGATTTTAATGGTGAATATCCAACTTGTGTTTGTGTATGTTGAGTAATAAAGGTGTATGATCAACATACACTGTGTATGATTGGTTTTAATGGTGTAAAATCAACTTGTGTAGACGTTTTTCAAGCAATTAGTGGGTTTGGAGCAACCATACACTGTGTATGTTTTGTTTTAATGGTAAATATCCAACTTGTATTTTTGTATGTTGAGTAATAAAGGTGTATGATCAACATACACTGTGTATGATTGGTTTTAATGTTGCAAAATAAACTTGTGTAGACTTTTTTTAAGCAATTAGGGGGTTAGGAGAAACCATACACTGTGTGTGTTTGGTTTTAATGGGGAATAACCAACGTGTGTTTGTGTATGTTGAGTAATTAATGGTGTATGATCAACACACAATGTGTATGATTGATTTTAATAGTGTAAAATCAACTTGTGTAGACTTTTTTTAAGCAATTAGTGGGTTAGGAGCAACCATACACGGTGTATGTTTGGTTTTAATGGTGAATATCCAACTTATGTTTGTCTATGTTGAGTAATAAAGGTGTATGATCAACATACACTGCGTATGTTTGGTTTTAATGGTGTAAAATAAACTTGTGCAGACATTTTTCAAGCAATTCGTGGGTTAGGAGCAACCATACACTATATATGTTTGGTTTTAATGGTGAATATCAAACTTGTATTTGTGTACGTTGAGTATTAAAGGTGTATGAGCAACGTACACAGTGTATGATTCGTTTTAATGCTGTAAAATCAACTTGTGTAGACGTTTTTTATGCAATTAGTGGGTTAGGAGCGACCATACACTGTGTATGTTTGGTTTTAATGGTGAATATCCAACTTGTGT